>JAKSZT010053883.1:20759865-21073254 GCA_026826555.1 Tolypeutes matacus
AAATAAACAAATAAAAATAAATCTTAAAAAAAAAAAAAAAAAACACCAAGGCAGACGCCATGGCCTGTTCTTTCGGTGCTCCATAAGGCTAGCTAAGTACTGAAGGAGAACACTCAAACAGAGCCATTCTGCAAAGATTGTGTGTACGAGGCTATTAAAGACTTCTCCAACTTCCAACAGTTTCTGGCAACATTCCATTAGTAATTGCAAGGACTGCAATAACTCAATTCAACCCAAATCTAACCCTGACTACCCAGAATTAGGCCAGACTCCAGAGCTTAAGGGACTAGTTGCAAGTTGGGAGGTGCAGGCAACCCATACTTGTGATCCACAAATTTGGGGGTCCCACCACGTCCTTGGGTTCAATAAATTGCTAGAACAACTCATAGAACTCACTGAAAATGCTAATGTTACAATTATAGCTTTATTTTAGTAAAAGGATACAAATAAGAAGCCAAAAGAAAAGATGCATAGGGCCTAGGGTTTCAAATGTAAGCTTCTGTGAAACCAGAAAATGTGAAGTCAGAGCACTGCATCACCCTGTAAGAAATATAGCTTATCAATTATGGAAGCTCTCTCCAGCTTAAAGTATCCTGAGTTTATATAGTCTCATTATGTATGCACAATTGATAGAATCAATGCTCACATGGGTGAACTCAGTCTGCCACCCACAGCTCCTGGAGGTCTGGCTGATATGGCTTGAAGACCCAACCCTCTAACCACATGGTTGGTCTTTCTGGTGTGGCCAGCTCCCACCCTAAAACTACAGGTGTGGCTGGACCCACCTTGCCACCTCCTTAGCATATCAGTTATCAGGGATGGTCTTGAGTCCTCCAGAAATAACAAAAGACACTCATGGAAATTCAAAAGATTGAGAGGCTACTTTCTTAGGAACTGAGAACAAAGACCAGCCCAGTTTTTCAATATACTTCACTGGGAAAGGTGTTTTCTTTCTTTTCTCTCTCTCTCCCTCTCCCTCTCCCTCTCTTTTTCCTTTCATTATCTTCTTCTCCTGTTTTTATTATTATTATTATTATTATTTTTTTTTTTTTTTTTAAGATTTTTATTTATTCATTCATTTATCTCCCCCTTGCTGCTTGTGCTCGCTGGGCCAGCCAACCACGCCGTGCAGGCGGGCTGTTCTCCTGTTTTTAATTCTTCATTAGCTCCTAGCATTCAAGGAAATCTCTGTCATAACACTAGCTGAATTCAAGTTTATGGAACAAACACTTCAGTGATAAATTCCAGAGTTAACATAATAAAATATTAAAATGTCCAGTGTGCAACAAAAAAAATTAGAGAACTTCCAGAAAGATGGAGGATTAGAGACACAGGACTCACATCTCTCCCAGAAAAATAGCTAGAGGGCAGGCAGAAATGGCCTGGAAAAAAAAATGTTCTGGGGTTTAGGGTGCCAGGGGAAGGTTGTACACCACCCAGAAGAGAGAGGGACAAAGGAAAAGAACCTTGATGGGAAAACTCTGTGAGTAAAAACTGCAGCTATAGGGGGCGGATGTGGCTCAAATGGTTGGGCGTCCGTCTGCCATATGGAGGGACCTGGGTTTGATCCCCAGGACCTCCCGGTAAAATTAAAAATATATATAGAAGGTGGATGGGCAGCCAGGCTCTGTGTGCCCCTGAGCTGTCGGGCCCCGGGAGCCATGCAGCAGGATGATGACGTAACGGGAGAGACAAGACGAGATGCTCCAAAAGCTCCAGAAGCCAGGAGCTGAGGTGGCGCAGGCAGCAGAATACCTCTCTCCTACATCGGAGGTCTCCAGGATCGAATCCTGGTGAAGACTGGAGGAGGAGGATGAGAAGAGATGGCAGGAAACAGACACAGAAAATTGCCCAGCAAAAAAATGGACACAAAACAGCAAATGGGGAAGGGGTGTTTAAAATGGATAAAGTAAATAAATAGAATCTTTAAAAAACAAAAACAAAAAACTGCAGCTATAGCTGCCAGTGCCCATCCCCCCCCCACCCTTGGCACAGATAGCTCTGAATTCTCCAGCCATGGACAGAGGGGGCTGTAGGGGTCTACTTCCCCAGGAAAAGGGAGAGTGAGGGACACAGCCTAAGGCTGACTCAGTTTTTGGCCAACAAATTTGGTCTGCTATGTCCCACAAGCCCTTCCAGGCGAGGTGGGGCCGTGCCTTTGTTTGCCCTAAGAGCTGGCAAGGGACTAAAGAGATCCAACCCTCTCAATCTCCCTCTCTACTGACCTGGACTGATTGTTGAGGACACAGAGAGGGGTGGAAGTATTTTATACTTGAGAAAAGGGAGGGAGCTGCCGGCAAAGGTTGGAGGAGCCTCTGAGAAAGTTTGAATTATGAGGTTTTTAGCCTCCAGGCGGGAACCTATATCACATTTATCCAGTCCGTGTTGCAGCAAACACATTCCCACCAGGCTTTGGACTTAGAGGGCTGCCAAAGAGCACCATCTGCTGGGGGACCGGGCAAGTGCATGTAAGGAAATTAAAAGTAAATAAGTTAGAGAGGTTTTTTCCAGCCTTTACAGCCTCCCTCTCCAAGGCCCTTGGAAGCAGGTCTGCAACCCATCACTGGGTCCATGGCCCAGTTTTGAGCAACTAACAAGGACAATCCTAAAGGCCCAGAACAGGTTGAACCAAAAATCAAAGACCGGCAGTAACACACAGCCTCCTGCCTGATCGGTTTGTCTATCGTGTCCCTGCCCCCTCCTCTAACATCTCTCTTGGGACTGTTGAGGCAGATGCCCTCACAAAGATCCAGAGCCATACTATTGAAACCTGAAAAGCAACAGAGTGGCTCCACCAGAAAGGTGACCATCGGGGATACCAGACCTTGTGGTGCCTGCCCAGCAGTTCCAACTGCCTATCACTCACCAACAGCTCATGAACATCACCCACAAGTGTCCTTCATGCTCACTCCAACAACTGCAACATCCGTCCCCTCCTGCTCTCAGAAGGGGCAAGGTATGGGGAAGCGGCTGTGGCTCAAACAGTAGGGCTCCCGTTTACCATATGGGAAGCCCCGGGTTCGGTTCCCGGGGCTTCCTGGTGAAGGCAAGCCCGCCACGTGGCGTGGTTAGCTGACCCAGCGAGCACAAGCAGCAAGGGGGGGATAAATGAATAAATAAATAAAATCTTTAAAAAAAAAAAAAAAACGCTAACAGCAGAACCAGCACAGGCAATGAGATTATGAATTACAGTGCCAGCTGCCCTGCAACCCAAAAAAGGGAAGTAATAATAATTTATTGTTGCCTATGCCTCAAACTATACAAACTGTGAGAAAATAAAATCATTTTAACCATAGGCCTATGCAGCCCTACTGGCTGAGAATCTTAAATCCATGAAAAATAAAAATCACTCAAAAACATGGTTATGAAACCACAGTTAATAATCTAAAGTCTCCTATTCCCATTAAAACTCTATGTGTGTAAGCCCACCAAATTATGTAGTTTCACTGTCAACCATTAATGTTCAATGTTGAATATATAATCTTATTAATCCTTCTCCTCAGACTCTTGGAAGCAATAACCTTACAGCCCACCCTGAATTTCATGGTTAATTCCTATCCTTACCACAATTATAACTTTCATTCTCCTCATATCAGCAGGTCCATACATCTTCCACACAATAACTCAGTTTATCCAAACAGCCATCCAAAATGTCACCCATGATCACATACATGATCTTCTCCTGCTACAAAAAAAATACAGTGCCAGCCGCCAAGCCAAAAGCCACAATACCTCAATGCCAAAAGAGGAACAATAACTGAATCCCACAATGCCCCAAAACAGCAGAAAGCAGCCAGATAATCAATGCCCACCTTCCCACTCTCCCTCTCCACCCAATCATATAAAAAAAAGTTGGGAATGTTAGCCCCATTTAGCAAAATAACCCCCCACTATCCCAGTCAGTGCCAGCAGGTCTCCCCTGCCCCAAAAACAGATGACCCCAAACCCCCACCCTGGCCCTAACCCAACAGGATGTACTTATTTCAAGACCAACCATGAGACTATCACAAGATTGTGGGAGGCACCTGTGCCATCATAAATGAAACATCATAACAAAACCGGGCAAGTAGAAAAAAGTCTTAAAATCTTGAAAGAAGAAAACATAGAAATCATGCAGAGAACCCGAAATAATAACTATGAAAACAAATCATGGCTATCATCATTTCTCTCTTACTTTACTTCACCCCTGAAATCAATCCTCTTATCTATTATAATGCCTCTACAGTTATTATTGCTGCTGCTGCTTTTTGGTCCCTGTCTCTTACAGCTCCTCTCCCAGCTCATACACCAAATCGTACAGTCAACAACTCAGGGATACATGAATGGTGTCTTCTTTTTTTTTTTTTTTTAAATATTTTATTTATTTATTCATTCATCCCCCCCTTGCTGCCCGTGCTCGCCGGGTCAGCCAACCACGCTGTGCGGGCGGGCTTGCCTTCACCAGGAGGCCCCAGGAACCGAACCCGGGGCCTCCCATATGGTAAACGGGAGCCCCACTGATTGAGCCACAGCCGCTTCCCTGGTGTCTTCTTGATACGTGAGCAACAATACCAACCCCTGCAGGACCAGAAACCAAAACCCACCAGGCAGGGCAGAGGGAATCTTTCTCCACCCCTTGACAGCAGGAAGTAGCCAGACTGAGTCAACGCCCCGAATCCTCTCACACTCCCGTCCAGCCCAACGCCTTATACTCCCAGATCCCTCATCAGATATATATGTCAAAGAGTTAGGACTGTTAGAGGTACCCTACTACAAGGTTCACAATGTATGATTAACAGGCTGTGACATAAAAAAAGGCAACCCCCTCCATGGCCTACATGACAGATTGAACAAACCATAGCTTATGTCCGTAAACGCAACCAACCATCTCCTCACAAGAACAAAGGAACCACGTGGCAATGGAGCAGAGCCAGATAAGGATCTCCTCTCTCTCCTAACCAAGGCTCTGTCAGCCCCTCTTACATTCCAAGAGTACATTACTCCCTAGCCCACTACCCCCTTAACCATACAAGGGGAAGAATTCGCTTCTACAGTCCCCTATTGGCCCCTTACCTGAATCCTAACCCCCCTCTCGCTGATTAACATTTCCTCGCCTTTTGAAGTACTGTGTAAATTCATAACTACCCCTTCCAGGGGCGGGCTGAAGTCTATCCTTCAGAGTCCCCTCCACTGGGAGAACTCCTCAATAAATATCTTGCCTGCAATCATCAGTTTCCACATCCCAGTGAGCGCTGTTTTTACTAACACTGCCATTAAATCCCTATGAAAGAGAGAAAAATTGAGCATCTGAGTTAACTCAACATCCTAATCAGGTGCCTAGACATCAGTGAAAAATTACAAGCCATACTAAGAAAAATAGAAAACATGGCCCAAGAAAAGAAATATATCAAAGCCCCAGAAAAGACACAGGATTTGAGACAACTAATGCCCGATTTGCACACAAATTTCCAATATCAAATTAATGAATTGAAAGGAAATAAGGCTAAAGAGATTAAGGACATCAAGAAGACACTGAGCAAGCACAAAGAAGAATTAGAAAACCTGAATAGAAAAGTAACAGAGCTCATGGGAATGAAAGACATAATAGGTGAGATAAAAAACTCATTAGAGGCATACAACAGCAGACTAGAAATGCTAGAAGAAAGAATAAGGGATACAAAAGACAGAACAGCTGAAATTAAAGAGAGAAAAGAACAGAGAAAAGAATAGAAATAATTGAGCTGGGGCTCAGGGACTGGAATGATAACACAAAATGCAACAACATAGGTGTCATAGGAGTTCCACAAGGAGAAGAGAAGGGAAAGGGGACAGAAGGAGTATTTGAGGAAATAATAGCTGAAAATTTCACAACTCTCATGAAAGAAATGAATTTACATGTCCAAGAAGTGCAGTGCACCCTTAATCAGAATAAATCCGAATAGACCTACCCCAAGATACGTACTACACAGAATGTCAAACATCAAAGACAAAAGAAAATTCTAAGAGCAGCAAGGCAGAAGCAACCCCTTCACATATAAGGGATGCCCAGTAAGATTTAGTGCAGATTTCTCATCAAAAACCATGGAGGTGAGAAGAGAGTGGAATGATACAATTAGGATACTGAAAGAGAAAAACTGCAAGCCGACAATTCTTCATCTGGCAAAATTGTCCTTCAAATATTAAAATGAGTTTAAGATTTTCTCTAACAAACAGAAACTAAAAGAGTTCATAAAAAAGAATTGATCTTTGCAGGAAATATTAAAGGGAGACTTACAACCTGTAAGAAAAAGATAGAAGAGAGAGGATTGGAGGGCAGTATAGACGACAAGAATAGCAAAATGATAAGCAAAAGAGTAAAAAAAAAAAAAAAACAGTTGGAAATAAGATACGATATGTGAAACCAAGGAATAAAATGGTGGAGGTAAATAATGCATTTACAGTAATATCATTGAATGTTGAATGTATTAAACTCCCCAATCAAAAGATATAGACTGGGAAATGGACGTGGCTCAAGAGGTTCGGCGTCCGTCTACCATATGGAGAGACCAGGGTTCGATCCCCGGTACCTCCCGGTAAAAAAAAAAAAAAAAAAAAAAAAAGATATAGACTGACAGAATGGATAAAAAAAAACATGAGCCATCCATATGCTGACTACCAGAGACTCACCTTAGATCCAGGAATACAAACTGGCTGAAAGTGAAAAGTTGGAAAAAGATAAGAGCAGGGATAACTATACTAACATTGGACAAAACAGACATTAAATGCAAAATATTATAAGAAATGTAGAAGGCCTTTATATATTAATAAAGGGACAATCCACCAGGGAAAAATAATAGTCATAAATATATATGCACCTAACCAGGGTGCCCCAAAATACATGAGGCAAGCACTGGAAAAACTGAAAGGAGAAAAGACATCTCTATAATAATACTTGGAGACTTCAACACACCACTTGCATCATTAGATAGAACAAATAGACAGTGATCAACAAGGAAACAGAGAGCTTGAACAATATGATAAACGAGCTAGACCTAAGAGACATATACAGAACACTGCACTCAAACTCAGCGGGTTATACATTCTTCTCAAGTGCTCATGGACCTTTCTCCAGGATAAACCACATGTTAGGTCACAAGGCAGTTCTCAATAGATATGAAAAGACTGAAACTATACAAAGCACCTTCTCAGAACATGATGGAATGAAACTGGAAATCAATAATAGATGGAAAGAGGTAATATTGCAAATGTGTGGAGGCTGAAAAACACACTCCTAAATAATCAGTGGGTCAAAGAAGAAATTGTAAGTGAAATTAGTAAATATATTGAGATGAATGAAAATGAAAACACAATTTATCAAAACTTATGGGGGCCTCCAGGAAGATGTCGGACTAGAAAGACATGGGACTCTCTTCTTCTCCAGAAAAATAGCTAGAGGACAGGCTGAAACAGCCTAGAAAAAGATATTCTAGGTTTTAGGACACCAGGCAAATTCTGGACACTGCTCAGAGGAGAGAAGGACAAACGAGGGAAATCCTGATGACAGAACTGTGAGTTGAAACCAGAGGCTGCCGCTGCAGGCACCATCCCCCACACTAAAGACACTTCAGAATTCTCAGGCCTCTGGTCCTGTCACTACAGACAAAGGGGGCTCCAGGGATCTACCACCCCAGATAAGGGGAGACAGAGGGACACAGCCTAAGGCTGACTCAGCTTTTACCCACAAATTTGGTCTGCTGTTTCCCAGAAGCCCTTCCAGGCCACGTGGGGCTGCACCATTGTTTGCTTTGGGAGCCAGTAAGGGGCTAAAGATATAGAACCCTCCCAATCTCCTTCTCTACTAACAGGGACTGATGATTGAGGGCTCAGAGTGGAAATATTTCCTAGCCAGGAAAAGGGACGGGGTTGCCAGAGAAGGCTGGAAAACTGTCTCAGAGAAAGTTTGACTTACAAGGCTTCTAGCCTCCAGACAGGAAGCTCTATCACACTGATCCCCTCTGTTGCAACAAATACACTTGGACCAGGCATTGAACTGAGAGCTTCCAAAGAGCACCATCTGCTGGCAGACCAGGGAAGTGCATGTGAGAAAATTAAAAATAATTAAGAGAGGCTTTTTCCGGCTTCTATAGCCTCCCTCCCCAAGGCCCTAGGAAGTAAGCCCACAACCAATTACTGGATCCAGTGCCTAGTTTTGAGCAAACAGCAGGGACAATGCTAACTATCCAAGTTTAGCCAAGAATCAAAAAGCAGAAATAACACACAGCCTTCTGCCACTATATCCCACAAAACAGAAAGAAATTGAGCATCTGAGTAAACTACATCTTTGCGAATATTCTCACTGTCCTGATTTTGTGATAATCAGGGTAGGCTAAACATTCGCTATATTAGAAACCATGCATGTGTCCCCAGACATAGTTTTTCTCCCTAGGTCTGGCTTTTAGAATGCTGGTGATAAACTAAGCCTGATTTATTATATGACCATCCTGTATGGGAAATGACTGTAATTCTAGGTATCTTTGGTCGACCTTAAGAGATATAGCAGGGGGACGGATGTGGCTCAAATGGTTGGGCATCCGTCTTCCATATGGAGGGACCTGGGTTTGATCCCTAGGACCTCCCAATAAAAATTAAAAAAAAGAAAAATATAGAAGGCATGCAGGCCACCAGGCCCCATGTGCAGGTGCGCCATCAGGCCCCGCAAGCGGGTAAGCCCCCCCAGGCCTCATGCATGGGCGCACCATCAGGTCCCGTGAGCCACGCAGCAAGATGACGTAACAGGGGAGTGACGCAAGGGATAGCCATATGAGATGCACCAGAAAACCCAGAACTAAGGTGGCACAGGCTGTAAGATGTCTCTCTACCACATTGCAGTTTCCAAGGATTGAATCCCAGTGAAGACAGGAGGAGAAGGATGAGAAGAGAGGTCTGGAAATGGACACAAAGTGCTGCCCAGCAAATAGACACAAAAACAGAAAAATGGGGTGAGGGGTAAGAATGGATAAAAGTAAATAAATAAATAAATCCTTTAAAAAAAGAACAGTATAAGGAAGTAAGATATGGACTATAGTTAGTAGTACTACTTTGATGATGCTCTTTCACAATTTGTTAACAAATGTTTCACAACAATGCAAAGTATTTGTGGGGGTGTGATGTGTGGAGCCCTGTATGATGTTATGCATATTTGTTTTGTAAGTTCACAATGATTACTGAATACTTGTTGTTTATGTATGTACACGTATGAATGATATACTTCAATAAATTGTTTTTTTAAAAAAACAACTACATCCTAATTGGATGCCTAGACATCAGCCAAAAAATTATAAGCCATACTAAGAAAATAGAAGACATGGCCCAAGAAAAGGAATACATCACAACCCCAGAAGAGATGCAGAATTTGAGAGAACTAATCAGTTAGATGCACACAAATTTCCAAAATAAAATTAATGAGTTGAAAGACAATATGGTTAAAGAGATAAATGACATCAAGAAGACATTGAGGGAAGCGGCTGTGGCTCAATCAGTAGGGCTCCCGTTTACCATATGGGAGGCCCTGGGTTTGGTTCCCGGGGCCTCCTGGTAAGGGCGGGCCCGCCCGCATGGCATGGTTGGCTAACCCAGCGAGCACAAGCAGCAAGGGGGGGGATAAATGAATAAATAAATAAAATCTTAAAAAAAAAAAAAAAGAAGACATTGAGTGAGCGCAAAGAAGAATTTGAAATCTTGAACAGAAAACTAACAGAGCTCATGGGAATGAAAGATACAATAGGTGACATAAAAAACACATTAGAGCACACCTCAGTAGGAGCTCATAGAACATCTAAGTGCCTGTCACCCCACTCAGAGGGGTTTCTGAGAGCTCCAGAGACACCCTGGTCCTATATAAGGGGGGATAGCCCCAGAGACTGATGCCTTATCAGTGGGTTCTATTTTGGAATCTGTGCTCCTGAGAGTGACAGAATTAGACTCAAATAAGTCCTCCCTGCACATGGTTCACCAGTCCCTTCTATTCAAACCTATATGTGATGCTGGAGTTTTTAGGTATACTTCCAGAGACTGGAGCCTCCCGCCTACCTATGCGCCAGGTGTGCATGAAATCTAGGTGGAACTGCAACTCCTACCCTACAGCTCAATGGACTCATCCAAGTCACCTGGTGAGGAGACAACGATGGGCAATGGCCATCCCAGGGAATGGAGAGGGCCTGCATCTGCAGGCAGGATCATCCCACCCACCATATCCATGGGATATAAGCCCTCTCTCACTTGGAGTTGGAGTGGACATCGCCATCCCAGTCCCCTCAGGATTGGGGGAAGAACTATGGACTAGAGTGGACTTGATGGTATTCTCTTGTTCACATATGGTGATTCTAGCAATGCAAGAAATTATAACAATGAGGTGGAGCCAGTGGCCACTTGACACTTTTGGGGTAGGGAGGGGATGAGCAGTTGAAATACAGGGGCTTCTTTGGGAGTTGGAGGTTGTCCTGAGTACTGTTGTGGCAACGGATGTAGGCCATTTTAAATCAGCACACACCATTCAGAACTGAGTGGGAGAGAGTGTGGTCCACAGTGTGAACTGTGGTCTATGGTTGGTGGCAAAGCTCCAGGATGTGTAAGTTCATTGAGGGTGGTGGGCCACACTTGTGGAAGATGTTTGTATGGGATGTGGTGGGAGGTGTGGGAGGTGGGCAACATGGGAATCCCAGTGGGTTCCGCGTAATATTTGGGGTAATCTAAGCACCTCTTAAAATACATGTATATATATATATATATACATATATATATAACATTTTTGTAAGCAAATACACATATATGCATATATATTTATATATCATTTTGCAAATGTTTGTATGTATTGTGAGAATTTTGATTTTTACCCACAATAAAAATAAATTAAAAAAAAAAAAACACACTTTAGAGGGAAACAGATGTGGCTCAAGCAACTGGGCTCCTGTCTACCATATAGGAGGTCCAGGGTTCAATTCCCAGGGCATCCTGGTGAAAGGCAAGCTGGCCTGCATGGCGAACTGGCCTGAGCTGAGAGCTGCCCCACATGGAGTGCTGGTCCATGCAGAGTGCTGGCCTGTGCAGGAGTACTGCCCTACACAGGAGAGCTGGCCCACGCAGGAGTGCTGGCTCATGCAGAGAACTGGCACAGCAAGATGACACAATGAAAAAAGACACAAAGGGGAGACAATGAGACACAGCAGACCAGGGAGCTGAGGTGGCACAAGAGATTGAGCACCTCTCTCCCACTCCGGAAGGTCCCAGGATTGGTTCCTGGTGCTGCCTAAACAGAAGACAAGCAGACACAAAAGAACACACAGAGAGCAGACAGTGAGTGCAAAACAATGAAGGAGGGGGATGAAATTAATAAAAATAAAACAAACAAACAAAAAACACATTAGAGCATACAACAGCAGACTTGAAATGATAGAAGAAAGAATAAGTGATACAGAAGATAGAATAGCTAAAATTGAAGAGAGAAAAGAACAGAGAGAGAAAAGAATGGAAAAAGTTGAGCAGGAGCTCAGAGAGTTGAATGACAACATGAAACACAACAACATATGCTTCATGGGAGTTCCAGAAGGAGAAAAGAAGGGAAAAGGGGCAGAAAGACTATTTGAGGAAATAATAGCTGAAAAATTCCCAACTCTCACAAAAGAAATGAACTTACATGTCCAAGAAGCGCACTGTACCCCAATCAGAATAAACCTGAATAGACCTACTCCAAGACACGTAATACTCAGAATGTCAAATGTCAAAGATAAAGGGAAAAAAAAAAAAAAAAAAAAAAGATAAAGGGAAAATTCTCAGAGCAGCAAGGGAGAATCAAACCTTCACGTATAAGGGATGCTCAGTAAGACTTAGCACAGATTTCTCTTCAGAAACCGTGGAGGTAAGAAGACAGTGGTAAGATACAATTAGGATACTGAAAGAGAAGAACTGCTGGTCAAGAATTTTTTTTTTTGAACTTTTTTTTAAACTTTATTTTGAACATTTAATAATTGAAAATATAAACAATTGAAAACTAAAAAGTAAACACAGATGAATAAATACATACATTTCTCAATTAAATGTACTGGATACATATACATTTTTTTGGGGATCAAACAATATGTTACACAATATATTTGGTTCATAGTAATGCATTCATACAGTATTTGTCCTTTTGTGTCTGGCTTGCTTCACTCAATATAATGTCTTCCAGTTTCATCCATGATATCATGTGCTTTATGACTTCATTTCTTCTTGCAGCTGCATAATATTCCATTGTGTGAATAGACCACAGTTTGTTTATCCATTCGTCTGTTGATGGACACCTGGGTTGTTTCCAACTTTTGGCAATGGTGAATAATGTTGCTATGAACATCAGTGTGCAGATGTCTGTTTGTGTCACTGCTCTCAGTTCTTCTGGGTATATACCCAGTTGTGGCATTGCCGAGTTACATGGCAAGTCTATATTCAACTTCTTTAGGAACTGCCAAACAGTCCTCCATAGTGGTTGTACCATGCTGCATTCCCACCAACAGTGAAGAAGTGTTCCTATCTCTCCACATCCTCTCCAACACTTGCAGTTCTCTGTCTTTTTAATAGTGGCCATTCTGATAGTGTGAAATGATATCTCATTGTAGTTTTGATTTGTATTTCCCTAATCATGAGTGATGTTGAGCATTTCTTCATGTGTTTTTTTGCCATTTGTATTTCTTCTTTGGAGAAATATCTATTCAAGTCTTTTGCCCATTTTTTAATTGAGTCATTTGTCTTTTTATTGTTGAGTTGTAACATCTCTTTATTTTTATTTATTTATTTTTTTATCTCTTTGTCTTGCTTCCCTTTTTATGTCATGTCCATATCTTTTTTTTTTTTTTAAGATTTATTTATTTACTTTATCCATTTCAAACCCCCCCTTCCCCATTTTGCTGTTTTGTGTCCATTCACTGGGCAATTCTCTGGGTCTGTCTCCTGCCATCTCCTCCCATCCTCCTCCTCCAGTCTTCACCAGGATTTGATCCTGGAGACCTCCGATGTAGGAGAGAGGTGTTCTGCCACCTGCGCCACCTCAGTTCCTCGTTTTCAGAGCTTTCGGAGCATCTCGTCTTGTCTCTCCCCTGTTACATCATCATCTTGCTGCATGGTGCCTGGGGCCTGGCAGCTCACTGGCACACAGAGCCTGGCAGCCCATGCGCCTTCTATATATATATTTTTTATTTTATCAGGAAGTCCCGGGGATCAAACCCAGGTCCCTCCATATGGCAGACGGACGCCCAACCATTTGAGCCACATCCGCCCCCTAACATCTCTTTACTATCCTGGATATTAAACCCTTATCAGATATGTGATTTCCAAATATTTTTTCCCATTGAGTTGGCTGCCTTTTCACCCTTTTGACAAAGTCCTGTGAGGTGCAAGAGTGTTCAGTTTTGAGTAGGTCCCATTTATCTATTTTTCCTTTTGTTGCACATGCTTTGGGTGTAGGGTCCAAGAAACCACCACCTACTACAAGGTCTTGAAGATGTTTCCCTACATTTTCTTCTAGTAGTTTTATGGTCCTGGCTTTTATATTTACATCTTTGATCCATTTTGAGTTGATTCTTGTATAGGGGGTGAGATAGGGGTCCTCTTTCATTCTTTTGGTTATAGATATCTATTCTCCCAACACCATTTGTTGAAGAGATTGTTTTTTCCCGTTAGCAAGGACTTGGTAGGTTTGTCAAAAACCAGTTGACCATATAGTTGAGGGTTTATTTCTGGGTCTCAATTCTATTCCCCTGGTCGATGTGTCTATCTTTATGCCAGTACCATGCTGTTTTGACTACTGTAGCTTTGTAATATGTTTCAAGGTCGGGCAGTGAAATTCCACCCATGTCGCTCTTCTTTTTGAGAATGCTTTTGGCTATTTGGGTGCACTTACCCTTCCAGATGAATTTGGTAATTGCCTTCTCTAGTTCTGTAAAGTAAGCTGTTGAGACTGAGATTTCTTTTTTTTTTCCCAAGAATTCTTTTTTTTTTTTTTATTTTTTTTATTTTTTTTTATTTATTTATTTTTTTATTATGGGTAAAAATCAAAATTCTCACAATACATACAAACATTTGTAAAATGATATATAAATATATATGCATATATGTGTATTTGCCAACAAAAATGTTATTTTTATATATATATATACATATATTTTAAGAGGTGCTTAGATTACCTAAAATATTATACGGAACCCACTCGGATTCCCATGTTGCCCACCTCCCACACCTCCCACCACATCCAACACAAACATCTCCCATAGTGTGGCCCACCAACCTCAATGAACTTACACATCCTGGAGCCTTGCCACCAACCATAGACCACAGTTCACACTGTAGACCACACTCTCTCCCACTCAGTTCTGACCCAAGAATTCTTTATCCAGCAAAATTGTCCTTCAAAATGAAGGTGAGTATAAAATATTCACAAACAGAAACTAAGCGAGTTTGCAAAAAAAGAATCCACCTTTGCAGGAAATATTAAAGGAAGCCTTAGAACCTGAAAGAAAAAGACAGGAGAGAGAAGCTTGGAGGAGAGTATAGAAGAAAGAATAGCAGAAAGGATAACCAAAAGAATAAAAATATGATATGACATATGAAAACCAAAGAATAAAATGGAGGAAGTAAATAGTGCATTTACAGAAATATCATTGAATATGAATGGATAAAACTCCACAATCAAAAGATACAGGCTGACAGAACGGATAAAAAAACATGAGTCATCCATATGCTGCTTACAAGAAACTCACCTGAGGCCCAGGGATACAAAATGGCTGAAAGTGAAAGGTTGGAAAAAAGTACTCCATGCGAATAGTAACCAAAAAGAGCAGGGGTAGTGTGGCAGTTTGATATAGTTATGAAGTCCAAAAATAGATATAGATTATGTTTGTAAAATGGTTTTTTCCTCTGGGTGTGATTAAATTATGATTAGGGCTTTGACTGGGCCACATCAATAGGGCATTGAGTCCCACCTTTGGTGGGTGGAGACTCAGAGATAAATGACATGGCAAAGGACAGAGTTGGAGTTCTGATGCTGAATTTTAATGCTGGAGCTGGAGGAAGTAAGCACACAGAGGAGCTTGGGTGTGAGGAAGAGGAGAAGGCCACAGGAAGAGACAAGCCTTCCACCTGATATTCTACAGCTGGCCTTGTGGAGAGAAACAAGCCTGAGCCCAGAGAGGGGCAAGCCCTGGAAGGAGAGAAACTCAAGAAGCCTGAACGCTGGCAGACATTGCAGCCATCTTGCTCCAACACATGGCAATAGACTTTGGTGAGGAAAGTAACTTACGCTTTATGACCTGGTAACTGTAGGCTTCTACCCCAAATAAATATCCTTTATAAAAAACAACCGATTTCTGGTATTTTGCATCAGCACCCCTTTGGCTGACTAATACAGGTAGCTATACTCATATCAGACAAACAGATTTTAAATGCAAAAACTTTATAAGAGATACAGAAGGCCATTATATATTAATAAAAGGGACAATCACCAGGAAGAAATAACAGTCATAAATATTTATGCACCTAACCAGGGTGCTCCAAAATACATGACACAAACTTTGGCAAAACTGAAGGAAGAAATAGACATTTCTACAATCATTGGAGACTTCAACACTCCACTCACATCATTAGATAAAACAACTAGACAGAGATCAACAAGGAAACAGATAACTTGAAGAATATGATAAATGAGTTAGACCTAACAGACATATATAGAACACTGCATCCAAATTCAGCAGGTTATACATTCTTCTCAAGTGCTCATGGACCTTTCTCCAGGATAGACCACATATTAGGGTACAATGCAGCTCTCAATAAATATAAAAAGATTGAAATTATACAAAGCACCTTCTCAGATCATAATGGAATGAAACTGGAAATCAATAATAGACAGGAAAAAAGTAAATTCTCAAATGTGTGGAGGCTGAACAACACACTCCTAAATATTCAATGGGTCAAACAAGAAATTGCAAGTGAAATCAGTAAATATATTGAGACAAATGAAAACAAGAACACAACTTATCAAAACTTATGGGGTACAGCGAAGGCAGTCCTGAAAGGGAAATTTATAGCCCTAAATGCCTATATTTATTAAAAAGAAGGAAAAGCTAAACTCAATGATTTAACTGAACAACTAGAGAAACTAGAAAAAGAACAGCAAACCAACCCCAAAGAAAGCAGAAGGAAAGAAATAATAAAGATGAGAGCAGAAATAAATGAAATTGAGAACAAAAGAACAATAGAGAAAACCAACAAAACCAAAAGCTGGTTCTTTGAAAGGATCAATAAAATTGACAAACCCCTAGCTAGACTAGCAAAAAAAAAAAAAGAGAGAGAGAATGTGGAAATAAATACAATCAGAAATGAAAGGGGGGAAGTTACAACTGACCCCATAGAAATAAAAAGAATCATAAGAGGACATTATGAAAAACTGTATGCCAACAAACTAGACAACCTAGATGAAATGGACGAATTCCTAGACATGCACAACCAACCTATGCTGACACTACAAGAAATACAAGAATTTAACAAGCCAATCACAATTAAAGATATTGAATCTGCCATTAAAAATCTCCCAGCAAAAAAAGTCCAGGACCAGATGGCTTTACAGGTGAATTCTACCAAGCATTTCAAAAAGAATTAACCGGAATCCTGTTTAAACTCTTCCAAAAAATTGAAGAGGAGGGAAAAAAATTACCCAACTCATTTTATGAAGCCAACATCACCCTAATACTAAAGCCAGATAAAGACACTACAAGATAAGAATATTACAGACCAATCTCTAATGAACATAGATGCAAAAATTCTCAACAAAATACTTATAAATAGAATCCAACAGTATATCAAAAGACTTATACACCATGACTAAGTTGCATTTATTCCTGGTATGCAAGGGTGATTTAATATTTAAAAATCAATTATATATAAAGAGATGTTACAACTCAACAATAAAAAGACAAACGACCCAATTAAAAAATGGGCCAAAGACTTGAATAGACATTTCTCCGAAGAAGAAATACAAATGGCAAAAAAACACATGAAGAAATGCTCAACATCACTCATGATTAGGGAAATGCAAATCAAAACTACAATGAGATATCATTTCACACCTATCAGAATGGCCACTATTAAAAAGACAGAGGGAAGCGGCTGTGGCTCAATCAGTAGGGCTCCCGTTTACCATATGGGAGGCCCTGGGTTCGGTTCCCGGGGCCTCCTGGTGAAGGCAAGCCCGCCCGCATGGCATGGTTAGCTGACCCAGCGAGCACAAGCAGCAAGGGGGGGATAAATGAATAAATAAATAAAATCTTTAAAAAAATAAAAATAAATAAATAAAAAGACAGAGAACTACAAGTGTTGGAGAGGATGTGGAGAGATAGGAACACTTCTTCACTGTTGGTGGGAATGCAGGATGGTACAACCACTATGGAGGACTGTTTGGCAGTTCCTAAAGAAGTTGAATATAGATTTGCCATGTGACCCTGCAATACCACTACTGGGTATATACCCAGAAGAACTGAGAGCAGTGACACGAACAGACATCTGCACACTGATGTTCATAACAACATTATTCACCATTGCCAAAAGTTGGAAACAACCCAGGTGTCCATCAACAGATGAATGGATAAACAAACTGTGGTCTATTCACACGATGGAATATTATGCAGCTGTAAGAAGAAATGAAGTCATAAAGCATATGACAACATGGATGAACCTAGAGGACATTATGTTGAGTGAAGCAAGTCAGACACAAAAGGACAAATACTGTATGAATGCGTTACTATGAACCAAATATCTTGTGTAATATATTGTTTGATTAAAAAAAAAAAATTTACATGTATCCATTACATTTAATTGAGAAAAAATATATATATATCCACTGCCAATATTTTAAGAATCAGATGATTTCACATAAAAATCCAGATTTCTGGTTTCTCTGGAACAATCAAGCCTGTGTTCCTTCTGCAACTACCTTTAGACAAAGCACACGTTCTGTAGCATATGCCAGCCCCCGATACTCATATTTTGGCCATTTCACTCAATTTAGTGAGCTGCCCGGCCCTTGTAGGCATTTGAGCTTGACTCAAACCATGGGCATGGAAATGGCTTAGAGACTAAAACAACCCAGTGCTCCCATTAGTGCCACCTATTGGGGTGGGCCAAGTCGGCACCCTTACACTGAAGCATCACTTTCTATTTCTGAACACTTATTTAGAAAATGAAAGTTTGTAAGCATATTAGTTTCAGTAAATGTACTACCAAAAAAAAAAAAAAATCAATTAATGTAATATACCACATTAACAATTTGAAGGAAGAAAACCACATGATCATCTTGATTGATGCAGAGAAGGCATTCGACAAAATCCAGCATCCTTTCTTGATAAAAAACACTTTGAAAGATAGAAATAGAAGGAAAATTCCTCAATATGATAAACGGCATATGTGAAAAACCAACAGCCAACATAATAGTCAATGGGGAGAGGGAAGCGGCTGTGGCTCAATCAGTAGGGCTCCCGTTTACCATATGGGAGGCCCCGGGTTCGGTTCCCGGGGCCTCCTCGTGAAGGCAAGCCCGCCCGTACGGCGTGGTTAGCTGACCCAGCGAGCACAAGCAGCAAGGGGGGATAAATGAATAAATAAATAAATAAATCTTTAAAAAAAAAAAAAAAAGTCAATGGGGAGAGGTTGAAAGCTTCTCCTCTAGGATCTAAGACTGGGAACAAGACAAGGATGTCCACTGTCACCATTGTTATTCAACATTGTGCTAGAAATTCTAGCTAGAGCAATTAGTCAAGAAAAAAAAAAAAAGGCATCCAAATAGGAAAAGAGGAGGTAAAACTCTCACTATTCACAGATGACATGATCCTATATTTAGAAAATTCCAAAATGTCTATGACAAAGCTACTTGAGCTAATAAACAAGTTCAGCAAAGTGGCAGGATGCAAGATCAACTCACAAAAATCAGTACTGTTTCTGTACACTAGTATTGAACCATCTGAGGAGGAAATCAGAGGGAAAATTCCATGTACAATAGCAACAAAAAGACTCAAATACCTAGAAATCAACTTAACCAAAGAAGTACAGGACCTATATGCAGAAAACTACAAAACAATGCTAAAAGAAATCAATGAAGATCTAAACAAATCAAAAGACATTCTGTGTTCATAGATTGGAACACTCTCATGAAGATGTCAATCTTACCCAAACTGGTCTATAGATTCAATATAATATCAATCAAAATTCCAATAGCTATTTTACAGAAATAGAAAGGGCAATTACCAAATTCATTTGGAAGCAAAAGTGCACGTGAATAGCCAAAAGCATTCTAAAAAGGAAGAGCAATGTAGGAGGAATTTCACTGCCTGACCTTCAAACATATTACAAAGCTACAGTGGTCAAATAGTATGGTATTGGCATAAAGATAGACACATCGATCGGTGGAATAGAATTGAGAGTCCAGAAATAAACCCTCATCTCTACAGCCAATTGGTTTTCAACAAACCTTCCAAAGCCATGTGTAGCCATTGGGCAGTTTGATGTAATTATGAATTCCAAAATTCTATATTAGATTATGCTTGTAAACTGATCTGTTAATCTGGGCATGATTAAGTTATGATTAGGGCGTCGACTGGGCCACATCAGTAGGGTGTTCAGCCCCACCCCTTGGCGGGTGGGAGAATCAAATATAAAGGGCAAGGCAAAGGACAGAGGGGGCAGTTTTGAGTAGCAGTTTTGATGTTGGAGTTTTGATGTTGGAGAGAAGGCCCCAGGAGAAGAGAAGCGAGCCGTTCGCCTGATAGTCTACAGCTGACCTTGTGGTAGAACCAGAGGAGCTAAGCTTGGAGAGTAACAAAGCCCCGGGAAGAGAGAAACCCAAGAAGCCTAAACCCTGGCAAACGTCGGCAGTTGTCTTGCTCTAACAAGTGGCAATGGACTTTGGTGAGGGAAGAAACTTATGCTTTATGGCCTGGTAACTGTGGACTTATATCCCAAATAAATACCCTTTATAAAGACCAACCCATTTCTGGTATTTTGCATTAGCACTCCTTTGGCTGACTAATACAGAATTTGGTACTGAAGAGTGGGGAAGTGCTTTTGCAATTAACAAAATGTTGGAACAGTTTTATAAATGGGTAAGGGATATTTTCTGGAGGAATTGTAAAATGCTTGATGGAAAAGGCCTAGATCGCTTTGAAGAAACTGTTGATAGCAATATGGATGTTAAAGAGACTTTTTATGATGACTTAGAAGTAAATGATGAAAGTATTCTTGGAAACTGGAGAAAAGGTGATCCATGTTTTAAAATTGCAGAAAATTTAGCAAGATAAACTCCTGGTGTTATATGGAAGACAGAATTTGAAAATGGCGAACCAGTGCATTTAGCTGAAAAACTTTCCAAGGTAAATTCGGAGAATGTGGCTTGGTTTCTTCTTGCAGCTTATAGCAAAATACTAGATGAGTGAAATACACTAAAGCCTGAACTTTTGGACACAAAGAAAACAGAAACTGATTCCAGAACTTCCAAGTTTCTGGAAATCAAGTTCCCAGATAATAGTGCCCCATTTGAAGACTTAGCTAAACCTGGAACTTGTAAATCAGAATTGAAGATGCAGTTATCTCGGAAAGACTTGTGGAAAATCTTACTGTCTGATGGCTTGGACCCATGCTTCTTGCATGCTAAGCCAACAACGTTTTTGAGAGAGCTGTATGAACAAAAACCACTGTCAGCTTGGACAAAAAAGGACATGGAATGGAGAGATTGAAGGAGAAACAGCTTTAAGAAGAAAACTGTGGAAGCAGAGATCTGGAGTTAAGATATCTCCTTGGGCCAAGAGAGGAACCCCACCCATGTGTACAGAGAGGGTGAGTTTGCCCCAGCAGTTGAAGAGGGTGGATGTCCCCACCCAATGTCCTGGGAGAGTTTTGCCACCCCAGGGTGCAGAGAGGGTGGAGTACATTCCTCAAAGATTAGGGCAGTTAAGGTCAATACCCCATAGGTCTGAGAGGGGTGTACCTGTCCCCCATGGATTAGAGAAGGCCAGGTGGTCAACCAATTGCTCTGAGGGGGTTGAACCTGTATGCCAAAGGTTAGGGAAGGCCAGGTGGTCAACTTGTTGCTCTGAGAGGGTTGAACCTGTATTCCAAAGGTTAGGGGGAACATTGTCTTCACCTCACTGTACTAGGGGGGCTAAGACTCTAACCCAAAGATTGGGTAAGGTGTGGCAATCACCCCAACACTCTTGGAGGGTGAGGTCTGGAGCTTGACACCCAGAGGCTTGATGAGGGTGGAACCAAGAAAATGGCCGTTGGGCAAACCTGTAGAAAGGGTGGGTTTCCATGTGGCCCCAAGGAGAAGAAACCATCATCTTAAGAATGACTCAGACTTTGAAATCTAATCGAGAATGCCCTGCGGGTTTACTGAACTGTAGGGGATCTGTGACTCATGTTTAACATCCCAATTTCCCCTTATGATAATGAAAATGTTTATCCTTTGTCTTTCCATTTGTGTATTGGAAGCAGTTAAATTGTTTTGTAAGTTTCAGAGGTCTATAGCAGACAGGACTTTGCCTCAAGATGAACTGTATTTCTTTAAACTGATTATGATATGATTTTATACTTGAATTGTTACTGATATAAGGTTTTTTGAATATTGTAATGTATTTTTGGAATTCAGAGGGTGGAGTGTAGCTGTTGGGCAGTTTGATGTAATTACGAATTCCAAAATTCTATATTAGATTATGCTTGTAAACTGATCTGTTAATCTGGGCATGATTAAGTTATGATTAGGGCGTCGACTGGGCCACATCAGTAGGGTGTTCAGCCCCACCCCTTGGCGGGTGGGAGAATCAAATATAAAGGGCAAGGCAAAGGACAGAGGGGGCAGTTTTGAGTAGCAGTTTTGATGTTGGAGTTTTGATGTTGGAGAGAAGGCCCCAGGAGAAGAGAAGCGAGCCGTTCGCCTGATAGTCTACAGCTGACCTTGTGGTAGAACCAGAGGAGCTAAGCTCGGAGAGAAACATAGGAAGAGAGGAACCCAAGAAGCCTGAACCCTGGCAAATGTCGGCAGCTGTCTTGCTCCAACACATGGCAATGGACTTTGGTGAGGGAAGAAACTTATGCTTTATGGCCTGGTAACTGTGGAGTTCTACCCCAAATAAATATCCTTTATAAAGACCAACCCATTTCTGGTATTTCACATTAGCACCCCTTTGGCTGACTAATACACCATGTTTATGGGACAAAATAGTCTCTTCAACAAATGGTGCAGGGAGAAATGGATATCTATAACCAAAAGAATGAAGGAGGACCCCTATCTTACTCCCTATACAAGAATCAACTCAAAATGGATCAAAGACCTAAATATAAAAGCCAGGACCATAAAACTACTAGAAGAAAATGTAGGGAAATATCTTAAAGACCTTGTGGTAAGTGATCTTTTCTTGGACCTTACACCCAAAGCACATGCAACAAAAGAAAAAATATATAAATGGGACAGTCTCAAAATTAAACATTTTTGAAACTCAGAGGACTTTATCAAAAGGGGAAAAGGCAGCTGACTCAATGGGAGAAAATATTTGGATACACATAACTGATAAGGGCTTCTTTTTTTTTTTTTTTTTTGAGATACCAGGGCCTGGTATTTAACCCATGACCTCATATGTGGGAAGCAGTCTCCCAACTGCTTGAGCCACATCCACTCCCCTGATAAGGGTTTAATATCCATGATATATAAAGAGATGCTACAATTCCACAATAATAAGACAAACAACCCAATTTAAAAATGGGCAAAAGACATGAATAGACATTTATCCAAAGAAGAAATACAAATGGTGAAAAAACACATGAAAAAATGTTCAACATCACTAGCGATTAGGGAAATGCAAATCAAACTACAATGAGATATCATTTCACCCCTATTAGAATGGCCACTATTAACAAGACACAGAAATACGAATGCTGGAGAGGATGTGTAGAGATAGGAACACTTATTCACTGTTGGTGGAAATGCAGAATGGTACAGCCACTGTGGAGGACTGTTTGGCAGTTCCTAAAGAAGTTGAATGTAGATTTGCCATGTGACCCGGCAATACCACTACTGGGTATATACCCAGAAGAACTGAGAGCAGTGACACGTAGAGACTCTGTACACCAATGTTCATAGCAGCATTATTCATGATTCCCAAAAGTTGGAAACAACCTAGGTGTCCATCAACCGATGAATGGATAAACAAACTGTGGTATATGCACATGACGGAATATTATGCAGCGGTAAGAAGAGACAAAGTCATAAAGCGTATGCCAACATGGATGAACCTAGAGGACGTTATGTTGAGTGACGCAAGCAAGACACAAAAGGATAACTATTATATGATTGAGCCACTGTGAACCAAATATATTGTGTAATCTCATGAAGTTAATACTTGAATGTAGATCATCAGAAAATAGAATGAGGTTAGAGAATGGAAAGCTGAGGGTTAACATGTGCAAAATTGGTAAAAAGATGTGTGTTAGGGAGCCGGTATAGCTCAGTGGTTGAGTGCTGGCTTACCACATATGAGGTCCCATGTCCAAGACCTAGCCCCGGTAAAAAAAAAAGCTTACTAGTAAAGGATATGTGTTAATCTTTGGAAATGAATGGAAAAGGTGAAAGCACAACATGATGTTTGTAACTAGCAGCATTATACATGGGTATGACAATGGTTTAAAGGGAAAGTCTAAGTCTAAGGACACGTACATTACTAAAAGGAAAGTTAAAAAATTTTACATGGGGTAACGGATGTGGTTCAAGCAGTTGAGTGCCTGCTTCCCACATGGGAAGTCCCGGGTTTGATTCCCGGTGCCTCCTAAAAACAAAAACAAACAACAGGGAAACGGATGTGGCTCAAGAGGTTCAGCGTCCGTCTACCATATGGAGAGACTGGGGTTTGATCCCCGGTACCTCCCGGTAAAAAAAAAAACAAAAAAACCAACAAGCAGAACAAACAAAAAAACCAACTCAGGGTTGTCAATGTGGCTCAGTGGTTGAACGCCAGCTTCCCACATGCGATGTCCCAGGTTCAATCCCTGGTCCCCGGTTGCTAAAAAAAAAAAAAAAAAAAAAAAAGTAACATGGGACTGTATAGCATTGTAAAACCACATGTGAAACATGAATATGGGTAAAATTGCATATATAAGACTGTTTTTCTTTGAAACTGAACTAATATATGTTAATACTACAAGATGTTATCAGACCAAAAAAACACATTATGCTAAGTGAAAGAAACCAGACACAAAGTACTGCATATTATGATTCCATTTATATAAAATGTAAATATAAATCAATTTATAAAGATGAGATTGGATTAATGGTTATGTAGGGCTGGGGAAAGATAGAGGGGTTGAGAGGTGACTTAAGGGGTGAGAAGTTTTTCATTTTGGAGTAATGAAATTGTTCTAAAATTTTTTGTGGTGATGATGCACAACACTGTGATTATTCTAAAAGCCAGTGATTATATACTTTGGATAGATCATATGGTATGTGACTATATCTCAATAAAATTGATTAAAAAATAAATAAATGTGCAAGAATAGCCAGAAAGAGCAGCTATGTACAGCAGGGAAAGCATAGAGAGACTGAGTGATGAAGAATTTTCTTGTTTGTCTGTTTATTATTAGTAGTAGTATTGAAACAATGAAAATGCTGTAATAATGATTGCAGTGATAAATGTACAACTATTTGATTATACCAAATACCACTGAGTGTACACTTTGGATGAATTGTTTACTTTATTAATATGTATAAAAAATGGATTTGTTTAAAAAAATAATAATTAAAAAAAAGTATTGGATTGTAAACTAAAGTATAAAATAAATATACGTGGGTCCATATAGATATAAATAAATGATAGAATAAATAAATAAATGGGGGATTAGAGACAAGGGTAACACTCCCAATGATAAGTCACATGGATGGCATCTGCCCCTCATGTAACATTGTGAGAAGGACACTTCATCTCTGCGATGTTCTTTCCAAAAACTCATAATCCCATGGGAAAACATGAAGAAAACATCAGACAAACCTAACGTGAGGGACGTTTTGCAAAATACCTCGTTGTTAGAGTTTCCCCCTTTTGAGGTTTGCAATGATGGACAGGTCATAGGGCTGTGAATCAATGCCCCTGTGGCATAGGTTGAGGAAAGGCAGCCTCCAGCCATAACCCACCTAACTCATCCCCTCCCAAGAATAAACAAAATGGAGGAGATAAGGGCCATCAACCACTCCTTTGGCTCCCCAAACCCTCCCACATTCCAAGCTCTCCTAACCCACTCCCCCACCCTGGCCATTTGGCCCCAGGCTGTACTAGGTTTCCCTGCCTATTGATGTACTGTATAAAGTCATATCCACCACTTTCCACGGGTGGTCTGAAGTCTATTCTTCAGACCCCCTCTATTGGGAGAGCTTCCCAATAAACTTCCTGTCTGCAACCGTCAGTCTCTGCGTCCCAGTGAGCACTGTTTTTCTCTAACATCTGGCATGTACTACTCAAGATTGTCAAGGTCATGGAAAGCAAGGAAAGGCTGAGAAGTTTCACAGAGACTAATGAGACAACTAAATGTAATATAGTATCCTGGATTGGATGTTAGAACAGAAAGAGAACATGGGTGGAAAAACTAGTGAAATAAGCCTTCGAGTTTAATTTTTAATAATGTAATGATATTGGTTCCTTAGTTTTGACAAATGTACCTTGATAATATGTTACCACTACAGGAAACTGAGTGAGGAGTATATGACTGTTGACTGTCTTTGCAACTTTTCTAGAAATCTAAAATTATTCCAAAGGAAAAGTTTTAAAAAAAAAAAAAAAAAAAAACAGATTACTCTCACCAACAGTCTGACCCTTTCTGCTTGTCTTCTTGAACAAAGTCTTTAAGGATGTTTGGTAGCTCTGATAAAGTAAAATTTTGAGTTTTTGTTTCCAGTTTGGGCTCCCTTTTGGCTTCCTTTTGGGACCATGCTGGACTTTCCAAGTGGTGACAGAAAATCTGTGGTTCCTGCCGACCAGACCCAGAGTCCTTAGGTTAATCTGCCAGTGCCCTCTCCCAAGCTTGCAGCGCCGAACAGAAAATCGTCGCCTTGGCCTCGTCGCCATCTCTGCCTCCTGCTTCCAGGTCTCCAGAAGAGAGAAGCTTCAGAGCTCTATGGCTTAAACATCTTTAATTCTTATCCCCTTTCTACCTCCCCATTTTCCCAACCTTTCCCTACTTCATGTTGACTGTAAACCTTATATTTGTGCTGTGTTACTCCGCATAGTGGTTGCCTTACGTTTACCAAACGTAATTTCAGATCCTGTATATGTGTGCAACAAAAGGAACTTTATTTTGTGTGCTGCGTATGGAAGTCTTGGGAAAAAATCATTGATTTCTATTCTGCTTTGCCTGGCTCCCAAAAGAAAAAGGGCTGGTTAGCCAAAGATGGGTAAGATTCCTCAGGGACAGGCACAGTCTCTTGGGGACCAGCAGGTATTATTGAGGAGGCTTGCGGGGGCAGGCTTGCCCTATCCCTTCCAAGGAAGGAGTTTTTTTCCCTTTACAGTTTTATTCCCACACTTGACTAAACAAAAAAAATCCTGCGGATCTGCTACAACCTTGTCTCGGCACCACCCTTGCCTCTCTGTATATATTTTAAGGGAGGGCGAAATGTGGGATTCTTCTGGTCTTTACTTCTAAGCCTGCACCCCAGCCCACACAGGGAAGTCAGCACTCTTGGTCTGTTCAGTTAATTAGTTAACCAAAACCTTCGCCTCCATCTTATCTTTGATGTAAGCCACTATATGTCTTCATTATCTTTCTGCTTGGATTGCTTGTGATGTTTTAAGGATCCCTCACATACACACTGCCTACCTGCCCCTTCTCACAGACACCCTGACCTTTACTGTGAAAAATATTCTGAATAAAATTCATGCTGGGGATCAGCTTAGGAGAAGAGCTCCTTAGTTCTCCCCCTCACCTCTCTCAACCACTGTGCTCAGAGTAATTCTTTGAGCCGTCATGGCCTCTGCTGGACAGATCACATAAGATTTTGCAGGACGAGTTCCTGCAATTTCCTTCTCATATAATTCCTTTATTTTATGGATAACTGACCTGTTATGCCTCCTGTCCAATGCCTGAAAACATTTTATGTGCCTTTTAGAGGTGTTATAATGGAGGAGAAATCATGTACCACTTACAAGGTCATTGAAGAAGATAAAATCTGACCAAAGATTTTAAATCTCTTCTGATTCAATTGATGATATATTTTGGTTCTGTAGATCATTATATGTTTTCCCTCTGTTACTTATCTGTTTCTTTTTTCTTCTCATGGATTATTACTAGTTTGGTTTTTGTAGGGGTTTTTTGCTTATAAAATAATGGCTCTTTATCTTTCTATCATTTTTAATAAATGCTATTCAATTTTAAAATAAAAAAATAAAATAAAAACCACCACTGTCACTACCATAGATCTGGATATACACATGACATGTACATACATATGCATGTGTATGTAAAATATTGCTTTTAAGCAGTCCCCTCTGATGAGGTTGCATTGCAGGGAGCATGGGGAAGAGGGGAATGGAGTAGCAGGCCAGGTTCTGTGCAAATGGGCTAAGCCTTTGGGACTTTATCCTGCTGCAGGGGGGGAATAAAGGAAGAGTATAGAGCAAGGGCGCTGCCCATTATGTAGTGACTCAGGGGAGATCACCCAGTTCAGCTTCGGAGCCCTCCAGCAGCCCCCGCCCCACCCCGGGCCAGAGCCCCTTCCTTCCGCATGCTGTCTCCGGGGGTCCAGCTCTGCCTGAACCTAAATCCCTCACACAGCACACACACCCTGCTTCCTGTCCCCACCTGGTTCCGGGGTCTTTGGAGCCTTGTGACCTCATCATAATCTCAACATTCCACACCCGGTAAAGAGCCTTTCAAACCACTCCTCCCAGATACCCCTGGGCAGGGTGGAGCCTTATGTAAAAAGCCCAAGGTTTGTTGAGTAATTTCTTCCATACTCTCTGCTCGCTCCCTCCCTCCTCAGCGAAATGAATCCACTGCACCCCTGGGGGAGGGGGCTGGGTGCAGAAGAGAGGAAGGCTTGGGGACTGAACCTGGGATGTCATCCCACCAGGAAAATTGTTCGTTATTGGTCTCTCCTCAACGGACCTGCTTGGAACCACAAGTATATCCAGGTCAGAACTGAGGGGAGGACAAGGGGGAGAGAAAAAAGAGGGGAAGGTGAAGCAGAAGGAATTTATCGGTGTGCACTTTCCCTGCCAGCAATGGTAGCAGAGTTCAATGCCAGGATAATCAGTCTCACATCCCAATTAAGCCAGTGTACTCCGTCCATTCCGTATCTTTTTTCCCTCCACATTAAAAAAAAAAAAAAAAAAAGCATTTATTGAGCAATCTACTTTGTGCCAGGCACTGTGTGACAACCTCATTTGTTCTCACAGCTCTGGGAGGCTGTATTAGTATACCCATTTTATAGAGGAGGAAACTGAGGCTCAGAGAGGTAAGGAACATGTCCAAGGCTAAACAGCTGGTAAGTGGGAGAGTGGGAAGAGAGCAAAACCAGTTCAAGTCTTTAGAACAGGGGTTCTTTTTTTTTTTTTTTAAACAATTTATTGAAGCATATCATTCATACATGAACATATATAAACTATAAGTGTTCAGTAAACATCGTGATCTTACAAACCAAACATGCATAACATCATACAGGGCTCCCACACATCACCCCCCACACAAACACCCCACATTGTTGTGAAACATTTGTTAACAAATCATGAAAGAGCATCGTCAGAGTATTACTACTAACTATAGTCTATACCTTCCTCCTCTACACATTTTTTTAAAGGATTTATTTATTTATTCATTTACTTTTATCCATTTTTACCACCACCACCCCACCACCACCCCCTGTAAGGGCAGGAAAGAGACACAGAGAGTTGCCCAGAGAAAAGAACAGGGGTTCTTAACTTTTTATGTTTCACGCACCCCTTTGCCTGTCAGGTGACATTAATACTACAGTAATTTATTTATTGCATACATTCATAAGTGAAGAAAATGCTAGATTTCAGTTAGAGGTCAGAGGAAATAAAGATAAGTTGATTTTTTTTTTCCAATTCAAGCTCACGGACCCCCTGAAATTTTTTCACGGACTCCTTGTTAAGATTTAATTCAAGCTCTATGGATCCCTGGTTAAGAACCCCTGCTTTAGAAGACCTTATGAGCTTGAAAATGATGCTCTTAGGGGATTTTAACTTCCAGGGAAGGAGGAAATCGTTTTCTTGGAAAAATCCACATTCCTTACAGGGTCTCCAGCTCCTTTTCTGACTTCAACCACTGCCAAGGCTAGACTGGCCACAGAGCGCAGAAAATCTCTCACCTCAAAGCCTTGCCAGTCTTTCTGCCTGAAGATCCCCCCACCTACCTCTGTCTGCATACTGGCATAGCTACTCCTTGGCTTCATCCAGGTCTCTGTTCAAAATTCAGAGAAGCCATCCCTGATCACCCTATCCAAAGCGCAGCTTCGATCGTCCCATCCTCTTACTCTGCCTCCCTTTTCTTTATAGAGCCTTCCACACCTTGATTGACATTTTATATACTTACTGGTTTGCTTATTGTCTGTCTCCACCCACCAGAATGGACACTTCAAGAGGAGAAGGACCCAGTTTGTTTTTTTACAGCTATATATCCCCAGTGCCTGGAATAGCAGCCCTTAGTATGTCCCTAATAAATATGTCTTGAATGAATTAAAAGGGAAAACTCATCCACGAGGAGAACTTGACACCCCCCTGCCCCCCCTTTCTTATCAGGGGCTTAATCCTTTTGGCCTTCAAAGCCTCACTTCTTTGTTCTCCCTTCAGCCTCCTCACCTGTCTCCCTGCCTCCAGTTTGGCCCCTGCCATTCGGCCTCCAAATTGCAATCAGAGTGATTGACCTAAAGCTCAAATTGCCTGGGTAAACATCCCATTGACTCCTCAGTGCTCCTAGGTCTTAATGCAACTTACAAGGCCCTGCCCCATTTGGCCATAGCATCATTTATTTTATTTTAATAGACTTTATTTTTAGAGCAGTTACAGGTTTACAGGAAAATTGAGGAGAGCACTGTCAGTCCCCATATGCCCCCTTTCCCCTGCATGCAGTTCTCCATTTTGCATTACTGTAGTATATTTGTTGGAATTAATGAACCAATATCGATATGTTTTTATTAACTAAAGTCCATAATTTACATTAGGATTCACTCTGTGTGTTTCACAATTCTACAGGTTTTGACAAATGGTTAAAGGCATGTACCTACCATAATGGTTTTTTCTTTTGTTGCTCATGCTTTGGGTGTAAAGTCTAAGAAACTTGCCTAACGCAATGTCCTGAATATGCTTCCCTAGGGTTTCTTCTAGGAGTTTTATAGTTCTGGCTCTTCTGTTTAGATCTTTGATCCATCCTGAGTTGATTTTTGTATAGGGATTTTTGTAAATGTAGATCCAGTTTTCTCAACACCATTTGTTGAAGAGACTGCTCTTTACCAATTGAGCGGTCTTTGTCACCTTGTCAAAAATTGGTTGGCCATAAATGTGAGGGTTGATTTCTGATCTCTTAATTCAATTCCATTGGTCTATATGTCTGTCCTTGTGCTAGTATCATGCCATTTTTGTTGGTTTTTTTTTTTCCTGATGTCATGCCATTTTGATTACTATGACTCTGTAATTAGTTTTTTTTTAAAGATTTAATTTATTTATTTATTCCCCCCGCCCCACCGTTGTTGGCGCTCGCTGTCTGCTCTCTGTGTCCATTTGCTCTGTGCTTTCTGTGTCTGCTTATCTTCTCTTTAGGAGGCACCAGGAACCGAACCCGGGACTTTCCATGTAGTAGGCGGGAGCTCAATTACTTGAGCCACATCAGCTTCCCTGTAATTAGTTTTAAGATTGGGAACTGTGAGCCCTCCCACTTTGTTCTTTTTCAAGATGGCTTTGGCTATTCAGGGCCCTTTACCATTCCATATAAAATTTTTTTTTTTAATTTATTTTATTTATTTATTCTCTCCCCCTTCCCCCCTGCGTAGTTTGTGGTCGCTATCTGCTCTAAGTGTCCATTTGCTGTGTGCTCTCTGTGTCTGCTCATCTTCTCTTTAGGAGGCACTGGGAACCAAACCTGGGACCTCCCATGTGGGAGAGAGGTGCTGAATCGCTTGAGCCACCTCAGCTCCCTGGTTTGTTGTGTCTCTCATTGTCTTTTCTCTTTGTGTCTCTTTGTTGCATCAGCTTGTTGCGTCAGCTCATCACGCCTGCCCATCATACCAGCTCCTTCTCCAGGAGGCACCCGGAACCGAACCCAGGACCACCCATGTGGTAGGTGGAAGGTCAATTGCTTGAGCCACATCCACTTCCTCCATATAAATTTTTTTTTTTAATCATACGATATGTTACACAATACATTTGGTTCATAGTAATGCAATCATACAGTATTTCTCCTTTTGTGTCTGGCTGCTTCACTCAACATAATGTCCTCCAGGTTCATCCACATTGTTATATGCTTTACAACTTCATTTCTTCTTACAGTATCATAATATTCCATCGTGTGAATATACCAAAGTTTGTTTATCCATTCATTGGTTGATGGACACCTGGGTTGTTTCCAACTTTTCCCCATATAAATTTATATATACATATATATATTTTTTTACTTTATTTTGTACATTTAATAATTGAAAATATAAACAATTAAAAACTAGAAAGTTGGGAAGCGGCTGTGGCTCAATCAGTAGGGCTCCCGTTTACCATATGGGAGGCCCCAGGTTTGGTTCCCGGGGCCTCCTGGTGAAGGCAGGCCTGCCCGCATGGCGTGGTTGGCTGGCCCAGAGAGCACAAGCAGCAAGGGGGGGATAAATGAATAAATAAATAAAATAAAAAAAAAAATAATAAATTAAAAAAAAAAAAAACTAGAAAGTAAATACAGATGAATAAATATATACATTTCTCAATTAAATGTAATGGACACATAAAATTTTTTTTTAATCAAACAATATGTTACACAATATATTTGGTTCATAGTAACGCATTCATACAGTATTTGTCCTTCCCCATATAAATTTTTTTTTTTTTTTTAAGATTTTATTTATTTATTCATTTATCCCCCCCTTGCTGCCTGTGCTCGCTGGGTCAGCCAACCACGCCGTGCGGGCGGGCCTGCCCTCACCAGGAGGCCCTGGGAACCGAACCCGGGGCCTCCCATATGGTAAACGGGAGCCCCACTGATTGAGCCACAGCCGCTTCTCTCCCCATATAAATTTGGTGATTGTCTTTTCCATTTTTGTAAAGAAGGTTGTTGGAATTTTGATTGTGATTGCCTTGAATCTGTAAATTGCTTTGGGTAGAATTGACTTCTTTTTTTTGAGGTATAGGGGACCGGGAATTGAACCCAGGACCTCTTATGTGGGAAGCCAGGCACTCAACCACTGAGCCACATTGGCTCCCTGAGTTGTTTTTTTACATTTGTTTTGCTTGTTGTCTGTTTTTTTCTAGGAGGTACCGGGAACTGAACCTGGGACCTCCCGTGTGGGAAGCAGGCGCTCAACCGCTTGAGCCACACCTGCTCCCCAGAACTGACTGACACCTTAACAATTGTTTAGTCTTCCAGTCCTTGAACACAGAATGTCCATCTGTTTAATTAGGTCGTCTTTGATTTATTATAGCAATGTTTTGTAGTTTTCTGTGTTTAAGTCCTTTATATCCTTGGTATATTTATTCCTAGGTATTTGATTCTTTTAGTTGCTATTGTAAACTGATTTTTTTTTTCTTGATTTCCTCTTCGGATTGCTCATTACTAGTGTATAAAAACACTGCTTATTTTTGGATGTTAATCTTGTACCTCACTACTTTGTTAAATTCATTTATTAGCTCTGGGAGCTTTGTTGTGGATTTTTCAGGATTTTCTATATATAGAAGCATATCAGCTGCAAATAGGAAAGTTTAACTTCTTCTTTTCCAATTTGAATGCCTTTTATCTCTTTTTCTTACCTACTTGCTCTGGCTGGAATTTCCAGTACAGTGCTGAATAACAGTGGTGACATTGGGTATCCTTGTATTATTTCTGATCTTAGAAAGTTTTCAGTATTTCACTGAGTATGATATTAGCTGTGGGTTTTCATATGTGCCCTTTATCATGTTGAGGAAGTTTTCTTCTATTCCTAATTTTCTGATTGCTTTTATCAAGAAAGGGTGCTGTATTTTGTAAAATGCCTGTTCTGAATCATTTGAAATGATCACGTGACTCTTTTCCTTCGTTCTTTTGAGGTGGTATATTACTTTAATTGATTTTCTTTCTTTTTTTTTTTTTTAATTGATTTTCTTATATTGAACCACCCTTGCATACATGGGATAAACCCCACTTGATCATGGTGTATAGTTCTTTTAATGTGCTATTGAATTTGAGTTGCTAGTATTTTGGGGGGGATTTTTGCATCTATACTTCAAGGGATATTGATCTATAATTTTCTTTTCTTGTGGTATGTTTGTCTGGCTTTGGTATTAGGGTGATGCCGGTCTCATAGAATGAGTTAGGAAGTATTCCCTCCTCTTCAATTTTTGAAAGAGTTTGAGCAGGATTGCTGTTAATTCTTTTAGGAATGTTTTGTAAAATTCACCAGTAATGCCATCTGGTCCTGAGCTTTTCTTTGTTGGGAGGTTTTTTATTACTGATTCAATCTCTTTACTAGTAATTGGTTTGTTGAGATCTTCTATTTCTTCTGGACTCAGTGTAGGCAGTGTGCGTGTTTCTGGGAATTTGTCCATTTCATCTAAGTTATCTAATTTGACGGCATACAGTTGTTCTTTTAAGCCTCTTTTAATCCTTTTCATTTCTGTAGGATCAGTAGTAATGTCCCTCATTTTATTTCTGATTTTAGTTATTTGTGTCCTCTCTTTCTTCCTTTGTTAGTCTGGCTAAATGTTTGTCAACTTCATTGATCTTTTCAAAGGACCAAGTTTTGGTTTTGTTGATCCTATGGATTGTTTTTTTATTCTCTATTTCATTTATCTTCACTCTAATATTTATTCTTTCCTTCCTTCTGCTCACTTTGGGTTAGTTTGTTCTTTTTCTACCCTCCAGTTATGAGACTAGGTCTCTGATTTGAGATTTTCCTTCTTTTCTAATGTAAGCATTTAGAGCTACAACTTTCCCTCTCAGCACTGCCTTTGCTGCATCCCATAAATTTTAGTATGTTATGTTTTGTCTTCAAATTAGGTAATTTCCTAATTTCCCTGTGATTTCTTCTTTGACCCACTGGTTGTTTTAGAGTATGTTGTTTAATTTTTATATATTTGTGAATTTTCCCTTTTTCCATCTGCTATTGATGTCTAGCATCATTTTATTGTGGTCAGAGAATACACATTGTATGTTTCAATATTTTTTAATTTACTGAGATATACAGTCTATCCTGGAGAATGATCCATCTGCTTTAGACAAGAATGTGCATTCTGCTACTGTTCAGTGATGTATTCTGTTTGTTAGGTCTAATTGGTTTAGAGTATTGTTCATGTCTTGCATTTCCTTATTGATCTTTTGTCTAGATGGTCTATCCATTAATGAAAGCAGTGTATTGAAGTTTCCTGCTATTAATGTAGAACCATCTGTTTTTCCCTTCAAACTGTCAACATTTGCTTCATGTATTTTAGGGCTTTGCCATTAGGTGAATATATATTTATAATTCTTTTGTCTTCTTGTTGAACTGACCCCTTTATCAGTATATAGTGTCCTTCTTTATCTCTCCTAACAGTATTTGACTTATTGTCTATTTTATCTGGTGTTAGTATAGCTACCCCAGGCCTCTTTTGGTTACTATCTGCATAGTATATATTTTTTTCATCCATTCACTTTCAACCTACTTTTGTCTTTAATTTTAAGGTAAGTCTCATAAACAGCAACCAAGCATCCTGCTCGGTCGGACCACTTTGAATTCCCCAATTGTGTTCATAATATTTCTTCTGCCTGGGAGCATTGGCCAATTCCTGATCACCATTCAGGTCTTAGCCTGAATACCACTCTGTCCAGGAAGCCCTCCCTGACTTCCACCTCCCCCTGCAGGCTGGGTTAGGAGCCCTTACTACATAGAATCAGGGCATCCTCCACTGTCCAGTTGCCCACCTTTTTCTGTTGCATCCCCAGATGGTGTCATTTCTTCTCCAATGCCTCTCGCCATTTGTATTAGTTTGCCAAAGCCTGCCAATGCAAAAATACCAGAAATGGGTTAGCTTTTATAGAGACGATTTATTTGAGGTAAAAGCTTATAGTTCTGAGGCTACAAAAATGTCCAAATCAAGGCATCATCAGATATGCTTTCTCACCAAAGGTCAGCTGCTAGCAGATCCTGGAGTCCTGCCACATGGTGAGGCAAGATGGGTCTGCCGGGCTCTCTGCTTTTCCTGGAGCTCAGCTGTGGGTAATCAGGCACGTCTTCCTGGGCCTGGTCTCCTTGAACCTCTCGAGGCTTCTCTGTCTTTTTGCAGCTGTAGGTGAACCTGGAGTCCTCTCTCTCATACGGCAGGGTCAAATGGCAGCGCTCCCTTTTTTGTGTGTCTTTCTCTCTGTGTGTTTTCAGTTTATATAAGACCCAACAAGAGGGCAGAGACTTAACCTGGGTCACGCCTACTGACATCCAATCAAAAACCTTAAGCTTTTAATGAAATCAAGGGGCCCCACACCCACAGGGATGGATTAGTTCAAGAGCAGTCTTTTCTGGAATTCACAAAAGAACTTCAAACTGTCACACCATTCAAGTCTCAAGTCCGGACTTGTCCAGAAAGCCTTCTGGGGAGTGAAAGGAAGGTAGCCTCTGAGTAGAGATTCCTCTACCTCAAGTGCCCCTTGGCTACTTCCTTGTGATGCAACCTTAGGTGTGTCACTTTGCCCTGGGAGCCTCAGTTCCCTGTAAACAAGGGAGATGATAACATTAATATCTACCTCACAGTTGTTACAATTGAAATTATAGATGTTAAAGGACAGTGGAAACAGTGAAGTGTTACTAGCCACCAGGATGATTATTATCTTTTCTGGCATTGTGCTCCAGCAGCACTCATAAGCCATGACCCCGCATTTTGCATTTAATTATAGCCTGCCTCCAATTATCTGCTCTTGCTCTCGTGCTTTAGCCTGCTCTTTTTTTTTTTTTTTTACCAGGAGGTCCCAGGGATCGAACCCAGGTCCCTCCATATGGGAGACGGACGCCCAACCAGTTGAGCCACATCCGACCCCATAGCCTGCTCTTTACAACCAGTGTTCTCCTACAGCTTTTCTCCATTCCCTAGAGTTCAGATATCGGTGACCAGCAAATGGGAAGTGTTTCTTATTACTGTGATTGTAACCAACTACCATTTATTGACCACCTATTATGCACTAAGTACTTTATATATGTTATTCTAATTTTCAAAAGTACCCAGGAGATAGATATTTTTAGCTCCACTATGCAAAAAGGCTCAAAAAATTAAATAACTTGTTCAAGGTCATAGAGCCATTAAGACCTTGGGGACAGGAGCCGTGGGAATCTTTCTGGCATCATTATCAGGTTGATGTTAAGGGATGTGCAGCTTTACACCTGCCCAGGGCTGCTTCTCCCTTGGTCTTCAGCTGAGCTGCGTCCAAAGAAAGAGAAAAAGGGAAATCAAACTGGGGACCTGGCAGAGTAGGTAGCTGCCATGTCACAGTCCAGAAACAGGATCAGGGGACTTTTGACATAAATTAAGGTATAGCTCCTCCCAAAGTCCTGTCCCAAAGCCCTGTGGACACAGGGGAAAAGGAGGTGCCATCGTGAGAGGTGGTCAGGAAAAGCCCTGGGGCATCTTCTAGCAGTGTCAGCACTGAATTGCTGCCCTTGTCTTTTTTTTTTTTTTTTTTTTTTTTTTTAAGATTTTATTTATTTATTCATCTATCCCCCCCTTGCTGCTTGCGCTAGCTGGGCCAGCCAACCACGCCGTGCGGGCGGGCCCGCCCCCACCAGGAGGCCCCGGGGAACCGAACCCGGGGCCTCCCACATGGTAAACGGGAGCCCTACTGATTGAGCCACAGCCGCTTCCCTGCCCTTGTCTTTTAATATTTTTTTATTTTTAGGAGGAACCGGGAACTGAACCCAGGACCTCCCATGTGGGAAGCAGGTGCTCAACTGGTTGAGCCCAATCCACTCCCCCTTTTGTGAGGAGCATAGATCAGGAGTGAGATCTGACAGCCAAATCATTCACAGTATGGAGGAGGTCAGCTGTTACCATGGTTTCCAATCTCCCTAACCTAGAATTTGGTCCAAGAGGAAGAGATGCAGGGTTCAGAGATCACCAGCAGGTGGCACTGCAGCAAGGAGGGGGCCACACAAATTATGGAATTAAAACCTCTCACCCTGAAGAATTAGAATGGGTTTTTCTGTTTGTTTGTTTGTTTGTTTGTTTGTTTGTTTGTTTGTTTAGGAGGTACTGGGGATCAAACCCAGGACCTTGTACATGGGAAGCAGGCACCCAACCACTGAGCTACACCCACTCCCCTAGAATGGATTTTAGAGCAAGAAAACATAAAGCAAATTCCTCCTTTTACAGAAGAGATGTAAGGCCCAGAGAAGGTATACAAATTGTCCAGATTTGTGTCTATGCCAGTACCAGAGACCCAGGTCTAAATCCAGGCCACTTAATTTTTAATGCTTTTCAGATCATATCTACAGATTCCCATCCACTCATGGTGCAAACTTACTCAAGTCATCGACATCTTTCAGGACCTCAGACTTGCTGTCCATAGAATAGAAGATCAGTCTAGATCTGTGCTGTCAGTATGGTACCCATGAGCCACATGTGGCTATTTATTAGATTAATTAAAACTAAAGAAATTACAAAATTCAGTTCTCAGTCACCCAAGCCACATTTCAAATGCTCAATAGACAATTGTGTGGGAAGCGGATGTGGCTCAATTGGTTGGGCTCCCGTTTACCGTATGGGAGGCCCCAGGTTCGATTCCCAGGGCTTCCTGGTGAAGGAAAGCTGGCATGGCCCACGCAGCATGGTGAGCTGATGGCCTGCGCAGCACGGTGAGCTGACACAGCAAGATGATGCAACAAAAGGAGACAAACAGGCACAGAAAAACACACAGCAAATGGACATAGCAAAGCACAAGCAGCAAGGGGGAGATAAACTTGAAAAATAAAATAAATCTTAAAAAAAGAAAATAGACAATTGTGGCTAGTAGCTACTCTATTGCATGGTGCAAATATAGAACATTTATATTATCACAGATAGTTCTACGGGACAGTGGTGACTCTTTGCGAGCCCTGGAGGGTGTGGAGATTAATATCTAAGGTTTTCCCGTTCTCGGTTGAGTTCTTAACCATATCCACCACATACAAGCTATGTGAACTCAAGCAAATTGCTCTACTTCTCAGAGCCTCAGTTTCATTTTACAGTTGTCATCTGTAAAATGGCAATAATAATAAGATCCCATAGGGCAGTTATGAGGTTAAATGAAAGAGCACAGGTAAAGTGCTTACAAAGTGCTCATTATAAGCTCCATAATTACTAACTTTAGTTATCAGTATGGTATTTATTACTGGAGTGCTTACTATCCATTCAACAAATATTTATGTCCTAGGCACTATTCGTGGCACTGGTGAATAAGAAAGAGAATAAGATGGATAAAAATCTTCCCTTCACAGAGTTGACATTCTAAGAGTCTGAAGGCACTGAGTACAAAAACCACAGTTCCGGTCATTAAGATAGCTTGAACTTTAAAGCACCTACAGATCACCTGGAGAAGTCCTTAAAATGCAGATTCTGATTCAGTAGGTCTGGAGCAGGGCCCATAAATTTGCATTTCTAGAAAGCTCCTTTTTGATGCTAATGTTTCTGGTCCCAGAGCACACTTTAAGTAGCAAAGATTTAGCACTGTGTCTGCCAAGGAGAGATAGCAATTTGGGCTTTGATGTCTTTATATATCTTCTTTATATATTCTGGATACAAGTCCTTTATCAGATATGTGATTAGCAGATATCTGTGGCTTGTCTGTTAATTCTTTTCACATATTTTAAAGAGCAGTTTTTAATTATGGTGAAGTCCTGTTTATCAATATTTTTCTTTATAAATCATGCTTTGTTGTCATATCTAAGAAATCTTTGCTTAACCCAAGGTCACAAAGATTTTCTCATATTCTGCTAGAACTTTATAGTTTTAGGTATTACAGTTTATATTCATGATCCATTTTGAGTTCATTCCTGTGTACTTGTAGATAGTGTAAGACGTGCATCAGGTTTGTTGGTATCCTTTCAGTACACTACCTTGCCTTGATCACTGTTGCTTTAGGTCTTGAAATCAGATAATGTGAGTCCTCCTTGTTCTTTTTCACAATGTTTTAGATATTCTGGTTTCTTTGCCTTTCCATATACATTTTAGAATCAGCTTACCAATCTTTGTGAAAAAAAAAATCCTGCTGGGATTTTGGTAGAATTGCATTGGCTCTATTGATCAATCTGGAGAGGACTGACATCTTAACAATTTTAAGTATTCTGATATGTGAACATGATATATGTCTTCATTTATTTAGATTTTCTTTGATTTCTCTCATCATAGTTTTAAAATTTTCATCATAAAAATATTTCATGGTATTTTGTTAGATTTATTCCTAAGTATTTCATATGTGTTTATGACATTGCAAATGGTACTTCTTAAACATTTCAATTTCCAATTGTTTATTACTTGTATAGAAAAATATAATTGATTTTTGGATATTGACTTTGTATCCTGAAAACTTGACAAACTATTTGTTCTAGTAGATTCTTTGGGCTCCTCTAGTAGACAATCATGTAAGCTGTGAATAGAGTTGAATTTTTTTAATTTTCTAATCTACATTGCCTTTATTTCTTTTTCTCGCTTTATTGTACTGGTTAGGACCTCGAGTACAAGACTGAATAGGAAGTGCAGACTTCCTTGTTACCAATCATAGAGGGAAAACATTCAGTGTGCTACTCTTAAGTATGATATTAGCTGTAGGTTTTTGGTAGATGTTCTTTGTCAGGTCAAAGTTTTGTTTCGTCATGAGTAGATGCTGAATTTTGTCAAATGCCTTTACTGTATCTATTATGATCATTATACGATTTTTCTCAGTTGATACAGTCAATGGTGAATCATATTGATTGATTTTCAAATTTGAACCAACTTTTTAATCAGATGCTGAACCTCTAAGTGTTACTTTAGCTGTGTTCCACAAATTTTGATGCATTGTTTTCATTGTCATCTATTTTAAAATATTTTCTAATTTCCTTTGTAATTTCCTCTTTGATCCAAAGATAATTTAAAAGTGTATTGTTTAGGGGGTAGATGTGGCTCAAATGGTTGGGTGTCCGTCTGCCATATGGAGAGACCTGGGTTCGATCCCCGGGACCTCCCGGTAAAAATATATATATATATATATATATATAGAAGGTGCATGGGCTGCCAGGCTCTGTGTGCCGGTGAGCCGCCTGGCCCCAGGAGGCATGCAGCAAGATGATGACGTAACAGGAGAGAGATGCAGGGGAGAGACAAGAGATGCTCTGAAAGCCAGGAACCGAGGTGGCACAGGCAGCAGAACACCTCTCTCCTATGTCGGAGGTCTCCAGGATCGAATCCTGCTGAAGACTTGAGGAGGAGGATGAGAAGAGATGGCAGGAAACAGATACAGAGAATTGCCCAGCAGATGGACACAAAACAGCAAATGGGGAAGGGGGAGTTTAAAATGGATAAAGTAAATAATAAATGTTTTAAAAAAATAAAAATAAAAGTATATTGTTTAATTTTCAAATATTTGGGAATGTTTCAGATATCTCATTTCTCTGGTTTCCTGTTTAATTCTGTTGTAGCCATATAATATTCTTTGTGTGTTTTCAGTTTTTAAACATTTGTTGAGATTTGTTTTATGGTCCAGAATATAGTATATCTTGATGAATATCCCATGAGCACCTGAATTGAATGTACGTTTTCCTGTTGGTGGGTGGAATGTGGGAATGGTCTATAAATGTTAATTAGGTTAAGGTGTTTGATATTGAGATGATCATGTGTTTTTTTTCCTTCATTTGTTGATGTGGTGTATTACATTGATTGATTTTCTTATGTTGAACCAGCCTTGCATACCAGGAATAAATCCCACTTGGTCGTGATGTATAAATCTTTTGATATGCTGTTGGATTCGATTTGCAAATATATTGTTGAGAATTTTTGCGTCTATGTTCATGAGAGAGATTGGTCTGTAATTTTCTTTTCTTGTGGAATCTTTATCTGGCTTTGGTATTAGGGTGATGTTGGCTTCATAAAATGTGTTGGGTCCTCTTCAATTTTTTGGGAGAGTTTAAACGGGATTGGTGTTAATTCTTTTAGAAATGCTTGGTAGAATTCACCTGTGAAGCCATCTGGTCCTGGACTTTTCTTTGCTGGGAGATTTTTGATGATGGATTCAATCTCCTTAATTGTGATTGGTTTGTTAAGTTCTTGTATTTCTTGTTGTGTCAGTGTAGGTTGGTTATGCATTTCTAGAAATTTGTCCATTTCATCTAGGTTGTCTAGTTTGTTGGCATATAGTTTCGCATAATATCCTCTTACGATTCTTTTTATTTCTATGAAGTCATTTGTAATTTCCCCCCTTTTATTTCTGATTGTATTTATTTGCATCTTCTCTCTTTTTTTCTTTGTTAGTCTAGCGAGGGGTTTGTCAATTTTATTGATCTTCTCAAAGAACCAGCTTTTGGTTTTGTTGATTTTCTCTATTGTTTTTCTGTTCTCATTTTCATTTATTTCCGCTCTAATCTTTATTATTTCTTTCCTTCTTTTTGCTTTGGGATTGGTTTGCTGTTCTTTTTCTAGTTTCTCAAGTTGTTCAGTTAAATCTTTGAGTTTAACTCTTTCTTGTTTTTTAATATAGGCATTTAGGGCTCTAAATTTCCCTCTCAAGACTGCCTTTGCTGTATCCCATAAGTTTTGATACGTTGTGTTCTCATTTTCATTTGTCTCAATATATTTACTGATTTCACTTGCAATTTCTTCTTTGACCCAACGAATATTTAGGAGTGTGTTATTCAGTCTCCACACATTTGCAAATTTACTTTTTTCCTGTCTGTTATTGATTTCTAGTTTCATTCCATTATGATCTGAGAAGGTGCTTTGTATAATTTCAATCTTTTTATATTTATTGAGAGCTGTATTGTGACTTAACATGTGGTCTATCCTGGAGAAAGATCCATGGGCACTTGAGAAGAATGTATAACCCGCTGAGTTTGGATGCAGTGTTCTGTATATGTCTGTCAGGTCTAACTTGTTTATCATATTGTTCAAGTTCTCTGTTTCCTTGTTGATCTTCTGTCTAGTTGTTCTATCTAATGATGTGAGAGGGGTGTTGAAGTCTCCAACGATTATTGTAGAAATGTCTGTTTCTCCCTTCAGTTTTGCCAGAGTTTATCTCATATATTTTGGGGCACCCTGGTTAGGTGCGTAGATATTTATGACTGTTATATCTTCCTGGAGGATTGTCCCTTTTATTAATATATAATGGCCTTCCACATCTCTTATCACTTTTTTGCATTTGAAGTCTATTCTGTCTGATATTAGTATAGCTATCCCTGCTCTTTTCTGTTTACTAATCGTGTGGAGTATCTTTTTCCAACCTTTTACTTTCAGCCAGTTTGTATCCTTGGGTCTGAGGTGAGTTTCTTGTAAGCAGCATATGGATGGCTCATGTTTTTTTATCCATTCTGTCAGCCTGTATCTTTTGATTGGGGAATTTAGTCCATTCACATTCAATGATATTACTGAAAATGCACTATTTATTTCCTCTTTTGTATTCTTTGGTTTTCATATGTCATCTTATTTTTGTCTCTCTTTTTACTCTTTTGGTTATCCTTTCTGCTTTTCTTTCTTCTATTCTCTCCTCCAAGCCTGTCTCTGCTCTCCTTTTCTTTCAGGTTCTAAGGCTTCCTTTAATATTTCCTGCAAAGGTGGATTCTTTTTTGCAAACTCTCTTAGTTTATGTTTATTTGTGAATACTTTATATTCACCTTCATATTTGAAGGACAGTTTTGCTGGATAAAGAATTCTCGGCTGGCAGTTTTTCTCTTTCAGTTTTCTAATTGTATCATACTACTGTCTTCTCGCCTCCATGGTTTCTGAAGAGAAATCTGCACTAAGTCTTACTGGACGTCCTTTGTACGTGATCGTTTGCTTCTCTCTTGCTGCTCTGAGAATTTTCTCTTTATCTTTCACATTTGACATTCTGAAAATATGTGTCTTGGCATAGGTCTATTTGGATTTATTCTCATTGGGGTACGGTGTGCTTCTTTGACATGCAAGTTCATTTCTTTCGTGAGAGTTGGGAAATTTTCAGCTATTATTTCCTCAAATACTCTTTCTGCCCCTTTTTCATTCTCTTCCCCTTCTGGAACTCCCATGACACGTATGTTGTTGTGTTTTTGTGTTGTCATTCAATTCTCTGAGCCCCTGCTTAATTTTTTCCATTCTTTTCTCTCTCTGTTCTTTTCTCTCTTCAATTTTAGCTGCTCTGTCTTCAGTATCACTTATTCTTTCTTCTATCATTTCAAGTCTGCTGTTGTATACCTCAAATGTATTTTTGATTTCACCTATTGTATGTTTCATTCCCATGAACTCCGTTACTTTTCTTTTCAGGATTTCAAATTCTTCTTTGCGTTCGCTCAATGACTTCTTGATGTCATTTATCTCTTTAACTATATTCTCTTTCATCTCATTAATTTGATTTTGGAAATGTGTGCTCATCTCACTGATTAGTTCTCTCAAATTCTGCATCTCTTCTGGGACTTTGCTGTATTCCTTTTCTTGGGCCATGCCTTCTATTTTCTTAGTATGGCTCGTAATTTTTTGCTGGTGCTTAGGCATCCGGTTAGTTTGTATTTTACTTACATGCTCTATCTCTTTTTCTTTTATGGGGTTTTAGTGGCAGGAGGCTATGAGTTACCACAGCTCTTTGATTTTTGGCTCAACCTTGATTGTTAGGATTGTTCTGCTAGTTGCTCAAAACCGGGCACTGGACCCAGTAATTGGTTGTAGAGTCGTGTCCTAGGGCCTTGGGCAGGGAGGCTATAGAGGCCAGGAAAAGTCTCTCTTACTTATTAATTTTCTTATGTGCACTTTCTTGGTCTGCCAGGAGATGGTGCTTGTTGGCAGCTCTCAATTCAATGCCTGATTGGAGCGTATTTGTTGTGACACAGACCAGATCAATGTGATAGAGCTTCCTGTCTGGGGGCTAAGAGCCCTGTGATTCAAACTTTCTGAGACAGTTCTCCAGACTTCTCTCGTAGCGCCCCCCTTTCCCCAGCTAGGAAATATTTCCACTCCCTTCTGAATCCTCAACAATCAGTCCCTGTTAGTAGAGGAGGAGTTTGGGAGGTTTGTATATCTTTAGCCCCTTGCAGGCTCCAAGGCAAACAATGACGCAGCCCCACCCAGCCTGGAAGGGCTCTCAGGACAGGGCAGACCAAACCTGTGAGGCAAAAGCAGGGTCAGCCCCAGGCTCTCTCTCCCCTCTCCTGTGGAGTCCTCAACAATTAGTCCAGGTTAGAAGAGAGGCAGGTTGCTGAGGGTCGGATTTCTCCAGTCCTTCCTAGGCTCCTAGGGCAAACCGCCATGTGGAAGGGTCCAGTAGGGCTAGGTCAGAACCTGAGTCAGCCTAAGGCTGTGTCCCTCTCTCTCCGCTTTCCGGGAGTGGTAGATCCCTGGAGCACCCTTTGTCTGTGGTGGCAGGCCCAGAGGCCCGAGAATTCTAAAGAGTGTGGGAGAGAGTGCTGGCAGCAGCAGAAGCTGCTACTTCCCACTCACGGTTCTGTTGTCGCGATTTCCCTCTTCTGAACCTCTCTCCTCTGGGTGTTGTGCAGCCTTCACTTGCTGTCCTAAACCCTAGAAGATCTTTTTCGGGGCTGTTTCAGCCTGTCCTCTAGCTATTTTTCTGGAGAAGAGAGTCCCGTGTCTTACTAGTCTGCCATCTTCCCGGAAGTCTCCAATAAGTTTTATTCATTTGGTGGTTGGTATTACCTTTTAAGATCCAACTCCAGAAGGCACTCAGCATCATTTCTGCCTCAATCTTATTTATTTGAAGCAATCTAAATGCCCCACCAGATTCCAAGGGGAGAGGAAATAAACCCCATTCTTGGTGGGGGCATGGCAAGGTTCTGGAAGACCATGTGGGATCAGAAATATGACTGTGGCTGTTTTGCAAACCACACTCTGCCACCCTAGGGAAGAATATTTCAGTGTAAGAGAATGCTTGAGTAAAATTTCTCCAGTGGAAGAAGACAGAACCCATTTGAAGACATAAAAAGAGGCAAGTAAAGTTAAAGTGTAGCCACAAGAAAGAGGCTAGTTAAGATGAGCCTTGGGATGAAGATGGCTCAAGTGTTTGGGTGCCTCCCTCCCACATGGAAGGCCCGAGGTTCTGCCAGGAGATGGTGCTTGTTGGCAGCTCTCCGGTGCCTCCTAAAAAGAAAATAGAGAGCAGACAGCAAGCACAAACAACAGGGCAGTGGGGGATGAGAAATAAATAAAAACTAAATCTTTAAAAAAAAAAAAAAAAAAACCTCATCCTTGCCCTTGAGGAGTTAGTTTATCAGCCTAACAACCATAGTGCGTCTCTTAATGCAGTGGCTCAGCCATTTTCTCATTTGTTTCAAACAACAATCCTGTGAGGGATGTAGGATTAGCCCTATTTTACAGATGAAGAAACTAAGCATCAGTGAGGGAGGGGGGTGGCAATGCAAGAGGGACAGTGATGTGCATAATGGTTTAGGCTAAATGGATAAACATTTTGCATGTTAATAGCTGCATCTGTTTTCATAGAAAAAATATGACTAGGACATCAGACTCATGACTTTACTAATATATAGCTTGGGACAAGTGAAGGAAGTAAATTGATTTCAAGCGGATTTAAGGAAAATCATGAAATAAATACTAGCACAGAAGGTGTGCAGATATGACAAAAATAATAAAAATAGAAGGTAATATAACAAAAAAGAAAACAAGAGTTTGAGAAATACTGGCAAAGAATTTATTTATTTATTTATTTATTTATTTTTTAAAGATTTTATTTATTTATTCATCCATCCCCCCCTTGCTGCTTGTGCTCGCCGGGTCAGCCAACCACGCCGTGCGGGCGGGCCCGCCCTCACCAGGAGGCCCCGGGAACCAAACCCGGGGCCTCCCATATGGTAAACGGGAGCCCCACTAATTGAGCCACAGCCGCTTCCCAAAGAATTTAATATGTAGAATCTGGAGCTAGATCAAATCTCGGTTGTACCACTTACTAGCTGTGTGATCTTGGGCAAGTCACTAGCCTCCCTGTGCCTTGGCTTCCTTGTCTGTAAAATAAGGATAAATTATAAATTATCTAAGCTCTCTGAGTCTTAGTTTCCATGTATGGGGACAATACATGACAGTGGCCACAGAATAAAGTCTTGGTAAAGCTCGAATGAAATAAATGTGTATAATGCTTAGCACCATACCTGGTGTTGCAGTTGGGCAGTTTGATGTAGTTATGAATTCCAAAAATATAATTGGATCATGCTTGTAAACTGATCTGTTAATCTGGGCATGATTAAGTTAGGGTGTTGACTGGGCCACGTCAGTAGGGCATTGAGCCCCACCCCTTGGTGGGTGGGGAATCAAATATAAAAGGCATGGCAAGAACAGAGTTGAAGCAGTTTTTGAGAAGCAGTTTTGTTATTGGAGAGGAGGCCCCAGGAGAAGAGAAGTGAGCCGTTCTCCTGATAGTCTGCAGCTGACCTTGTGGAGGAACCAGAAGAGCTAAGCCTAGAGAGAAATGCATCCCCAGGAAGAGAGGAACCCAAGAAGCCTGAACCCTGGCAAACATCACCAACTGTCTTGCTCCAACACATGGCAATGGACTTTGGTGAGAGAAGAAATTTAACGCTTTATGGCCTGGTATCTGTGGACTTCTACTCCAAATAAATATCCTTTATAAAGACCAACCCATTTTTGGTATTTCACATTAGCACCCCTTTGGCTGACTAATACACCTGGTATATAGTAAGCACTCAATAAATATTAGTTTTATATGTAATAGTCAAGTCACAGAGTTAGTAATTGGTAGAGCTGGGATTTAAACCTAAATTTTCTGATTCTAAGGCCAATGATCTTACTTCCTTTCCACTTCTTCTAACAGCAAACCCTTCTATCTCTCTATATTTTACAGGTTCACCTACATTTTTCTTATTCCATCCTCACAATAACCTCTTTGCTCTATCCACAAGTTACATAGTTGGAGAACTAGAACTAGAAGCTCAAAGAATCCATTCACTCCATTTACTCACTCAAACATTCATGGCACATCACAGACTACTGAGAGTGGCTCCTACCAAGGCTTCCTTCCATATTTCCACCATCTAGACTCCAGAGCAATGTTTTCGAAGTTGCAGGTCATTATCCATCTGTGAGTCATGAATTAATTTAGTAAGCATTTTAATTTTTTTAATGAAATAGAAAACATGGGGTACATCCCAAATACTGGTTTGTGAAACTGGTTTGATTACACAACTGTGTATTTATGAGGATTCTAGGCCTTAGTTAACATGGATTTCCCTCTGTGAGTCCTTATAAACAAGTTAAAAGCCATTGAGCAGCAGAGGGTCTCAAACGTTTTTGGTCTCAGGACCTCTTTACAATTTTAAAAATTATTTAGAACCCAAAAAACTTTTGCATATGAGGGTTATATCTACTGATAATTACTGTATTCGAACAGAAAACAGAAATGTTTAAATCACAGGGATACATAAGCACATATGCCATTACCCAAAAGACTGAGCTTGTCATCACACATCTTGTAGCCTCTGAAGAACTCCACTAGATACTCACAAGAGAAGGACAGCGGAAAGGGCAAATAAACTTTTAGTATCATTATGAAAATTGTTTTGCATTTGCAGACCCCCTGAAAGTGTCTCGAGGACTGGTCCACAAGATATCCCTCTTTAAATGTTCCAGCCAAATTTCTAACTCACTCTTTTCAAAAACAGGCTCATTGTCTTCTTCCCCAAATAGACCTTCATAGGGTCCCTGTTTTGGTAATTGGCACCACCTTCTTTCAGGGACCCAGGATTAAAACCAAGAATCCTGTGTGAGCTCTATCTGCTTCATCCTTCAGAGTGGCACCAAAATCTTACCTACTTCTCTTCTCCCTTTCAAGGACAATGTCTGGAATTATCATGTGGGAGCTAGTCTAAGGTAATGATTAAGAGCATGGAATAGGCATTACAAAGACCTTGCTCCAGGACCTTGGACAAGACACAAATATACGTGCAAAATTCCAAGTCCTGAAAGGCATCGGAGGAAAAGTAGATCTTCCCTGCCTTCCTCCCCTCTCCTGAACCAAAACCGTTCCTTGCCTAGGAGGTAGGCACGTCTTGAATTTCAGCTTTCAGCATCTGTGATTTTGTGTTATCCCTAAACTTCTCTGCCTGTCAAACTTCAGCTTCTCCTTGAAACCCTCCCTGGTTCTCTCCCCGCAAAACAGAGTGTGCCACTCCCTTTTTAGGGCAAACTCTGCATAAACCTCTACAAAACTACTAGATTCATTGCTTTGAACATGAGTGCATTTATCTTCTTTTCTATAATGAGTGCCATTTGCCTTTGTAAGCCTGATGCCAACAGTGCTTAATGCATCATGAATGTTTAGTGAATCCCTGATGATTGGATGTATTTCCCTGATCAAGAATGTTCAAAGACTCCCCAGTGCCTGTGGAGATATAGACTAAAGTCCCCAGTTCTTTCTGGCAGGCCTCATCTCACCTATCCAAATTGAGCCCCTGTGGAAACTCAGCTGTAGCCAGGGCAGACTCATCATTAGCGCCAGTCTGCCAGCCTCCAGGCCTTTGCCAATGCCGTTCTTCCTCCCTGGAACGCCTTTTGGCCTCTCCTCCATCTGTCCATTGGCAGGTGGATAATGCCAAAGCAGAATGTGGAGAGAGAGAACCCAACAGTGATTGTAAGGGCAGGAAGACAGGAAGGTGGTGGGATGTGACCCCACTTGATAGAGATTTGGGTGGGGGCAGATCTCCTCTCCCTCCTCTTCACCAGATCTCTCCATCCCTTATTCATGCCTTGCCTTCTCCCAGAGCCAAATGAAGGAGCAGGACAGCTGGGAAGCCCATCTGCAAGAGATGCTAAAATGTCACCTAAATGAATGGAAAATGTGCTAGTTACCTCAAGTTTCTACAGACCACTTCTGAACAAGCAAAATGATATTGGTACTCTTTTGGGCTAAAGCATCTAATATCCTCAAGCAGAAATTTAAAATACTCTCATCACTGAACCATCTCTATTGAGATATTTTGCAAAGTACAAGTAGCAAGTTATAGAAGCTGCTGCCACAATCCTGACATTGGCCATCTAGTGTAGCCTGAAGTGACTTTGACCATCAACAGAAATTCTGGACTCAAATATTTCATAATGTCATATGCTACTTCCTAGCAATGAGGGATTTATCTATTTATCTAATATGTAAATGCTTAATACTTCTCATAAGGACTTGTTTGGTTTGGGAATATGCATGAAATCTATCCTATTACAGCATTATTAAAAATAGCAAAATCCATTAGAAATACTCTGAATGTTTATCAATATAGGAATGGTTAAACAGCATTTTGATATCTTCACTCAGTGGCAGACTATACAGTTGTTAAAATAAATGAGCTAGAGCTAGAGGTGTGTCAATCTGGATAAATTTTAAAGGGAGTCATACAGTATTCCTGGCTGTGTTATGTTTGTGAGATTCATCCAGGTTGTTGCATGTGGCAGTAGTTGCTCCTTATCACTGCTGAATAGTATTCCATTGTATGAATACACCACATTGATCTATTCATTTATTTATCCATTCTACTATTAATGACCATTTGGGTTGTTTTCAGTTTTTGGTCATTACAAATAATGATGTTATGAATATTTTTGTGCATATCTGTTGGAATACATATGAACTATGAACATAGAATGTTTGTATTTCTACCTAGAATGGAGAATATGCATATATTTAACTTTCTTTTTTTTAAATCTTCCCTATCCCTCATTTTTGCACTCATGCACTCATTGTCTGATCTCTGTGTGTTCTTCTTTTTTTTTTTTTTTAATTAATTTATTTTTTATTGCAGGTAAAATCAAAATTTTCGCAATACATACCAATATTTGCAAAATGATATATAAATATATATGCATATATGTGCATTTGCTTACAAAAATGTTATTATATATATATATATATATATATATATTTTAAGAGGTGCTCAGATTACCCAAATATTTCACAGAAACTACAGGGATTCCCATGTTCCCCATCTCCCACACCTCCCATCACATCCCACACAAACATCTCCCACAAGTATGGCTCATCACCCTCAATGGACTTACACATCCTGGGGCCTTGCCATTAACCATAGACCACAGTTCACATCGTAGACCACACTCTCTCCCACACAGTTCTGAATGGTGTGTGCTGATTTAAAATGGCCTACATCCGTTGCCACAACGGCACTCAGGACAACCTCCAAGTCCAGAAAAAGCCCCTGTATTTCAATTTCACATCCACTCCCTGCCCCAAAAGTGTCCAGTGGCCACCGGCTCCACCTCACTGTTGTAATTTCTTCCATTGCTAGAATCACCATATGTGTACAACAGAATACCATTAAGTCCACTCTAGTCCATAGTTCTTCCCCCAATCCTGAGGGGACTGGGATGATGATGTCCACTCCACCTCCAAGTGAGAGAGGGCTTATATCCCATGGATGTGGTGGGTAGGATGATCCTGCCTGCAGATGCAGGCCCTCTCCATTCCCTGGGATGGCCGTTGCCCATCATTGTCTCCTCGCCAGGTGACTTGGATGAGTCCATTGAGCTGTAGGGTAGGAGTTGCAGCTCCACTGAGATTCCACGCACACCTGGCACATAGGTAGGCCAGAGGCTCCAGTCTCTGGAAGTATACCTAAAAACTCCAGCATCACATATAGGTTTGAATAGAAGGGACTGATAAACCATGTGCATGGAGGACTTATTTGAGTCCAATTCTGTCACTCTTAGGAGCACAGATTCCAAAATAGAGCCCACTGATAAGGCATCAGTCTCTGGGGCTATCCCCCCTTATATAGGACCTGGGTGTCTCCAGAGCTCTCAGGAGCCCCTCTGTGTGGGGTGATATGCACTTTGATGTTCTATGAGCTCCTTCTGAGGTGTGCGTAAGCGTTACCTCTGGGATGACCTCCCGACTCTCTTTGAAGTCTCTTAGCCACTTGAACTCATTTGTCTTTACATTTTCCCCCTTTTATTCAAGGTCTTTTTCCAGTTGTGTTGCCAGTTGGCACTTGGTATTAATCCCTTGTTGCCAGGGAGGCTCATCCCCAGGAGTCATGTCCCATGTTGGGGGGGGAAGGTAATGCATTCATATGCTGAGTTTGGCTTAGAGAGAGGCCACATTTGAGCAACAAGGAGGCTCTCAGGTGGCAACCCTTAGGCACCCCATAACAGTAGGCTAAGTTTCAGTTACAAGAGCAAAGACTCACAAGGGTAGTCATCAATAAAAAGAACTCATCAGTGGGCCATCCTCTTTTGACAGACACTGTCCCTGCACTCAGAGAACTCTTACTGCTCCCTTGGAGAATGTGGCAGAGCTCTCCAGGCTAGAAATTCAGATTCCCTCATTTATTGAGTGATTGTCCACCCACTGTGACCATGCCCCATCCTTTGATCTTTTGAACAATTTTGTATATCTTTCATGTATATTCAGATGAATCTGTGTGTTCTTCTGTGTCTGCTTGTCTTCTCTTTAGGCAGCACCAGGAACGGATCCTGGGATCTTCTGCAGTGGAGAGAGGCACTTAATCTCTTGTGCCACCTCGGCTCCGTGGTCTGCTGTGTCTCTTATTGTCTCTCTTCTGTGTCTCTTTTTGTTGTGTCATCTTGATGTGTCAGCTCTGTACACGGGTCAGCACTCTGTGCAGGCTGGCACTCCTGCTGCAGGCCAGCACTCCTGCTGCAGGCCAGCTCTCTGCTCGAGCCAGCACTCTGCGCAGGCCAGCTCTCTGCTCAGGCCAGCTTGCCGCGTGGTCCAGCTTGCTTTTCATCAGGAAGACCCGGGAATCAAACCCTGGGCCTCCTATATGGTGGACAGGAGCCCAATCACTTGAGCCGCATCCGCTTCCCTCAACTTTCCTTGATACTATCAAATGGTTTTCCAAAGTGTTTTTACCATTTTACATTCCAAACAACAGTGAATAAGAGTTATAGTTACTCTACATCTTCACCAAAACTTGGTAGAGTAAATTTTTTTTATTTTAACCATTCTGGTGGGTTAATATGTGCATTTCCCTGATACTGAGGTTGAACAACTTTTCATATGTTTAATGGCTCTGTGAATTTCCTCTTTCATGGACCTGTTCAAACATCTTGCCCATCTTTTCTATTGGATTGCCTGACTTTTTCTTATTGATTTATGGGAGTTCTTTTATATTTTGAATATGAGCCCTTTTCATTTAAATGTATTACAAATATGTTCTCCCCCTTTGTGGTTTGCCTCTTTATTTCAGCCATATGTAAAGTTTCCCATCTGTGGTAGCTTGAGATTATTTACGAACCAAAAAGAGAAGGATTATGTTTGTAAACTGGTTTGTTCCTCTGATGTGATGCCCTTTCATTGTATTAGATTCAGTGAGGAACTTCTGATTAAGTTTACTTGATAAAATCAAGTTAGGGCTTCTAATTCAGCTATGTCAGCAAGGCGTAGCTCAGGTTGAGTTCCCACCCCTTTTGGCCTATATAAATAGACACTCACTCAAGAAAAGACACAATGTGAATATTCTCGCTGTCCTAATTTTGTGATAATCAGGGTAGGCTAAACTTTCGCTATATTAGAAACCATGCATGTGTCCCCAGACCTAGTTTTTCTCCCTAGGTCTGGTTTTTAGAATGCTGGTGATAAACTAAACCTGATTTATTATATGACCATCCTGTATGGGAAAAGACTGTAACTTTGGGTATCTTTGATCAACCTTAAGAGATATAGCAGGGGGACGGATGTGGCTCGGGTGGTTGGACATCCGTCTCCCATTTGGAGGGACCTGGGTTCGACCCCCGGGACCTCCCAGTAAAAATGGAAAAAAAGGAAAAATATAGAAGTCTCATGGGCCACCAGGCCCCGTGTGCAAGTGCACCATCAGGCCCTGTGCACAGGTGCACTGCCAGGCCCCGTGAGCAGGTGAGCCGCCAGGCCCTGCGAGCCACACAGCAAGATGATGATGTAACAGGAGAGTGACACAAGGGAGAGCCAAGACAGGATGCACCAAAAAACCAGGAACTAAGGTGGCGCAGGCGGTAGGATGCCTCTCTCCCACATCGGAGGTTCTGAGGATTGAACCCCACTTGAATACAGGAGAAGGTTCATAAGAGAGGGCAGGAAACGGTTACAGAGTCACCCAGCGAATGGACACAAAAACAGCAAAAATGGGGGAGGGGTGTAAAAATGGATAAAAGTAAATAAATAAATAAGTCCTTAAAAAAATGTGTAGGGGAGGAAGATACAGACTATAGTTGGTTGTAATACTTTGATGATGGTCTTTCATGATTTGTTAAATGTTTCACAACAATGCAGGGTGTTTGTGTGTGTGGGGGGGTGATGTGTGCAAGCCCTGTATGATGTTATGCATGTTTGTTTTGTAAGATTATGATGTTTACTGAACACTTATAGTTTATGTATGTTCATGTATGAATGATATACTTCAATAAATTGTTTAAAAAACAAAAAAAGAAGACATAGAAGACATGGGAAGAAAGTGAGCTCTGTTGTGGTTGATCCTGGGGCCCTCTGGGGAGAGATGAGCCATTTGCCTGATAGTTTGCAGCTGAAAAGAACAGAGCAGCTGAGCAGTTGAGAAAGCCTAGAAAGAAACAAGCCCTATGCCAGCCTGTAGCTGAGAGAGAGGAAGGCCGAACTGTCACAGAGATCAGCATCCATCTTGCTTCAACATGTGGCAGCTGACTTTGGTGAGAAAGTACCTCTTATGGTACTTTGAGTTGGACTCTCCATTGCCATGGGACTATAAGTTTTTACCCCAAGTAAATACCCTTTAAAAAGCCAAAAGAATTCTGATAGTTTGCATAAGCACCCTTTTGGCTAACTAATAAAGAATTTGGTACCAGAAGTGTGGGATACAGTCTGATGCAATTAACAAAAGTGCTGGAACAGTTTTATAAATGGGTAAGGGGTATTTCTCAGAGGCATTGTGAGACACTTGATAGAAAAGGCCTAGATTGCTTTGAAAGGACTGTTGGTAGGAAAATGGATACTAAAGAGACTTTTAATGAGTCCTCAGAAGTAAATGATGAAACTATCATTGGAAACTGGAGGAAAGGTGATCCATGTTTTAAAGTTGCAGAGAACTTAGCAAGATTGATTCCTGATGTTATATGGGAGGCAGAATTTGAAAATGGCAAGCCTGGACATTTAGCTGAAGAGTTTTCCAAAGTAAACTTAGAGAATGTGGCCTGGCTTCTCCTTGCAGCTTCATCTAGCAAAATGCTAAATGAAAGAGATAATCTGAGAACTGAATTGTTGGGCACAAAGAAAACAGAAACTGATTCCGGAAATTCCAAGCCTCTGGAAATCAAGGCCCCAGACGATAGTGCCCCATTAGAGGAATTAACTAAATTTTGAACTTGTAAGTCAGGATTGAAAATGCAATTATCCAGGAAAGACTTGTGGAAAATCTTACTGTCTGATGGCTTGGACTCCTGCTTCCTGCATGCTAAACCAACAAGCTTTTTGAGAAAGCTGGATGAACAAAACCACTGTCTGCCTGGACTAAAAGAGACAGAGTGGGGAAAGATGGAAGGTTTAAGAGGAAAACCATGGAAGCTGAGGTCTGGTATTAAGACATCTCCTTGGGTTGAAAGAGGAACTCCACCCATGTGTATGGAAAGGGTGAGTTTGCCCTGACATTTGAAGAGGGTGGATGTTCCAGCCCACTGTTCAGGGAAAGTTTTGCCACCCCAGGCTACAGAGAGGGTGGAGGCTGTTCCCCATAGGTTGGGAAGAATGAGGTCAACAACCTAGTGCTCTGTGAGGAGTGGGCCTTTTCCCCATAGATTAGGGAAGGCCAGGCCACCACTTCATTATTCTGAGGAGATTGGGCCTGTATGCCAGAGATTAGGGAGAATGTTGCCGCCACCTCACTGTACTAAGGAGTTTGAAACTCTACCCCAGAGATTGGGTAAAGTGTAGCCATTACCCCAATGTTCTTGGAGGGTGAGGTCTGGAGCTCCAGTCTCCACCCAGATGCTTGATGAGGGTGGAACGGAGAAAATGGCCATTGGGGAAGCCTGTGGAAATGATGGGCCCCCATGAGGCCCCAAGGGTGAGAAGAAACCATCATCTTGAGAATGACTCTCAGACTTTAAAATCTAATAGAGTATGCCCTGCAGGTTTTTGGAACTGTTGGGGACCAGTGACGCATGTTTCCCTCCCAAATTCTCCTTGTGGTGATGCAATTGTTCATACTATGTCTGTCCCTCTGTATATTGGAAGCAGATAACTTGTTTTGTAAGTTTAACAGGTCTACAGCCAGAGGGAACTATGCCCCAAGACAAACTGTATATCTATAATTGATTCATTGTGATGTGATTTTGTACTTAACATTGCTATTCAAATGAGTTAAGGTTTTTTTTTTGTTTGTTTTTAATATTGTAATGTCTTTTTGGGATTCATAAATAATCTCAACTGCAACACTCCACCCTCTGAATCCCAAAAAGAGAAAGATTATGTTTGTAAACTGGTCTGTTCCTCTGGTGTGATATCGTTTGATTGTATGAGATTCGGTGAGGGGCCTCTAATTAAGTTTACTTGATAAAATCAAGTTAGAACTTCTGATTGGGCTACATCAGTAGCTTGGGTTGAGTTCCGCCCATTTTGGCCTATATAAACAGACACTCACTCAAGAAGACACACAGAAGACATGGGAAGAGAGAGAGCTCTGACATGTTTGATTCTGGGGCCCCTGGGAGAGATGAGCCATTTGCCTCTTAGTCTGCAGCTGAAGAGAACAGCTCTGAGCAGCTGAAAAGGTCTGGAAAGAAACGAGTCCTACACCCAGAGACTGATATAGGAAACGCTGAGAGACCAGGCAAAGATCAGCAACCATCTTGCTTCAACACATGGCAGCTGACTTTGCTGAGAAAGTACTTCTTATGGTACCTTTAGTTAGACTTTCCATGGCCTTGGGACTGTAAGCTTTTACCCCAAATAAATAAATTTTGTACTTAACATTGCTACTCAAATGTACTTAACATTGCAACTCAAATCTGTTGGCTTTTACTTATAAAAGCCACGAGATTTCTGGTACTTTGCATCAGTGCCCCTTTGGCTGACTAATACAGCATCCTTCCCAATCTTTGTCAGTACTGAAATGCAATTTTAAAAAAAGAAAATTTTGCCAAATGCAAAACTCATCTCTTCTTTTTTTTCCTCTTTAGTTAGTATACTTTTTTAGAGTAGTTTTAGATTTACAGAAAATTGAGCAGCTAGTACAGAGAATTCCTATATACCCCCACTCTACATCACTCACAGTTCCTCTTATTAATATCTTGCATTATTGTGGTAAGTTTGTTACAATTGATGAACCAATATTGACATGTTGTTATTAACTACAGTCTATAGTTTGCATTATGGTTCACTCTTTGTGTTGTACAAAACAAAGCGTTTTGACAAATGGTTAATGTCATGTAGCCACCACTACACTAACATACAGAATAGTTTATCTGCCCTAAAAATCCCCTGTGCTCCACATATTCATCCCCCCACCCCACAACCCATGGCAACCACTTACCTTTTAATTGTCTCTATAGTTTTGCCTTTTCCAGAATGTCATATAGTTGGAATCACACAGTATGTAGCCTTTTTAGAGTGCTCTCTATCACTAAGCAATATGCATTTAAAGTTCTTCCATGTCTTTTTGTGACTTGATAGCTGAATAATACTCCATTGTTTGGATATACCACAGTTTGTTTATCCATTCCCTTTTTGAATGACATCTTGATTGCCTCCAGTTTTTGGCAACTATAAATAAAGCTGTTATAAACATTCATGTGCAGGTTTTTGCATGGACATACATTGTCAACTCATTTGAGTAAATACCAAGAGAATGATTGTTGGATCATATGGTAAGACTGTGTTTAGTTTTGTAAGACTGCCAAACTATCTTCCAAAGTGGCTGTAGCATTTTGCATTCCCATCAGCAAAGATAAGAGATCCTGTTGCTCTGCATCCTCATCAGCATTTAGTGTTGTCAGTTTTTTGGATTTTAGCCGTTCTATAGGTACTTAGTGGTATCTCACTGTTTTAATTTGTAATTATCGAATGACATATTGAACATCTTTTCTTTGGTGAGGTGTCTATTCAGACTTTTTGCCCATTTTTAAATTGGGCTGTTAGTTTTTTATTGTTGATTTTTTTTTTCTTCTTTTTTTTTTCAGGTACCAGGGATTGAACCCAGGACCTCGTACATGGGAAGCAGGCGCTCAATCACTTGAGTTTCATCTGCTCCCCATTATTATTGAATTCTAAAAGTTTTTTTTTTTTTTTTTTTCCTAAGAGTTCTTTGTATATTTTAATCTCACCTATCGTGTTTTTCATTCCCATGAGCTCTGTTACTTTTCTATTCAGGTTTTCAAATTCTTCTTTGTGCTTGTTCAATGTCTTCTTGATGTCGTTTATCTCTTTAGCTATATTGTCTTTCAACTTATTAATTTATATTTTGGAAATTTGTGTGCATTTCATTAGTTTGTTGTCTCAAATCCAGCATCTCTTCTGGAGCTTTGATATATTCCTTTTTGGGGGCCATATCTTCCATGCTTGTCATTTTTTGCTGACATCTAGGCATCTGATTAGAATGGCAGTTTATTCAGATGTTTGATTTCTCATAGGGATTTAGTTGTGAGAGGCGGTGGTTTACTGCTGCTCTTTGAGTCTTGGTTCAACCTGGGTCATTAGGTTGTCCCTTGTAGTTGCTCAAAACTGGGTTCTGGACCCAGTAATGGGTTGCAGACCTGCTTCCTATGGCCTTGGGGAGTGAGGCTATAAAAGGGTGGAAAAAGCCTAACATTTAATTTCCTTATGTGTACTTCCTTTTTTTTTTTTTTTTTTTAAAGATTTTATTTATTTATTCATTTATCCCCCTCTTGCTGCTTGTGCTCGCTGGGCCAGCCAACCACGCCGTGCGGGCGGGCTTGCCTTCACCAGGAGGCCTCGGGAACCGAACCCGGGGCCTCCCATATGGTAAACGGGAGCCCTACTGATTGAGCCACAGCCGCTTCCCTGTGTACTTCCTTGATCTGCCAGCAGATGGCGCTCTTTGACAGCCTTCTCAGTTCAATGCCTAGTGGGAGTGTGTTTGCTGCAACACAGAACTGATAAATGTGATATAGGTTCCTTTCAGGAGACTAAGGGCCTTTTAATTCAAAGTTTCCGAGAGACAATTCTCCCGCCTTCACTGGTAGCCCCCCTCCCTTTTCCTAGGTAGGAAATAATTCTACTTCCCTCTGCATCCTCAGCACTCACTTGGTTAGTAGAAAGGGAAATTTAGAGGGTCAGATTTCTTTAGTCCCAGATCTCTTTAGTCTCAAACTGACTCCCAGGGCAAACAATGGTGCAGCCCTATCGGGCCTGGAAGGGCTCCTGGGACACAGCTGACCAAATCTGTGGGTCAAAAGCTGAGTCAGCCTTAGGCTATGTCCTTCTCCCCTATCCTAGGGAGGTGCATCCTCAACTATCAGTCTGTTAGTAGAGAGGAAGATTAAGAGGGTAGGATCTCTTTAGTTCCAGATCTTTGCATATTTTAGTTATGGGTCCTTTATCAGATATGTGTTTCTCAAATATTTTCATTCTTTTAACAGTATCTTTCACATAGCAGAAAATTTTCATTTTAATGAAGTCCATCTTAAGTTTTTCTTTGGTGGATTGTGTTTGGGTGTTGTATCTAAAAACTCATCACCAAACCCAAGGTGACCAGATTTTCTCCTCTGTTATCTTACTAGAAATTTTATAGTTTTGCATTTTACGTTTAGGTCTATAATCCATTTTGAGTTAATTTTTGTGAAAGGTAAAAGAAAGGTCAGTGTCTAGATCTTTTTTTTCTTTTTTTGCATGTGGATGTCCAGTTGTTCCAGCACAATTTTTTGAAAACACTATCTTTATCCATTGGATTGCCTTTGCTCCTTTGTCAAAGATCAGTTGACTATATTTGTGTGAGTCTATTTTTGGGCTCTCTATTCAGTTTCATTCATATATTTGTCTGTTTTTTCGCCACTTCCACACTGTCTTGATTATTGAGCTCTATTATAGTGTGTATTGAAGTCAGATAACCTCAGTTTGGGCAGTAAGACTGGTTAGAGGCGGGACAAGCAATCAGTAAGATAAATGGAAATAGCAGACTGATTCCAAGTGGAGGGAACAGCTTGAACACAGGTTCAGTGGTGGGAATGCACAAAATGAGTTTGGAGAGTCTTAATGGGCCATTTGGACTGGAGTGGATAATTTGAGCCCTTGGTGATTTGTGATTTGGGGCAAGTCACTGAACTGTTGTTAACCATACCAACTCTTCTTGGTAAAATGAAGGAACAAACTGAAGTCAGTGAGTCTGAACCTTTTCTTGTGGTGACCTAGATTGTACCCCCAAAAGGCTTTGCAAACACATGTCCTAAAGGAAATACAAGGAGGTAGCACCCGTTATATTAAAGACAATGAATTATTGTATGATAAGTACCGCAGTAGAGAAATAGATCTTTCACTTTTTTTTTTTTTTTTACCAATTTACCTTTTTTTTTTAGGTGAAATTCATACAATATAAATTTAACCATTTTAGAGAGTACAAATTAGTGATATTTAGTCATTCACAATGTGGTGAAACTACCACCTCTGACTAGTTCCAAAACATTCATCACTTTAAAATAAAAACCCATATCCATTATTAAGCAGTCAGACCCCATTCCTCCCTCCCCCAGCATCTGCAGCTACCCATTTGTATTCTGTCTCTACAGACTTACCTAGTCTAGATAGTTCATATAAATTGAATCATACAATATGTGGCCTTTTGTGTCTAGCTTCTTTCACTTAGAATGGGTTCATCTACTTTCTCAAGGTTTCATCCACTTTGTAGAGTGTATTGGTGCTTTGTTCCTTTTTATGACTGAATAATGTTTCATTGTATGGATATACGACATTGTGTTTTTCCATTCATCCATTGATGAGCATTTGTGTTGTTTCCATACTTTGGCTATTGTGAACTGTGCTTTTATGAACATTTGTGTAAAAATATTTGTTTGAATATCTCTTTTCAGTTCTCTTGGGTATAGGAGTGGAATTTCTGGGTCATATGGTAATTCTATGTTTAATTTTTTGAGGAACCACCAAACTATTTTCCTCAGCTGTTGCACCACATTACATCCCTACCAACAGTGCACATGGGTTCCAATTTCTCCACATCCTCGTCAATACTTGTTATTTTCCATTTATTTTATTATAACTGTAGACTAACTTTTAGGCATACCCGGAAACCATTCAAACATTCAGAAAAGTACAAATAATAATATAACGACCAAGATAAAAGTGATGTTTAATATTTTGCTATATTTACTTATAATCTCTCTTTTTTTTTTAAAGAAATAAAATATTACAAATATAGCTAAAGTCCCAACCCCACATCCTGTCTTTCTTCCTTTTTCTCAGAGGTAACCACTCTCCTCAAATAGTGGTGCATCTTTTCCATTTAGGTTGTTTTTTATTTTTATTTTTCCTGTTTAAATTTTCTTTTTAATTTTTAAAAATTCCTTTTGCTTTTTTTTTTTTTTTTAAGAGGTACTGGGGATTGAACCCAGGACCTCATATAAGCAAAGCAGGTGCTCAACCACTGAGCTACACCTGCTCCACTCCATTTAAGTTTTTGTACATTTACTTCGTACATGTAGCTAATAACATATGGTTTGTTTTTTCTTTTCTTTTCTATGGTATTGTTTTTTCTCTTTTCTTTTCTTTCCTATTCTTTTGAAAAAGGTTAATTCTTATTTATTTATTTTAGGAGGTACTGGGAATTGAACCCAGGACCTCATATATGAAAAGCAGGCACTCAACCACTGAGCTACACCTGCTTCCCAGTGATTAATTCTGACAATAATTACTGAAGGTCTGCTATATGCTAGAGACTATGCTAAGAGTCACAGAAACATCACCCACCCTTCTCTGTCATTTTTTCTAAGATCCTTGGTGATATTGCCAGTGTAGAACAAGAGCTTAAAATGTGAATTCTGGATTTGAAAAATCTGGGTTTTAACCCTAACTGCAACACTCCCTAGTTATGTGATTGTGAGAGAGTTGTTTAATTCACTGGCAAAGGCTTCTTTCTCATGGTAAGTGTTCAAAAAATGTTAGCTATCATTCCCTTCAATCGGCCCAATGACCCTAACCAGGGATGCAGCCTGAACCTGAGAAACTATGAATAAATGATCTCAAGGCTCTCTTCTAGTCCCAAAGAAATACAGAGGTGAGGAAGAATAAGCCACAACATTTTAAGGAAAAAGGCATGTCACAAAGCTGAATTCACAAGAGTAGGTTCTTACTCTGCCATATGGGGAGAAATCACCCTTGGGAGCTCACAGACCAACGCACTCATGATGTGGGCAAAAGATAAAAACAATAAGCTCATGAAGAGAGAAACATAAATGCTAAATATGTATATTCAGTCCTTCTTGAGAGTAAGTGCTGTCTGGTTCTCACTGGAGGGACAGGTAGTGTTTAAAAGTCCAGACCCTGCAGTCACACAGATCTGGGTTTGAATCTCAACTTGTTTCCTTATGAGCTATGTGACCATCTAAGGGACTTAGACAAATGGCACCCCACTGATGAGTAGCAAGTTATCCTTCTCAGAGGGTGCTGACAGTGTTTTCCTTTTCTGACTTGGGGTGCCTCATGGGTGGGTCTTGGTCTCTGTCTTCAGAAGACAAGCATAGTGTCTCCCTCATCACCTCGGTAACTTCTGTAGAGAGGAAGGTGCCTCCTCCACAGGACATGGGACTCCAAAAGGATGGAACTGCCTCTCTTCCTTAGAGAGTTTGAACAGCAAGCAGTGCCTCCACCAGTCTCAGATGGACCTTGTCTCTCCCACCAGCTTAAGGGTCCCCAGGGTGTGTGTGGCTGGTTTCCCTCCAGGCCACTCGGTGTAGGATTCCCTTTTATCCTTTTTTCTCCAGGCCTGGGAGGCAAAGGAGAGGAACGTGCCACTTCAGCAGGCCCCCCAGAATAGGAAGCAGTAGGCTGAGGATCGGCCTTCCGGGGTCCTGGGACCCCAGACTGAGAGATTCCGCAAATTAAGGGCTCTGAAGAAGTCATTTAAAAAGGCTCTTATGGGGGTGTGTGGGGCTCTGGAGGCAATGGGCGAGGTGGGGGGGGGCGTTCCCAGAAGGGGTCGGAAAAGAGCATTTTACCGGAATGTGGGGTGGGAGGTGCGTCCGGGTAACTAATGGCAACTAGGCGCGGTGAGGCCGCTCCTCAGGAGAACCTCGACGAAGAAAAACTACGGCTCCCAGCACGCCCCGGGGCTCAGTCCGGCTTTTCCGCCCGCTCACTGGCTGCCCGGCCGGCCAGCAGCGAAGCGGATTGGCCACGGCTGTGAAGAGCTCCCCCACTAGCAGGTTAGTAGGCGCCGCCGGCCGGCAGACGTTGACCCGGCGCGGGAGGGGGGCTTCGCCATTCTGGAAACGGCCGAGCGCCAGCTCCGTAGCGTAGCCTTCGGCGGTGAGGCGCGGGGCAGGGGCGGAGACTGCGTGGCGCAGGCGCGGTGTCAGGCTTCGCCTGGCTCCCCAGACAGCTGGAGGAGATAAACAGAGGAGGAGGGAGGGGAGTGCGTGTGTGAGAGCGCGCGAGGGAGTGTGAGTGTGTGTGAGCGCGGGTGTGAGGCGGTGCGCAGGGGCAGGCGGTGCGCAGGGGCAGGCGGAGGCGCTGTCCGGCCCCGGCCAGGCGCCGGGCGGAGAGCATGGGAAGGGGCTAGAGCTGCCCGGACCCCCAGCCCCCTCCCCGGGATCCGCGCAGCCCCTCCCGGGAGAGGGGCCGGGCCCCTGGGACAGACATGGGTTCCTGAAGTTACGCCGCCGCTGGTCTAGGGAAGAGGCCTGACAGGTACGGGTCGCCGCCGCCCCCTGTCCTCCGCGGGTGCCGAGGCGGGGACCGGTTCCTGCAGCTCCGGCACAAGGGCCGTCCTCTGCGAGCGGGCCCTAGCCCTGCCGGCCTGGGGGCCTGAACCGCCCGCCCGCCTCGGGGCCCCGGGCTATCCCGGGAGGGGGCAGGCCTGGTTGGGGCGGGGGCCAGAGTGGGCTGGGGGCGGGATGGGGGCGGAGGGCTGGCCGGGATGAGGGTGGACAGCTGTGGGAGTCCGAGGAGGCTCTGCCCTGGGCGAGGTGGAAGTCGTCCCATCACGGGACTTTTTTTGCGGAGTTTTTGTTTGACATCTGATCTGGCGCTGGTCTCAGGAAGAAACGGGCAGGTGGAAGTGCCGAGAGGGCAACGTTGACTTGACCTGTACTCTCAGCTTCCTTTTTGTATGTGTGCGCGCGTGTGTCCAGGCCTCTGGCAGCCGCAGATGCCTTCAGTGGCCCATTCTGGCACTAAACTGAGCTCTGCCAAGGTGTTTCCAACCCGGCCACAGTAGGGCCTCTATTTCGGAGTGGACTTTTCAGAACCCACTTCAAAAGGTAAATAGGAAGTGAGGAGATAGAAGGGAGACTACCAGCCAGCGGTATCCATTTCTTGTTACTGAAGGCTGCAGTGAGACGCCCCCTTGCCAGCTGGGTTGAATTTGCTTGGTGCCCTCAGGCTCTCCTCTGCAGGTGTACTACCAGAGTCGCTAGAAAAGAGGTATAGGGGATTAAGACCAATTTCTAACAGCCTAATTTGACTGTTTTCTTCAAAGTTTTTAACTTCTGTGAACCTCCTGAGGTAGTGGTAGGGCAACTTGAAAGTTTTCCTTAAATTTGTGAGTTTAGAAGCCTGGTAGGGTGGCTGTAGCTTCCCCATTCTTTCCAAGGATGGGGTGGATGATCAGGATAAAGTAGCAGTTAAGTGTTCCCTTTTAACAAAGCCTGAAGCAGTGTCCCGACTCAAAAGTGATATGAAATACCTGTCTAGAGCACAGGTATGTCCAGTGGCCAGCACTAGGCTTTTCTGTACCTTAGGGTCCTTCTTGAGTGGCCAGTCTCTGCTTGCTAAGGTGAAGGAACTATTTAAGGCTATTTCTGGTTTGAGTTCTGGCTCATTCTTCATTGTAATTTTTTTTTTTTTTTTAAGGGATTGAAGTGAATATTTGCTGTTGACGGTAATAACCAGATCCTCTTTAACAGATCAGGGAGTAACTAGTGGGGCTTCTTCGGGCCGAGTCTGAGGATAGCAGTAAATCCCTTCAGTGTACGTTGTTTTCATTAGCAGGTGGGAAACAGCTCTTCCCGACATGTTTGAGATCATGCTGTTTTAATTCTAGGGTCCTGCTAGCTTTCCCTCTTTTGATCTATTGGGGGGTACTTATATTCAAGTCAAATCTCAGTTTGTAGAAGTTGTGCTTTTGAGTCACCTCAAAATCCTTATTTTTGCCTGGAACTTCTTCTCTTTGGTCACTGAGAGAAAGAGAATATGTGTAATGATTATGGTGAGGGTGTTAACAGTGACGATTTGCCAGTTTTGAATTTCAAAGATGTCACACAATTGGCAATTTTTCTAGGTGGAAGGAACTCGGTATTGGCTCCTTAGAATGTCCTGTGTAGGTAGGGTATTTTCACACACCTGGGCTTCAGGATCTGGAAGGGTACAACTGAAGAACTTGAAGCCCGCTGCCAAACATCTGGGGATCTATCTTTTTTTTTTTTTTTACCGGGAGGTACCAGGGATCGAACCCTGGTCTCTCCATATGGTAGACGGACACCGAACCTCTTGAGCCACATCCGTTTCCCTCTGGGGATCTATCTTGAGGGACCAACTGCTGAGGAAGATCCAAAAGTTTGACTTGTTCTTTAATTATTTTTATTTTTATTCTTTCCTTTTAAATTAGGGAATATGGCCCACATGTGCAGTCACTGGGTCTCAGAAATGGAGTAGTAGACAATGTGTAATATGGTGATACTTGACTTTTCTCTTGTGTCACTGGTTTAATGATCTGTCCTGTTTCCTTTCTTCTTTCATCCTCACCTCAGATCCTCCACTACATCTTGGGCTGCCATTGCAGATTGTCAGCTCTTCAAAAATCCAATCCCTGTCAGTTGTCATCAGAAGCCAGTTACTTGGTGTTACAAATATGCTTTGAGAGATATTTACTAATTGGAATACATCCTAAAAAATAACTGGCATATATTAAAGGCACTGTGCTACATATTGTTCTTACTTTACCTGATTTAACCCTTGTGAATGTTCTGTGAGGTGAGAATTGTTATCTCTATTATACAGATAAACAGGTTCAGAAAGATTAACTTCCCTAAGGTCATATAGCTAATATCTGGAGGGATAAGAATGCAAACCCAGGTCTGTCTGGTCTGTGATACTGAGTTGCCGCTGGGATTGTGATACATAAGGAAGAACTGATTTCAATTCATTGATTTGATTTAGGAGATTTGTTTGGACCTCATTGATTAATTGTCTCAAATCCTGTGTCTCATCTGGGGCTCTGATATGTTCCTTTGCTTGAGCATGGCTTGTAATTTTTTGCTGATGTTTAGGCATCTGATTTTGAAGGTGTATTTACTCTGATGCTCAATTTCTTTCTCTTACATAGGGATTAAGTGGTGGGAGGTTGTGTTAATCTCTTACATAGGGATTAAGTGGTGGGAGGTTCTAGCTCTTTAGGATTGTCCCTGTTAGTTGCTCAGATCCAGGCCATGGACCTAGTAGTGGGTTGCAAACCAATTTCCAGGGGCCTTGAAGAGGAAGGAGACTTCCCATTGAGTCTTTTTCTTTTTCTTTGCCCCTCTCTCTTCTGGGTGGTATCCAGCCTTCCCCTGGTGTCCTAAGCCCTAGAATACTTTTCCAGGCAAATTCTGCCTGTCCTCTAGCTATTTTTCTGAGAGAGAAGTGAGCCCTTTGTCTCTCTAATCCTCCATCTTCTTGTAAGTTCCTCTGTTAGTTGATTTTTTTTTCTTTCCCCAAACTCTCTGATTCTGTGAAAATAATTTCAAACTCCCTGACATTTTTAAAAAAATATTTTGTTTCTTTATTTTCCCCTCCCCCTCATTGTTTGCAGTAGCTGTCTGCTCCCTGTGTCTGTTAGTTGTATCCTCTCTTTTTTTTTTTTTTTTTTTTTTAAAGATTTTATTTATTTATTCATTTATCCCCCCCCTTGCTGCTTGTGCTCACTGGGTCAGCTAACCACGCCGTGCGGGCGGGCTTGCCTTCACCAGGAGGCCCCGGGAACCGAACCCGGGCCTCCCATATGGTAAACGGGAGCCCTACTGATTGAGCCACAGCCGCTTCCCCTAGTTGTATCCTCTCTGTGTCTACATTGTGTGCTCTCTGTGTCTGCTCGTATTCTTTTAGGAGGCACCAGGAACCGAACCTGGGACCTCCCATGTGGGAGGCAGGTGCCCAACTGCTTGAGCCACATCCATTCCCTTCCTGTCTTTTTTTTTCCTCCCTGTCATTTTTGATCTGTAAAAAACTCAAGTGATTGGCACCTACTTCCCACATGGGAGGTCCTGGGTTTGGTTCCCAGTGCCTCCTAAAAAACAAGCAAAACAAACAATGAAACCAATTCAGGGGAGCCAGTGTGGCTCAGTGGTTGAGCACTGGCTTCCCACATATGAGGTTCCTGGTTCAATCTCTGGCCCAGTACCTCAAAAAAAAAAAACAAAACAAAAAAAAAAACAAATAAAAAAAGCCCACTAACTTGTGTTAAATAATTACTATGTGAAAGACACTTGCAAGATACTTTTCCTCTGATATCTCATTTGATCCTCAGAAATTCCCTATGCAATAGGTACTATCATTATTTGCATTTTATAAAGGAGAAAACTGAGACTCCAGAAAGTTAAGAAATGTGTTGGAGTTTACACAGCTAGCAGTTGTAAGGCTGATATTGGAATCCAGGTCTTTCTGATATTATAGCCCATGTCTGCTCCTTCTTAGCTGTGTGACCAATGCAGTTTCCTCATCTGTAAAATGAGGTTTAGGACAGTACCAGTCTTACAGACGAATTTTGAGGACTAAATGATGTCATATGCACTTCTCACTAGATTTCAGTGATTGTCCACCCCTCCACCCCCGAGAGCCAAGGTTTGGGGTTAAAGGAGTACCACTTTATCATCCACAGGGTGAATTCAGGCCTGACTAAAACACTGGGGCTCATTCTTTATGCTATTAGTAATAGCTGCCAACTCCTCGAAGGGTTTTGTGGCATTAGTGACTAATACCTTAAAAACTTGAGGCCTAAATAAAGGAGGATACAGCCAACAGGTTGGAATATACAAGGTGATGTCAGAGGCCCTGTGCAAGAGAAAGTCCTACCCCCTCTTATAAAGTCAGATTCAGGGGTCACTTTTCACATTTTTATTTTTAATGTCTTTTTTAAAATGATCAAGGTCACAACTGGTAGAGCAGTGACAGCTAGATGCCAAGAATAATGACCCTTAATCCTCCCTATACCCCCCTGGGAAGGTATTAACCCCATTTCCTTGGGGATAGGGGATGAGTTAGAGGGGAAGAGCAGAATTGGACCTAGCTCAGGAAGCTATTTAGGGGCTCTCTAGAGGCATTGGCAAATTTTTTTTTTTTTTTTAATTTAATTTAATTAAAAAAATTTTAAAGGTACCGGGGGCCTGGGACTGAACCTGGGAACTCATAAGTGGGAAGCCAGTGCTTAACCACTGAGCCACATTGGCTACTCTGAGTTGGTTTTTTCGTTTGTTTTGCTTGCTTGTTTTTGTTTTTGTTTTTTTAGGAGGCACCAGGAACCAAACCTGGGACCTGCCATGTGGGAAGTGGGCACTCAATGGCTTGAGCCATATCCACTTCCTTATTGGTAAAATTTTGCCCTTCATTACTCCCAGATTCCATTTTCGGAAAGCATTATACTGCGAATCTCTGAATCTTTTGGGGATCTTTTTTGGAATGGGAGCAGGTCATTTCTGATCAGGGAACTTTGTTAGTTGAGGCCTGAGTGTGTGGGTGCTCGTGGCTTACCTGGTTCAGACATCTAGATGTAACACAGCTGCAATTGAGTTAGAAAGGAATAATTTCCAAATTGATTGGTTTAGCTTTCCTTGGCCTTTTTGCCAGTAGTAGACTTAGAGAGTGGAACAGCAGACACCTCTATGAGTGGTCATTTGAATTGTGGAAGGATTCAGAAAGACATTAAGTTAAAGGTAAAATCCAAGGCAGTGGATATTTTTTAATACAGTGAGAGAAGACAGCATTATCAAAATTTGCTCCCTTTGCTCTCTCTGTTCCTTTCCACTACCTTAAGGAAATTGTGGGCCAAAGATCTGAAAACATCAAGGAAAATTTTTCAGAAGTTCAAATGGCAATACAAGAACCCCTTGGACCGAGGAGACAGCAGAGTGAGTTTTCATCAAGACATCCCCCCCCCCCCCAGAAAGTGAAGCATTTCTTAAGATAAACTTCCACAAAGAATATTTCAATTAGCCCCATATGAGATCGTTCGAGCTAGGAGCCTCAAAGGTGGCACTCAAAGGTGCCACAGAACTTTTCCGAAGATGCTTTGTGACTGAACCCACACTTTTCCTAAATGTTATCCCTGGGCCAACTTTGTTCATGACTCTGAGATGACACGCTTTAAATTGGTATTTGAGACCAATAGGAATCAAGTTGATTTTGATTCCTTAGTTTAACCCTAGGAAAGGTAAGAGACAAAGTTTCTTTTAGGCAAGACTGCTTGTTCATGTTCTGATTAAAAATAGTAATAGTAACCATTTTTTAATGGCCAAAGGCTTTAGTTCAGGAGTCAGACTAAGTTGACTCTCCATTTAACAACTACATGACTTTAGGCAAATTAATTTCTCTATGCCCCAGACCCTTCATCTGTAAAATGAGGATAATATTAGTACCTGTCTCAGAGAGTCATGGCGAGCAGGTTAAGTCCATGAGATAACACTTGTTAAATGCTTAGAATGTTCACTATTAAATGTTACTATTTACCAGACTCAGTGTCAGGCATTTTACATTTATAGCTCTTCCATTCTTCATCTCTCTACAAAATAGTAGGTATTATCATCCCTGTTTCACAAATTGGGAAACTGAAGTTCAGAAATACTAAATCACACAGAAAATAGGTGGGCAGAGCTGGGATTTGTACCTTAGGTCTGTCAAACTCCACAGCCCAACTGTTTTTGTTTTATTATGCTTGTTCCAGTGAACTGTGTGTGCATTAGAAGTGCAGCTCTGTCTTCATTTCATTGCATTTTTTTCCTTTTCTATAGGATCGCTCAGTAGGAAAGCCACTACAGAGTGAAAGGAAACTTGCATACATCTTTTGCATAATTCAGAATGTTGAAAGGGGGTCAGTTGTCACCCTGGCTGGGGGCACCTCCCTGCAGTGGAAGACAGCAAGTCCAGAGGAAAGAGAATACAGATGATTTGGGCTCTGGCTCCAGCTCCACTCTACTGCTAACTAGTGGTGTGTCCTTAGAACTGTAGAATATTGGCTTTGGAAGGGGTTTTGTAGCCCATCAGAGTCTACCTCTCATTTTACAGATGGGGAAATAGGCTGAGAGGGCAAAATGGCTTGCTTAGGGCCATATACCCAATTAGAGGTAGAGCCTGGGCTGGGCACAAGACCCCAGATCCCAGTCCAGTGTCTCTCCATACCACGTAGCATTGTCCTTCAGTTCTCCTTGTTAAATGGGGATAATAACAGCTTTTAACTTCCTCACAGGATTGTTCAAATTAAAAATATGGACAAAAGCTACTTGGCAGCTATAAAACTCTGTACGTTTGCAAGGCAGTCATGTTATTATCTATTCAGCAAATATTTGTTGGCACCTGCTAAGCTCACATTACTGCTGGGAGACCTAGGAAGATTGGTAGATGAGTCAGATAAGGAGCTCACCCTCAGGATGCTTTTAGTCTTTTGAGGAAGAGAAGCCACATAAATATTACTGTTCAAGGTATGAGACACATAAAGAAAAGGGTGAGAACTGAATTTTCTTTTCATAAGCTGTGATTTTGAAGTAAAGAAGAAGGGGTTTGGCAGCTTTTTTTTTTTTTTTTTTAATTGAGATTTTAAAATTAACATAAAATCCACCCTTTCAAAGTGTACAATTGAGTAGTTCTTAATATATTCACAGAATTGTACAACTGTCACCCCTAATTCCAGAACATTTTCATCACCCCAAAAAGAAATCCCATATCTTTTAGCTATCACTCTGCAATCACTGTGCCCTCCCTCAGCCCTCGGCAACCACTAATCTTTATGTCTCTATAGAATTGTTTGTTCTGGACATTTCATATAAATGGAATCATAATACATGGTCTTTTATGCTGGCTTCTTTCACTAAGTACGTTTTAAAAGTTCATTCATGTTGTAGTATATATCAGAACATTCCTTTTAAAAAGAATGAACAAAAAAGGAAAAGAAAAAAGAAAAAACATTCCCTTATTATTTTTTTAAGTTTACAGAAAAATGCAGAGTACAATGTTCCCATATACCCCCCATAGTTTTCCCTATTAATATTTTGCATTAATGTGGTCCCTTTGATACAGTGATGAAACACTATTATTATATTTATATTATTAACTATAGTTCATAGTTTGCATTAGGGTTTACTCTTTCTTTGTTCAATTCTCTTCTGGTAATATATACACAACCTAAATTTAATCATTATAGCCACTTTCAGTGGTGTTAAATACCTAATATTAGTATGTATGTACCACATTTCATTTATCCATTCATCTGTTTTGTTTTTTTAAAAGATTTATTTATTTCTCCCCCTGCCTTGTTTTGCACTCGCTGTCTGCTCTCCTTGTGTTCTTCTGTGGCTGCTTGTCTTCTCTTTAGCAGCACTGGAACTGATTCTGGGACATCCCGGAGTTGGGAGAGAGGTGCTCAATCTCTTGCACCACCTCAACTCCCTTGTCTGCTGCATCTCTTATTGTCTCTCCTCTCTGTCTTTTTTTTTGTTGCGTCATCTTGCTGCATCAGCGCTCTGCATCGGCCAGCACCCCTGTGCGGACCAGCACTCCATGTGGGCCAGCTTGCTGTGCGGGCCAGCCTGCCTTTCACCAGGAAGCCCCGGGAATCAAACCCTGGACCTCCTATATGGTAGATGGGAGCCTAATCGCCTGAGCTGCATCCATTTTCCTCCATTCACCTGTTGATAGACATGTGGGTGGTTTCTCCTTTTTGGCTATTGTGAATAGAGCTGCTGTGAACATTGCTGTACAAGTATTACACTTAGGGAGCATTTACTTGTATCAGTTATCCAGTTTAATCCTCACAACAACCCTAAAAGGAATCCACTTTGGGTATTTCCAAAGTAGAGCAGGGCTTCTTAACCAAGGGTCCACAGACCTCTAGGTGGTCCATGAGCATAAATTGAAAATTCAAAAAAAATTCTTGTGGGGACGTGTTGATGTGGGTATGATATATTTATTAAATAGTACATAGTGTAGTGTGGACTTAGTAAGGGGTCCGTGGTTTTCACCTGGCTAGTGAAAGGATCTGTGGAACAAAAAATGTTAAGAACTCCTCTTTTAGACTCTATTGCATGCCCTTAGCTTTACAAATTTTGCCTCTCCTGTATTTATTTTCAGCCATTTGGGGGCACATGCATCTCAGTAATCAGACTGGAAATGGAACATTTTTTAAGTTGAAGTAAAATAGAATTGGGAGAAAGCCTTATGACAACCTGAGGAAAATATTCTCTGATTTTTCATATTTATTGAATGTTTACATTTTTGGTAATAAAAACTTTAAACATTGTGACCCAAGTTTAAAAAAATAATATTCACATGAGATGGATATTCCCTACTTTACAGATAATAAAGATTTACTATAGAAAATTTGGAAAATACAGAGGAACAGAAAGAAACAAAATAAAATCACCTGTCATCCTACCATAGAGATGGCCACTGGATAACATTTTGCTGCATAGCCTTCTAGTCATATCATCATAGATATGTACACTTTTTGGTTTGTCTTCTGGCCCCTCCCTCCCCCAGAAATGGGATAACCATATACATGCCTTGAATCTGATTTGTTAACCATATATGATGAATGGTTTTCTATTTCATTAATCAGTCTTCTGTGTTTTAATGACTTTATAATAGAAAAGGAAGATTTTAAAAATTAGGGAGAACTCCAATTATACACAAAGTAAGCAGAAGAGTAAAATGATAATGAACCTCCATGCACCCATCATCCTATTTCAACAACTGTCAACATTCTGCCATTCTTGTTTTACCTATACCTCTTTCCACTTCTCACTCCCACCCTATTTTTCTTTTCTTTTTTTTTTTTAGGTAAAATTTACATACACTGAAATGCACAAATCTTGATTATGCAATTTTGACAAATGGATATACTCATGGAACCCATATGCCCATCAAGATATAGAACCTTCCACTCTCTCTACAAAGTTCTTGTGTCCTTACCTTGTCAATCCCCAAGCCATGAGGCAACACTACTCTGATTTTTTTCACTATAGTTTTGCCTGCATGTCTGGCTTCTGTCACTCAGCATAATGTCTGTGAGATTCATCCATGTTGTTGGCCTGCATCAGTATTTCCTTCTTTTTTTGTTTCCTTTATATAACAACTTTCTTGGGATATAATTCACATACCATACAATTTACCCATTTAAAGTGTACAATTTAATGGTTTTTTAGTATACTCACAGATATGCTGAATCATCACCTCAAAAAGAAACTTGAACCACAGTGAGATACTACTTCACACCCACTGGGATGGCTATAATAAAAACAAAAACAAAACAAAACAAAAAACAGAAAATAGCCAGTACTGAAGAAGATGTGGAGAAATTGGAACTCTTGTGCATTGCTGATGGGAATGTAAAATGGTACAGCTGCTGTGGAAAATTTGGCAGTTCCTCAGAAAGTTAATTTTACTCCTAAGTATCTACCTCCAAAGACTTGAAAATAGATACTCAAATACCTGTACGCAAATGTTCATAGCAGCACTATTCATATTAGCCAAAATGTGGGAACAGTCCAAATGCCCATTCTATCAGTGGATGAATCAAAAGGAATGAAACACTGATACATGCTACAAAGTAGATGAACCTTGAAAACATGCTAAGCAAAAGAAGCTAGACAAAAAAGACCACAAATTGTATGATTCCATTTATATGAAACATCTAGAATAGGTATATCCATAGAGGCAGAAAGCAAATTGGTAGTTGCCAGGTGTTGCGGGAAGGGAGGAATGGAGACTGACTGCTTAATGGATGAGGGGTTTTATTTTAGAGTGAAAAAACTGTTTTGGAACTAGACGGGTGTGAATATACAAAATACTACTGAATTCTACACTTTAAAATGGTTAATTTTATGTTATGTGAATTTCTCCTCAAAAAAATCCATATCCTTTAGTATCACTCCTCTTTCCCCTCATCCCCACCAGCGTAAGGAATTACTAATCTACTTTTCTTTTTCTTTTCTTTTTTTTTTTTTTTTAAAGATTTATTTTATTTATTTCTCCCCACCCCCTTGTTATTTGCACTTGCTGTATGCTGTGTCTTTAGGAGGCACTGGGACCTCCGATGTGGGAGGGAGGCGCCTAATCGTTTGAACCACCTCCGTTCCCTGCTTTGTTTGTGTCTCTCATTATGTTTTTTCTTCTTGTGTCTCTTGTTGCATCATCTTGTTGCTTCAGCTTGCTGTGCCTGCCCATCATGCCAGCTTGCTGTCTTCTTTAGCAAGCACCGGGAACTGAACCATGGACCTCCCGTGTGGTAGGCGGGAGCTCAATCACCTGAGCCATATCTGCTTCCCTAACCTACTTTCTATTTCTATAGACTTGCCTATTTTGTACATTTCATATAAATGGAATCAAACAATATGTGGTCTTTTGGGACTGGCTTTTTTCACTTGGCAGAATGTGTTCAAATTTCACCCATGTTGTAACATCAGTACTTCATGCCTTTTTTGTGTCCGAATAAGATTCCATTGTGTGGCTATATCACATTTTTGTTTATCCATTCACCAGTTGATGGACTTTTGGGTTGTTTCCACAGTTTGTCTATTATGGATAATGCTGCTAAAAACATTTCTGTACAAGTTTTTATGCAGAGTTCTTTGTTTTAACAAAGTTACTTTTTTCCTCCTAATTTTGTATTTCAGTGCTGGCAGAGGTGATAAAGACATCCTACACCGCTGTGTGCCCCAGCATCCTACAACAGAATGCCCAGTGTCAGCTGTGTTTTTCTGGGAGGAAAGTGAGGAAGAAATGTAACCCATGCTACTCACTAAGCATATATAACAGGAGTTATCAGATCTTAGTAGAATTCAGTTTTGGCTACCATTTGTTGAGTACCTAGTATGATCTAGGTACTATTTTGTACTTTCATATTTATTTTATTTATTCCTCACAACAATCCATTGAAGTAAGTATTATCCCTGTTTTACAAATGAGGAAATTGAAACTCAGAAAGGTTAAGTAACTTGTCCAAAAAGGTATTAATTGGCAGAATAACAGGGCTGGAATTCAGGCCCAGGTGCCTGTTTTAATTCTCCTTTCCTTTCTGTTACATTATCCAGAGCCCAAACAAAGACTACAGCATACATGAAATGGGTTGTTTCTCATGTTTGATTGGATATTACCATTCAATCATTGGTTCCAGATGAGTAATCTTTTCAGGTGTACTTTGTTTTAATGTTTCTTAACCTCAGGTTGTTATATAACTGGTACCCTTTACATTGTAAAATAAACTAATTTCTCCAAGTCAAACTGTTAATTTTCTTATGAGCTTCCTTTACAATAGCAGAATATGCCCATAAAAGAAAATTTCCTAGTAGTCTAGTAGTCTGGGTTAAAAATTGATGAAAGGGATGGGGTTAAGTGATGACATGCTAGGCATTTTAGAGATCCAGGAATAGAATACCTTTTGGGAGGTGTAACATCTGCATAGCAGCTCATATTTCCTATATAGCATTCTGTCATATATGTTTTCCTTGTGCTCCCAGAAATCAGCTTATTTCTTCCTTCTCTTCATTGAGTATTAAGAGTTGGCATGCAAATTACAGTGGGTGCCATTCTTAAACCTTTGTAGTCTAGTTGGAGGAAGTTATTGTTGAACATTCATGTTCTGCAAACAAATTAGCCCTCAATTTTATTAATGCTTTAAGTGTGACTATCAGTGTATATTTAGTTAACTGTGCACTTCTTAGAATGAAGAATACACTATCAAAGTTGCTGGAGATGTGTTAAAGGCCCCATTTTCCATTATTGATTCCAAGTTTTCTTTTTTGCTTTATCTCATGTTTAGTTTGTTTCCCCCACCATCATTTTTGTGCTTTCTTCTAAGATGTGTGAATAAATAAGTATAAACAAGATTTTATTTATTATTATTTCTGAATTTACTGCCCTAGCTATTCATTTTGGTCATCTAGTTTAATTAACCTCTTTCAGTCCCTCTATGGTGCTCTCATTACAATAGCCTTGGTGTTGCTGGTATTTAGTTAATGACAGCTGTTTTGTATGCTTTTGAAGGGAAAGGTGTTTGGCTTGTTCCCTTCTGTTAAAGTCTAGCACAGTGCATAATGGGCATTGAAAATTTTGTTTTATGAATTCTTGAGGTAATTTATTTCAGCCTTTTTGCCTATGGGCAGAACTGAACATTACATAATTTGTATACTGCACCAGAGATAAAAATCTCCTTGGTGTAGTCTCTCTGGTGTTTGATTGTATTCATAACTTCTTTTTTTTTTTTTTTTTTTTTTTTTTTTAAAGATTTTATTTATTTATTCACTTATCCCCCCCCTGCTGCTTGTGCTCACTGGGTCAGCTAACCACGCCACGCGGGCGGGCTTGCCTTCACCAGGAGGCCCTGGGAACCGAACCCCGGGCCTCCCATATGGTAAACGGGAGCCCTACTGATTGAGCCACAGCCGCTTCCCTATTCATAACTTCTTTGTCGTCTATTCCAAAGCTCTCGTTGATATCTTTCCATATTGATGAGTTCTTTACTCTGTAAAATTGATTATTTCAGAGCCCTCCTTAAAATAATGCTTTGGGGAAGAATAAAATTTTTAAAAAAAATAATGCTTTTAAGATTTGATCGTGATTAAATCTCATCATCCTTTTTCAAATTATTGATTTGTTGATCTGAATATTTGTGTTTGAGAGACTTTTGGGCTGAAGTATGAAACTAGTTATGCCCCTTGGTAGAGCTGAGGGTGTTTCCCTCCTAGGATGTGAACCTTTTAAGTAATGTCTCCTTAGAAGTGTTTCCAGTTATATTTGTGCAAGGATTCTGCACAAGGCACTTAATCCTTGTGTTTTTGAGAGAGGAGAAGTTGGGGCCCTGCTCCAGGATGAGCAGTCTGCCAGTGTGCTATCATTTCTTCTCAGTATGGGAGCAGAAGTGTTCATCAAAGTGCTAACTGGGGTGAGCAGATGTGGCTCAAGCAGTTGAGCACCTGCTTCCCACATGGGAGGTCCCGGGTTCGGTTTCCAGTACCTCCTAAATACAAACAACAAAAAAAAAAACAACAAGCAAACAAACAAACAAAAACAACTCAGGGGAGCCGATGTGGCTCAGTGGTTGAGCACCAGCTTCCCACGTAAGAGGTCCTGGGTTCAATCTCCAGCCTAGTACCTACCAAAAAAAAGAAAAAAAAAAGTGCTAACTAGGCAGTGGTTATATGGTTATATTGATTTTTTTTTTTTTAAACCTCTGCCTACCAGTGTGATATTTGATATTGTTTTAAATTCCAACTTCCATTTTATCATTTACCTGGATTGCAGTGGTTTCTTATTTGTTTCTGTTTTTTCTGCTCTTTCTCCTTTTAGGATTTCCAAGCAACACACCAGTCTTAGCAAAAGCTCCTTGCCTTTGATTCTGAACTCTATGTAGGTTCTATGTCTTTCATTTCATAGTGCTTGAAACTTAGCACTCATTTAACCTTTTAAGAAAATGAATGAATAGTGGCAATTTAGTTGGTTCTTTTTGTGGAGTGAATGTCTTAGTGATCTTTTTTGTTTGTTTTATTTTTTTGTTTGTTTGTTTGTTTTAAAGATTTATTTTATTTATTTACTTTATCCATTTTAAACCCCACCTCCCCCCCATTTGCTGTTTTGTATCCATTCGCTGGGCAATTCTCTGTGTCTCTTTACTGCCCTCTCTTCTCATCCTTCTCCTCCGGTCTTCACCAGGATTCCATCCTGGGGACCTCCAATGTGGGAGAGAGGCGTTCTGCCACCTGCGCCACCTCGGTTTCTGGTTTTTCAGCACGTCTTGTCTTGGCTCTCTCCTGTGTCTCTCTCCTGTTACATCGTCATCTTGCTGCATGGCCTGGCAGGGTCTGGTGGCACGCACGCCTTCTATATATATTTTTTATTTTACCGGGAGGTCCCGGGGATCAAACCCAGGTCCCTCCGTATGGCAGACGGATGCCCAACCATTTGAGCCACATGCAACCCCTCTTAGTGATCTTGACTCTGGGAAATTGAGTGGTTACATAGTATAGTGGTTAAGAGTGTGGGCTTTGGAATCAAACAGCCCTGGGTTTGAGTCCCTGCTCCAGCTTTTATTAGCTGTGTGACATTTGGAAAATTGCTTCATGTCCCTGAATGTTTCCTCATCTATAAAATGTTGATAATAGCTTTTACCATATAAGCTTTTTTCTTACATTTTAAAAATTGTAAAATATGTATATAAAATTTACTGTTTTAACAACTTTTAAAAAAAGATTTATTTATTTCTCTCCACCCCTTCATTGTTTGCATCTGCTGTGTCTGTTCATTGTGTGCTTGTCTTCCTTTTTTTTTTTTTTTTTAGGAGGCACCAGGGGAACCAAATCTGGGACTTCCCGTGTGGGAGGGAGACGCCTAATTGCTTGAGCCACCTCTGCTCTCTGCTTTGTTGTGTCTGTCATTATGTTTCCCTCTTTGTGTCTCTTGTTACACCATCTTGTGTCAGCTTGCCGCACCAGCTCGCTGTCTTGCTTATCTTTAGGAGTCACTGGGAACCGAACCTGGGACTTCCCATGTGGTAGGTGGGGCCTCAATTGTCTGAGCCACATCCGCTTCCCTGTTTTAACAACTTTTAATTGTACAATTCAGTGCCATTAATTACATACACAAAGTCATACAACCATCACTATCCAAAATTTTGTTGTCTTCTAAAATGAAACTCTGTGCCCATTAAGGAATAACTCCCCATTCCCCATCCACCTAGCCCCTGGTAACCTAATCTACTTTCTAGCTCTCTGAATGTTCTTATTTTGAGATACTTCATATAAGTGGAATCATAAAGTATTTGTACTTTTGTGTCTGGCTTATTTCACTTAATATAATGTTTTCAAGGTTCATCCATGTTGTAGCATGTATCAGAATTTCATTTTTTATGGTTGAATTATATTCCACTATATGGATATACCACATATTGTTTATCCATTCATCTGTCAATGGACATTTAGATTTTTCCACCTTTTGGCTATTGTAAATAATATTGCCATGAACATTGGCATAAAAGTATCTATTTGAGTTCCTACTTTCAATTCTTTTGGAATTGGGATCGCTGGGTCATATGGTAATTCTATGTTTAACCTTTTGAGGAACCACCAAATTGTTTTCCACAGCAGCTACACCATTGTACATTCCTACCAACAATATGAGGGTTCCAATTTTTCACATACTCGCCAACACTTGTTATTTTCTGTTTCTTTGATTATAGCATCCTTAGTGGGTGTAAAATAATATCTCATTGTGGGTTTTTAATTTTAATTTTTATTTATTTATTTATTTTTTAAAGAAGCTTTAGATTACTTAAATGTTACATCAAAAATATAGGGGAGGTAGCAGATGTGGCTCAAGCAGTTGAGTGCATGCTTTCCACATGGGAGGTCCCAGGTTTGTTCCCGGTGCCTCCTGGAAAAAAAAAAAAAAAAAAAACCAACTCAGGGAAGCCGATGTGGCTCAGTGGTTGAGCGCTGGCTTCCCACATTTGAGGTCCAGGTTCAATCCCTGGCCCTGGTACCTCAAAAAAAATATATAAAAAAATATATATGTATGATTCCCATATACTCCCACACACACACTTTCCCCTATTAACTACATCTTTTCATTAGTGTGGTACAATTTTTACAATTGATAAACACATATTGAAGCATTACTACTAACCATGAATTATAGTTTACATTATAGTTTACACTTCGTACCACACAATTTTATAGGTTTTGACAAAATGTGTAATGGCCTGTCTCCGTCATTGCAATGTCATGCAGGACAATTACAGTGTCCCCAAAATGCCCCATGTTACACCTGTTCTTCCCTTTCCCTCACCTTAGAACCTCTGGTGGTTACTGCCTTTATATCAATGATACAAGTTCTTCCATTGCTAGAATAATAAGTCTACGTTAGTCCATAGTTGTATTCCCCCCTTGTGTTTATCCATTCCTCGATCTTGAGGATTTGGGGATGGTGATGCCCACTCTGGTTCTGATTGAGAGAGGGCTTAGATCCCATGGGGCAGATTCATTGTGGTTTTGATTTACATTTCCCTAATGATTGATGTTGAGCATCTTTTCATGTGCTTACTGACCATTCGTATATCTTCTTTGGAGAAATGTCTATTCAAGTTCTTTGCCCTTTTTTTTTTTTTTTTTTTAATTTGAGAAGTTGTGAGTTAACAAAACAATCATGCATACCATACAGGATTCCCATACATCGCCTGACCACCACCACCTTATATTGTTGTGACACATCTGTTACAAATGGTGGAAGAACATCGTCATAATATTGCTGCTGTCTATAGTCCATAGCTTATTTTTGGTGTATTTTTCCCACAAACCACCCTATTATTAACACCATGTATTCATATTGTATATTTGTTATAGTTCATGAGAGAACATTCTCATATTTGTACTGTTAACCACAATCCATCAGTCACCAAGGGATTCACTGTATTCTATGTTCCCCTGCCTTTTACATTCTGTCCAAAGTGTACATTCAGTGGCTCTCAGTTTTTTTGCTTGCTTGTTTTTTAAGATTTATTTTTATTTCTCTCTCTCCCCCTCATTGTTTGCATTCACTGTCTGTTCTCTGTCTTTTTATTTTAATTTTTGGAGGCAGTGGGAACCGAACCTGGGACTTCCCATGTGGTAGGAGGGAAGCACCCAGTTACTTGAGCCACCTCCGTTCTCTGCTTTTTGTGTCTCTCATTGTGTTTCCTCACTGTGTCTCTTTATTGTGTCATCTCACTGCGCCAACCTGTTGCATCAGCTCACTGTCTTGCTCATCTTCTTTAAGAGATACTGGGAACCAAACCCGAGACCTCCTATGTTATAGGCAGGTGCCCAGCTGCTTGAGTCACATTCCGCTTCCCAGTGGCTCACAGTTTAATCAGAGTTGTGCTGTCATCAGCTCAGTCCATTTCAGAATGTTTTCATTACTCCAAAAGGAAAAAAATCCCATACCCCCTTATAACCCCCTATTATTGACCCTCAGCATTGATATAGTACCTTCTTTGCCATTGCTGTAAAAATATTACAATATTACTCTTAACTATAGTCTATACCCATGGTAGCTTGTGGTTTTGATTTGCACTTCCCTGATGACCAGTGATGTTGAGCATCTTTTCATGTGCTTATTCGCCATTTGTATATTATCTTTGGAGAAATGTCCCTTGGTGTCCTTTACCCATTTCTTAATTGAGTTATTTGTCTTTTTTGTTGTTGAGTTGTAGCACTTCTTTATATATTAAACCCTTTGCAGATATATGATTTGTAAATATTTTCTCCCATTCTGTGGATTGTCTTTGCATTTTCTTTTTTTCTTTTTATTTTTTTCGGTACCGGGGCCAGGCATTGAACTTGGGACCTCATATGTGGGAAGCTGGTGCTCAACCACTGAGCCACATTGGCTTCCCTGAGTTGATTTCTTCATCTCTTTGCTTGCTGTTTTTTTGTTTTGTTTTTGTTTTGTTTTTAGAAGGCACCAGCAACCAAACCCGGGACCTCCCATGTGGGAAGAAGGCGTTCAACTGCTTGAGCCATATCCCCTCCCGTTTGCATTTTCTTGATAGTGTCCTTTGCACAAAAGTTTTTAATTTTGATGGAGTCCAATTTACCTATTTTTCCTTTTATTGCCTGTGCTTTTGGTGTCCTGTTTAAGAAATTGTTGTCAAATCCAAGGTTATGAAGATTTTCCCCTCTGTTTTCTTCTGAGTTTTATAGTTTTAGTTCTTAAATTTAAATCTTTGATCCATTTGGAGCTAATGTTTATGTATGGTGTGAAGTAGGGTTCCACTTTCATTCTTTTGCATGTGAATACCCAGTTTTCCCTGGACCATTTGAAAAGAGTGTTTTCCCCCATTGAATGGTCCTGGTACTCTTGTTGAAAATCAATTGACCATAGATATGACGGTTTATTTCTACGCTCTCAATTTTATTCTGCTGGACTATGTGTCTATCTTTACACTAAAACCACACTGTTTTGACTATGGTAGCTTTGTAGAAAGTGGGTTTTCCAACTTTGGTTTTCTTTTTCAAATTTTTTTTGGTTATTCTGGGTCCCTTAAAATTCCATGTGAATTTTAGCATACGATTTTCCATGTCTGCCAAAAAAAAAAAAAAAAAACCTGGAATTTTAACAGGGATTACATTGAATCTGTATGTAGCTTTGGGCAACATTTCCATCCTAACAATATTAGGGCTTCTAATCCATGAACACAGGATGTCTTTCTGTTTATTTAGAGCTTCTTTAATTTCTTTCAGCAAATGTTTTGTAGTTTTCAGTGTATAAGTCTCCTTGGTTAAATTTATTTCTAAGTATCTCCTTCTTTTTGATGCTATTATAAATGGAATTGTTTTCTGAATTTCCTTTTCAGATTTTTTTTTCTTTTGCTAGTGTATAGAAATACAACTGACTTTTGAGTATGCAATTTGCACCTGCAACTTTGCCGATTTTTTTTTTTTATTACCTCTAACAACTTTTTTGGATTCTTTTTTTTTTTTTCTTAAAGATTTATTTTATTTATTTCTCCCCCTCCTCATTGTTTGCACTCACTGTCTGCTCTCTGTGTCTGTACATTGTGTGCTCTCTGTGTCTGCTCATCTTCTTTTTTTAGGGGGCACTAGGAACCTAACCTGGGACCTCCCATGTGGGAGGGAGGTACCCAATTGCTTAAGCCACATCAGCTCCCTACTTGTTGTGTCTCTCGTGTGTTTCCATGTTGTGTCATCTTGTTGCATCAGCTTGCCATGCCAACCTGTTGCATCAGCTCGCTGTCTTGCTTGTCTTCTTTAGGAGGCACCGGGAACCGAACCCGAGACCTCCCATGTGGTAGACGGGCACCCAACTGCTTGAGCCACATCTACTTCCCTATGGATTCTTTGGGGTTTCTGGATATAAAATTGTCATCTGTGCATAAAGATAATTTTACTTCTTCCTTTTTAAAATTTGGGATGCCTTTTATTTCTTTTTCTTGCCTTATTCCCTTGCTAGAATTTCCAGTATTGTGCTGAACGAAAGTGGCAAAAGTGAGCATCCTTGTCTTATTTCTGAGCAGGAAAACTCTGTCTTTCACCATTGAGTATGATTATATAAGCTTTCAAACTGCTCTTCCTTAGGGCATTAGCACTAGTTGTCCCCAGAAGAGTCCTCCCCCAGTTCTTTGCTTCTTCTTGTCATTTATGTTTCAGCTTAAATGTCATCTTCTCAGAGTGCTCCTCTGCATCAGATACGATTCATAGTTGTAAGCAACAGAAACCAATTCTGGCTGATGATTGAAAGTATATTGGGGAAACTCGTAAAACACCTGGGAATGCCACAGATCCAGGCTCGAAGTATGGGCAAGAACAAGAGAAACTGGGCAGCAGCCAGAACCATAGCCAAAATCATTTGCAGTCCACTGCAGACACTGCTGCCACTACCACTTGCATAGCTTATACCACTATCACCAGCTGCACTGGACCTTATTGACCACTGTAGCCTCCTCTTGCTATCACTATGGATTATCCATGGTTCTTTGACTCTGCAACACCAGATCCCAATTCAAGGTCTGGGGCTGATATGTTTGGTTGCCATAGCCTGGGCCATATGCACATACTCTAGCTGCAAGAGAACTTTAGAAAGAGAATCCCACCTTCAGCAATCTTCCTTCAGAGTGAAAAGGGGCTCTGCCTCCCACCAGACTCATAGGATGGTGAATTTCCAAAATATAGGAAGAGATTCAAATGCTGGGTAGCAGAAAACTCTACACATCCGTTACAGCTTTGACCTCAAGTCTAAAAGTAGCTCTCCAGTATCATATCAAATTGTTTTATTTTCATCATAGTGCTTTTCACTACTGGCTATTTTATTTCTATTATTACCTATCCCCTCCTGCTAGAATGTAGTACTGAGAGCAAAGACTTTGCTTGTTTTGTACACTGCTGTATCTCCTGGGCGTGTAACAGTACCAGGCATAGAGAAAGAGCTTCTATGCTTATTTGTTAGATGGAAGAGTGGATGGATGGATGGACAAGTGAATGAATATATACATATATATATATATATAAATATATAAAGCACTTAGCACAATGCCTGGCACATAGTAAGTGCATAATTTTTGGCAGCTTATTGTCTCTTAGCAAATAACATTGATTTTTTTCAAAATAAAATTAAAGAAAAAACTTTTCACTTACTTCATTTGACTTTCACAGCAGTCTCTGAGGAGAAGGGTGTTGGGAGTAAGGGATGATCCTTTTTCTGGTGCCGTATACATGGCCCCTTCTGTGTTTGTTTCAATGCATCCTGTCACTGTGAGTCACAGAAATTAGTGCCTTCTTGGAGAGATAAATTCACATTTTTAATTTGATGGCCAGTGGCAATCATGAAACTGTAGTTGTTCTCAGCTGGCATCCCTGGATGTTCTTGGAACATGTAAGGTTTGTGATTCTAATAGTACTACAATAGACATACCAGCTATTCCATATCTTTCTGGTAATGCTCACTAAGATGCAATGCTGGATGGCTTCCAAGTTTTAAGGGAAGGTTCTTGTCCATTTAAGAGCTTATGATCTCAAAATAGATCATTGGCTCCAAAGAACCCAGGGTAAATGGGAACATCTAATTATCCACCAAGTTAGTTTTTTATTGTGCTAACATATATATGGTGTGTGTGTGTGTGTGTGTATGGTATATATAACATGAAATTTGCCATTTATATAATATTTGTCTAAAATATATAAACATGATATGACATAAGCATTTATACTTGATAATTATATTTTCTAATTTCTGCATAATATCATATGGCTATACACTAACCATTCTTCTATTAGAAACTTGGGTGGTTTATTTATTTAGGCTGTTTAAAAATCTGTGATGAATATGCTTTGGTAGAAAGCTTTTTTTTTTTTTTTTTTTTTTTTTTTAAGAATTATACCCCCACGATCTCCTCTTCTTTTTAGGAGGCACCAGGAATCAAACCCGGAACCTCCCATGTGAGAGGAAGGCACCCAATTGCTTGAGCCACATCTGTTCCCTGCTTGTTGTGTGTCTCATTGTGTCTCCTCATTGTGTCATCTTGTAGAAAGCTTTTTTATTTCTTGTATTTTAAGTTTCTTATGGTAAATTCTCAGAAATGATATTACCAGGACTTTGTCACCTTTATATGACAAAGGAATTGATTCCTTCAAGAGGTGGTGAGATCAAATTCCTACCTGTTGGAGAGGGATTTCTTCATCAAGTTAGACCTTGGACATGTTCACCATTACATTTCCTTTCCACTCTTTAATTCTGTGAATCTGTTAGAGGATTGAGTATTCTGTCTGTGATAATTATTTGGTTTGGGAAGTGCCACACAGAGGGTCAGGGATTGGTAGCATAATTAAAAGTTCTGCATACTGAGCAAGTGAAACTTGATGTCTTCTAATTATGTGCATTGTTCTTACTTTCAGGATATGCTTCCATCTTCCTTCGTATTTGTATCTAATCCTTCATTTTCTGGTGAAGTGTGCATGGTCCCATTTTCTGGTGAAGTGTGCATGCTCCCTTCAGTGTTTGTTCCAATGCTTCTTGTGGCTGTGAGTCACTGTCCACACCCTCACCCCTTCCAGAGGTTCTTCAATAATATGGAGCAGGGCTGGCCAACTATGCTATGAGTCACAGGCACTACACTCACTGGGTGGGCTGGTAGACTGTTTTAGGGGTGGATTCAGGGCTCTGAAACCACCTTATTCCATCTCCCCAAAGTTTGATGATGTTTTTTTTTCCCCCAGGTAATTAAATGTGTGTCTTGTGGACCTGGGCTTGGCTGGAATGCTCAAGGGTCCTGAAGATCCTTCTATAGCTTCATTCTGTTGAACCCATAAAGAGAAGATGGCAAAAGTCAACATAACTAGAGACCTCATTTGTAGACAGATCAAGGTAAGCTGCTCAGACCTCTGAATCAGAGCAGGGTATCCTTTCTTCTCTACAGATTCATTTCACAGATGAAGAAACTGAGGTCCAGAGTTGGTGACTTGCCTAAAGTCACATAAGTAGTTAGTGGCAAACCCAGGACTAGAATCAAGGTCTCTTGACATCCGATCTCCTTTTACCCAAGAACATGGAATTCATGAAGACTCTGTCCAAGCACTTGTGTCTGGGTGGCTGAAATTAATGGAGGTTGGTGAGGAAAGTAATCTACCAGTGTGTTGTGTGTAAGAGAGAGGGAGAGAATGAGAGTAAGAGTGTGTGTTAGAAAGGGCCAGTGAGGCAGCAGGAATAAATACAACTTCTTCAGGTTGTTCCAGCTGCTTAGTTTTATGTATAACAGAACCTGGAGGAAATTTAATCCTTAGGCTCTTTCTTCTCTTATTTTTCTTATTCTTTTTTTTTTTTTCTTATTCTTATTCTTCTCCTATACAGAAGCTTACACTTGTCCTCTGCAGTTTGTATATTGACGACACTCCAGTACCTGTGGGATGAATGGGTGACTGGGGCAATCATGGTCCATTAGTGAGCTAGCTTCAGGCTTTGCCAGAGACACCCTCAGTAAAAGGGGCACAGAGGTTTAATGGAGGAGATTCAGCCAAAGCATGATGTATTTCTATAGTGGGAGTCTCAAACTGAAGTCAGCTTAGGAGCTTAATCTCACCACTGGCCTAATTAACTACTTATAAGACTTTGGTCATTTTACCTCTCTGTACCTCAGTTTTCTGTTTGTTAAATGATAATAATGTCAATCAGTCCGCTGGCTGATTTGAGAAGGAAATCTGAAAAAAAAAAATGAAGGAGAAACTTCTTTGAAAGCATTAAGTGCTAATTTTTTTTTTTTTTTTTTAATACTTAGATCACATAAATGATACATAAAAAATGTAAGGGATTCCCACATGCCCCACTCCCTACCTCTCCCACACTTTCCCGCATTAACAACATCCTTCATTAGTGTGGTACATTTGTTACAATTGATGAACACATATTGGAGCATTGCCACTAAGTGTGGATTATAGTTTACATTATAGTTTAAACTCCCACATAATTTTGTAAGTTATGACAAGATATATAATGACCTGTATCTGTCATTGCAATGTCATTCAGGACAATTCCAATGTCCTGAAACTGCCCCCATATTACACCTATTTTTCCCCCTCCCTCCCCTCAGAACCTCCAGTGGCCATGGCCTCCACATCAATGATAAAATTTTTCCATTGCTATAATAATAATAAGTCTATAGTAGAATACCAGTAAGTCTACTCTAGTCCATTGTTCTTTCCCCAATCCTGAGGATTCTGGGATGGTGATGCCCACTCTGCCTCTACTTGAGAGGGGGCTTAGATCCCATGGGACAGATTGATGGGACTATCTTGCTTGCAGTTGTAGACTCTCTCTCTCTTGCTTGGGATGGTTGTTGTCTATCATTTCCTTGTTTGTTGTCCTGGGTGAGTCCAATGAACTGGAAAGTAGATGTTGCAACTCTGTTGAGATTCAGAGCCCAACTAGCACATGGAAAGCCTAAAGATTTAAGTCTCTTGGACATAAATCTATCAACTCTAGTATTAACTATAGGTTCAAATATAGGGGGCAGAAGAGCCATGTGTAGGGAAACCACAACTGAATCCAACTCTGTCACACTGGGGAGCATAAATTCCAAAGTAGGGTCCACTCACAGGGTGCCAAATTCCTGAGCTGTCAGCCCTGCCTATAGTGTCTGGATGTCTCCAGAGCCCTCAGGAGTTTCACTATTTGAGGCAATATTTATTGTGGTATTCAAGGAGATCCTGCTGAGACGTGCATAAGTGTGACCTCTGGAATGACCTTCCAACTTGCTTTGAAGTCTCTTAGGTATATAAACTCATTTGTCTTTACCCTTTTCCCCCTTTTGGTCAAGGTCTTTTTTCCAGTTGCATTGCTATTTGGTGCTTGGTAGTATTCCCTCAGTGCCAGGGAGGCTCATCCCTGGAAGTCATGTCCTATGCGGGGGAGGGGGAGGAAGGTAATGCATTTATATGCTGAGTTTGTCTTAGGAAGAGGCCACATTTGAGCAGCAAGGAGGCTCTCAGGAGGTAACTCTTAGAAAAATAGGTATGCCCCAGGTGAACCTCATGCATCCCCCCATCACTGACAACCTGCACCAGTGATCCTCCCCTGCCACAGTTGTAACCCTTCTGTAATCCAAAACTTCTTCAAAAATTAAGACAACAAAATAACTGAATAAGATTAATAAGAAAATGAAATAATGATAGTTTTAAAAATGACAAAATACAAAAAATTAAAAAGAATTTGAAATAATAAAAACTTTTTTAATTAAAAAAAATGTTGGCATTATGTCTTTCATCACTGTAAGATCTGTTGCCTTGTATGTACAGTGACATTTTCTTCCATTTATTCCCCCAGTGTCTTATGAAATCCAAAAAAAAAAAAAAGAAAAAGAAAAAGTTCTTTGAAAGCATTAAGTGCTAAAAAAATTTTTAATTAAAATTTTTTAAAAATTTGAGTGCCATGCAGCATAAGCTATAGTCACCATCAAAGATTGAGTGTGTGCTTCTGATAAGCCATGTGCTTAGTGCGTGTTAGTCTTTATGTGTTGTATATTTTTTTCATTTATCCCTTTAGAGCATTATCCAATTTTGGTTTTTTGTGTGTGTGATTTCATTAGACTAGGTGGCCCTCCAGGACAGAGATCATTTCCTAGAGGCACAGAATCATAGAGTTAGACCTTGCAGGCTATTATTTTCCTTTGTATATCCCCTACAATATGTGTCCTAAAGATGATGTCTACCCTCTCCAAACTAAATATGAAAACATTCCCCTCCTATTTGTTGTTTCCAGGTTTTTTTTCCTTCCTCTTTTTTCTTTTTTCCCTTTTTTAAGCCCAAGTAGAATGTTAGCTCCTGCAGGCCAATTTCTTATTATCTTTTGTCTTTAGTGCCTACAGGAGCTAGAAAAGATAGCTCCTGACTATAGACACATAGTAAACCATGTTGAATTGAAACAGTGAAACCATGAGTTTGTTTCTGCCCCCCAGGAACGGGGTGCCCTGAGCTTTGAGCGGCGCTACCATGTCACTGACCCCTTTATCCGGCGACTGGGCCTTGAAGCAGAACTGCAGGTAAGAGATCCAGTTTGCATCCTAGATACAAATGGCTTGCTCTCTATCCACTGTCTGCAGAGAATCCTCTTGGAATTTTTCAATGCATAAACAAAATTTTTCCTGCAATTCATACCTGAAGTTTACCCTGCCTTTCCAGCAGTTTTTTTGGGCAGATCAATCTGAATCAAAAGTCAGTGACTGACATGGTCACATAGAAATTATTTTTTGGTCACATTATGTTACTTACTCATTGCTTTGTGCTTAGAAAATTTTATTTAATTGCATACTACTATTTTTACAATTGGCTTGGATAGTAATTATTCTTACCTTTATGCAGAATTTAGAGTTTATTAAGTGTTTTCATATATTTGTTTGTATGCATATATATGTGTGTATACACACACACACACATACATGCATATACTTTCTTATTTTAGCTTCAAAGCAATGCAGTGAAGAGGTAAATAGAGCATGGGTATAAGGAAACAAGTTCAGAAGGCCAAGCACTTTATCCAGGATTGTACTGACCAGTCCATGGAGAGTCCATGCCTTCGGTCTATGTCTTAGTTTGCCAAAGGGCCACCAACGCAAAGTACCAGAAATGGGTTGGCTTTTATAATGGGGATTTTATTTGGGGTAAAAGCTTATAGTTCTGAGCCTGTGAAATGTCCAAATCAAGGCATCATCAGAAATGCTTTCTCACCAAAGTCAGCAAGTGGTGATCCTGGTGTCCTGCCTCGTGGTGATCAGGCATATGGCAGGGCTCATCTCCTCAGTCTTGAGCTGCTCCTTGGGCCCAGCCCCTTGAGGGCCTCTTTTTGTGCCTCTGTGCTCTGCTGATTTCAGACTCTGGGACCTCGGTCAGCCTCTCGGGGCTTCTTTGCCTTTATGCAGCTGTAGGTGAACCTGAAGTCCTCTTTCTCACATAGCAGGATTAAATGGCAGAGCTCTCTTTTCCTATGTATTTCTCTCTGTGTATCTGTTTATAGAAGACCCAGCAAGAGAGTAGAGACTCAACCTGAGTCATGACTCATTGATGTAGTCCGCTCAAAAGAACCCCACACCCACAGGAATGGATTAGTTCAAGAATATAATCTTTTTCTTTTTAGGGATTCTTAAAATAACTTCAAACTGCCATAGTCCAGAAGTTCAGCTTTTTCGTTATGTTTGACACAGAGACACTCCATAAATGTTAGTTCCATTCCCTTTCCTTTCTCGAGATTTTGTTTTGAAAGCTGTTCTATCGAACATAGTATTATCTGCAAGTTGAATAAGAATTCTCTTTGATTCCTTCAGGTTAGTGTGTGTAAGTGATTACATTGATCTCAGAAAAGGACTAGAAAGAAACTTATTGAAATATTTACAGTGGTTTTCTTGAGGTGGTGAGATTATAGATGGTTGTTATTGCTTTCTTTTAATTATAAACTTTTATCCATTATGAAATATGACTACATAAATAGTGATATGTAAAAGATAGAGAAGTCATTTTTTACTCCCAACTCCTTAATACAACTGCTATTATCATTTTGTATACTTCCTTTTATCTCCTCCATATTTTTACATAATTGTAATTATATTTTACATTGAACTTTGTATTTTTTTTTCAAATTAACGTATAGTAATCCTTTTTTTCCATGTTAACAAGTAGTCTTCACAGCTTTCACTTAAAAATTTTTTCTTTTTATAGAAGCAATAAATATCATAGTAGAAAATATGGAATAGGCAGAAAAATAGAGAAAAAAGCAAACTCATTTCTTGTCTTAGTTTGCCACAGGGAAACAAATTACCAGAAATGGGTTGGTTTTTATTATGGGAAATTTTTTAGAGTTAAAGCTTACAGTTCCAAGGCCATGAAATATCTAAATCAAGGCACCAGCAGAGATCCTTTCTCAGGGTCCTGCCATGTGGTGAAGCAAGATGGCCACTGATCTCTGTGGAGGTCTCTACCTTCCCTTCCAGAATTTACCATTTCCTGGAGCACAGCTGTGGGCAGCCAGGCATAGGGCTTATCTCTTACCAAGCTCTCAGTCTCAGCTGTTCCGCTTTCTCACTCAACAGTGAGCTATCAGGCATATGGCTTGTCTCTTCAGCCTTGAGCTATTCCATGGGCCCAGCCTCTTGGGAGCTTTGTATTTAAGTTTTGGCTGCTAGCAATCCTTGAGTTGTCCTTTCACATTACAGGGTCAAAAATGGCAGCATTCCCATTTCCTATGTGTGTGTGTCTTTCTTTTTCTGTCTCCATTTATATCAGACCCAGGAAGAGGGCAGAAACTCAACCTGAGTCATGCCCCACTGACTAGTCCAATCAAAAGGGTCTCACACCCACAGGAATGGATTAGTTCAAAAACATAATCTTTTTCTTCTTAGGATTCATAAAAGAACTTCAAACTGTCACACTTCTACCACCTAGAGTTAAACATTAACATTTGGTAACTACCTCTAGTATACCTCTTACAAAGCAGAATGCTAGTTAAGAGACTTGGCATTAGTGTTGGACAAATTTAGTTTCAAGAGCTAATTTCTCCACTTATTAGCGGTATGGCCTTGTGCAAATTGTTTGCAGACCTGTAAAATGGATTGATAACTCAGAATCATTGTGATGACTGAATGAGAAGATTTGTAATATAGTGCCTGGTTCATAGTAAGCTTGCTCAATAAAAGTTATGATCCTTAAGTCCATTTTTTTTCCATGCTTATTTTTTTCCCACAAAATTGGACACATATCATATAGACAGTTTGGTAAACCTTTTATACATTTTTAAATTGTGGTAACATATATATAACAAAGTTTTCCATTTTAACCATTTTTAAAGGTACAATTCAGTGACATTAATAACTTTTACAACATTGTGCTACCATTACCAACTTGTATTACTAAAACTTTTTCATCACCCAAACCTTTTATATTTTTATATCATGATTGTTTTCCCATATCTCTAAAAATTCTTGGAGACATCGTTTTTAGTATATTTTATTATTTATACTTTATTACATTTTTTTGAGTTTCTTCCATATGGAGTGGAGTGTATCATTTCCTTCACGGACACAATTCCAGGTACATCCCTGTAGTGCAGTGGCATTGGGGATGGGTTGAGGTGGAAAGGGGGTTACCCCCAAGGGGAATTTGGTGATGTCTAGAGATATTTTTGGTTGTCATGACTAAGAGGGTACTATTGGCATCTAGTTGGTAAAAGCCAGAGATGTTGCCATACATCCTGCAATGCACAAAACAACAAAGAATTATGCAGCCCCAAAAGACAATAAATGCTGAGGTTAAGAAACCCTGTGTTGGTGGGTGTGAAGTAAATGGTGAGCGCTGGCTGGCTGAGCTTTTCCTTTCGGCTGTGCCTTCACCCAACCCATGTATAGTCTCTACCATCTCTTCCTGGTCCAGAGCAGACTTGGAGAAAACATAAAGTAGGATCTCTTCTGTTTCCCATGGAACTCAAGTATAAAATGAGTTAGGTGAACTGTTTCAGTTTGCACTTCCCTAGCGGCCACCTTGGCCAGAACTTGTAATAAGCAGTGCATGGTATGAAGGAATGCACTCAGGTTTGGGGTGGGGAACCTAGTTTAAATCCCAACTATGCCTCTTAGAAAAGTGAAAGCAGAAGGAAAAAGAAGACTGGGAAAAAATAGATTTGGAAGGGAATCAGGGGTTGAACATGTTAAGCTTGAAAGCCTGTTGGGTAGTCTTGTGGACATGTCAGATAAGCAGTTTACAGTACTAATTGGGACAGAACGCCGGACTATAAGGAGAAATCTAGAGATTTCAAATGTCTCTAGAACTTTGGAGAATAGGGTCCAGGACTTAGCCCTGTGGCACTCCAGCTTTTAGAGGTTGGATCCAAGCTAAGGAGATGACAAAGAAGCCTAAGGAAGAGTAAATCAGTGAAGTAGAAAGGAAAACCAGGAAAGTGTAGAAGCCAAGAAACAGAGGATATCAAGAAAGAGGGGAATGGTCATTTGTGTGCAGTGCTAGTGAGAGGTTGAATAATATGAAGACAAAACAACAACAGTTTTGACTAGAGCAGTTTTATTGGAGTGGTGGGAACAGAAGCTAGGTTGGGAAGGTTGAAGTGTGAACTGGTGCTAACAAAGTAGAAATAGCAAATCTTGACAACACTTTTGAAAAACATTTTTATGCAAGGAAGCAGGAAAAAGGGGCAATAGCTGGAGGGGCCTGTGGGCTCAAAGGAGAGATTTGTAAAATTGAGAAGAAATACTAGAATATGTTTGTATGCTGATGAGAAAGGAGGGATTGGTGATAGAGGAGAAACAGAGTGTCTGAAGAAGGAAAGTTCTGGAGAAAGACGGGGAAGTTAGGATTCAGAGCACAAGCTGAGGGCTGGCCTTTGATAGGAACAAGGACATTCCTATACTTGGTTCAGGGTCCAGGGGAGTCTGGGGTTGGGAGAGAGGTATGAACTAGGATAAAAATCTGGTGTCATCAGCATTGAGATTGTTTATAGTAACATTTTCAAAGTGTGTTCTGCAGTACCCTGGGACTCCCCTAGACCTTTTCAAGGGAATCCATGGGGTAAAAACTATTTTCATAGTAAATACTAATAAATTACTTGTTAAAAAAAATTTCATTACGAAATTTGTAAAAGAAAAGTGACAGGGAAGCGGCTGTGGCTCAATCAGTAGGGCTCCCGTTTACCATATGGGAGGCCCTGGGTTCGGTTCCCCGGGCCTCCTGGTGAAGTCAAGCCCGCCCGCACGGCGTGGTTAGCTGACCCAGCGAGCACAAGCAGCAAGGGGGGGATAAATGAATAAATAAATAAAATCTTAAAAAAAAAAGAAAAGTGACAAGTAAAACTACTGTCACCTTATACAAATCAAGACAGTAGCATGAAGCTGTCATTGAATTCTTCACTTGTAGTACTTGTAGTCGTGAAAAAAAAAAGTTTCACTTAAAATGTCCTTGATGTAAAGCAATAAAAGTTATTAATTTCATTGACACTCAACCCTTAAGTACACATCTCTTTACTGTTCTGTGTGAAATATACATATAAAGCACTTCTGCATAATGAAGCCTGATGGTTGTCTCGAGGAAAAGCAGTTGTGTAACGTTTGAGTTGCAAACGCAACTAGCCTCTTTTTTTTTTTTTTTTTTTTTGCGGAACACCATCTGAAATAATGACTGGCAGACAAAAACTTTGGTTATTTTATGTTTGGGTGATTGGTAGACATTTTCTTGAAAATGAATGAAATAAGCTGTCACTTTCAGGAAAACAACTGACAGTATTTATTGCCAAAAGACTTTTTTTATGAGACCTGTGGTGATATTAACAAACACTAATAATGTTGTATAATGAAATGTGTTAACATTTATAGATGTTCATAATTCAGTGAGCCACTGTTTTCAAAATGACCAATGAAAGCTGTAACAAAATCATGCATGTGTGAAAGACCCATTCCTAGTATGAGATAGATCAATGCATTTTATTTTATTTTATTTATTTTTTTTTTTTTTTTAAAGATTTTATTTATTTATTCATTTATCCCCCCCCTTGCTGCTTGTGCTCGCCGGGTCAGCCAACCACGCCGTGCGGGCGGGCTTTGCCTTCACCAGGAGGCCCCGGGAACCGAACCCGGGGCCTCCCATATGGTAAACGGGAGCCCTACTGATTGAGCCACAGCCGCCTCCCAGATCAATGCATTTTAAAGTAACAGGGTACAAATACTTTGTTTACATGGTTTCAGATTCCACATTGTAACTAACCATCACTTGTAGAGTTTTTGTGTAGTATCAAAGAAGAATATCCACAATTATCTGAAAAGGCTATTAAAATCCTTCTCCCTTTTCCAACTACTTATATTTGTGAGGTTGGATTTTCTTTGCGTACTTCAATCAAAATAACATATTGTAATAGACAAATACAAGAGCAAATATGAGAACCCAGCAGTACTCCATATGCTAAACAATTATTTTTGCAAAATAAATAAATAAAACATTGACACTCTTCACATTAAATTCTTTCATCCTGGAAAATAATAGTTATTTTTTCATTTAAAATATTGTAATTTTTATAATTTTAAAATGGATTAATAAAGAATTTCTAATGTGGTAAATATTGATGACATAACCCATATAAACAACGGCTCTTTGGGTCCTCAGGAAATTTTGACAGTATAAGGGAGTCTTTAAACCAAAAAGTTTAAGAACCTTGAGAACCACTTGTCTATAGAGTTATGGAACTGGATAACTGGACAAAATAATCTGGGGAGAAAGTAGGAGAAGAGAGAAGATAACCCAGGACCAAGATCCAGGATGTTTTCAACATTTAGAGATTACCTATTTCCCTCTTCCTCTATCCACTGGAGACAGAAAGAACAGCCATACAGGTGGGAAAACTGAGGAGAATATAGTATCGTGGAAGCCAAGGAGGAGGGAAAGTACAACTGTATTGATTTTTACAATCTGACTCTCAAAAGGCTACATTATTTCTGTCTTTCCTAGTTTGGGATTAGAGAGACTACCTCTCTGGGACCCCCCCCCCCCCAAGTAATAAAAATGTCACCATAGCCATATGACCTTGTATAAGTCGTTTAACTTCTAAAGCCTATTTCCTGATTTGTAAAATAATACATATATCGTGTTTGTCTCTTAGTTTGTGAGGGGAATGAGTAAGTTAATTTATGTAAAGTACTTAACACAGGGATTTGGCACATTGTAAGTTTATGACACATAGCACTCAAACATTAGCTGCTGCTGCTATTAATAGAAAGCTCTTAAAGTTGCCTAAGATGCCTGTCCTAAAATGCTGATTGATTGGCAGCTAACTCTTTAAAATACTCCACACCCATTTCTTTCCCTTGTTAATATGGTCCCCAATTTGGTTAATCACTGTTGATCTTTGACATTAGCTTAGAAGTAAAAAAATGGTGGGAGGGACAGGTAAAAGGGGTAAAATCAACAATGAAATCTCCAGCCTTTGTATGGTTATTAATTATGTTTTCTTCTCTATAACCTCTAAAACCTGGACTCTCCTACTTTCTACTTTGTTTACTTTTGAAAAAAATGCAAATGGAAACTAAAAAGAAAATTCTTATGATAGACATAATGCTGAACATTTAGTAGATGCTCAATAAAAGCCTATTGGTTTGATTTCGTTATTAGGGTTAGCTTTCTTAACCTTTTCCCTGTCCAAACATGCTATTTCTCCACTTTCCAGCTTAATAATCTAAACTGTTTTTTACTTTTTGACTTCCTGGTTTGCTTTATGGGTCACTTTAAAATTCAGAGTTTAGGGAGTGGATGTAGTGCAAGTGACTGAGTGCCTGCTTCCCATGTACAAGGTCCCAGGTTCCATCCCCAGTACTCCCTAAACAAACACAAAAAAAACAAAAGAGAAAAAAAAAACAGTTCTCAATGGGGAGCCAATGTAGCTCAGTGGTTGAGTGTCTGCTTCCCATGTACGAGGTCCTGGGTTCAATCCCAGCTACCTCCTTAAAAAAAAAAAAAAAAAAAAAAATTCAGACTTCAGCAAACTGGTATCTGTTACCCTTTCTGAATATTGGAAGAATTTTTCCTCACAGAGTTGCCTGTTTAGAAAGTATCCAAATTAGCTTGGCTTACTTAGTTTCTTAGATATTCTTTCCAATGTGTTCATCCTATCAGTTCCCTAAGCCTCTGGAAATTTTCAGACTTCTTTCCTGAAAGTTGTCTTCTGGTTTGCTATGACAAATTTCCATTTACCTTTAGGTCTTTAATTATTTTGTTCTTAGTTCTTTATTCCTGTTGTGGCAGTTTGATGTTATTTATGAATTCCAAAAAGAGATATTGATTATGTTTGTAAACTGGTCTCTTCCTCTGGGCATGATACCCTTTAATTGTATTAGATTCAGCAGAGATGCCTTTGATTAGATTATGTTAAGATTAGGGCTTTGATTCGACCACGTCATTAGGGCAATTCAATTTGAGTTCCTCCCACCCCCCTTGCTGGGCTATATAAATGGACGCTCAGCCAAGGGCATGGAAGCAGCTTCTCCAGAAAAGAGAGATAGCTCCACAGACATGGCAAAGGCCCTGGGAAGAGAAGTGAGCCATTTGCCTCATTTGCCTTCTGAAGAGACCAGAGCAGCTGAGCCCAGAAAGAAATGAGCCGTCCAGCCTATAGCTGAGATCGGAAGAAGCTGGGCCCATGGGGCCTTAAGAAGAAGAAGGAAGGCTGAACCCTCGCAGACATTGCCCTCCATCTTGCCTCAACACATGGCAACAGACATTTGGTGAGGAAGTACCTCTTATGGTACCTTGAGGTGGACTCTTTAGGGCCTTGTAACTATAAGCTTTTACCCCAAATAAACACCTTTTATAAAAGCCAACAGATTTCTGGTACTTTGCATCAGCACCCCTTTGGTTGACTAATACACCTAGGAAGATCTGAGTCAAGAAGTACATCTGTCCTTTCTCTTCCTCCCTCTTTTATATTAGAAAATTGTCCTTGGCACTTAAAGAATTTGTATAACTCTGTATCATTCACAGACAACTTTTTCTAAGTCATGGTCCAAAGAAGATTTCACTAGCATCACTTCTTTAACTTGAGAGTTTAGATGGATGATATGAATGTATGATACGTATTCAACATTTTCTTCTTTAACCTGGCAACTGACTGTTAGGCACTTTCGTTTTTTTGTTTGTTTGTTTGTTTGTTTGTTTTTGCTTATTTTTGAACAGGTAAATATTCACACAGTTCTAAAGTTAAAAATTTTGTCCCCTTCCCATTCTTCCCCAACCACTTAAATTTACCTCTCTGGAATCAACTAATGTAATCAGTTTTAGTGTCCTTCCAGAGAAATGTTATGCACAAAATTCTCACCTTTTCTCACAAATGTTAGCCTAACATATTTACTATTTTGTACCTTATTTTTAAATTAAAATATATACTTTAACAATTTTTCCATTATCAATACTTAAGGATATTTTAAATTTCTAATTCTTTCATGGCTTCAGAGTGTCCTTTTGTATGAATGTACCATAATTTGTTTAAACCCCCCCTATTGATGGATGTGTAGATTGCTTCCAATGTTTTGTATGTACAAGTTATTCCTTGCAACATCATTTGGCACGTGGGTGTATAGCTACAGGACAAATAACTGGGGATGGAGTTAGTAAGTCAGAGGTATATGCATCTGTGATTTTGGTAAATATCACCAAAAATTGCCTTTTATGTAGTTTGTACCAATTTGTATTCCCATCTTGCTCCTTCACTTTTTTTTTTTTTTTTTTAAGATTTATTTATTTACTTTATCCATTTTAAACCCCCCCCTTCCCCATTTGCTGTTTTGTGTCCATTCGCTGGGCAATTCTCTGTGTCTGTTTCCTGCCATCGCTTCTCATCCTCCTCCTCCAGTCTTCACCAGGATTCGATCCTGGAGACCTCCGATGTAGGAGAGAGGTGTTCTGCCACCTGCACCACCTTGGTTCCTGGTTTCTGGAGCTTTCAGAGCATCTCGTCTTGTCTCTCCCCTTGTCTCTTCCCTGCGTCTCTCCTGTTACGTCATCATCTTGCTGCATGGCTCCAGGGGCCTGGCGGCTCACCGGCACACAGAGCCTGGCAGCCCATGCACCTTCTATATATATATATATATATATATATATATATATATATATATATATATTTTTTTTTTTTTTTTTTTTTTTTTTTTACCGGGAGGTCCATATATATATATATATATATATTTTTTTTTTTACCGGGAGGTCCCGGGGATCGAACGCAGGTCCCTCCATATGGCAGACAGCCGCCCAACCATTTGAGCCACATCTGCCCCCAGATCATGTTTAATCTTGAGGGGAAAGAATCAGTAGAGAAGGGAAAAGTTGAAGGTACAGGCAAGCAAGATCTCTTGTCAGATAATGTTGCAGTGGAGATATCAAAGTGAATCATGAATTCTAATCTGGATAGGAAAGGAAGTAAAGACATGAGGTATCACATAAGGAGAGAGCAGAGGGGTTGCCTGACTGGACTTGAAGGTCTTATTGAGGATGAAGAATCTTAAGGCATGGGGAAAAAAATATATATATATATTTATATTATATTTTAAAAATATATTATATATATATTTTTTTTCTCTTGTACTTGGCTTTTGTACTTGGCTTTTTTCACTTATCAATATATCATAGAACTCACTCCCTATCAGTTTATAGAGTTCTTCCTTATTTTGATAATTGCACAGTATTCTATTGTGTAGATGTACCAAGATTTATTCAATGAATTTCCCATGTATGGGCACTTAGTGTTGTTTTTAATAGTTTGTAATCACAAATAATATCATAATGAATAACCTTGTGCATATATATTTTAGTATTGCCAAAGATGTGTCTTCAGGGTAAAATCCTTGAAGTGGGGTTGTGGTCAAAGGGTAAATGTATATGTATGTGGTTGGGTTAGATATTGCCAAATTTCCCTCCATGGGGGTTGCACCATTTTGCCTTCCCACTAGCAATGCATGGGTGCCTGTTTCTCCACAACTCACTGACAGACTGTGGTTGAGCTTTTGAATTTTTTTTTTTCCATTCTAACAGGTGAAAAATGGTATCTCAGTATAGTTTTTTTCACATAGTAAGCTTATTTATAAACATATCCAATATGCTATACAAGTTTAACAGAGTTTGAGCCGTATTTCAGGATTATGTTTCTTAAAATGCTACTCTTTGTATGGATGAACTAAAACATACTTATTTCTTAAGCAATAAAGAAAGGTGCAACAAATCTGGGTCCAAAGTACAAAGTTGTCATATTTGGTAGGTAACTGCCACTTGTGTTCCACTGAAAATGGCAAATTCTTCCCTGGACCCTCCTCATAGTGGCTCCTCTGGATCACAGAGGTCGTGAACCCTCAGATGCTCTGTCCCAACATGGCGCCGAGACCAAGGGCAGAAAATATGGCGACACCAACTCCTTATGCTTTCACGACCTTGTCTCTTATATGTCAGTATAGTTTTGTTTTTGTTTCTTTAAAGATTAATTTATTCACCCCCTGGGGCAGTTTGATATAGTTATGAATTCCAAAAATAGATATGGATTGTGCTTATAAACTGGTCTGTTCCTCTGGGCGTGATTAAGTTATGATTAGGGCTTTGATTGGGCCGTGTCAGTAGATAAAACTACATGGCAGAGCAGAGGAGTTAGTTGAAGTTTTGAGTTGGAGTTCTGATGCGGAGTTTAATGCTGGAGCCCAGGGAAGTAAACACACAGAAGAGCTTGGTCCTGAGGAAGGAGAGAAGGCTCCGGGAAGAGAGACAAGCCGTTCATCTGATAGTCTACAGCTGGTCTTGTGGAGTGAAGCAAGCCTGAGCCCGGAGACAGGTAACCCCAGGAAGAGAGGAACCCAGGAAGCCTGAACCCTGGCAGATATCGGCAGCCATCTTGCTCCAACACGTGGCCATAGACTTTGGTGAGGGAAGTAACTTATGCTTTATGGCCTGGTAACTGTAAGCCTCTACCCCAAATAATTACCCTTTATAAAAAAACAACTGATTTCTGGTATTTTGCATCAACACCCCTTTGGCTGACTAATACACTCCCCGCTTGTTTGGTTGGTTTCTTTTTGTGTTCACTGTCTGCTCTCTGGGTCCATTCGCCGTGTGCTTTTTCGTGTCTGCTTTTTTCTTTAAGAGGCACCGGGAACCGATCCCGGGATCTCCGGTGTGGAAGAGAGGCACTTAATCGGCCGAGCTACCTCATCTCCCCGGTCTGCTGCATCTCTCACTGTCCGTCCTCTTCATCTTGCTTTGTTGCGTCGTCTTGCTGCATCAGCTCTCCACAGTGTGGGCCAGCTTGCCTTCACCAGGAAGCCCCAGGAATCGAACCCGGGGCCTCCCATATGGTAGACAGGAAACTAATCGCTTGAGCCACATCCACTCCCGTCAGTATAGTTTTAAGTTACATTTCTCTTATGATTGAAGTTGAATGTCTTTTTTAAATGTTTAAAAGAGTTGTTTTAACATAATTTTTTGCCAATTTTGGTATAACACAGAAGGAGGAATAAGAATTCCTGCATATTTTTGCAAACAAAAGTACAAGATCAGCAGAAACTAATGAAATTGATCACCTCTATAGGGAAGAAAAATACAGGAAGGGAACTAACCCTCCTCTAACTCTACTTTTTTGTAGAGTTTTTATCTTTAGAACAATGTTGAGGTTTTGCATATTCAAAATTGAAATTATTAATGCCACTGAATTGTATACTTAAAAATGATTAACATGGCAAATTTTATTTTACATATACATTACCACAATAAAATAAAAATTAAATTAACAAGATGGGGAGAAGAATGACAACTAATACCAGAACTTTTTTAACACAGTACTTTTTTTTAATTGTAGAAGTTGTGGGTTTACAGAAAAATCATATATAAAATACAGCATTCCCATATACCACCCTATTATTTATACCTTGCATTAGTGTGGTACATTTGTTACAATTCATGAAAAAACATTTTTATGATTGTACTATTAACTATAGTTCATTGTTTACAACAGAGTTCACTATTGCACTGTTCTATGTTTGTTTTTTAATTCTAGTAGCACATACAAGAATAAACAGTACTTTGACTATATATATATTCTTGGTGTAAAGACAAAATAAGTTTCAAACAAGTCTTGAACTCTATTTAGTAGATTTGTCATACTAAATATAGTAGTATTACAGTAATAATTCTGTAACTATTTGGTGTATTGTGGAATTGAGAAAATGAGTAAATATATCAATGTTGGAATTCTCACTGTGTGAGGAGGGAGATTCAAATATGGGACAGGGAGAGGCAAAGAACTCTGAGGTATTTGATTGGAATTAGAGGTATTAGTATGAACTTGTGTGTGTGTGTGTGTATGTATAATTTCCAGCTCTGTCCACCGAAAGGGTCCAGAAGTGATGATACCTCAGTAGCAATGAGTTACTGGTTTCTAAATACCATTCCACACTAAAAGGAACCAGGGGTCCTTGGATAAATGACTACTTCTAGGGCTGAGATGGGGAAAGTATGAGATGAGCCTATTAACACCTTGTGCCAAAAAAAAGTAAAAAAATACACGAAAAGTATACATATAAATGGACGCAGGAGCCAGCTTGAAAGTGATGCTGCTAGACAAATCAAGGACATTTTGAGCATCAGGATGAATGACAGTAATGAACTTGAACCCACTCAAGAAAACATATCTGAGTTTGAAACTAATAATAAATAAATAAATGGAGATAAGAGAAATCACTTCTTTCCAGTAGAATGCCAGCCACTTTTATTAGTCAGCCAAAGGGGTGCTGATGCAAAGTACCAGAAATCTATTGGCTTTTATAATGGGTATTTATTTGGGGTAAAAGCTTATAGTTACAAGGCCCTAAAGAATCCAACTCAAGGTACCATAAAAGGTACTTCCTCACCAAATGTCTGTTGCCACATGCTGAAGCAGGCAATATCTGTCAGGGTTCAGTCTTCCTCTTCCTCTTAAGGCTCTTTGGGTCCAGCTTCTTCCGATCTCAGCTGTAGGCTAGAGGACTCGTTTCTTTCCGGGCTGAGCTGCTCTGGTCTCTTCACAAGTTCAGCTGTAAACTATCAGGCGCATAGCTCATCTCTCTTCCCGGGGCCACAGGATCAAAGCTGACAAATTCTCTCCTCTTCTGTGTCTTTGGAGCTCTCTCTATTTCTTTGTGTATCTTCTCCATGTGTCTACTTCTGTGTATCTCTTTCCATGTCTTCTTGATTGAATATCCATTTATATAGCCCACAAAGGGGGCAGGGACTCAAACTGAATTGCCCTAATGATGGGGTCAAATCACATCCCTAATCTTAACATAATTTATTTATTTTTTTAAGATTTTATTTATTTATTCATTTATCCCCCCCTTGCTGCTTGTGCTCACTGGGTCAGCTAACCATGCCGTGCGGGCGGGCTTGCCTTCACCAGGAGGCCCGGGGAACCGAACCCAGGGCCTCCCATATGGTAAACGGGAGCCCTACTGATTGAGCCACAGCCGCTTCCCAAAAATAATTTAATCAAAGGCATCTCAGCTGAATCTAATACAATCAAAGGGTATCATGCCCAGAGGAACAGACCAGTTTACAAACATAATCAATATCTCTTTTTGGAATTCATAAATAATATCAAACTGTCATGCCACTAAATAAGAAGTAATAGATTTAGACAATCACCATTTTATAACCATCATAACAGTAAGTAGTTCAGGCAAGAATAATCAATGAATGCTGAAACCACTGGGTGAAAAATTCATGGAAGACAGGATATTTATGCAGTGTAAAAGTATTTCCTGGGAAGCGGCTGTGGCTCAATCAGTGGGGCTCCTGTTTACCATATGGGAGGCCCCAGGTTCAGTTCCCGGGGCCTCCTGGTGAAGGCAAGCCTGCCCGGACAGCGTGGTTAGCTGACCCAGTGAGCACAAGCAGCAAGGGGGGGATAAATGAATAAATAAATAAAATCTTAAAAAAAAAAAAAAAAGGATTTCCTTATAGGTTACAAAAGGAAAAAGTAACATTGTAGTGGAGAAACCTGGTGGATCACACTTTAACCAAGATAAGCAGACATCATATGCTACCTCATATTGTGCACTAGAGACACAAGTTCACTTAGGTAGTAGTATTTCTGTCAGAGATGCATTAGCTAAATCTGGGAGAGGGGCAAGATTTTAGCTTAATCTGGGAGTAAGGAGCTCCAAGAGTGAGCTCATCCTGTAGTGCAATTAATAATCACCCAGAGCTATCTAAATCACCTGTTTGAAAGGAGACCAGAAGAGCATCCTGCAGCATCCTTGGAAGAACAGGAGGAGATTGCCCATCTGCAGTGAAGATTTGTGAGTAGAGCACTTCACACCACGGAGGCCAGTGGCCATTCCCCACTGGTAGTACAAGCCACCTCAGGAGCTATTCCCTGGCTGGAGTTGGATGTTCCATCACCCCAAAATGGGGGAGGAAGAGATGGTCAGCCACCGACTTCAGGTACTAATTAGTAAATTTGGCTAACTAAAGTCCAGCCCTAAAGAACCAGCTAAAGTTTGAACCTGTTCAAGTCAGAAAGAGGCCGATAGCCTCCATTTTAACTCTGTCCCCGGCATGAGGGGACGCAGGACTGGCTGAAAATCACGTGATGATAGGGACCAGCTTCTTTCCACCCAGGTCAGATTGCTGCCCTAGCCTAGGCTGCAGCCTCGCCTCCAGCAGGGAGGAAGCTGGGGGGACCTGCACCAGCCTCTCTGGACAATTGTAGTTGCTTTCAGCCTGCACGAACTAGATTGTTGGGCACCCACGTAGATACCTCCCCAACCCCAAAAGGAAGGGAGTGAGGGTGGTGGTCTTCAGCCTCTTTCAGCAGCTGTAGGCACTTTCAGCCCACATGGACTAGATTGTTCGACACCTGTGGCTCCACCCCTACCCTCCAATAGGACAGGAGGGGGAGTAGTGTTTCCTCAGCCTCTCTGGACAACTCCAGGCCCTTTCAACCCACATGGACTAGTTTGTTGGGCATTCCTGTGGCTTCCCCACCTCTGACAGGGCACAAGGGACAGTGCTCCCTCAGCCTCTCCAGGAATTGTAACCACTCTTGGCCCTAATGGACTAGACTATTGGACACATCTCTGACTCAATCCCTGCCCCTACCAGGGCAGGTGGAGGGATAGTGCTCCCTCAGCCTCTCTGGGCAACTGCAGTTGCTTTTGGCCCACACAGACTAGATTGTTGGGCAAACCTGTGGTTCCATCCCCACTCCTGACTGGGTAGGAGGAGGGACAGTGTTCCCTCAGCCTCTCCGGGCAACTGCAGCCGCTTTGAGCCTGCACAGACTAGATTGTTGGACACATCTGTCGCTCCATCCCTGCCCCTGACAGCAGGGGGAGGGACCAGTGCTTCCTTACCCTCTCTGGACAACTGCAGTTGCTTTTGACCTGCACAGACTAGATGACTGGGCACACTTGTGGCTCCATTCCCACCTCTGGCAGGGTAGGGAAGGGGGTTGGTGCTTTGTCAGTTTATCTGGGCAACTATGGTCAGTTTTAACCCACATGGCTTAGTTTACAGCCCACACCTGTGGCTCCATCCCCACCCCAGGCAGGGGAGGAAGGGGTGTGGTTGCCTGGAGAGCTTCATCAGTCTCTCTGGGCAACTACAGATGGTCTTGACCTGCAAGGCTTAGATTAGTACACACGGCTGTAGCTTCATCCCTACCCCTGGCAGGGGAGAAAGGTGGGAGAAGCTTCATCAGTTACTGGGACAATGCAGGCAGCTTTATCTTTATTTATTTATTTTTAAACAATTTATTGAAGTTTATCATTCATACATGAACATACATAAACCATAAGTGTTCAGAACATCGTGATCTTACAAAACAAACATGTATAACATCATACAGGGCTCCCACACATCATCCCCTCCCAAACATCCTGCATTGTTGTGAAACATTTGTTAACATGAAATGATAACAATGAAAGAGCATTGTCAAAGTATTATTACTAACTATAGTCCGAATCTTTCTCCCCTATACATTTTTTTAAGGATTTATTTATTTACTTTCATCCATTTTTACTCCCCCTGCCCTGTTTTTGCTGTTTCTGTGTCCATTTGCTGAGCAACTCTCTGTGTCCATTTCCTGCCCTCTCTTCTCATCCTTCTCCTCCTGTCTTCACTGGGATTCGATCCTCAGAACCTCCAATGTGGGAGAGAGGCGTCCTACTACCGCCTGCGCCATCTTAGTTTCTGGTTTTTCGGTGCATCTTGTCTTGGCTCTCCCTTGTGTCACTCTCCTGTTACATCATCATCTTGCTGCATGGCTTGCGGGGCCTGGCAGTGTACCTGCACACAGGGCCTGATGACTCACTCACTCGCGGGGCCTGGTGGCATACCCGTGCACAGGGCCTGGTGGCTCACCCACGGACAGTACCTGACAGCTCACCCGTGGACAGGGCCTAGTGGCCCACATGCCTTCAATATTTTTTTTTTTTTTCTTTTTACCAGAAGGTCCCAGGGGTCGAACCCAGGTCTCTCCATATGGGAGACAGGTGCCCAACCACCCGAGCCACATCTGTCCCCCTGCTATATCTCTTAAGGTTGACCAAAGATACCAAAAGTTATGGTCTTTTCCCATACAGGATGGTCATATAATAAATCAGGCTTAGTTTATCACCAGCATTCTAAAAACTAGACCTTGGGAGAAAAACTAGGTCTGGGGACACATGCATGGTTTCTAATATAGCGAATGTTTAGCCTACCCTGATTATCACAAAATCAGGACAGCAAGAATATTCGCATGTGGGCAGCTTAAGCCTCCACAGCTTACAGTACCAACCACATCCTTGGCTCCTACTTCACAACCAGCAAAGGAGAAGGGGCAAGAAACAGATGAAAAGGAGCTGAAAAATTTCAGGTTGGCTAAACATGAGTCACTATAAAGTTCCAAATTAAACTGAACCAAGTATCACAAAGGGGCTGTAGCACAAAGCCAATCAAATAGAAAGTCCTAAAATAAATACAGCTAGTAAATCAGATGCTAAGGCACCAACAAAAAATTACAATCTATATCAAGAAACAGTAAGGTATGGCCCAGTCAAAGGAACAAGCTAAACCTCCAGATGACATAAAGGAGTTGAGACAACTAATCACAGATTCTCAAATTTCCTTAATAAATTCAGTGAGATAGCTAAAGAGATTAAGGATACTAAGAAGACACTGGGTGAGCACAAAGAAGAATTTGAAAGCATACATAGAAAATTAGTAAACTTTATGGGAATGAAAGACATAATAAATGAAATTAAAAATTCACTGGAGGCATATAACAGCAGATTTGAAGAGGCAGAAGAAAGGATCAGTGAGCTTGAAGACAGGGCCTCTGAAAGCAACATACAAAAGAACAGATAAAAGAATGGAAAAAATGAACAAGGCCTCAGGGAACTAAATGAACAACAGGAGACATGCAAGCATATGTGTAATGGTGTCCCAGAAGGAGAATATAAAGGAAAGGGAAACAGAAGAAATATTCAAGGAAATAATGGTAGAAAATTTCCCAACCCTGTTGAAGGACATAGATATCTATGTGCAAGAAGCACAGCATACTCCCATCCAAATAAATCTGAATAGACTTACTCCGAGACACATACTAATCAGAATGTTAAATGCCAAAGATTAAGAGAATCCCTACAGCAGCAAGAGAAAAGCGATTCATCACATACAAGGGATGCCCAGTAAGATCATGATTTCTCACCAGAAACCATGGGAGCAAGAACACAGTGGTATGATATATTTAAGATACTGAAAAAGAAAAACTGCCAGTCAAGAATCTTATATCCAGCAAGAATTGTCTTTCAAAAATGAGGATGAGCTTAAAAATAGTAAAGATAAGCAGAAACTGAGAGCGTTTGTAACCAAGAAACAAGCCTTGCAGGAAATACTAAAGGGAGTGCTACAGCCTGAAAAGAAAAGACAGGAGAGAGAGGCTTGGAAGATAGTCTAGAAATGAAGATTATATCAGTAAGAGTAACTAAAAGTGTAAAAAGAGTGGTGAAAATAAGATATGACAGATAAAACCAAAAAGTCAAAATGGGTGAAATAAGAACTGTCTTTACAGTAATAACATTGAATGTTAATGAATTAAACTCCCCAATCAAAAGACACAGACTGGAATGGATAAGAAAATATGAGCCATCTATATGCTGTCTACAAGAGACTCACCTTAGACCCAAGGATACAAATAGATTGAAAGTGAAAGCCTGGAAAAAGATATTCCACTCATGCAGTATCCAAAAAAAGTTGGAGTAGCTATAATTATATCAGATGAAATAGACTTTAAGAGACAAGGAAGGACATTGTATATCAATAAAAGGGGCAATTCTCCAGAAAGAAATAACAATCATAAATGTATATACACCTAACCAGGATGCCCCAAATTACATGAGGCAAACACTGGCAAACCTGAAGGGAGAAATAGATGTCTCTGCAATAATAGTTGGAAACTTCAATATACCACTCTCATTATTGGGTAGAACATCTGGGCAGAGGATTAGTATGGAAATAGTTTGAATAATATGATAAATGAACTAAACCTAAGACATATACAGAACATTGTACCCCAAACAGCAGGCTATACATTCTTCCTAAGTGCTCATGGATCTTTCCCCAGGATAGACAACATGTTGGGTCCCAAAACAGATCTCAATAAATTTTAAAAGATCAAAATTATACAAAGCAGTTTCTCTGATTATAAGGGAATAGAGCTGGAAATCAATAACAGGCAGAAAAAGGGAAAATTAACAAATATATGGAGATTAAACAATACATTGTTAAATAATTTGTATGTCAAAGAAGAAATTGCAGGGAAGCGGCTGTGGCTCAATCAGTAGGGCTCCCGTTTACCATATGGGAGGCCCCGGGTTTGGTTCCCGGGGCCTCCTGGTGAAGGCAAGCCCGCCCGCATGGCGTGGTTAGCTGACCCAGCGAGTGCAAGCAGCAAGGGGGGGATAAATGAATAAATAAATAAAATCTTAAAAAAAAAAAAAAAAGAAAGAAATTGCAAGAGAAATCAATAAATATCTTGAGACAAATGAAAATGAGAATACATCATATCAGAACCTATGGGATGCAGCAAAGGCAGTGTTGAAAAGAAAATGTATAGCCCTTAATGCTTACATTTAAAAAGAAGAGCTAAAAACCAAGGACCTAACTACACAGCTAGAGGAACTAGAAAAAGAACAAACTATTTCCAAAGCAAGCAGAAGGAATGAAATAACAAAGATCAGAGCAGAAATTAATGAAATTGAAAACAAACCAAAAAAATAATAATAATAATAGAATTAACAAAACCAGAAGTTGATTCTTTGAGAAGATTAATAAAATTGACAAATCTTTAACTAGACTGACAAAAGAAAAAAATGAAATCAGAAATGAAAATGGAGGGAAGCGGCTGTGGCTCAATCAGTAGGCCTCCCGTTTACCATATGGGAGGCCCTGGGTTCCGTTCCCGGGGCCTCCTGGTGAAGGCAAGCCCGCCCGCATGGTGTGGTTAGCTGACCCAGCGAGCACAAGCAGCAAGGGGGGGATAAATGAATAAATAAATAAAATCTTTAAAAAAAAAAAAAAGAAATGAAAATGGGGACATTACTACTGATCCCACAGAAATGAAAGAGATCATAAGAGGATACTATGAACAATGTATGTCAGCAAACTAGACAATGTATATGAAATGAAAAAATCCCTAGGAACATACGAACGACCTATACTGACCCTAGAAGAAATAGAAGTCCTCAACAAACCAATCACAAGTAAAGAGACTGAAACAGTCATCAAACAGCTCCCCAAAATGAAAAGCCCAGGACCAGATGACTTCACAAGTGAATTCTACCAAACATTCAAAGAAGATTTAAAACCAATCTTCCTCAAATTCTTCAAAAAAATTCAACAGGAAAGATCATTACCAAACTCATTCTATGAAGCAAATATCACCCTAATACCAACCAAGATAAAGATATTAAGAGAAAAGAAAATTACAGACCCATTTCCCTAATGAATATAGATGCAAAAGTCCTCAACAAAATAGTCACTAATCAAATCCAACAACACATTAAAAGAATTATTCATCATGATCAAGCGGGTTTTATACCGGGCATGTAAGTGTGGTTCAACACAAGAAAACCAATCAGCGTAATACATCACATTAATAAATCAAAGAAGAAAAATCACATCATCTCACTTGATGCAGAAAAGGCATTTGACAAAATACAACATCCTTTCTTGATGAAAACATTCCAGAAGATAAGAATTGGAGGAAACTTTTTCAATATGATAAAGAGCATATGTGAAAAACCCACAGCTAACATTGTACTCAGTGGTAAAAGACTGAAAGCTTTCTTGTTGAGATCAGGAACAAGATAAGGATGCCCACTGTCACCATTGTTGTTCAATATAGTGCTAGAGATTGTAGCTAGAACAATCAGGCAAGAAAAAGAAGTAAAAGACATCCAACTTGGACAAGAAGAAGTAAAACTTTAGCTATTTGCAGATGATATGATCCTATACCTCGAAAGTCCTGAAAAATCTACAGCAAAGTTACTAGAGCTAATAAATGAGTTCACCAGAGTAGCAGGATACAAGATTAATATGCAAAAATCAGTAGTGTTTCTATACGCTAGTAATGAGTAATAGGAGGAAGTCAGAAAAAAAATTCTATTTACAGTAGTGACGAAAAGAATCAAAGATTTAGGAATAAACTACCCAAGGACATAAAGCATTTGTATTCAGAAAACTACAATGCATTGCTAAAAGAAATCAAGGAAGACCTAAATAAATGAAAGGACATTCCATGTTTGTGGATTGGAAGACTAAATATCATTAAGATGTCAATTCTAACCAAATTGATTTACAGATTCAATGCAGTCCCAATAAAAATTCCAACAGCCTTTTCTAAAGAAATGGAAAACCCCAATTATCAAATTTATTTGGAAGGGTAAGGGGCTACAAGTAGCTAGAAGCATCTTAAAAAGGAAGAATGAAGTTGGAGGACTCTCACTTCCCAACTTTAAATCATATTACCTAGCTACAGTGGTAAAAAAAACAGCATGGTATTGGCAAAAAGATAGACATGTAGACCAATAGAACCAAATTGATGGTTCAGAAACAGTTCATCACATCTATGGTCAAGTGAGTTTTGACAAGGCTGTCAGGCCCACCCAACTGGGGCAGAACACAGTATTTGAATACAGCAAATGGTGCTGGGAGAACTGGATAGCCATATCCAAAAGAAAGAAAGGAGGGATTCCTGCCTCACACTTTATACAAAAATTAACTCAAAATGGATCAAAGACCTAAATATAAAAGCTAGAACCATTAAAATCCTAGAACAAAATGTAGGGAAACATCTTCAAGACCTGATAGTAGGAGGTGGTTTCTTAAACCTTACATTCAAAGCATGAGCAATGAAAGAAAAAATGGATAAATGAGACCTCAAACCTAAACACTTTTGTGCTTCAAAGGACTATGTCAAGAAGGTGAAAAGGCAGCCCACTCAATGGGAGAAAATATTTGGAAACCACATATATGATAAGGGTTTGATTTCCATGCTGTACAGAGATCATACAAATCAACAATAAAAGAGCAAGCAATCCCAATTTAAAAATGGGCAAAAGACTTAAATAGACATTTCTCCAAAGAGGAAATAAAAATGGCAAAAAAGCTAATGGAAGCAGATGTGGCTCAATCGATGGGGCTCTGGTTTGCCATATGGGAGGCCCCGGGTTCGATTCCCAGGGCCTCCTGGTGAAAGCAAGCCAGCCCATGGAGCACGGTGAGCTGCCGCAGCAAGACGACCCAACAAAGGGAGACAAGCAGACACAGAAAACGCACAGCAAATGGACACAGCAAGCACAAGCAGCAAGGGGGCGATAAATAAATAAATATCTTTAAAAAAAAATAACACATGAAAAAATGTTCACTATCACTAGCTATTAGGGAAGTGCAAATTAAAACTACAATGATACATCATCTCACACCTCATAGAATGGCCATTATTTAAAAAAAAATAAAACAGAAAACAAGTGCTGGAGAGGATATGGAGAAATAGGAACACTTTCACTGTTGATGGGAATGTAGAATGGATCAGCCTCTGTGGAAAACAGTTTGGCAGTTCCTTAGGAAGCTAAAAATAGAACTGCCTTATGATCTGGCAAGCCCTCTACTAGGAATATATCCAGAAGGACTGAAAACAGTGACGCAAACAGACATTTGCACACCAATGTTCTTAGCAGAATTATTCACATTTGCCAAGAGATGGCAACAATCCAAGTGTCCATCAACTGATGAAAGGATAAACAAAGTGTGGTATATACATAACTATGCTGCTGTAAGAAGTGAAATTAGGACACATACGATAACATGGATGAATCTTGAGGACATTATGCTGAGTGACAGACAGAAAAGGACAAATATTGTATGGTTTCACTAATATGAGCTGATTACAAAGAACAAACACATGGAGTTAAAACCTAGAGTATTGGTTACTAGGATATAGGAGGAGGGCTGAGGAAGGGGTACTGATGCCTAATATATGTAGAATTTTTAATTAGCTTTAATGTAAAAATATAGAAATGGATGAGGTTGATGATAACACATTATGGTGTATATAGCTAACGGGGCTGGTTTATAAATGGGACTGTGGCCGAAAGGGGGAAGTTTAGGGGCATAAATGTCAGTTGAAAGAAAGCTAGAGAATAATCTAGGAATTGAATAACATAGTGATTGAGGATTGTGGTAAATAGTACAAAAACAAGAATGTTCTTTTATGAACTAGAACAAATGTACATCCTTATTACAAGGTGGTAAGAATATGGTGATGCATGGGAAAAACACAATATAAATTATGGACTGTTGTTAACAGCAATATTGTAATCTTGCATTTTTTTCATATGTCAAAAAAAAGTACTATATCAATAATAATGGGTATGGGATTTTTTCTTTTGGAGTAAGGAAGACGTGCAAAAATCACTAAAACGATGACTGCACAACTGTGATACAAGGCATGGGACTTCCACCACCATATGGTGGAAGATGGACTGTGCTTAACAGTACAAATATGAGAGTACTCTTTCATGAACTAAAAGAAATATAGAATACTAATACATAGTGTTAATAATAGAGGGTATATGGAAAAAATATACCAAGTGTACGCTATGGACCACAGTTAGTGATAATAGTCTGATGATATTCTTTCATAATCTGTAATAAATATTCCACAACAATGTAAGGTATTTGTGGAAGGGTGATGCATGGGAATTCTGCATATTATGCAGGATTATTTTGTAAGCTCACAACTTCTCTAATAAAAAATATATAATAAAAAATGCTTTAGCTAAATCTAATCATGAGGAAATAATCAGACAACTCCAAATTGGGAAACAGTTCTTCAAAACAATTGAAATGTTCTTCAAAAAATGGCAATGTCATAAAAGACAAAGAAGGACTGAGGAACTATTCCAGATAAAAGGTGACTGAAGAGAAATTGATAGCTAAATGCAGTGTGTGATCCTGGATTGGATCCTGGAACAAGGAGGGGTGGGGGGTTAAGGACATTATTAGGACTGTTGGTGAAATTTGAATTTGGACTGTATATTAAATAATAGTGTTGTAACACTGTTAAATTTCCTGATTTTGATAAATGTGCGGCAGCCAATAAAAGAATGATCTTGTTTTTAGAAATACACACTGTAGTAATTAAGTGTAAAGGGCCTGAAGCCTGCAGCCTAGTCTCAAATGGTTCAGAAAAAAAAAAAGTTTGGGTATGAATGTAGAGAGAAAGAAAGCAAATGTGACTATTTTAACAATGAATCAGGTGAAATTTATATATGGAAGTTTTTAAACTATTCTTGAAACTTTTATAACTTTGAAATTGTTTCAAAATAGAAAGTTTTTAAATGTTCATTAGGAAGATACAAATAATGTTGTAATGGAAGTAACTGAATAAGAGAGCAAAAAGGGAGTTTGATATTAGAGGATTTAAATGGAACATTAATTTGGATTCTTTCTAAGATTTTTTAATATATAAGCCCAAACCACTTCTCCATCTTCGTTGGACATCTTTGCTGAGCATCCCATGACCCATTTAGTTATATGTATTAGCTCACTGTGCTCAGTGAGTCTTATTGTTACAACTAAACAGAGCTAAAGAGCCTGGGGTTCTAGCTTGTGGCCTGCAATCCTCACTTTTTTGGAGGGGGGGGCACTTGATTTCATTTTTATTACATCATCAGGATCTACCAAGTCCACCTTTAGGTCCTGTTTCCTTCACTTGTGAGATTTCTTGGCACAGTGCAAGATGTGAGGCAAGAAAGGAACCTCACTTTACAAATAATAGTAAAACTGAGCATTTCTTACGTCATTTAAATGGTGGAAATAAGATTAATAAAACTCATATCAGGCCTCTCTGGCTCCAGAATTCATATTCTTTCAACTTCAACCATGCATCTGCTTTTAAAAAATGCTTAAATAGTTCTTGGTTTGGTGGATTTATTTTCTTGCCTTATTGTTTTCTTAATTTTATCCCTAAACAAGTTGCAAACATCATCTCACCTTCACAATCTGGCCTGGTTGCTTTTCCCTCCATTTTGTTTCTTGTATAATTTGAGCATAAGTTCACTGAAAACAAATTATATCAACTTAGATTGACTTCCTTTTCCATCAGGGGTCAATAACACTATTACCTGGAGCTTACTACCTGCTTTTTTAAAAAAAATTATTTAATTTTTTAAAGTGTACAATTCAGGGTTTTTTCAGTATATTCACAAAGTTGTGCTGCTTATCACCACTATCTAATTCAAGAACATTTCACTCCAAAAAGAAACCCTGTACTCATTAGCAGTACTCCCATTTTCTCCTCTCTCTCTCTTTCTCTTACAACCATTAATCAACTTTCTGCCTCTATGGATTTGCTTATCCTGGACATTTTATATAAATGGAAACACAATATGTGAATTTTTATATCTGACTTCTTTAACTTATCAGAAGTGCCTGTACCATTTTACATTCCCACAAGTAATGTATGAAGGTTCCAATTTCTCCACATCATCACCAACACTCGTTATTGTCTGTGTGAAATGGTATCTCATTGTGGTTTTGATTTACATATCCCTAATGACTAATGATGTTGAGCATTTTTTTAAATTGATAATTTGTATATTTTCTTTGGAGAATTGTATATTCAAATACTTTGCCCTTTTAATTGAGTTATTTGCCTTTTTACTGTTGAGTTGTAAGAGTTATTTACCGATTTTTGATACTAGACCCTTATCAGATATATTATGTGAAAATATTTTCTTTCATTCTACAGGTTATCTTCTCACTTTCTTGATAGTGCCATCAGTGCACCAAAGTTTTTTATTTTGATGAAGTCCAATTTATTTATTTTTTGTCACTTGTACATTTTTTAAAAGATATATTTTATCCCCCACCCCCCATTGTTTGCACTCACTGTCTACTTTCTGTGTTTGTTAGTTGTGTGCTTGCCTTTTGTTTCTTTATTTTTTTAGGAGGCACTGGGAACTGAACCTAGGACCTCCCATGTGGGAGAGAGGCGCCCAATGGCTTGAACCACCTCTGCTCCCAGCTTGTTGTGTCTCTCATTGTATGTTTTCCTTGTTGTGTCTCTTCGTTGCGTCGTCTTGTTGCGTCAGCCCATCACGTCAGCTCGCTGTCTTGCTCATCTTCTTTAGGAGTCACCCGAAACCAAACCCAGGACCTTCCATGTGGTAGGCAGGCACCCAACTGCTTGAGCCACATCAACTTCCCCACTTGTGCTTTTAATGTCATGTCTAAGAAAGCAGTGCCTACTCCAAGGTCACAAAGATTTTTAAAAAAAATTTTTTTAGGTACCCGGGCTGGGGATTGTGTGGGAAGCCGGGTGTTCAACCACTGAGCCACATCGGCTCCCCATAAAGATTTATACCTATGTTTTCTTCTAAGAGTTTTGTAGTTTAGCTCTTATATTTAGGTCTTTGGTCCATTTGAGTTAATGTGTGTATATTGTGAGGTAGAAGTCCAACTTCATTTTTTTGCATGTGAATATTGCAAAATATTCCAGAACCATTTGTTGAAAAGACTGTTCGTTCCCTATTGAATTGTCTTGCCACTCTTCTGGAAAATCAATTGACCATTAATGTAAGGATTTGTGTATGGAATCTCAGTTCTATTCCATTGATCTAAATGTCTATCCTTATGCCAGCACCACACTGTCTTGATTACTGTAGCTTTGTAGTAAGTTTTGAAATCAAAAAGTGTGGGTCCTCCAATTTTGTTCCTCTTTTTCAAGATTGTTTTGGCTATTCTGGGTCCTTTGCATTTCCATATGAATTTTTGGTTCAGCGTATCAATTTCTGCAGTAAAGACAACTGGGATTTTGATAGGGATTGTGTTGAATCTATTGCCACCTGTTTTTATAAATAAAGGTTTTATTTTAAACAAATAAATTTTATTGATACATATTAATAAAGCATATACTCTATCCAAAGTGTACAATCAATGGTATTCAGCATAACCACATAATTGTGCATCCATCAATTCATTCATTATTAGAGCATTTTCATTATTGTTGGTTTTTTTCCCATTTAAAAAAATTTTATTTGAGTATATCATTCATAGATGAACATACATAAGCAATAAATTTATACTAAAAGTGGTGAACTTAAAAAACAAACATGCATATTATTATACAGGGCTCCCATACATCACTCCACCACCAACACCTTACATTGTTGTGAAACATTTGTTACAAACTATGAAAGTGCATCGTCAAAATATTACTAACTATAGCTCATACCTTACATTTGATGTATTTTCCCCCAAACCACCGGATTACTAACACCCTGATTAGTATTATATATTTGCTAGAACATCCTCATATTTGTTCTGTTAACCACAGTCCATCTTCTACTACAGAATTCACTGTTATGGTTTATACAATTCATAGAATACATGTTTTTTAAAAACTTTTTAAAAATAAAGTTTTATTGGAACACTGGCACACTCATTTGTTTATGTAATGTTTATGACTCCTTTTGTGCTTCAACAGAATTGAGTAGTTACAACAGAGACTGTAGGGCCTACAAGGCCTAAAATATTTACCATCTGGCTCTTAACAAAGTTTGCCAACCTCTGCTTTAAATGGTGGAGTGAACTCATACCCCGAAGCACCAGAGGACAGAACTAGGAACCAACTATTAATTCAATCAATTATTCAGCAAATATTGAGTACCTATTATATGTCTGTCTTAAAAGACCCTGGGAAATGAATATAGCAGTGAGCAAGACCAATTTAGTTCCTGGCCTCTGCTTATCTCCCTGAGCTCATCTTGCCATACGCTGTGCCCTACATCACTATACTTTAGCCATATTGGCCTTCATTCTGTTTCTTCAGCATACCACCTTTGTACTTCTTCCCTAGGCCGGGAATGTTTTTCCCTCATCTTTGTGTAACTTGCTCCTTCTCATCATTCAGATTTCACTTCAACTATCACTTCCTCAGAGAGGCTTTTCCTGACCACTATATCTAAAGTATATCCTCCACTCAGCGCCATCTTATTAGCAGATTGCATAAAGAGAGCTTGAAGGACTCAGAATAGCTCAGAGGAAGAATTCCTGCCTAGCATATATGAGGTCCCTGATTCGATTCCTGACTATTCCTTGAGAAGTGATTCACCAGGTTATCAGGCATCCAGCTGAAACTTTATGGGAAACGGATGTGGCTCAAGCAATTGGGCTCCTGTCTACCATATAGGAGGTCCAGGGTTCGATTCTTGGGGCCTCCTGGTGAAAGGCAAGCTAGCCCACGTGGAGAGTTGGCCCGAGCAGGAGTGCTGGCCCGTGCAGGAGTGCTGGCCCGTGCAGGAGTGCTGGCCTGCACAGAGTGCTGAACCACGTGGAGAGCTGGCTCAGCAAGATGATGCAGCAAAAGAGACACAGAGAAGAGACAATAAGAGATGCAGCAGACCAGGGAGCTGAGGTGGCACAAGAGATTGAGCACCTCTCTCCCACTCCGGAAGTCCCAGGATCAGTTTCCAGTGCCGCCTAAAGAGAAGACAAGCAGACTCAAAACACGCAGAGAGCAGACAGCAAGCGCAAAACGAGGGGTTGGGGGTGTGGTGGGAGAAATAAATAAATAAAATAAATCTTTAAAAAAAGCTTACAGGGGATAGATAGCACATGTAGGCTCAGTGTAAGGAAAACCTTTCTAATATGAATTATGGTTGTTGACTTGCTCCACTATACCTATTTTTTATTTCTCCCCCCTCATTGTTTGCGCTCACTGTGTGCTCTGTCTGTTCGTTGTATGCTCTCTGTGTCTGCTCGTCTTCTTTTTAGGAGGCACCAGGAACTGAACCTGGGACCTCCCATGTGGGAAGTGCCCAATTGCTTGAGCCACCTCCACTCCCTGCTTGTTGTATGTCTCACTGTGTTTCCTCGTTGCATTTCCTCATTGCTTCATCTTGTTGCATCATCTTGTTGCGTCATCTTGTTGTGTCAGCTCGCCACCCCAGCCCATCGCGTTAGCTTTCTGTCTTGCTTGTCGTCTTTAGGAGGTACCAGAAACTGAACCCAGGACCTCCCATGTGCTAGATGGGTGCTCAACTGCTTGAGCCACATCTGCTTCCCCCCACTACACTTATTAATGCATAGATTTTTAGCTGAAAAATATAGATAATGAAATATTTTAAATTGCTCCTTTTCATGACTTCTAGGAGGATTCTTCTTGTCCTAACAGTCATAGTTCCCATCAGGCTGTGCTGTAAGTCTTGGGTTATCATGGTGCAATGGAAAGAACATAGTTGGATATGATTTCCAATTCTGCCACTCGGCTATGAAAGTGACTACTTGAAGTGCTTTGCAGAAATTGACTCATTTCCTACAACAACCCTCTGAGGGTTTGTATGTGTGTGTATATGTGTGTGTTTAGGAGGTACTAGGGATTGAACCCGGGAGGCAGGCACTCAACCAGAGCCACATCAGCTCCCATGAATTGGTTTTTATTTGTTTTGGCTTGTTGTTTGTTTGTTTTTTGTTTTTCTGTTTTTGTTTTTAAAAGGCATTGGGAACCAAACCCAGGACCTCCCATGTGAGAAGCAAGCACTCAAACACTTGAGCCACATCTGCTCCTGTGCTTTTAATAGATGAGGCACAGAGAGGTTAAAGAACTTACTCAAGAAAAAACAGCTTGTACACATGAAACCACATTTACTGTACTTTATGGACAATTTAATGGATTTTCAAGGGTAGTTATGAAAAGAGCTTAGAACAGGATATGGCAGGTTGTAAGCTAAGTTTTACCTATTATTACTATTACAACCCTAAATAATAATTCTTAGACACACTAAAGTTTGACAAATGACTGAACTAGATTAAAGAAGGAACAAAAGGGAAGCGGCTGTGGCTCAATCAGTAGGGCTCCCGTTTACCATATGGGAGGCCCCGGGTTCGGTTCCCAGGGCCTCCTGGTGAAGGCAAGCCTGCCCGCATGGCATGGTTAGCTGACCCAGCGAGCACAAGCAGCAAGGGGGGGATAAATGAATGAATAAATAAAATCTTTAAAAAAAAAAAAAAAAAAAAAAAAAAGAAGGAACAAAAAGAAAGATTTTATGGAGATATCTGAACATTCAAAAAAAGAAAGATTTTATGGAGATATCTGAATATACAAACCATTCTTCCTTTAAGATAACTATCAGGACTTCCGGGAAGGTGGCGGACTAGTAAGACACGGGAATCTCTTCTCCAGGAATATAGCTAGAGGACAGGCTGAAACAGCCCCAAAAAAGATCGTCTAGGGTTTAGGATAGCAGGTGAAGGCTGCACACCACCCAGAGGAGATAGGGACAGAAGAGGGAAATTGTGACGACAGAACCGTGAGTTGCAAGTAGCAACTTCTGCTGCTGCCGGCACCCTCCCCCACACTCTTCAGAATTCTCAGGCCTCTGGGCCTGGGACCACAGACAAAGGGGGCTTCAGGAATCTGCCACTCCCAGAAAGGGGAGAGAGAAGGACACAGCCTTAGGCTGACTCAGGTTCTAACCTGAAATTTGGGCTGCGGAGCCCCACGGACCTTTCACACAGCGGTTTGCCCTGGGAGCCTAGAAAGGACTGGAGAAATCCGACCCTCGTAACCTCCCTCTCTTATAGCCTGGACTAATTGTTGAGGACTCCATGGGAGAGGGGAGAGAGAACCTGGGGCTGACCCTGCTTTTGACTCCCAGGTTTGGTTTGCCCTGTCCTGAGAGCCCTTCCAGGCCGGGTGGGGCTGCGCCATTGTTTGCTTTGGAGCCTGCAAGGGGCTAAAGTTATACAAACCTCCCAATCTCCTCCTCTACTAACAGGGACTGATTGTTGAGGATTCAGAAGGGAGTGGAAAGATTTCCTAGCTGGGGAAAGGGGGGCGCTACGAGAGAAGTCTGGAGAACTGTCTCAGAAAGTTTGAATTACAAGGTTCTTAGCACCCAGACAGGAAGCTCTATCACATTGATCTGGTCTGTGTCACAACAAATACGCTCCAACCAGGCATTGAGTTGCGAGCTGCCAACAAGCACCATCTCCTGGCAAAACAAGGAAGTGCACATAAGAAAATTAATAAGTAGGAGAGGCTTTTCCTGGCCTCTATAGCCTCCCTGCCCAAGGCCCTAGGAAACGACCCTACAACCAATTACTGGGTCCAGTGCCTGGTTTTGAGCAACCAGCAGAACAATCCTAACAATCAAGGTTGAGCCAAAAATCAAAGAGCTGTGGTAACTCACAGCCTCCTGCCACTAAAACCCCATAAAAGAGAAAGAGATAGAGCATCTAAGTAAAATTACAACCTAATCAGATGCCTAAGCACCAGCAAAAAATTACAAGTCATACTAAGAAAATAGAAGACATGGCCCAAGAAAAGGAATACAGCAAAGTCCCAGAAGAGATGCAGAATTTGAGAGAACTAATCAGTGAGATTAGCACAAATTTCCAAAATCAAATTAATGAGATAAAAGAGAATATAGTTAAAGAGATAAATGACATCAAGAAGTGATTGAGCAAACGCAAAGAAGAATTTGAAATCCTGAACAGAAAAGTAACGGAGTTCATGGGAATGAAAGACACAATAGGTGAAGTCAAAAATACATTTGAGGGAAGCGGCTGTGGCTCAATCAGTGGGGCTCCCGTTTACCATATGGGAGGCCCTGGGTTCGGTTCCCGGGGCCTCCTGGTGAAGGCAAGCCCGCCCACACGGCATGGTTAGCTGACCTAGCAAGCACAAGCAGCAAGAGGGGGATAAATGAATAAATAAATAAAATCTTTAAAAAAAAAAAAAATACATTTGAGGCATACAACAGCAGACTTGAAATGATAGAAGAAAGAATAAGTGATACTGAAGACAGAGCAGCTAAAATTGGAGAGAGAGAAAAGAATGGAAAAAATTGAGCAGGGGTTCAGAGAGTTGAATGACAACACAAAATGCAAAAAACATACATGTCATGGGAGTTCCAGAAGGGGAAGAGAAAGGAAAAGGGGCAGAAAGAGTATTTGAGGAAATAATAGCTGAAAATTTCCCGACTCTCACGAAAGAAATGAACTTACATGTCCAAGAAGCACACCGTACCCCAATTAGAATAAATCCAAATAGACCTATGCCAAGACACATATTATTCAGAATGTCAAATGTAAAAGATAAAGAGAAAATTCTCAGAGCAGCAAGAGAGAAGCAAACGATCACGTACAAAGGACGTCCAGTAAGACTTAGTGCAGATTTCTCTTCAGAAACCATGGAGGCGAGAGGACAGTGGTATGATACAATTAGGAAACTGAAAGAGAAAAACTGCCAGCCGAGAATTCTTTATCCAGCAAAACTGTCCTTCAAATATGAAGGTGAATATAAAGTATTCACAAACAAACAGAAACTAAGAGAGTTTGCAAAAAAGAATCCACCTTTGCAGGAAATATTAAAGGAAGCCTTAGAACCTGAAAGAAAAGGACAGGAGAGAGAGCCTTGGAGGAGAGTATAGAAGAAAGAAAAGCAGAAAAGATAACCAAAAGAGTAAAAAGACAAAAATAAGATGACATATGAAAACCAAAGAATAAAATGGAGGAAATAAATAGTGCATTTTCAGTAATATCATTGAATGTGAATGGATTAAATTCCCCAGTCAAAAGATACAGGCTGACAGAATGGATAAAAAAACATGAGCCATCCATATGCTGCTTACAAGAAACTCAACTCAGACCCAAGGATACAAACCAGCTGAAAGTAAAAGGTTGGAAAAAGATACTTCACGTGAATAGTAAACAGAAAAGAGCAGGGGTACCTATACTAATATCAGACAAAACAGACTTCAAATGCAAAAAAGTGATAAGAGATGCGGAAGGCCATTATATATTAATAAAAAGGACAGTCCTCCAGGAAGATATAACAGTCATAAATATCTACGCACCTAACCAGGGTGCCCCAAAATATATGAGACAAACTCTGGCAAAACTGAAGGGAGAAATAGACATTTCTACAATAATCGTTGGAGACTTCAACACCCCTCTCACATCATTAGATAGAACAACTAGACAGAAGATCAACAAGGAAACAGAGAACTTGAACAATATGATAAACAAGTTAGATCTAACAGACATACAGAACACTGCATCCAAACTCAGCGGGTTATACATTCTTCTCAAGTGCCCATGGATCTTTCTCCAGGATAGACCACATGTTAGGTCACAATACAGCTCTCAATAAATATAAAAAGATTGAAATTATACAAAGCACCTTCTCAGATCATAATGGAATGAAACTAGAAATCAATAACAGACAGGGAAAAAGGAAATTTGCAAATGTGTGGAGACTGAACAACACACTCCTAAATATTCGTTGGGTAAAAGAAGAAATTGCAAGTGAAATAGTAAATATATTGAGACAAATGAAAATGAGAACACAACATATCAAAACTTACGGGATACAGCAAAGGCAGTCTTGAGAGGGAAATTTATAGCCCTAAATGCCTATATTAAGAAACAAAAGAGAGCTAAACTCAAAGATTTAACTGAACAACTTGAGAAACTAGAAAAAGAACAGCAAACCAATCCCAAAGCAAAAAGAAGGAAAGAAATAATAAAGATTAGAGTGGAAATAAATGAAAATGAGAACAAAAAGCAGTAGAGAAAATCAACAAAACCAAAAGCTGGTTCTTTGAGAAGATCAATAAAATTGACAAACCCCTCGCTAGACTAACACAGAAAAAAAGAGAGAAGATGCAAATAAATACAATCAGAAATGAAAGGGGGGGAATTACAAATGACCTCACAGAAATAAAAAGAATCATAAGAGGATATTATGAGAAACTATATGCCAACAAACTAGACAACCTGGATGAAAGGGACAAATTTCTAGAAACTCATAACCAACCTACATTGACACAACAAGAAATACAAGAACTTAACAAACCAATCACAATTAAGGAGATTGAATCCATCATCAAAAATCTCCCAGCAAAGAAAAGTCCAGGACCAGATGGCTTCACAGGTGAATTCTACCAAGCATTTCTAAAAGAATTAACACCAATCCTGTTTAAACTCTTCCAAAAAATTGAAGAGGAGGGAAAATTACCCAACACATTTTATGAAGCCAGCATCACCCTAATACCAAAGCCAGATAAACATTCCACAATAAAAGAAAATTACAGACCAATCTCATGAACATAGATGCAAAAATTTTCAACAAAATACTTGCAAATCGAATCCAACAGCATATCAAAAGACTTATACAGGGAAGCGGCTGTGGCTCAATCAGTAGGGCTCCCGTTTGCCATATGGGAGGCCCCGGGTTCAGTTCCCGGGGCCTCCTGGTGAAGGCAAGCCCGCCCGCACGGCGTGGTTAGCTGACCCAGCGAGTGCAAGCAGCAAGGGGGGGATAAATCAATAAATAAATAAAATCTTAAAAAAAAAAAAAAAAAGACTTATACATCACGACCAAGTGGGATTTATTCCTGGTATGCAAGGCTGGATCAACATAAGAAAATCAATCAATGTAATACACCACATTAACAAATTGAAGGAAGAAAAACTCATGATCATCTGAAGAGATGCAGAAAAGGCATTCAACAAAATCCAACATTTTTTTTGATAAAAATACTTCAAAAGATAGGAATAAAAGGAAAATTCCTCAACATGATAAAAGGTATATATGAAAAACCCACAGCCAACATCATACTCAATGGGGAAAGGTTGAAAGCTTTCCCCCTAAGATCAGGAACAAGACAAGGATGCCCACTGACACCACTGTTATTCAACATTGTACTAGAAGTTCTAGCTAGGGCAATTAGACAAGACAGAAAAATTAAAGGCATCCAAATAGGAAAAGAGGAAGTAAAACTCTCCCTGTTTGCAGATGACATGATCCTGTATTTAGAAAATCCTGAAGTATCCACAACAAAACTACTTGAACTAATAAATGAGTTCAGCAAAGTGGCAGGATACAAGATCAACATGCAAAAATCAGTAATGTTTCTGTACACTAGTACTGAACAATCTGAGGAGGAAATCAGGAGGAAAATTCTATTTTCAATAGCAACAGAAAGACTCAAATACCTAGGAGTTAATTTACCCAATGAAGTACAGGACCTATATGCAGAAAACTACAAAACACTGCTAAAAGAAATTTTAAAAGACCTAAACAAATGGAAAGACATTCCGTGTTCATGGATTGGAAGAATAAATATCATGAAGATGTCAATCTTGCCCAAACTGATTTATAGATTCAATGCAATACCAATCAAAATCCCAACAGCTTACTTTACAGAATTAGAGAAGGCAATTACCAAATTCATGTGGAAGGGTAAGTGCACCCAAATAGCCAAAAGGATTCTAAAAAAGAAGAGCAATGTGGGAGGAATTTCGCTGCCTGACCTTGAAACATATTACAAAGCTACAGTGGTCAAAACAGCATGGGGGAAGCGGCTGTGGCTCAATCAGTAGGGCTCCTGTTTACCATATGGGAGGCCCGGGTTCGGTTCCTGGGGCCTCCTGGTGAAGGCAAGCCCGCCCACACGGCGCGGTTAGCTGACCCAGCGAGCAGAAGCAGCAAGGGGGGGATAAATGAATAAATAAATAAAATCTTAAAAAAAAAAAAAAAAAAAACAGCATGGTACCGGCATAAAGATAGACATATCAATCAGTGGAATAGAATTGAGAATCCAGAAATAAACCCTCACCTATACAGTCAACTGGTTTTTGACAAACCTACCAAGCCCACGCTGATGGGAAAAAACAGTCTCTTCAACAAATGGTGTTGGGAGAACTGGATATCTATAACCAAAAGAATGAAAGAGGACCCCTATCTCACCCCCTATACAAGAATCAACTCAAAATGGATCAAAGATGTAAATATAAAAGCCAGGACCATAAAACTACTAGAAGAAAATGTAGGGAAACATTTTCAAGACCTTGTAGTAGGTGGTGGTTTCTTGGACCTCACACCCAAAGCACGTGCAACAAAAGAAAAAGTAGATAAATGGGACCTCCTCAAAATTAAACATTTTGCACCTCACAGGACTTTGTCAGAAGGGTGAAAAGGCAGCCAACTCAATGGGAAAAAATATTTGGAAATCACATATCTGTTAAGGGTTTAATATCCAGGATATATAAAGAGATGTTACAACTCAACAATAAAAAGACAAACGACCCAATTAAAAAATGGGCCAAAGACTTGAATAGACATTTCCCCAAAGAAGAAATACAAATGGCAAAAAAACACATGAAGAAATGCTCAACATCACTCATGATTAGGGAAATGCAAATCAAAACTACAATGAGATATCATTTCACACCTATCAGAATGGCCACTATTAAAAAGACAGAGAACTACAAGTGTTGGAGAGGATGTGAAGAGATAGGAACACTTCTTCACTGTTGGTGGGAATGCAGGATGGTACAACCACTATGGAGGACTGTTTGGCAGTTCCTAAAGAAGTTGAATATAGACTTGCCATGTGACCCTACAATACCACTACTGGGTATATACCCAGAAGAACTGAGAGCAGTGACACGAACAGACATCTGCACGCCGATGTTCATAGCCACAATATTCACCATTGTCAAAAGTTGGAAACACCCAGGTGTCCATCAACAGATGAATGGATAAACAAACTGTGGTCTATTCACACGATGGAATATTATGCAGCTGTAAGAAGAAATGAAGTCATAAAGCATATGACAACATGGATGAACCTGGAGGACATTATGTTGAGAGAAGCAAGCCAGCCAGAAAAGGACAAATACTGTATGAATACATTACTATGAACCAAATATATTGTGTAATATATTGTTTGATTTTTTTTAAAAACTATATGTAAAAAAAAAAAAAAGATAACTATCAAAGCATTAAGTGAATGGTGAGTGAGTGAAGACTCTAAAGGGTTTCTGTTCACCTGCAGGAATTGTTTCATTCTGTTACAATTTTACACCTGTGTAACCTTAATCGATGCTAATATATGTATATTGCAAAGCTTAAATTAATTGATATATGTGAAAGATTAGCATCTACCATGGCATTTAGTAGGTGTTCGATTAATGTTTTGGGGGTTTTAATATAAATTTTAGTTGACCAGACTCATGTTCATGCCATTCTTTAAGAAGTTAAAGAGAAGTATATGGCCATCTATGTCCTGTCTTTCCTAATTGGCATTTCTTGTTGAGGCTTCTCTGAACAGCTGTAACTTTCATGCTCTTTGGCATCGACCCTTTAGGTGGAGCCTTATTATGCAAGGGTTTAGGTCTGAAGTCAGCAAGAAAGTTAAACATGTGTATAGTGAATCTCACTGGATTGTAGTTGAGACGATCCTTATGTCTATCTGTGCAAAGTGGGCCACAGATTTGTCTCCAGGCCAGAAAATATTCTCAAAGATCTTTTAAGATTGCTCCTACGGCACATGTTCCTATTTTCTTCTGGGTTTGTTTGGTACCTCTTTCCTTCCTCTTTTATGGTAGGACTCAGTCCCATAAATATGAACCTATGTTTATCCTACTGTTTATTCCCTTTTCCCCTAGTACCTTATACATAATGGGTGTTGAATAAATTCTTTTTTTTTTTTTTTTTTTAAGATTTTATTTATTTATTCATTTATCCCCCCCTTGCTGCTCGCGCTCGCTGGGTCAGCCAACCACGCCGTGCGGGCGGGCCTGCCCTCACCAGGAGGCCCCGGGAACCGAACCCGGGGCCTCCCATATGGCAAACGGGAGCCCTACTGATTGAGCCACAGCCGCTTCCCTGAATAAATTCTTTTTTTTTTTTTTTTTTTAAGATTTTATTTATTTATTCATTTATACCCCCCTCGCTGCTTGTGCTCGCTGGGTCAGCCAACCACGCCGTGCGGGCGGGCTTTGCCTTCATCAGGAGGCCCCGGGAACCGAACCCGGGGCCTCCCATATGGTAAACGGGAGCCCCACCGATTGAGCCACAGCCGCTTCCCCCTGAATAAATTCTTAATGAGTTGTCTGTTTGGTCAGGTGTTGGGGTAGCAATTTAATAGCTACAGAAACAACGCTTTTGAAAATGTAGGTAAACAGGGGGAATCCAGTTGTTCAGGGTTTGTACCCTTTGTGAGTATCCCAGCCATCATGGAAGAACCTTTGAGAACAGGATCTGGGACACACATGAGTTGACAAGACAGAACACCTGAGAACAATTCCAGGGATGGGAACCAACATTTACCCTGCATATTATTTTCTCCTGGCATATCATTATCATTGGATCTTCACAGGGATCTTGTAATTACTATCATCCCCATTTCCAAGTGAAAAATCCAAGGAATTTTAAATGGCTGCCCATACAGTTAGGAAGAGACCAAGCCAGAGTTGAACCCAGGCAGCACTTTCACTTTACAGATTTGCCTCCTATATTAGTCAGCCAAAGGGGTGCTGATGCAAAATACCAGAAATCTGTGGGTCTTTATAAAGGGTATTTATTTGGGATAGAAGCTTATGGTTACCAGGCCATAAAGCATAAATTTATTCCTTCACCAAAGTCTGTTGCCACATGTTGGAACATGATAGCTGCCAACGTTTGCCAGGGTTCAGGCTTCTTGGGTTCCTCTCTTCCCAGGGCTTGCCTCTCTTTGGGCTCAGGCTTGCTTTGTGACACAAGGCCAGCTGTAGACTATCAAGCAAATGGCTTGCTTCTCTTCCCAGGGTCGCCTTCCTTTCCTCACGACCAAGCTCCTCTGTACGCTACTTCCCGGGGCTCCAGCTCAAGACTCCACATCACAACTCCAACTCAAAACTGCTCCAACACTGTTCTTTGCCATGTCTTTTATCTTCAAGACCCCACCCACCAAGGGGTGGGGCTCAATGCCCTATTGACATGGCCCAGTCAATGCCCTGATCATAACTTAATCATGCCCAGATTAACAGACCAGTTTACAAGCATAATCCAATATCTATTTTTGGAATTCATAATTACATCAAACTGCCAAACTGCTCCACCTCCTAATAACCACCTCTCAAGTCTTTAGTTTCCTATTGTAAAAAATAAAATTTGGGGGGGGGGGCGGATATGGCTCAAATGATTGGGCGTCCATCTGCCATATGGAGGGACCTGGGTTCACTCCCCGGGACCTCCCGGTAAAATAAATATATATATAGAAGGCGCATGGGCTGCCAGGCTGCGTGTGCCAGTGACTCGCCAGGCCCCAGGAGCCATGCAGCAAGATGATGACGTAACAGGAAAGAGACACAGGAGGAGTCAAGATGAGATGCTCTGAAAACCAGGAACTGAGGTGGCGCAGGTGGCAGAATGCCTTTCTCCTACATCGGAGGTCTCCAGGATTGAATCCTGGAGAAGAGATGAGAAGAGATGGCAGGAAACAGAGAATTGCCCAGCAAATGGACACAAAACAGCAAATGGGAGGGGGGAGGTTAAAATGGATAAAGTAAATAAATAACTCTTTAAACAAAATTAAAAAATTAAAAAAATAAAATTTGGCAAAAAATCCCTAGGCCTTTAGGTTATACCAGGATGCACATTGATTTGTAGGTTTTCTAGGCTCTTTGCTTCCCTTTTTTTATTGCCTAATGCAGTAGGTCCCAACTTCTTCTCCCAACATGTATTCCTTATTACCTTTCTTCTGTGGACCCCACGTTTTGATAGATTATTGTCTACTAAATTTTATTTATTGATAATGTTTCCCATTTTAAAACACTTTTCCACACCATGAATGCTCGTGAGAGCAACATGACCGATAAACCAGGGCTTGCGACACAAAGTTGATATATTTCCCGTCACATGCAGAAACACATAGCATTGTGTCTCGTCCAGGCTGTCTAGTCACATGTAAATGTTCTTTGCTCAGTGGATGTTTAAAATGCATTAATTGGGAAGTGGATGTGGCTCAAGTGAATGAGCTCCCACCTACCACATGGGAGATCTTGGGTTCGGTTCCTGGGTCCTCCTGGAGAAGGCGAGCTGGCACAACAGGCAGGCATGGAGAGCTGACGCAACAAGGTGGCACAACAAACAGACACAAAGAGGAAAGACAATGAGAGTCACAACAAACAAGGGGAGCTGAGGTGGCTCAAGCGATTGAGTGGCTCTCTCCCACATGGGAGGTCCCAGGTTCAGTTCCCATTGTCTCCTAAAGAGAAGACGAGGAGACAGCGAGTGTAAACAACGGGGGGGTGGGTAATAAGAAATAAATAAAATCTTAAAAAAATAATAAAATGCATTAATTCACCAAATCTGAACTAACCTAAATGTACAACACTAAGGAAGAGGTGAAGAAGTATGGGTTAACCTTTGGAGAATTATTCTATAGCCATTTGAAGTAATGCTTATGAAAAGATAACAGGTGAAAAACTAATGTTATAGGTTTGGAGAAGAGGGGGAGAAAAGCAGGCTACAAAACCACATCAGCTAAGTGAAGACTGGAGATGTATTTTTGCCTGATTCACCTGTGTCCCCCTGAGCCCAGTACAGTGCTGGCACATACCAGGCATGTAAGTTTAAGAGGGACACCTTGGAATAAAAAAAAGTTGCATAACATCATGGTTAAGAGCCAAGCTCTGGAATATGGCAGAAAAGGATGCACATTCTGGCTCCACTATTTATTCAGTATGGGACCTTAGGTGCATTAACCTTTTTTCATTTTAAAAATACTCTATTGAAGGGAAGCGGCTGTGGCTCAATCAGTAGGGCTCCCGTTTACCATATGGGAGGCCCCGGGTTCGGTTCCCGGGGCCTCCTGGTGAAGGCAAGCCCGCCCGCACGGCGTGGTTAGCTGACCCAGCGAGCACAAGCAGCAAGGGGGGATAAATGAATAAATAAATAAAGTCTTTAAAAAAAAAAAAAAAATACTCTATTGAAGTATATCATTCATACATGAACTTAACAAAACAAGCAAGCATAACATCATATGCTTGATGTTATGGACTCCCATACATCACCCCACCTCCAATACCTTACATGTTGTGAAACATTTTTCACAAATTATAAAAGAGATTGTCAAAGTATTACCAATAACTGTAGTCCATATCTTATTTGGGATATTTTTTCCCCAACCCACCCTATTATTTTGTTGTTGTTGTTCATAAACCATACAGTTTATTTAAAGTGTACAATCAGTGGCATTTGGTATAATCACAGTGTTGTGTATTCATCACTTCAGTCAATATTACCGCATTTTCATTACTCAAAAGAAAAAAGAAAACAAACCACTATCATACCCATACATTAGTGCTACAAATTACAAATCCTATGATGTGTTTTCACCATTTCTAAACATTTAAAACAACTTTTTACCAATTCTGCACAAACTAAACATCAGCTTTCCATTCTCTAACTACATTCTATCCTCCGATGACTTACGTTCTAGCTATTAACTCCATGAGTTTGCTCATTATATTTAGTTCATAATAGTGAAATCATCAATATTTTTCCTTTTGTGCCTGACTTTCTTCACTCAATATAATGTCCTTCAGGTTCATCCACGTTGTCTTATGCTTCACATCTTTATTTCTTCTTACAGCTGAAAATGTTCCGTCGTGTATATATACTACAATTTGTTTATCCATTTATCAGTTCATGGACACCTGGGTGGTTTCCATCTTTTGGCAATTGTGAATAATGTCACTGTAAACATCAGTGTGCAGTTGTCTGTTCATGTCACTGCTCTCATTTCTTCTAGGTATATACCTAGTAGCGGTATTCCCGGGTCACATGGTAGATCTATTTCTAATTTCCTTAGGAACCGCTAAACAGAATTCCACAGTGGCTGTACCACTCTACATTCTCACCAACAGTGAATAAGCTTTCCTGTCTCTCTACATCCTCTCCAGCCCTTGTAGTTTTCTGTTTTGTTAATAGTGGCCATTCTAGTAGGTGTGAAATGGTATCTCATTGTAGTTTTGATTTGCATTTCCCTAATTACTAGTGATGTTGAACGTTTTTTCATGTGTTTCTTTGCCGTTTGTATTTCTTCTTTAGAAAAATGTCTTTTCAAATCTTTAGCCCATTTTTAATCAGATGCTTTGTCTTTTTATTGTTGAGTTGTGTGATCTCCTTATATATCATGGATATTAAACCTGGATATTAAATCAGATATATGATTGCCAAATATTTTCTCTCATTGAGTCGGCTGCCTTTTCATCCTTTTGACAAAGTTATAAGGATTTTTTTTTTTAAAGGTTTATTTACTTTATCCATTTTAAACCCCCCCTTCCCCATTTGCTGTTTTGTGTCCATTCGCTGGGCAATTCTCTGTGTCTGTTTCCTGCCATCTCTTCTCATCCTCCTCCTCCAGTCTTCACCAGGATTCGATCCTGGAGACCTCCGATGTAGGAGAGAGATGTTCTGCCATCTGCACCACCTCGGTTCCTGGTTTTCGGAGCTTTTGGAGCATCTCTTCTTGTCTCTCCCCTGCATCTCTCTCCTGTTATGTCATCATCTTGCTGCATGGCTCCCGGGGCCTGGCAGCTCACCGGCACACAGAGCCTGGCAGCCCATGCGCCTTCTATATATATTTTTTTTTTATTTTACTGGGAGGTCCCGGGTATCCAGCCCAGGTCCCTCCATATGGCAGACGGACGCCCAACCATTTGAGCCACATCCGCTCCCAAGTTATAAGGATTTTATAAGCAGTAACAAAACCAACTAAATGTCCACTTGCTTTGGTTGTTATCATCCACCTACAATTCAATGTCAGTGATAAAATATTTCTCCCTGCCTCCTCTTCCTCCCATATACCATGCTATCTAGCAAATTATCGAGATTTATAATAAATGTAATAATTACATTTATTATAATCAATAATAATGTTAAGCAGGAACCAAGGGTTAAGTTCTAATTTGGAAGTTAAGTGAGGTTTGGAGCTTTTATTGGGGGTTCTTTCCCTGTGCACTTCCTATTTCTTCTTCTAGTTCCCTCATTTACAAAGTTCACTCTTAAGTATAAATGTTTCCAGGGCTCAGGGAGGCACACAGAAGTGTATTTCTCTCTAGGAGCCACTTTTTTTTTTTTTTTTTTTTTTTTTTTTTGGTTACCTTGGTAATGACCGTCCTAGGTTGGTTGGTTGGTTGGTTTTTAGGAGATACCAGGCATTGAGCTTGGGACCTCATACACGGGAAGCAGGCACTCAACCACTGAGCTACATCAACTCCCTTTTACGCACTTTTTAACTCTGATGTGTCAAACGGATATTTTCTTCCATTGTATTCATCAATATAATTATAGATCCTGTAGCTGTTCCCAAGCCAGCCTTATTTATCAAGGGCAAAATAACTGTCCTTAAATATTTTTCTTATAAAATAGGTTCCAAAATATGCATTTTAACTTATAAAGCTCTTTATTGCTATTCTTTGTCAATAGTTAATGTATATTTTTGTAGAACCTGGTCTGAGCTTTCCTTCTATATCTTCTCCAATTCACCTGCCTCTTGGCTATTTTTTACAATGTAAAAATGAATCATAAGTTTCATATTTGTCCACTTTGGTCCTTGTCTTCTGTGCTTTGGAAGGGTTACTGATTTGAGGACAAATACCATAGACAAATACAGTCATTCAGGAAGCATAAATGCAAAGACCTGAACTCTTGAATTAAAATCCTGCTTCCTGTCACTATTAAGTGTGCCACCTTAGACAGGTTACCTAACCTCTCTGAGCATTGTTTTTCTTATCTGTAAAATGAATAATGATACCTCTCTCTTAAATTAGAGATGGATGTAGAGTGCTATATTGGTTTCCTATTGGTGGCATAACAAAGTACTACAAATTTAGTGGCTTAAAAACAACATAAATTTATTATCTTACAGTTCTGTAGATCAGAAGTCTAACACAGGTCTCATCGGACTAAATTCAAGGTGTTGGCATGGCTCTGTTACTTCTGGAGGCCACAGGGGAAAAATCTGTTTTCTTGCCATTCTCAGCTTCTAAAGACTGCTCACATTCTTTGACTTGTGGCCATCTTCAAAGCCAGCAACAGTGGTCAGTCCCTTTCACACTTCCATCTCTCTGGTACTCTGCAACCAGGAAAGGTACTCCAATATTAAGGACTCATATGATTAGATTGAGCCCACCTGGATAATCCAGAATAATCTCCCCATCTCAATGTCCTTAATCTTAGTCACATCTGCAAAGTCCCTTTTGCCACCTAAAGTAACATTTTCACAGGTTCTGAGGATTAGGGGGTGGACATCTTTGGGTGGCCATTCATCTGTCTACCATATAAGCTTAGCACTGTGTAAGCCCCCAGCAAGTAGCAGTTATTCAAGGCCCTCCATGCTCTGTGTATTCCAAGCTGAAGACGAGACAATTGCTAATCCCCCACCCCCCACTCCCAGACACAAGAAGTTTACACCCTGGTAGGAAAATGAGAGGATCAAGAATAGAAATGAGGGAAGCGGCTGTGGCTCAATCAGTAGGGCTCCCGTTTGCCATATGGGAGGCCCCGGGTTCGGTTCCCGGGGCCTCCTGGTGAGGGCAGGCCCGCCCGCACGGCGTGGTTGGCTGACCCAGCGAGCGCGGGCAGCAAGGGGGGGATAAATGAATAAATAAATAAAATCTTTAAAAAAAAAAAAAAAAAAAAGAATAGAAATGATTCTGACCTAGGTACAGTGAGTGACTGAGTCATGTGTGGGGATTCAACCAAATGCCATGGAAAAGTGAGGGGCCTTAGGTCAGCAAGTGATCTGTAGAGTTTGAATAAAGTGAATGTTGTCAGTAATATATAAGTGGAGAACCTGGAAAGAAATGAGTTTCAACCAAGATGAGAATCTACAAGACAAAGGGTAAGAGGGAAAGAGATGGCAGAGGAAAAACCTTTTCTAACTAGACAGTCTGGAGGATTAGATTTGTTCACATCTCTCAATTATCTCCACTAGTCCTACTGGACTCATTTGTTCATTTAGGCAACAGATAATGTGCTAGACACTTGGGAATGCAATGGATATGATATACAAGCCTGTTTTCTCAGCACTTAATCTGCTGGAAGAAAACAACCATGTTGATATAGAGCCTTAATACAGGGTGATGGCAGGATCCCACAAGAAGGATATGGCTCCATCCCAGCTGAGGCCTGAAGAATTAGTAGGAGTTTATCGGTTAGGATGCTATGGCCTACAAGTAACAGCCCAGCTCAAATTGCCCTAAACAATAATGAACTGATTGGCTTACTTAACTAGAAGTGCAGGAGGAAGGTAGCCCTCCGTGGTTGGTTACTTTGGTTATTCTGGCTCCAATTTCCTGTGATCCCTTAGCTGAGCTCTCCTCTGTGGGTTGGTTTCACCCGCAGGCAGAATATGTGTAGCAATTCCAATTGTCACTTCAGTACACCCAGCATCCAGAGAAAGAAAAGCATCTCTTCTGTAGACTCTCTCCTAAGAATGAGAAAGCTCCTTTCCCAGAAGCTCCCACCAACTCCCCATTACATCTGATTAGGGTCACAGGGTCATTTCTGAACCCATCACTGTGGCACGGACAATGGGATTTATCCTTCCTTGAAACATACGATCTGCTTTGGGGCAGGGATATAATTAAATGAAAATCAAAATGCTGCTAAGTATGAAGGAGGATGAGGGGAAAGAACAGTTTGTGGAAATGCCTAGGGACATTACTCCTACCAGGTAAAACTCCTTTCTGCCCCTTCATACCTTCTGCCTATTCAGGGACTCTGGTTCCTCATAACTCTAGCTTTGCCATGAGCCTTCATGAGTTCTCTCTGCTTGCTTTCCTTTTTTTTTTTTTTTTTTTTTTTTTTTTACCGGGAGGTCCCAGGGACCGAACCCGGGTCCCTCCATATGGGAGACGGACGCCCAACCAGTTGAGCCACATCCGACCCTTCTGCTTGCTTTCAACTTCAGTGTTTAATGTTAACTGGCTCAGTCGCTCCATCTTTCTCAATTCAAAAACCCAAGATCAAGACTCTGGCCAGCTTATCTTACTGTACCAGGCTTTACCTACTTGGTTTAAGTTCCAGAAGATCAGTGGCTTTGTTTTGTGTACTGCTGTATACCCAGCATCTGAACAATACCAGACGTAGAGTGAGTGCTCTATAAATGTATGTTGAATGAATAAAAGATCAGCCATAATTGGCTGCCCTTGGGTCAGATGCTGCCCTGCGCAAAATTATCTGTGACTGAGGAGGTGCCCCTTGAAGGGACTGTTAACATGTCCCTTCTAGTGGTAGGAGCAGAAATTTGTTTGAATTTCACTTCCACTACTTAATACTCTCTGAGCTTCTGTTTACTTCTCTGCAAAATGGGTCAATGAAACCTGTGCCCTTTCTGACTTAGATGTGCCTCAGTATCAAGTGAAATCATAGATTTGAAAGTATTTCATAGATTATCAGCGCCAGGCTGACTTACCAGTTTAGCCTCTCTTCTCAGTGTTGCGTTTCCCAAAAGAACCTTTAACAAGTTCCTTTCTTGTCCCTTTCCATTTTTTCCCCCAGGGTCACTCAGGATGCGTAAACTGTCTGGAATGGAATGAGAAAGGAGAGTAAGTATGAGCAGGAGCACCTGCAAAGTGTTGGCAAAAGGAGTCACAAGGCTGGGAGAAAGTGGTTTTCATTCCTCTTAATAGATCTGAAGTAAAGAGTGGACCCAAGTGAAAAGAGATTCTGTTCTCTACTTTGTTCCTAAACTTAGTCCATAATTATCAACACACACAGTTAAGCAATTAATTTCAAATGAATGGAGGATAGATGACCACCCAAACCTTGCTTTTTTTTTTATAACAGATCCATTTTATTGATACATATTAATAAAGCATACAATCCATCCAAAGTGTACAAAATCAGTGGTATTTGGTATAATCACATAGTTATGCATGCATCATTTCAATCATTATTAGAGCATTTTCATTACAAACCCTGCTTTTTTGACAAACCAATGTGTTTAAGGAATATTGGTAAATTCTTAGGAGAAAATAGAAGAGACTCAACTAATATTTACAAGATAACCTTAAATTCTATGATATCTGCTGTCCTTCAAGGTCTGTGTGGTCTAGCTCCTTCTCTACTGGGAATATGGGATTGGGGAATGGGGCCCAAGGAACTTGAGGAGAGATCAGAACCCCTCACTTTGCTTGCAGCTTGCTGGCCTCTGGTTCTGATGACCAGCACACGATTGTGTGGGACCCGCTGCACCACAAGAAGCTGCTTTCCATGCACACGGGACATACTGCAAATATCTTCTCTGTCAAGGTGAGTAGGATATGCCACAGAGCAAGTGGAAAGACTGTGGGCCTGGTTGTGTTTGCATATGTGTGTCCTCTGTACCCTTTGGGGTCATAGACACTCTTGGAATCTGAGCATCTTTTCCATGCTCTGCTTTTCATCTCTTGGAGCCAAGAGGCCAACTCTAGATGAATTCATATTTACATAGATGGTAATGGTGGTGGGGTTCGGTTTCAAGCATGAACTTCGATAGCAGGCTGACCTGGATTTGACTCCCTTATTTTCTTCTTGGAAGCTATGTGAACTTGGTGAATCACCTAACCTCTCTGAGCCCATTTGTGCATCTGTAAAAGGGGAGTAGGACGCCACGGGGTCAGTAATACAGTTCAATGAGATCATTGATAAAGTACCTGGCACAGGTACATTCAGCTGTTCTACCTTTCTGTAGAAAATGATTCTGCTGATTTCTTTGTGGTGGAGTTGAAGAGAGGTGGAAGGAGACTTGACAAATGTCTTCACACGTTTGAAGCCCTGTTATATGGAAATGATACGTAATTTGCCCTTTATGGTCCCAAAGAACAGACTAAAGACTAGTAGTGGCTGTAAGTCCACAGAAACAAGTATAAGCCTGATGGAAGAAACACTTAGAGCTCCTTGAAAAAGGTGGAATGGGCCCTCTGGGGATGTAGTAAATGCCCTAGCACTGAGGTATTCCACTCACTGGGGAACTTATCTACTAGGTTGAAGGTTGAAGGAATTTACCTTTATATAAGGACCTTTCCAGCTCTGACATTCAACAATGAATGTATGTGTGAGAATGAAGATGTCCTTTGGAAAGCCTCATTAATCTAAGACATTTTCCTAATTAATATCAAGAGGGATTATAAGGAAAGCAGATATGGCTCAAGCAATTGGGCTCCCGTCTACCATATGGGAGGTCCTGGGTTCGTTTCCCAGGGCCTCCTGGTAAAAGCAAGCTGGCCCGTGCAGCGAACTGGCACAATAAAAAGAGACAAAGAGGAGAAACACAACAAACCAAGGAGCTGAGGTGGCTCAAGTTATTAAGTGCCTCTCTCCCACATCGGAGGTCCCAGGATCAGTTCCCGGTGCCTCCTAAAGAGAAGACAAGAAGAGAAAACAAGCAGACATAGAGAGCACACAGTGAATGGACACAGAGAGCAAAAACAACAAGGAGGGGGAGAATAAATAAATAATATATATATAATTTTTTTTTTTTTAAAGGGATTACAAGATACCTGAACAAGAAGGCAGATTAGAGAACTCAATCTACTAGTGTCCCTAAACCCTGCCTCTTTCTCATGCTCTGAGTCTCATCTCCAGTTTCAGGGATCACTCCTAGATGAATTTCTGCAGTTGCAGTTTGTCTTAAGATAAGTGTTCTGTCCCAGAAAGGTTTTAGATCTGCTTTGAGTCTGTGCATTCTGTGCAGTCAGATCTGGGGAAGGGACCTAAGCCACCCATTTGGCATAATAGCACAAAACATTGAATTCAGAAACCCGAATTTGACAATGATCTTGAAACTCTCTAACCCTATAAGCCCTTGGGCAAGTCACTTATATTCATAGACTCTCAATCTCCTCTTCTGTTGTTGTTGTTGTAGTTTAAAAAAAAAAAAAAAAATTCTTTGCTCTCCAGGTAACACTACAATGTTTAACCCACGAGCTCCCCCTGGTGGCAACTACAGGTATGGTGCATGTAGCAGCAGCCACAAGACCCTTGGAAAGGTCTCACCTGTTTTTGCAGTACATAGAACATATGCTGTCTCAAGATAGGATTAAAGTCTACTGGTTGTCCGTTATAATGATTAATGTCTGTCCTTCCTATCTAGCCCTTATCTTGATGAGCTATTAAAGAAGCAAATGTGGAAAAGAAAATTGTTGCTCTTGCATATAAAGTCAAATGGGGTATTAGCTGTTTGCAAAATAATGCCCATTACCACCACCATTCAGCCTTGTTGTGGATTGGAAGCAACTCTTCAGTTAAAAAAAAATTTTTTTGGAAGCGGATGTGGCTCAAGCAATTGAGCTCCCGCCTATCACATGGGAGGTCCCAGTTTGGTTCCCAGTGCCTCCTAGCGAAGACAAGCAAGACAGTGAGCTGACACAACAGGCTGGCACAGCAAGCTGACACAACAAGATGATGCAATAAGACACAAAGAGGAAAAACATAATGAGAGATACAGCAAAGCAGGGAGTGGAGGTGGCTCAAGCGATTAGGCACTTTCCTCCCATGTGGGAGGTCCCAAGTTCGGTTCCTGGTTCCTCCTAAAAGGAGGACAAGCACACAACGAACAGACACAGCAAATGCAAACAACAACAACGAGGAGGTAGGGAGAAATAAATAAATCTTTTTTTTTTTCAATTCAATCTCTAGTGGGAAAGAAGAACTCAGCTAACACCAAACCAAAAACGTTTTCTTTCTCAAAGCTAGGTGATAGAACTGCATACTTTTTCCCCCCATTATTCAAAGCCATGTTTGTGGCTATTTTATTCTCACTATATGTCATCTGGAGTATTTTGTTCTCACCTTAGAGTGGTGAGGTTTCTCATTCTTTATAATAGCCACATAGAGATGTTACCTGTTGCCAGCTTGTTCTTCAGAAAAAGTTGAACCCATTTAAAACATATTCCCTTAAAACACTGAAAGCCCTTTTAATTTAAGACTAATTTGTTACTTAATTCCCAGGTTATTAAAATGTCATCATGAGGCAGCGTAACCTATGGGAGTCAGCCTGGGGTTTGAACACAGTCCTGTTGAATGTTAGCACTGTACCTCAGTTTCTAATGAGGCTAAGTAACAATAAGATGTACCCTCTTTGGTGGCGAGCACATAGTCAATGCTTAATAAATGGTAACAGCTATGACTGTCATCTGCTCAGATTCTTGCCTGGGAAGAGTCAGAGAAAAGGTTCCTCAGGTCATCCAACTTGGTATATATCAGGATCACTCATGCAAAGTAAAGGTGTGTGTCCTAATTTTGACCTTTAGGCCCATAAGCTGCTGCTGAGGTCCAGAGGATTTTTGGTGTATTGTCTTAGATGGGCTCATTTTCTTATCTGACATGGAGAAAGAAAGAGGGAGCTGAAGACACCCAGGCTACTCATGGTCAACCCTATCCCCACTGCCTGACAATTCCTCTCCAATCTTTCCTGAGCAGTTCCTGCCTCATGCTGGGGACCGCATCTTAATCACGGGGGCAGCTGACTCCAAAGTGCATGTCCATGACCTGACAGTAAAGGAGACCATCCACATGTTTGGAGACCACACAAACCGGGTGAAACGCATCGCTACGGCACCCATGTGGCCCAACACATTCTGGAGTGCTGCTGAGGATGGGCTTATCCGGTAAGAGCCTGAGGCATCAAGGGGGCCTGTGCCCTGCTCCCACTGGATATTGGATCCCCCATCCCATCTGCCTGTACTGCTTCCTTCCGCAGGCCTGGCTCCTTCCCTCCAGCAGAGTTACAGCCTTATTTGTCTGCCAAGACAATTGTCTGTGCACAAACTCAGCCGGGAACATTTACTTATCCCACCCTCACCTCCCCCCTTTACCTTCTACTGCACTACATCCAGGCCCACCAGCCTTATCTCACCACCTCAGATTCTCCTCTGGCCTTTCACACTTGTTGCTCCCTCTGCCTGGAATTCTCTGTCCCCAGCTCTTTCCATGTCTAACACTTTCTCTTATCCTAAGGACATCAGCTTAAGAGTAACCCCTTCAGAAGCACCTTCTCCGACCACTCTGTCTAAAATAGACCTCCCCATTATTCTTGTCTCATCACCCTAATTGTATCCTCTCAACTCTAATCACCATGTGTAGTTATTATATTTTATTTACTTGTTGGTTTACTTTTTCATCTGTATCTCCCACTGAACTAACTATAAACTCTCTTTGAGCCACTCCATGTCTATCTTGATTTTGGTTGTGTCTCTAGAGCCCAGCACAGTGCCTGACACATAGAGGCACTTGATACTTTTCTCTTAGCAGCTGATATGCCTGAGAGGGGGAGAAATAGTAAGATGGACTGTCCCCTTTTCTAAAACATGCCCTGTATTATCATACCTTTGCCTCTGCTTCCCTACATCCTGAAATGATCTCACTGCCTTTCTTGAACTCCTTCCTTCAGATGTGACCTTAGAACTTTTTCCTTATCTCCCCAATCTGCTTTAATTGCCTCCTTTGTGTTCCCGTAGGACTTTGTGCCTTCTTCCTATTACAAAGTAGAAGAAGCGGCAAAGTCATATATAAAATAAAACATAGTAATTAGAAGCAAGGCACTGGAGTCAGACAGATCTGGTGTCAAGTCCAAGCTCTGTCACTTGGTGTTTGACTGGAACAAGTCACTTCATTCCTGAACCTCAGTTTCCTCATCTGTAAAATGGGAAGAATGATAATATCTCCCTTGTTTGCTTGAGCATCAAAATCAAAATGGTATACGTAAAGCCTTTGCATGGCACGTAGAAGACAGAAAGCACTTAGTCAGTGCCATGTCCAACTTATTGTTACATTTGCTGACCTTGACTGACAAGACTATGCTGGGGTCAGCTGGTAGGGCCCAAGCATCTAGGACATTGGGTAGTAGTATCCTAAGCACTTAATCACAGGCACAGTAAAGTAAGGTGTCCTAGCAGAAGGTGAACATAAGCTGGGCCTTTGGAATAGACAGGATTTATGTAAGCAAGGAGAAACAAAAGTTTTCCAGCTTGAGCAGAGTTTGTGAAGGCAGTGATAAATGTGGCATGTACAGGATAAAGAGTTCTGTAATTGTAACTGACCCAGGTTTGGAAAACTGGGGAATAAGGTTGGAGAGGTATATGAAAACCAGACTGAAGAGTATAGATCTTGCCCTGGAAATTTTGAGGAATCTTTGCAATTTTTGAGCAGGAGAGTGTTATAATGAAAACAATATTTAGGAAGCACAATCTGGTAAGGATGGCTTGGAAATGCAAGTGAACAGTGAAGAAATTATTGCAAACATCTAGGCAAGAGGGTGAGTACATAGATGATGCCCCTTCCCCTTTCTGAATGTACTTGAGTATTGGTCACAAAAAAGTTCCCAGTCAAGAGTGGTGGGGCTCCAAAAGTTTGCTGCTGCTGGGCTGACTTTCTGGCTTTACCTTTACCACCTGGATGGGACTTTGACTTGGTGTTTCTAGGTAGTTCTTAGATGATCTCCAGATTTTGTATTCTGTCACCTCCATACTTCCTTTGTTTCCTGAAAAAATTAATATTAGGAAGCAGTAGAGCAGAGTGGTTAAAAATTCAATCTTAGGAATCTGTCCCAGCTCTGCATTTACTAGTTATATCATCCTGGGCAGGAAGTTTAAATTTTCTGAACTTCAGTGTCCTAATGGCACCTGAGATATGGTCTGTAGATTTAATTAGGTAAAACATGTAAAACACATAGGGACAGTACTGGAACCAAAGCAAGTTCTTATTAAGTGTTCATAATCAGTGCTAGTAGTACTAGTAGCCATAATACTGACATCTGTTTGTTTGTTTGTTTGTTTGTTTGTTTGTTTGTTTAAAAGTACAGTGGGGAAGCGGCTGTGGCTCAATCAGTGGGGCTCCCGTTTACCATATGGGAGGCCCCAGGTTCGGTTCCCGGGGCCTCCTGGTGAAGGCAAGCCCGCCCGCACGGCGTGGTTAGCTGACCCAACGAGCACAAGCAGCAAGCGGGGGATAAATGAATAAATAAATATAATCTTTAAAAAAAAAAAAGGTACAGTGGTATCTACCTTTAGGGATTATGTTAGAATAAAATGTTTGAAAGACTTGATACAGTGCCTGGCACACAGTGGGCACTGAAGAAATGGGAGTGACTTTTGACATTCTTATTCTTTAGAAACAGGTCCAAAGCTCCTCCCAAGCCTCTTGCCTAATAAGGTTTCAGCTTCTCCCCTTCCATACAAAAGCTCAACCACCAATTCCCTAACTCTGTCCTCTCTCACAGCCAGTATGACCTTCGGGAGAACAGCAAACATTCGGAGGTGCTGATTGACCTGACAGAGTACTGTGGCCAGCTAGTAGAGGCCAAGTGCCTCACTGTCAACCCCCAGGACAACAACTGCCTGGCAGTAGGAGCCAGTGGGCCCTTCGTGAGGCTCTATGACATTCGCATGATCCATAACCACAGGTATGACTAGTTCAGCCTCCTGTAAGCAGCCTCTCATCTCTGGACTGGGCTACTAGGGCTAGGACCAAGACAGTGACTTGTGTGGGCGAGTCCCTAGGGACCTGCTGCCCTTTGCACTCATTACCATACCCTCTTCTTTTTGAGATGGGTTTTTGGATCTTGAGATATAAAAAATAATTAATACTTATTTTGGAGAATATGAAAATTATTAATAAAAAATTACATATAATCCAATCATCTGAAAGAAATCACTGTATATAATATTTCTGGCTGGCCCTTTTGCTATGAATGTTTGTACAGAGTCATTATCTTGTACATGTAATTTTCTTCTTTGAAAAAAAAAAAAAAAAAAAATAGACTGTCCTCGGAATCCCTGCAGAAGTCCCAGACCTGAGCAGCTCCTTCAGCCTAGCTTGGGCTTCTTTTGAAATGAGAGAAAAGAGAAAAGTACACACCCAAGATGTAGATGCAGACGACCTCCAGGCAAAGAGGTGCCCCTAGCCTGGGCTTTTTAAGTGGGCTCTCAGGACAAGTTGCAGGAATGTCTGGCCTGCCTTAATTTCATTTGTGGGTTTGGGGGACTACTGCTGCCCCTCATGTGCTACATATGAGCAGGCCTTGAACCTTAGCTTCCTCGTGGTAAAACAGGGATCATAGGGTTGTAATAGGACCAAGACCATTCACAGGACCTACTTTGTAAAGTACTGTAATGTTATGTGTCCACAGTGGTCAAGTTGGTAAACCTTTGGAGTTACTGAGGTAAGGAAGAAAGATACCTCCTGTATCTCTCAGGGATACAAACTTAGGTTTTCCTCTAGGGAGTGTGGGTTGGTCTATCCAGGGGTAGTGCTAGGGGTTGTAACCTATATGGTTTACCTTCCCACCAGAAAGAGCATGAAGCAGAGCCCTTCAGCAGGTGTGCACACCTTCTGTGACCGGCAGAAGCCCCTTCCGGATGGTGCAGCCCAGTATTACGTAGCAGGTAGGCCTCAGCCCAGCTCTGGCCCCAAACTCTTGGCTGGATGCTGACTGTTTCTGGGGCAGTGCAGGGAGGCAACATGGCACAGCTGTTAAGAGCGAGGGTCTTAGAGTCAGACAGACCTGCGTTTTAATCCTGACTCTGCTGTTAACCAGCTGTGTGACCTTTGGCAAATTACTTAACCTTCCTGAACCCTAGTTTCTTTTCTGTAAAATGGGGTTATAATGACTAAATTAGATAAAGCATATAAAGTAGTCATCCTAGTGCAAGGTGTAAGGACTTAATCCTTGTAGCTGCTATGATGACAAAGATGATTGCTATAATGCTTGATAAGGCTGGCTTCACACAGCACTCTGCCCCTTTGGTGGGGACTGGGAGCCTCACCCTGGGTGGTTGGGCTGTTCCCTGCAGGTCACCTGCCAGTGAAACTGCCTGACTACAACAACCGCCTGAGAGTGCTGGTCGCCACCTACGTGACCTTCAGCCCCAATGGCACAGAGCTGCTGGTCAACATGGGAGGGGAGCAGGTAGGTATGGCTGCCCAAGGTGGTTTTGCTCCACCACCACCCCAAGTCCAGCAGGGAGGCTGTGCACCTCACCTTCACTGCCATGAGGTGGGTAAGAAGCAACAGCCTTGTAAGTGACATTACAGTGATGTGGCATGATTGAAATTCCCAGAAAGATGTCCTGGCCTGGTCTTTTTCTTTCTTTTTTATTTTTAAATTAACCTGCTTTGAGCAAGTCTCTTCATTTTTTCCGAGCCTCAGTTTCCTCATCTTTAAAATGGTATCACCAATTACTGTGCCAGGTTGTGAAGTTTAGAGAAAATGTAATGTATCCAGCAGTCAGTGCCTGTCATATGTCAAGTATTTATCAAATGGTAGCACTTGGTAACAGTAGTTATAAATAAGTGAAAACAAGACACAGCTTAGTCTTGTTTTGCACCCGTGACAGAGGTAGAGATGCAGGTACAGATGTCCCAAGTTAAAAGACGTAAGAAAAGGTTGATGTAAAAATGGCTGAGTGTGCCTGTGGGCAGCAAGGAGCAGGGCTCAGTGACAGGGCTCTGTATTCAGGCTCTGTGTCTGGACATCTCCTAGGGCTGAGAGGAAGCCTAGAAGGAAATCCCTGGGGCTCAGTACACAGCCAGGCTGTGGCTTAGGGCCAGCTTTGGGAAGTGTTCTTTGATAATGGCAAGTTACTAAACCTGTTTGTGTGCTCTCAGTCAGTATATTTAGTAAGCCTAGCATTGATTCACTTATTCTACACTTACTGAGCACTTGGGACTAGCATTATCATAAGTGTAGGGCAGACAAATGTGAAGTGTGATCCATCCCCAGGCTGACAGGAGAGACATGGCAAGTGAAACTGTTGATGACCTTACAAGGCAAGGTGTGCTTATATATGAAAGAAAAAGAATAGAGATTAGGTGAGCACCTGAGTTCAGAATAGGGCTCCAGCTTCACGGAGCTGAGCCATCACCCAGCCTGAAGGCACCATAAGGACGAGTGGAGAAGCATTGCAGCAGAGTGGTTAGGAGCCAGCACCTGGTACCAGAGAGATCTGGGTTTGGGTCTTGGCTGTGCTACATGCTGCTTTATGACTTTGAGTTAATTACTTAAACTCTGAAGCTAAATTTTTTCATCGGTTTGAAAAGAGAGTGATGATAATAGTATGTCTTCATAGGGTGGTTTCTAGGCTGAAATGAGATGTTGTAAGTCAACTTAGAATTCCTGGAATAAAGTAAGTAGTTAATAAATGTTAGGTAATCATAGATAATATTTATTTACTGAGAGAAAAAACTAGCAATGTTACTTTGGGCAAGTCACATCCCCTCTCTGAGGCTTCAATTTTCCCATCCGTAAAATGAAACACTTGGCTTTGCGACCTCTGAGGACCTTTTCAACTTTAACATACGATTCTAAGTAATGACAGTATTTCAAGCAGAGCTTTCAGTAGATCAGATAGCCCACCCTGAGGGCCAGGAATGAGGAAGATTTTCCTGCCTAAGGCTCTCTCTAAAAACCCCTCCTAACCAAGCTCAGTGGCTCAGAGGCCCCCAGTTCTCTACCCAGCATTCACTGTATTCCATGACTCTGGTTGTTGAGAGCCACCAACACCTTGCTCATGGTCCAACTACTTTCTTACTTCATGACCTCTGTCTCTTTTCCTGACCCATCAACTCTAGGTCTATTTGTTTGACCTGACGTACAAGCAGCGGCCATATACCTTCCTCTTGCCTAGAAAATGTCATTCCTCAGGGGGTAAGTTTAGGGCTTAGCCCTTCTGTCTTAGCGTATCTCTGCTGAAATGTGGTTAGGGAGCTTGGGTTTGTGCTACCTCTGCTGAGAAGCCTGCCCCTTCCCTGGGGCCATGTCAGTGATCCTCCAAAAAGAATAGTTTTTCTGAACTAATACCATCTGTACAGTAAAAAGATAATAATAGGTCAGAGAGATCTCTCAAAGGGGTTTGTGTCATATTCAGAAAAGACAGGTTTTTTCTATGGCTTAGCTCTTGAGGACCTGAAGTTGCCCTCAGTCTGGCTCAGTCTCCTCCCTGCCTTCCTGGGGCCTGCAGTTGTTTTAGGCACCATCACACGCACACGCACACGCACATGCACACGCCAGTTAAGGGTAATGCCAAGTTGGAGCTGTGTCCCTAGGCAGCCAGCAGAGGGCGTGTGGGCTTTTTTTTTTTTTTTTTTTTGGCCTCACAGTCTGTCAGAACTTGCTTTCCGGAAATGAGAGAATAGCCCCATAATGGAACCCACAGACCCTGTGATGGAAGCGTGAGGGAAATGTCAACCTCCTCCTGAGTTTTTGCTGTTCTTTCTCTCCGTTTCCTGCCAGAAGTCCAGAATGGCAAGATGTCTACCAATGGCGTGTCCAATGGTGTGTCCAACGGCCTGCACCTTCACAGCAATGGTTTCCGGCTGCCAGAGAGTAGGGGACATGTCAGGTGAGGCCATCCTGACTTGTCCAGTCCTCCCAGCCCCAAGTGCACCTTGTGGACTGGTGGGAGGGGCATGTCCTATAACCCCGCCTCCTGGTCTCTGCCCAGGCATACCTCTTAGAGGGTGAGGACTGGAGCTAAGAGGCTTCTGGAGGGTGGCTAGTGATCTCAGTGCTCCATCTACCTCAAACTGAAGCTCCTCTGTACTGGTACTGGTACCAGCGGCTGGAGTCAGGACCCAGAGGCCAGCTGCCTCTTAGCACTGAGTGCTCTCCAAAAGAGAATTCCACACAGATAGGTACCTCCTCCCACTCCCAACCCCAATTTTATTATTCTCCATCCCATAAGCCTCTTATTGCCTCTATTCTGCCAGCCCCTGTGCTGGGCTTTGGATACAAGACTGCATCAGAGGTGCTCATATTCTCTAGCCCTTGAAAGAAACAGAATTCTCTATAGAGAAATCTGTAGGAGGAATCTGGGTGGTCATGAAGTTCACCTCAGCATGGAGGAGGTGTCTGTACCAGGTGGTGTCAGCTACTACCATGCCCAGGAATGTGATTAAGAATTGCCTTAGACCTGTCCAGAACAGCTTCCTCTCTGTCCCTCTGTATTTTTGCTAGTCAAGAATTTCTAGAATTATATCTATCACAATAACCCTTGTCAGGAATAGGAGCATCCTCTCTTCTAGATGGCAGTGTAGATTCCAGGGGCCAAGAAAACCAGGGTAGCCTTCAGGCAGGGGTTGCAGACTTCCTGAGGGACTACCTGACCTTCCTTGGCAGGCCTGACTAGGCTCTGCTTCCTCTGCAGTCCCCAAGTGGAGCTGCCTCCGTACCTGGAGCGCGTGAAACAGCAAGCCAATGAGGCTTTTGCCTGCCAGCAATGGACCCAGGCCATTCAGCTCTACAGCAAGGCTGTGCAGAGCGCCCCTCATAATGCCATGCTGTACGGGAACCGAGCTGCTGCCTACATGAAGCGCAAGTGGTGAGTAGTCCCAGGCCAGTATGAGGAATGAAGCAACTGGACCAAAAGAGGGTGGGCCTGATGGAGATGAAGTTGCTAAGGCATCCAGGGAGGGTGTCCCTGACATCCTGCTACTTTTAGGGCTCCGTAGGCTCAGGCCTCTCTTCCCCATCTTGAGGCTGATAGTGGGTAGGCATCTAACCCATTAGTCAGGAAGTCTCAAGCACCAAGGAACTCACAGTTAAGTGGAAAGGAGACGTGTTCACAAATAGCTCCAACATGGTATTTATTGTTATAAAGTGCTGTGGGAGTTGAGAGAATTGTTAATCCCAACTGTAGGAGAACAGGGCCTTGAATTGGGCTTTAAAGGAGCAGTGAAATCTTGTTAGGTGGAAATAAGGGGTTTGGTGAATTCATTTGGTGTCTGTCTGAAATTACTCTGCAGCTCCTTGCCCCTAGGAGTTGCTTTCTTGTGCTCTTAGACCCTTTGGACCAAGCACAAACAAGATCTCAGAGATCTGAAGCTGTGGATTGTGCTGGAGTGTGGTGGCTGATGGTAAATGAATGGGTTCATATCCTGAAGAACCTCTTTTCTTTAGGGACCATCAGGGCCCCCAGCCCTTCTGCCTGCAGCACTGGCAGGCAGGCAGGCAGGCAGACCCTATGCCCGAGCCAGGACCACGACTGGAGATGGATAGCACTGGGCCCATAGCCATTTCTGCTCCATCTGGCATTCGTCAACTCTACCCAGACAGACAGGCCAGCTGGTGTACCATCATCTGGCTGCAACCAGGCAGGCGAAAGAGGGAAGCTTGAAAAACCCACCCAAGTCAGCAAGGGTGGTGGGTGAGGGTTGGGGAATATACTACCCCTATAGGCCTAAGCCCAGGCATCAGGAGTTTGCCAAGGGCTCAGGTAACAGCCAAACCCAGGAGATGACTGTTTGGGAGTCATCCTGGCGTATATGGCCTCTCTGTCCCAAGACTTGTGTAGAATGCAGGGGTCCTCATCCAGGCTCTATGTGAGAGCTCAGCTTCACATCTGCATTCTTGCTAAGAGAGGCTGATGACTTCCTAATCCATGTCTGCCCACAAGAAGTTCTCTGAGCAACTACTGTGTGCCAGAGACTAGGGATACAAGGTTCTGTCACTCTAGTTTTCTGTGCTCCAGAGTACCCGCCTCTGGATGGGAGATAAAGACATAGATACAGTTCAGCATAAAAGAGGCCAGAAGCAGTAGGTCCTGTGTATGGTGCAGGTAAAGCACTGTGTGTATCAAGAAAAGTTGGGTTGCTTTAGCTGGGGACCAGAGAAGCATCAGGAAGATGTGGTGTCTGAATGGCCTTTTAAGTGTGGGCAGGCTTTCAACAAGGAGATGGAGAGGAAGACAGGACTGTGGGGGAAGGACATTCCAGGGAGATGGAATGGTATGAACACCGGGGTGGGGGGGGGGGGCTGACTGAAGAGCTTGGTTGCAGAACAACAAATCCATTTGGCAGGAGCAGAGGGTTCGGGAAGGGACTGGCAGGAGATGAGTCTGTGAGGTAGCCTGGGGCTGGCCTGGGAAGGGCTTGGAATGCAGAGCAATGGCGTTTGGCCTTAATTCAGTGGGTGATGGGCAGCTACTGAAGAGTTCTGAGCAGGAGAGAGATGCAGTGAGTGCTGTCCTTTCATGGAAATTGATCCAGCAATGGGTTTAGATGGGTGCGCCCTGGGGTGAGCCTGCTCTCTCCCTGTCCTCACATGCCTGCCAGTGACCCCTAGAATGTCACATTCTGTCCCAGGCCATTCTCCCCAGGGCTATCATCTGTTCCTGGATGGGGGGAGGGGGAGGAGCGGCTACTTCCCCTGGTTCCTGGCTGGTCTCTGGTCTGGCTCACTCTCCCCAGGAGCTCTGAGGGTGGTAGTTGGGTTTCCAGACAGTGCCTGCTCCTTCCTCACAGCCCCTCATTCTGACACAGGCCCTGCCATCAGAGCAGCTCTGTGTCCCTCCTGCCCCCACACTGGCTGAGCTGCCTGTTCTGGCTGCTGCAAGGGCTGGATGCTCCTTAGTGCTGTAGGGTAAGGAGGAACTTTCCCATGCCAAGCCTGCTTTGGTCCTGTACAGGAGGGTTGTGAGCTGTGCCCTTGGTGGAGGGACCACCGGCTCTAGGGAGTGCTGCTTGGCAAGTTGGGTCCTAGGCCTGCCCCCAGCTCAGCAAGAAAAACAAAACAAAACAAAAAAACAGCTTCCAAAGAGAAGTGGCTCCTGTGACCCCTCTGGCTTGCCAAATGAGAGGCAAGTCTGGGGTGCTGAGGAGTGTGTATCCTATATTCTAAACATAGTATGGGAGAAAGAGGAGATTCTCCTTTGACCTCCTCTCCACTTCCTCCCCCCCAAAAGAACACTCCCACTTCCCTTTATTGGTGCTTCCGGAGGTTGGAGAAGTGAGTGGGGGCAATTTAGAGCTCTTGGCATGCGCGTGCGCGCACGCGCGCACACACACACACACACACATACACACACCCCTTACCATCAGCTTCCAGAGAGCTGACTCTGCCAGACTGTCAGGCCCCATCCTCCAGCCCCAGGAGGTAGAGGCCACAGCTGCTATGGATCCATCAGCCAGGCAGAGGGGGGCCTGGCTGAGGGCTTGCTGCCTGCTGGTCAGACCCTGAATCCTCAGCCTGGCACTTCTGGCTTCCCCAGACTACAGAACTGTCCTTGAGGGCCCCCTGCCTCAGACGTAGCTTTGAAGGCCAGCCGGGGGCATTTGAGAAGGTGGATGGAGGAAGAGAAAAGGAGGGCTTGGGGAGCCTGAGGTGGGCAAAATGCCCGGCCTTCTGCTGCAGAGCTGCGGGTGCCTGGGGCTAGTGGGTGCGCAGTTGCATTATATGCCCAGCAGAGGGCATCCTGACACTGGTTTTTGCCACACCTCCCCAAGACCTCAGGATTCCTGACTTGCCTCCTTAATATGCTCTACCTCCTCGGAGGGAGGCCAGGGACCAGCCAGGATCCTCTCCATCCCCAAGTCCCCTCCTTCCACACATCACCAGGGACATAGTGTCTCACCCTGCGATCTCTCAGAGGTGGGTTGGTGTGGTCACAGGAAGGGGAGGAGATTGAGTGGAGACCCCTTGCTTGACACGTGGCTCCATCTCCAAGCCATGCTCCCCTGCTTTCCCAGGGACGGTGACCACTACGATGCCCTGAGGGACTGCCTCAAGGCCATCTCCTTAAACCCTTGCCACCTGAAGGCACACTTCCGCCTGGCCCGCTGCCTCTTTGAGCTCAAGTATGTCGCTGAGGCCCTGGAATGCCTGGACGACTTCAAAGGGAAGTTCCCGGAGCAGGCCCACAGCAGCGCTTGTGATGCATTGGGCCGCGACATCACAGCCGCCCTCTTCTCCAAAAATGACAGTGGTGAGTGGGTAGTGAAGAGGGGTTGCTGTCACTCTTTCTATTTGAAGTGCTGCTTGACATTTTGAAAAGGACATGTTCTGGGATGAGAGAGGCCTGGGTTCAGATACTGATTCAGAAACCATGTGACCTTGGGACAGTCACTTGGTCTCTAAGACTCAGTTTTCTCATCTGGGAAGGGGGAATGATAGTACCTCTCATTCAGAGTTTCTATTGAGGATAGCAATAACACATTTAAAGCATCTGGCATAGTGCCAGCTACTCAGGGCAGGAGTAAGCTGAGCCCAAACAGGCCATGTGGGCTCCTGCTGGGCATTCTCACAGGCTCACAGATAGGGCCTTGGCCCCTCCACTTGGACGTCTGAGTAAGGGGCAGCAGCCGCCTATTGAGCTTGTTCCGGTTTGCACAAGTAGAGCACAGGCAGCAACAAAGGACAGTTTCAATGCCTCAGGCTTGGGGTGTGGAACCTCAAGTTCTAGTCTCAGCCCTACCATGTGGTAATTCTGTGACCTTGAGCAAAGCACAGTCTCTCTGAACCTGCTGCGTTACCTGCACAGAGAGTCTACAAAACCCTGTCCAGCTCACCTCAGTAGCATTAGAGAGAGCTGGGTAATTGTACTGTGGTCTAAAACATGAAAGTTGAGCTGATTGAAGGCAGACACGGATCTTCACCTCTCTCCTTTGCAATTTACTTCTTGTAAGTGATTCATTTGTTTAATGAATAGTTATCAAGCACCAACCATATGCCAAGCACTGTGCTAGGCCCTGGGAACACAGCTGTGAGCAGGTCAGATGTGTTGTCTGTGTTCATGAGTTTACAGCCTAGTGGGAGAACCAAGCAGTGAAGGAGAAGCAAAGTTTGGTGAATGCCTGGGATCTGAGACAGTCTAGGAGTGTTGGGGGGAGGGTTGAGGGCCATCTGGGGTTCATGAGCAGACATTTTAAGCTGAGGTCTGAAAGATGAGAGGAAGAGTTAACTAGATACAAAGTGTGGCTGTGGAGATAAAGAGTTCCTGGCAGAGGGGCAGCACATGCAAAGCCCCTGAAGCAGGCAGGAAGAAGACCCTTCAAAGGAACTGAGAAGACTGGTGTGATTTTACTCAAGTCAGCACTTCAGTTGGAATCCATGATAACTTGTCTTCAGAAAAGTAACAGCTAGGACTTTATTGCCATAAGAGCCATGAACCCATTTAGAAAAATCACTCATTATTCAAGGCTCTCTTTACTAGTCCCTCTCCTGTGCTACCCGCCCCACCTCTCATCTGCACAGAAATAGACAGTGAGCCTGCACATCCTCGGGGCTTCTGGGCCTTTGCTCAGGCATCTGAGGCAAGACCCTCCTGTCATCAAAGGTCTCCTCTTGAACATCCTCAGAGGCCAGATCCAAAGATGTTTCTTCCCCATAATCTTTTCTAAGTTTTCTAGGGTAGGGGTAGAGGCAGGTAGTTCTACATTGCTGATGCTTGGGATGAAAACAGGACCTTGGGTGGGAAAAAGGGGATGGGAGGGAGAGGGCCAGGGCTCTCACCTTTCCTTGATCTCTGCCCCCCAGAGGAGAAGAAGGGAGCTGGTGGTGGTGGCGGCCCAGTCCGCCTTCGCAGCACAAGCCGCAAGGACTCCATCTCAGAGGATGAGCTGGTGCTCAGGGAGCGAAGCTATGATTACCAGTTCCGCTACTGTGGCCACTGTAATACCACCACAGACATCAAGGAGGCCAATTTCTTTGGCAGGTCCGAGGCCATGTAAAGCACAAGGGCACAGCCAGTTGGCAGCAGGAGGTTGGGGGCATGGGGGCACAATGCTTTCACAAGGGTCTCAAATCTTGGTTCAGCCTCTATGCCTTGGGCAAATGGCTTCACCTCTGTCAGCCTGTTTCTTCACGTGTAAAATGAAACCAGCTATACTTATCCATGGGGCCATAATGCAAGAAGTAAAGAATCCAGCATAGTGCCTGGAATGTCTCCATGTGCCAGAGCTTGGTTTCTCTACTCGGATCCTTGGAGCCTCCCTCTACTGGAGGTATGAGGCAAAAACCCTCAGAGGCTGGGGATCTTGGCACACCTATTGTGTGGTCAGAACTATGGTCTGGGTACTAAGTGTCATAGCCCATGTCTTGGAACTGTTACCCTAAAACCTACTTTTTAGGTGGTTTGCACTTTCTTTGGGTAGGTGAGACATATGGACATGAATCAAGAATCTCTACATCAAGGGTCCTCTAAAGATCAACTGTGTGAGGGGCACATGTACTATAGAATTTGGGGGTCTGGACCTGGGAAGGCTTAGATGAGGGTGTTCCCAGAGGCCTAAGAGATGTAAGGCCTGATCCTGGCACCCAAGGAGGTTATAGTATATTTTAGGGGAGAATATCTCGGGAGAACCCTAATGGTCCCTTGGCCCTGGATTTAAGAGAAGGGAGTTGAACACTGCACAGTGTTCTGCAGTATGGAGAGGACTATCATGTGCATGGGAGTTTTGAGTCAAGCAAAGACCCCAGAGTGGGGGGGGGCTAAGCGGCTCAATATCCCTGCCCCCTGCCCTGCCCCAAGCTACGCAGTCTCTACTTGAGGCTGTAGGGCAGTACCCCACCTGACCTCCCTGCCCTTTGCCCCCCTGCCAGCAACGCTCAGTACATCATCAGTGGCTCTGACGATGGCTCCTTCTTCATCTGGGAAAAGGAGACCACCAACCTGGTCCGCGTGCTCCAGGGAGATGAGTCCATTGTCAACTGCCTGCAGCCGCACCCCAGCTACTGCTTCCTGGCCACCAGTGGCATCGACCCTGTTGTGCGGCTTTGGAATCCCCGGCCAGAGGTGAGGGTGCAGGCGAGGTAGTGGAAACCCAGCAGAGAGGAGGGTAGGGACCCTGTGCAAGGCCTCCAGCTGGGCTTCGGAGGGCTGGGAAGGGAGAGGAGTCATCCAGAGACTCAAAGCTGCTAGTAAGAGTGTGCTCTTACCCTAGGGCCAGAGCTGGGTCAGGGTGGGAGCCATTGGTTCTTGAAGCTCCAAAAGCAGTGTGTGATTCCAGGAGCAAGAGTGGGTTCCTGCCCTCTGGGAGCACATCCTTGAGCTGGCTGCAGAGACAAAGGAAACATGACCAGGGACAAGGGCTCCAGGATGGCAGAGAAAGGAATCACACCAGCTCCCAGTACCATCTCCTGAGAAGAGGCTCCCTGAATACTCTTCTCCTTATATGCCAGTGTGGGATGTCCCCCCAGAAGCTGTGCAGAGGCCTGCCCCTCAGTCATATGAGTAGTGTGCTGGCTTTGGAGCCTGGCAGACCCAAGTTTGAATCCAGCCCCTTCACTCGCTGCCTGAGGGACTTTCTGACCCAGGTTTTTATCCTCTGTGTACTGGGAATGGGAATGACAGTACATCTCAAGACTGCTGTGAGTATTAAAGAAGTGATGACTGCAGAGTGTTCAGCCCACTGGGGCACTCAGGACAGTGTGGTCCCCTCCACTCCCAGTGGAGTAGCAGGTGACCCACCGCCACCCCCTTCCCAGCTGGCAAAACCCAAGTCAAGTGGCAGATCTAATTCCAGAGGTAATTTGCTGGGACTTTTAAAGAGAGAACCCTACAGGACCCTCCCTTGCATGGAGAGGAAAAAGAAATACAAAGGAAGGGTTCTTGGGTTTGAGGGTTCTGCAAGAATACAGAGCAGTGTTGTATCAGCCCCTGTGTATTCCAGTGTATGTACACCCCCTCAGCACAGTCTGGTGTGTGTGCTTCCACGTGTCCCATTGTGTGTGCTTTCCCTCATGTGGGCCGCCCAAAGTGGTGCGTTGCCCCACAATACCTGCGTGGTGCGTCCTCCTGTATATATCCTGGTGTGTGCGTTCTCCTTCATAGAGGCAACTCGGTCTGTGTGTTCCCCTACACATACACCCCAGTGCACGCCCCCCCCCCATTTATACTGGTGTCCCCCCTCCCTGAGCCTGCATGCCTTCCCCCCAGAGTGAAGACCTCACAGGCCGCGTCGTGGAGGACATGGAGGGCGCATCTCAGGCCAACCAACGGCGCATGAATGCAGACCCGCTGGAGGTGATGCTGCTTAACATGGGCTACCGGATCACAGGCCTGAGCAGCGGGGGTGCTGGGGCCTCCGACGACGAGGACAGCTCCGAGGGCCAGGTGCAGTGCCGGCCCAGCTAGACCCTCTGATCCCTAATCCCCAGCCCATGACTGGCTAGACCCTCTGGCCTGGGCAGGAGGTCGGTGGGTTCTGTTTTGGTTTGTCTTCCTTCCCCCCTTCCCCCATTTTTTCATTTCCCCTGTTTTGTTTGTTAGTTTGGCATTGGGGTGGGGGCTGCTACAACTTGCTGGCTTTCAGACTCTTGGGCTGATTGCCCCCTGACTGTCTCCAGCCCTGAGCGGAAGAGCAGGATGGCCCCCACCTCCTGCTCCCGTCCCTGGAGGGCTCAGCCTGCCTCAAAACCCCCTCTGCCTCCAGATAAGGAGGCAAGGGCTGAAGCCTTCGAGGACTGCCCTGCCCTTCAGTTGGCAATAGGATGAGGAGTAGAATTTCCGGTTGGTAAGGGCTAGCCTTGGCCTGTTGCCACTCTTCCTCCCTGGCCCACAAGTCTAGCTCCTCCATGGTCTTCAGGGAAGGTTCTATAAAGGGATGGGACCCTACCCTCCCTCCAGAGCCACCAATGTAGGGTGGCAGCAGAAGACAGCATGGGAACCCTGGTGTGGGCAAGGCCAGGCCCCCAGCCCTGGTCACAGCAGGGCATCCTTGCCCTCCTCCGGGCACTGTTTCTGGGCCCTGTGCCTGCCCTCATGGGCCACCTTTGGGGGGTCCAGCCTTTCCCCAGGACCCTGGTGGGGTGGGGGGGGGCACTGCACCATACCCCACCCACCTATGCCAGCCCTTCCGCACTACGGCCACTCTCCTCGGGCGCTCCTCGGCCTCACTGTGACCTTTCTGCCAGAGCTCCCAGCCAGGCCTACTCCCTGCTAAGGGCCCTGCCCTGCCCTGCCCTGCCCAGTCTGCCCTCCCTCCCACCCCTCCTGCTGAGCCGCCACAAAGACCAAAGAAGTGATGGCTTTTCTCTGTCCCCTGCTGCTCTGGGGGGGTGGGGGGGGTGGGTCTCCTGAGCCACTCAGATAGGAAAGTCCCTCCCCAGCAGCCCCAAGCTTTACACTGGATGCAGCGGTCACCCCACCACTCACCAAGCCTCCCTTTCCTTCTGCTGCCTTGGCTCTTGGCTCTGGAGCTGCTCCTGGTAGTTGGTTCATCCCCTCCCCATCCCCTCCCCCTTCCCCTCTGTGCTTACTTGGCTCCAGCCCTCCAGCTGCAGCCTCTGGGGAGAAAACAGCCTCCCTTCCCCCCCCATTCCCTACATCCCTCTCTCCCTCCCTCGGCCCCTGTCTCTGCCAGGTGCCTCCTCTCCATCAGGCTTCAGAGCAGCCCTGGAGACAGGAGGGCCATGTTAAAAGCTTTTTCACAGTTTTAAGAAGACAGGGGAGGGCGGGAGTGAGGGGAGTGGTGGGGGGTCTGGCACCATCTCCTTATTGCTTTAATCTCAGCAACACAACACAGGTGGCAGCTTCTCCCCCTTTCTCCCCACCCCAGTCCTATCCCCGCCTCCCCCCTTCCTGCTTGGTAAAGAAGTATATTTATTGGTGAAGGAAACAGCTGCTGCTGCTGCTCCTGCTGCTGGGACTTGCTCCCCTGTCTCTTCTCCATGACCTTTCTCTAGCCAGGGAGGGGAGAGTGAGAGTAGTAAGGCTAGGCCCTGGGGCCCAAGAACAAGCCAGGGCCTCTTAGCTTTCCTGTGTGTGAGCCACCCGCCATTTCCTCTCTCCCTTCTTCCCTCCCTCCCTGCCTCCTGCCCGCTGCCCAGCCTGGGCCCTGCAAGTGTGGAGAGACACATAAGCCTTACTGTCCTCTGGGGGCAGGAGCCGAGCCTTTTTGTTGCTCTGCTCCCAGGAGAGTGAGGGTGACGCAATTGATTAAAACCATTTTGTTCTAGGTGTGGCTGGTGCCATTTGTGCAGTGTGAATGGGTCTTGGGACCAGAGTGGGGGTACCTGGCCTTGAGCATGCTGCTCTGCTCTGCGCAGCATAGGTTCACTGTCACTTCACCTGTTTAGCTCTGTGACCTTGAGAATGAGGTCTGCTTTGTAGGGTCACCGTGAGCAGTGCCTGCCCAGCCCAGCCCAGCAGGGCTAAGGACAAAGGCTCTGCACAGATGGCTGTGATTTGCAATAATCAGCTTTCATTCTCCAGGCCCATTTTCTCAACTGTAAAATAAGGGGTTAGACTCCCAGTCGTTTTTCACACTTTTCTGACCACCAACACAGGCAGTATACATTTTACATTATGACCCAAGATATACATATTTATTTGTATGTATATAATGAACAAAAGTTTTATATAATACTTTTGCTACATGCAATATGCTGTATTTACCATTCTATTTTATTAGGGAAAAGAAATGGTGGTGATCCACTACATTGATTTTGCAAGCTGCAGTTTATGCCCTGGATTAGATGGTCACTCAGGCCAGAGGTTTCCCAAGCTTTCCCGGTTCACAGCACCCTTTGGTTTTTTTTCATGGAGCCTCCAAGCCAAAAGAAATACTTAACAGTTCTATTTATTAAGTAAAGTCCAAACCACTTAATAAGTATGTCCTAACAAGTTAGTCCTCATTTGAAAAAAATAATACACATAAATTGAAAGAAATGCTTTTTTTTTATCCTTACATACCTACGGTTACTTTCTAATGGAATCTGTGCACCTGTTAGGCACTGCACCTCCAACTTCCAAATCAGATTGGATATCACCACCCCCATTTCCTCTTCTATGCTGACTTTCACTTGGTTTTTGTCACAGGAACCACAAAAAACCCACCTCTCAAAGCTGATGTAATCAAAAGGAATGTAGCACAATGTAATGAAGAAACTGTGAACTACCTTAAGCTAGTAGTTCTCTCAGTAGCCAACAGATGCTACAGATATCAAATTTAAAATATCCTACTGTGCCCCCTATGAGTTTGCTGTGCACCCTAGGGTCCTTGATATACAGTTTGGGAACTGTGGTGTCACTACTGAAATTTTGTGATTCTTTTGTTTGTATATTTGGAAAGAGCCAGGCTGGGGCCAAGAGGGTATGCTCATTGTCATGCAGGAGACAGGGAAGGAGGCCTGCCAGGAGCACAATAGGTGGTGTTATGAAACAGGTTCTGTGGGCTGGTATCATTTCTCTGTGTTCCCAAATTGAAGTCTGCAAAAGCTTCTTTGAGAAATTTCCAGACCATGCAAGGGAGAGACAATGTTCCAGGCCAAGGGAGTAGTGTGTGCAAAGTCCAGATTCCCATGGACCTTGGGTGATTCGATATGGCTGGATTGTAGAGGGTGGGGTGACCTGGCCTGGACAGGGAGTCAAATTGTGGAGGACTTCCTATGCTTGATGAGAGACTGTGGGCTTGATCCCGAAGGCAAAAAAAAAAAAAAAAAGAGCCATTAGAAGACTTCACCAGGGATGAAGTTGGTGCTCTACTTTTTTCTTTAATTAATAGACTTTATTTTTTACAGCAGTTTTAGGTTTACTTAAAATTAAGCAGATGGTACATTGACTTATATACCCTCTTTGTTCCCCACTCGTTTCCTCTATTAATAACTTCTTGCATTGTGTGGTACACTTATGTTATAATTGATGAACCAATATTGATGCATTATTGTTACAGTCCATAATTGACATTAAGGTTCACTGTCTTATATAGGTCTATGGGTTTTGACCCACAAAGCATAATGCCATATATCCACCATTACAGTATTATACAAAATAGTTTCACTGCACTAAAAATCCCCTATGCTCTACCTTTCATCCCTCCACTAGCAGCACAAAAAAATAAGAATAGATCTAATAAAATATGTACAAGGTCTATAGGAGGAAAATTTAAAAACTCTATGGGAGAAAATCAAAGATGAAAACAGATGGCGAAAAAAAAAAAAAACAGATGGAGAGATATGCCATGTTCATGGATAGGAAGACTCAATATTGTTAAGGTATCAGTTCTTCTCAATTTGATCTATAGATTCACTGCAATCCCAATCAGTATCCCAGCAAGTTAGTTTGTGAATACTGACAAACTGATTTCAAAGTTTATATGAAAAGGCAAAAGACCCAGAATGGCCAACACAATAGTGAAGAAGACCAAAGTCAGAAGACTGATACAACCCGACTTCAAAACTTACTCTAAGGCCACAATAATCAAGGCAGAGTGGTACTGGCAAAAGAATAGACAAATAGATGAATGGAACAAAATAGAGAGCCAGAAATATACCCACACAAATATAGCCAACTGATTTTTGACAAAGGAGCAAAGGCAATTCAATGTGAGAAAGGATAGTCTTTTCAACAAATCCTGGAACTGGACATCCACATGCAAAAAAAATGAATCTAGACACAAACCTTACACCTCACACAAAAATTAACTCAAAATGGATCATAAACCTAAACGTAAAACACAAAACTATAAAACTTCTAGAAGATAACATAGGTGAAATCTAGGTGACCTTGGGTTTGGTGATGAGTTTTTAGATGCAACACCAAAAACACAATCCATTAAAGAAAAAATTGATAAGTTGGACTTCATTAAAATTAAAACATCTTTGTGAAAGACTTAAGAAAATGAAAAGACAAGCCACAGGAGAAAATATGTGCAAAACATATCTAATAAAGGGCTTGTATTCAAAATATACAAAGAATTCTTAAAACTCAATAATAAGAAACAGCCCATTTAAAAATGGGCAGGGAGTGGATGTAGCTCGGTGGTTGAGCGCCTGCCTTCCACATATGAGATCCCAGGTTTAATCTCTGGTACCTCCTTTGAAAAAAAAAAAATATCTAAACAGATACCTCACCAAAGATGTAAAGATGTCAAGCATATGAGAAGATGCTGAACATTATATCATTAGGGAATTGCAAATGAAAACCACAAAGCACATAACACCTGACAACACCCAAATGCTGGTGAGGATGTGGAGCAACAGGAACTCTCATCCATTGCTGAGGGGAATGTAAAATGGGACAGCCACTGGACAACAGTTTGGTAGTTTCTTACAAAGCTAAATAGTCTTATGTATGACCCAGCAGTCATACTCTTAGGTATTTACCCAAATGAGTTGGAAACTTATGTCCATGCAAGAACCTGCATATAAATGTTTATAGTTTATTCATAATTTCCAAAAACTGAAAGCAAATAAGATGTCCTTCCAAAGGTGAATGGATAAGGGAGTGAATGTAGCTCAAGTGGTTGAGCGCCGCTTCCCATGTACGAGGTCCTGGGTTCAATCCCTGGTGCCTCCCAAAAACAACTTTCATTGGGGAGTGAATATAGCTCAGTGGTTGAGCTCCTGCTTCCCATGTACAAGGTCCTGGATTCAATCCCCGGTACTTCCTAAAAAAAGCCACACTGAAAAGGCTACATACTGTATGATTCCAACTATAAAGTGCTTTCACATCTGAGATTCATCCAAAGTTCTCACCAGCCCTGCTAATAGAAAGAATGAGGCTCAGATAAGCCCACACAATATAGGTGTAGCAAAACAGACATTAGAACTTGGGACCCCTATGTTTGTGGTGGGCAGGCTGTGGCCCCAGGAGGCCTGCCACCTGTCTCTGTGCTTCAGAGAATGCCAAAATGTGTTTGCAGTGCTTTAAAGGCAATGAGAGATCATCTAGTTCAGAGGTTTTCAGCCCTGGCTATACATAAAGTCACCAGGGATGTTTTAAAAGCTACTAGTGCCCCACCCCAGAGATTGTTTTCATTGGTCTGGATTGGGGCCCAGGTATCCATTATTTTGAAGCATCTCAGATTCATTCTAATGTGCAGCCAGAGCTGAGAACCACAGTTCTAGCCCTATGCCCACACTGTACAAGTAGGGAAAATGAGTTCCAGAAGGGGGCAGGGAAAAGGGATATGCTTGCCAAAGGACCCCCAGTGAAGGAGAGGCAAAGATAGGACTGGATCCCTGATCTCTGATTCCTAAGTCCAATTCTTTAAAAATCATTTCCTTATAATTTAAACAAGTCATGATACCTTCTGAGCTCCTCCTATGTATCAGACACAGGGCCACGCACTGGATTAATGAAAATGCCAGGCTTAGGGATACAAGCGTGTCTGGCAGAGAAGACAGCAGGAGAAAGGCGTTCTGATGGGCCTGTTGGCAGGCATGAGCTATTCTATTCTACCTTGATCTTCTGTATCCAACACCTGAACCATTTCATTTTTGATATATAAAACAGGTCCTGGTCCAAAAAAGGCTATAGTTTGTACCATTTTCTGGTGATTTATAGATTCTCAGGCCAGTCTCAGCCTTGTCACTCTTTAATGGCCCTATAACAGGTCACTAGCAGAGACACCCCAAGGTCTGAGTTCAGAACTTCAATGTTATCTATATGTGTGCCTAGATGTCAGGCAAGTCACTGAAACTTTCTGGGCTCATTTTCCTCATTTGTAAAATGGGTATCATGATACTTGCTCTGGTTACCTCACTGGTTACATAAGACTTAAAAGCATAGTGAGGGGAGTGGATGTGGCTCAAGCAGTTGAGTGCCTGCCTCCCACACAGGAGGTCCCAGGTTCAGTTCCTGGTGCCTCCTGAAAAAACAAAAAACAACAAGCAAAACAAAGGAAAAAACCAACTCAGGGAACACAATGTGGCTCAGTGGTTCTGGGTTCAATCCCCAGTACCTCAAAAAAAAAAAAAAAAAACATAGATTACGCACATCAAAGTGCTTTTTAATGAATAAAAGAAAAAAATAGGTAAGTGGGACTTCATCAATAAAAATTTTGTGCATCAAAGGACATCATCATGAAAGTAAAGACAACCTACAGAATGGGAGAAAATATTTGGAAATCACATATCTGATAAGGGTTTAATATCCAGAAGATATAAAGAAATCCTACAACTCAACAGAAAGGCAAACAACCCAATTTAAAAAACAGATAAAAGACTTGAATAGATATACAAAAAGAAGATATATACAAATGGCCAAAAAGCACATAAAAAGATGTTCAACATCATTAGCCACTAGGGAAATGCAAATCAAAACCACAAGATACCACTTCACACCCACTGGAATGTCTACTATTAAAAAAAAATTATAAGAGTTGGAGAGGATGGAAAGAAATAGGAAACATTCATTGCTGGTGAGAATGTAAAATGGTGCAGCTGCTGTGGAAAAGTTTGGCAGTTCCTTAGAAAGTTAAGTATAGAATTATATGACCTGGCAATTCCACTTCTAAGTATATACCCAAAAGAATTGAAAGCAGGGACTGGAACACGTATTTGCACACCAATGTTCCTAGTGGCATTATTCACAATTGTCAAAAGATGGAAGTAACCCATGTGTCCATCAACAGATGAATGGATAAACTGTAGTGTGTGTGTATACACACACACACACACACACAATGGAATATTACTCAGCTGTAAAAAGGAATGAATTTCTGATTCATGGGACAACATGGGTGAATCTTGAAGACACAATGTTGAGTGAAATAAGCCAGATACAAAAGGACAAATATTGTATGAGCTTACTGATATGAAAGAATTAGATTAGGCAAACTCATAGTCAGAAAGGAATACAAGTTACAAGGTGCCAGGGTGGGGGTAGGTGATGGAGAGTTAATGATTAATAGGTACATAATTTCTGTTTGGGATGATAGGAAAGTTTTGTTAGTGTATGCTGGTTATGGTAGCACAACATTGTGAATGTAATAGCATTGAATTACATATTTAAATGTGGTAAAAAGTGGAAATTTTAGATCTATATATGTTAACAGAATAAAACTTTAAAAACCAACAGCCATAGGACTGTACAACAGAATACCCAAATGTAAACTATGGACTATAGTTAATAGTACAATTTTAATAATAGTCTTTCATCAATTGTAACAAAAGTTATATTAATGCAGAGTGTTAATAATAGGGAGGGTATATGGAACTCTGTGTTTTCTGCATGATTTTTCTGTAAACCTACAACTTGTCTAATAAAAAGATTTTTATAAAAGTGCTTTTTAAGTGGTTAAGGGTCCTACGGTTGTGACATGGTTTTTATTGCTATAATAGCTAACACTGAGTGTTTACTAAGGGTCAAGCACTGTTTAAGGGTAGCCTATCAAATAAACCTCACGAGAACCCTACAAGATATGAATTATTATTTCCCATTTGAGAGATAAAACTGTTGCCTTGACAGGTTCTGTTACTTTCCTAAGGTATGACAGCCACTGACAGAGCTATAGTTCGAACACTGGACTGGCTGGCTATCTCCTGAGTTCACAAGTTTAACCATCATGGTTTTTTGTTTTTTGTTTTTTTTGTTTTGTTTTTTTTTTTTTTTTTGACCGGGAGGTCCCGGGGACCGAACCCGGGTCTCTCCATATGGGAGACGGACGCCCAACCAGTTGAGCCACATCCGACCCCCAACCATCATGGTTTAATGCCTGTTCTCGAATAAGAGACTTAGATTCTGGCCCTCACTCTGCTTTCTGTGACCTTGGGCAAGTTTGTCCATTTATAAAATGGGGCAGAGCAGGAAGTAGTTTTGTGAATTCTGATGTCTAAAGGATCAGAGGGTTTGTTCTCAAATGGTTTCTTGCATTGAATTGGCCCTTTGATCTCCTTCCCACCATGGAAAAACATCCTGGAAGACAGTTGAGGGATTAATGGAGAGTCCTAGTCTCCAGGAGCTAGAGAAGATAATGACAGCAGTAATGAAGGCACTGAGCAGAAAGGCTGCAGAAGAGAGAACAGTGCCCTCCCTCACACCACACACTCAAGCACATACTGCATCAAGCCCAGCAACTCCTCCAACTGTGGCTGTTATCGTCCCTGGCTCTGCCCTGCTCCCTGGATTATTTATTGAGGTGATTCTTCCCTAGAGCCCTTAAGGAGATCATCTATGGTCAACAAATAGCTCCGGCAATATTCCCTGAGCACTTCCTATCTGCCAGGTGCTGTGCTGGCGACAGGGACCAATAGATCTAGTAAGTTTCCTTCTCAAGGAGTTCACAGTCTCTTGGGTAGACAGATATGTAAACAGCTAATGCTAATGCAAGTTTACATGAATATTCAATAGAAACACAGGCTTCGTGCTCTGGAAGCAAAGAGAAGGGAGTATGCCACAAACCTTGAAAAGAGTAGGGGAAGGGTATTCCTGCTGAATGAGCAAAGACATGAAGGTCTAAAGTGCATGGCTTGTTCTCTGAAGAACAAACAGTCCAGTGAGACTACTACCTCTGGGCAAGTTGCAAGAGAGGCAGTGAGAGATGAGGCTGGAAAGGAGGTTTGGGGCCAGACACGGGGGAGCCTTGACTGCTAAGATGAGCAGTAAGATGATCTGCAACAGGAAGTGTGTAAGCCCTAGGGACTTTCTAGTGTAGATCTGGGGGCAGGAAAGGGGCAGTTAAGGAGTCTCTGAAAAAGTGACATTTGCTCTGCAACTTGAAAGATGAGTGGAAGTTAGCCAGTTTAAGGGGAAGGGGGTGCATTCCAGGCAGGAGGAACAGTGTGCACCAAGTCCCTGAGTTATGAAAGAGCATGGCACATGAGGGGAACTGAAAAATAAATAAATAAAAAGCCAGGGTGGCTGTGATATAGCAAGCAAGTAAAAAAGGGGAAGGGTCCACATATTGCAAAGCCTTGCAGACCATGGTAAGATATTTGTGTTTTATCCTAAGTCCAGTGAGAAGCCATTGAAGGTTGTCAGATTAAATGCAGTACTCAAGAAGCAGATGGGGCTCAGGCGACTGGGCTCCCGCCTACCACCTGAGAGGTCACTGGTTCGGATCCCCGTGCCTCCTAAAGAAGACAGCCAGCTGGCACAATGGGCAGGTGCGGCAAACTGACACAAGAAGAAAAAACATAATGAGAGACACAACAAAGCAGGGAGCAGAGGTTCCTGGTGCCTCCTACAGAAGACAGCGAGCTGACGCAACAAGACGCGCCAAGAGACATGGGGAGGAAAAACAGAATGAGAGACACAGCAAAGTGGGGAGTGGAGGTGGCTCAAGCAATTAGAGGTCCTCCCTCCCACATCAGAGGTCCCAGGTTTGGCTCCCGGTGCCTTCCAAAGAAACAAGGAAGACGACTGACACAGCAAGTGAAAAACAAGGGGATGGGGAGAAATAAATCTTAAAAAAAAATGCAGTGCTCATGTTAGTCCTCCTGAATTTGTGCCAGGCCTATTCCTTTGTGTATTCATCCATAGATACACCAAATGTTTAAAGGGCACCCACCAGCCCTGTGCTAGAATTATGAGTTGACAGTGATGGTAGTGGGACTGTGCTAAATGGCTGGTTGACACCCTTCAAGGATCACACAGTCTACACACATGGCTCACAGGAGATATAGAAACATGCTCAAAGAATTTTGAGTTAGACTCACTTTCAGTTGTGATATCTGGAAGGACTTTTTAAAACATCCATTCATTCAATCATTCAATAAGTCAAACATTGAATGGGCATCTGCTTACCAGGAACTCTACTAGCTAGCTACTCAGGTCAAGGACCTTATGTTCCATAGCAGAGACAGACATACCAAAGAAATGAATTAAAATAGGCTCAAAGACAGCAGGCTTTCCACACATCTGCGAGGGAGGAGAATAATTCAATGAAAGAAAGACTCCCCAAAAGACAACGCTCCTACCTTCCCTAGTGGGTTTGTCCATACTCTCCTGGGACCTGATTCATAGCAGCTGCCTTCTTGCCTCCCCCATTTTACTTGCACACTCCAGCAAATCCCGTTTTCCTTATCTTGGCATCCTTTAAAAGGCAAAAAATCTCCCAAGATTTGAGCCTGGTTTCTCCCTAAGCTTGTTTTGTGTGATCTCAGACAATTAATTTCCCGGAGTCTCAGGAGTCTCATTTGTTGGATGGAATCGGATCGTATTTAAGGTGTGTGACTTAGCCCAGCCAGGATCATAGTCACACTCCCCTGCACAGCGTGCTCTGCACGGCCTTCCTGTTTTAGCATGGCTGCACCCATCCCCCTGCACCACCTGGCAAACCAAGACTCAGCTCAAACATCCCCTGATACTGAACACACACCCCACACACAATATTTTAGTCTGCCCTTCCTTTGTCCTACCACTACCGTATGCGAGACTACAGAATGAAAAGGGCAAGGGAGATAAATTTAGGTTTGAGTCATGGCTTCTCACCTCACCTCTGGAACCTCAGATTCTCACTTGAAACATGGGGAAAATACCTACTTTTGTCTCGCCAATTTATGGAGATTAGAAAGTGTATACCAAGTGCTTGGCACCTAAGAAGCACTTAATATATTAATAGCGCCTGTACCACACCTCTTAGGAGCCCTCGCTGTATTGAGTTATAAAGAAGTCTTTGTAGGTCTCCCGCGCTAGAGTGCAAGCTGCCTGAGGGCATCCCTTCTGCAGCCGGGCAGCGAGGGCGGCAATAAACACCGGGCTGGCAGGCGCGGAGGGAACGGGGCAAAGCGGAACCAGAGGGACACGGCTCCTATTCCCGGGGGGAAGGCCAAGCGAAGCGGACCTCACCTCCGGGAAGTGACGCCACGGGAGGGAGCGGAGCCGGAGCGGGAGCCGGCCGGAGCGGGGCGCGCGCAGCTATGGCGGAAGCGGAAGGGAGTTCTCCGCTCCTGTTGCTGCCGCCACCACCCACGCCGGGGATGGCGGAAGTGAAGGTGCCGACGGTGGCCGAGACGGACATGAAACAGTTCAGTGGCTCAAGTGGCGGCGCAATGGACGTGGAGCGGAGCCGCTTCCCCTACTGCGTGGTGTGGACGCCCATTCCGGTGCTCACGTGAGTCTCCTCCGGCGTCCGTGCGGGCACTAGGACAGGTGATTACGGATGGGCCGTGATACGCAGCGGGCGCTTCCCTCGGGCTCGGCCCACACCGCGCACTCACCAAAAACCCCGGCACCCGCGCAGTGCCAGTTTCTGCTGACGGATGGGGCACGCCCTCCGCTCTCATTTCACCGGGTCTGGCCGGGGAAGACAATTGTAGAATCGGAGGGAAAATTATGTGGCTGGGAAACTCGGGATCTGTGGGTGCATTTAAGAGGGGCCCCTATCCCTCTTAAGAGGAGACATCTTCATTCATTCACTGGTTTATTCATTCGTTGAGCAAATGCTTACTGATCACTGAGTATACTCAAGACACCCTGCTGGCTCTGGAAACAAGAGTGGGAGTTTGGTTGGGACCACACATGCTCTAGGAATGTCAACATTGGAAGGGCTCCTATAGATCTGGGAGTCCCATCGTTTGTCTCAAAAGATAAAGATGAAGATCACACACCATCTCAGGTGCAAAGCGACTTTAGGTCTTAGAGTACCTGTTTCCCAGGCCAAGGTTCTTTCTTTGGTACCAGCCTGAGTCAGAGAAAGCTGGTGCTCGGGAGCACTACTGCTGCCTTTTAGGGAGAGCTTCTGGGTCGGGGGGGCTGGTTTGCCCTCCTGCTTCAGCTGGAGAGCTGCTTCAGTTTGAGAGCTGATAACAATAACTACTCACGGTGCTGGACAGTTTGCCAAACTCTTTCATACTCCTTTTCTCTGAATTTTATAGCTACTTTCTAAGGTAGTAATTATCGATAAAGAAGCTGATCTTCTGTACCATAAAGTATCTTTACCAGGTTCACAGGCCTTAAAAGCAGAGGCATCCAAAACTCAGTCTTCCAATTCCACAACTTGCACTCTTTCAACTACATCTCATCTCCTCTCCTAGATTTGCTCCCTTTGTCAAAAACAGCTGTGTGGTGGTATGCAGAAGGGATAATTACATTGCTGATCCGAAAATGACATTCATTTTTGTATTGTGTTAAGATACCTCAATTTTGTATTTTCAAGTGCTTATGTATTTGCTTAAGAGCATCCAACTCTGAATCCTTTAACAATAAAAATTTTAAGAAAGCGTGTTCATTTATTCATTCAGTATCCTTTTAACATATTTGCGAAGTGATTCCTGTGTACCTAGAATAGTTTTAGGTGATGAGAGAATATACGGTGGTGAATAAAACAGATATGGTCCTTGCTCTCATGGTTTAAACCATAGTGGAAGGAGATAGTAAACAAGTAAACTAATAAGAGAACTTCAGATAATGATTTGTGCTTTGAAGAAAACAAAAAGTTAATGTGAAGAGTGGGTGTGGCTCAGTGGTTGAGTGCCAGCTTCCCACATACAAGGTCCCAGGTTCAATCCCTGGCCCCTGTACCTCAAAAAAAGGAAAAAAAAAAAAAGTTAATGTGATAGTAACTGGGAAGAATAGTCAGGGAATGTTTTGGTTTTGCTAAAAGCTTGTCCTTTTATCCTAAGAGCTCTTTGGCCTTTCCCCATTCCCCAAAACACTGTCCATGGTGTGGTCCTTGGCTCTTCAGAGGGCTGGTAGCACCATGAGGTGGAAGCACCAGGATCCCCAGTCAGCTGGGCCAGAAGTACCTCAACCCTCGTTTCTTTTCAGTTCTATGTGCAGGTATTCATGAGACCAAGATGAGTAAGGTATATCCTCATCAAAGGGCTTGTCTCCCCGTCACAGGGCTCACTCTCCAACAGGAGGGAGAAAGAGAGACAGGGCAACTGACCACTGTAGTGCACTGTGATGACTGCCAACTTAGAGTGCAGAGCTAGGGATAGATGTGCCACAAGAGGCATCATCTGTCCTTCGAAGGGGGATCAGAGAAGAGGAAACTGAATCCAAAGATCTCTCCATCCCCTCAGAGATGTTGATAATTCTGCCAGATAATAAAAAAAAAATGAAAAGCCAGATAATAGCCACTGCTAGTAATAAAAACAGCTGCCGTTGGATACTTTTTCTGCTCTGGACGCTACACTAAACATTTTATATTCATTATCTCATTCAGTTCTTATATCAACCTGATGAAAATAGATATTGGTGTCCCCATTTTGTAGATGAGGAAATAAAGGCTTAGAAGCCAGTATAGGGGAGTGTATGTGGCTCAAGCAGTTGGATGCCTGCCTCCCACATGAGAGGTTCTGGTTCAGTTCCTGGTGCCTCCTAAAGAAGAGCAAGAGAGCAAACTGACACGAACACGAGATGTTACAATAAGATGACACAGTGAGGAGTCACAAGCGGGGAGTGGATGTGACTCAAGCGATTGAGCACCTTCCTCCCACTTGGGAGGTCCCAGGTTCGGTTCCCAGTGCCTCCTAAAAGAAGATGAGCGGACACAAGGAGCACACGACAAACAGATACAGAGAGCAGACAGTGAGCCCAAACAATGGGGAGGGGGGATACATAAATAAATCTTTTTAAAAAGAAGCCAGTATAGGGCTTTCTCTACTGAGATACTCTACCTCCCCAGATAGAGCTCCAGAGTCAGTAACTCATTCATTCATTCAGTATTTTTGCAGCTCTGTTATGTAGTAGGTCCTGAGTAGATGGTAGTGAGCGAAGCAGCTGTGGAGCCTGCCTTCATAGAATTTCCAGACTGACGAACTACTTTGGGGGCTTCCTCTCTGGGGCTTTACCTAGCACGGACTCTGCTGTTGTCTTCAGCCTTTACTCTTAATTTCTGTCACCAGCCATCAGCACACCTGTAGGATGTGGAATACTGGGCAGACCCAGACCTCCCCACCAGATGAAGGAGCCGGGTCGAGTGGTCTTGGAATCAGGGTCTGAGAAGCCAGATGAGCTACTTTCCCATAATTCTGAGTGTCCATCCAATGGCCACTGTGATTAGTCAGCCAAAGTACCAGAAATCTGTTGGCTTTTATAAAGAGTATTTATTTGGGGTAAAAGCTTACAGTTACAAGACTGTAAAGAGTCCAACTCAAGGTTGCTTTCTTACCGAAGTCAGTTGCGATGTGTCAAAGCAAGCTAGTCACTGATCTCTGCCTGGTCTTTCCTTTCCCTCCAGGCTTCCAGTCCTCTCTCTCCTGGTTAGGGCTCGACTCTCAGGGCTTCCTATGTCTCAGCTGCAGGCTGGTTTAGGGCTTGTCTCAGGGCTTCCTCTCTCTCCTGGCATAGGGCTCATTTCTTTCCAGGCTTTCTATATCAATCTCGACTCTCTTTCCAACAGTCTCTGTAAGCTCTCAGGCAAATGGCTTATCTCTCCCCGAGGCCGCAGGGTCAAAAATGACAACGTTCTCTCTTCGGTGTGTGTTCTTGAGTGAGTGTACATTTATATAGGCCCACCAAGGGGGCGGGGACTCAACCTGTGTCACACTTTACTTACATGGTTGAATCAAAGCCCTAATCTTTTTTTTTTTTTTTTTTTTTTTTTACCAGGAGGTACCGGGGATCGAACCCCGGTCTCTCCATATGGTGACGGACGCCGAACCTTTTGAGCCACATCCGTTTCCCCAAAGCCCTAATCTTAACCAGTAATTTAATCAAGTGCCCCTCAACTGAATCCCATATAATCAAAGGGTATCACACCAGAATAGATTAGTTTACAAACATAATCTTTCTCTTTTTGGGATTCATAAATAATCTCAAACTGCCACAGCAGCCAATTGTATAACAAGAATTTATTCAACACCTCATGATAACACTACTGAGCATGTATAAAGTACCAGGCAACACAGTTAATCACTTTACAGAATATCCTATTTAATCCTCACAGTAGTCCCCCATCGAGGTAGTTATTACCAGCCACCTCTCACAGCTGGAGAGATGGGACTGCATGACCAAGACAAAGTCCCTGCTCTCATGGAGCTTACATTCTAGTGGGGAGAGGCAGACATAGAAATATGAGTCAAGATAATTTCAGTTAGTAGGAAATACTATGAAGAAATTAAAGCAGAGTAATGGGATCTGAGGGGCCTAGGGTTATGTGTGGCTTCTCTAGAAGACACCATCAGGGAAGGCCTCTGAAGAGTTGACAGTTGAGCCAAGCCGTAAACAATGAGCCAGCTGTGTGACGCTCTGGAGAAAGAATGTTCTAGGCAGCTGGAAGGGCAAATGCAAAGACATTGAGGTAGCAGGATTTGGCCAGTTTGAGGAATCAGAAATGGGCAATAGCTAGAGAATGGAGTGAGATGAGGTTCTAGAGATAAGCAGGGCCAAACCATTGGAAGGAGTTTGAATTGTATTAGAAGTGTAATAGGTGCCATGATTGGGTATTAAACAGGGTAATGGTGGAATCTGAATTATGTTTTAAAAAGACCGCTCAAGCCCACCATCCTCTCAGGTGCTCAGGCTGTGTTCTGGGAGACATCCTGTCAGTCATCAAACTCTGCCCATTCTTCCTTTGAAAGATGTTATGAATTCATCTGCTTCTTACCACCACCCCCCCAGTGAGACTCTAGTGACGGTCACATCTGCCCGGACTACAACCGCAGCCTCCTTCCTTCTCTCTACTCTCCCCACCCCTCCCCTACACCCCACACTCCACGCGCCCCTCCCATTCGTCAAAGGCCAGCAATGCTTTGCTGCTTTGGAGCTTGTTTTCTCCGAGTTGATGCAGTCCTTTCACAGGTCAAGGTTAACAGTCAACAGTGCCTCCTCCGTGAAGTGTTTGCCGACCCCGCCCCAGACCCATGTAATCCCTTCCTTGAGCTGCACCTCCAGGTTTTGCCTCCCCCTCCCTAGCTGGGTGCTTTAAGTGGCCCTCCCAGCCTTGAGACCAGGACCTGGCCACTGGCCCTCTTGGGCCATGGTGCTCTGCCTGCCTGCCAGCAGATCCGGAGTTTCTGTTTATTTTGCATCTCTGGGTCCATCTGAATTTTATGTTTTTTTGTAATGCCCATGACTCAAAAATTTGAACTTTTGGGGGTCGGATGTGGCTCAACTGGTTGGGCGTCCGTCTCCCATATGGAGGGACCTGGGTTCGATCCCTGGGACCTCCCGGTAAAAAAAAAAAAAAAAATTTGACCTTTTAGTTCCTGGCATATACCATATTTTTTTCCCGATTTCTACCCTTGCAACTCCCCCATCCCACAGACTCATTTAAATGCCTACCCCCCTATTTTTCCACTTTTTAAATGGGGTATAACTACTATACCATAAAGCACACAAATCTTACGTGTTCCACTCAGTGAATTTTTGTACATGTAGACCATTACGTAACCACCACCCAGGGCAAGATAGAAAACACTCCCAGGAGGGAGGCAGCTGTGGCTCAACTGGTTGGCTCCCGTTTACCATATGGGAGGCCCCGGGTTCGTTTCCCAGGGCCTCCTGGTGAAGGCAAGCCAGCCTGCGCAGCACGGTGAGCTGACACAGCAAGATGACGTGACAAAGGGAGACAAGCAGACACAGAAAAACACAAAGCAAATGGACACAGAGAGCACAAGCAGCAAGGGGGGGATAAATAAATAAAAATAAATAAATCTTTAAAAAGAAAAGAAAACACTCCCAGTACCCAGTCGGCTCCCATTTGCCCCCACCCAGTCAGTTCACCACTAAGATAACCCCTCTCCTGACCTTTTTTTTTTTTTTTTTTTTTAAGATATTATTTATTTATTCATTTATCCCCCCCTTGCTGCTTGTGCTCGCTGGGCCAGCCAACCACGCCATGCGGGCGGGCCTGCCCTCACCAGGAGGCCCCGGGAACCGAACCCGGGGCCTCCCATATGGCAAACGGGAGCCCCACTGATTGAGCCACAGCCGCTTCCCCCTCTCCTGACTTTTAACACCATAGATTTGTTTTGCCTTTTCTTGAACTTCATATAAACAGAATCGTGTTAATTACTTTTGTGGAAGGCTTCTTTCTCTCAGCCTTATGGCAATGAGAGTCTGTGCTGTATAGCAGAAGTTCGTTCTTTTTCGTTCTATAGTATTAATTGTCTGACTACATTTGATTGTTGTACTCTTGGATTATCCCTAGTTATTTTCTCATCAACTTTATTGAGATATAACTAACATATATATATATATATATATATATATATGTTATTTTTTGTTTTGTTTTGTTTTTTTTAAGATTTACTTATTTATTTCTCCCACCCCCACTTCCTCCCCATTGTTTTTGCCCTCACTGGCTGCTCTCTGTGTGTTCTTCTGTTGTCTGCTTGTCTTCTCTTTAGGTGGCACTGGGAACCGATCCTGAGACCTTCCGGAGTGGGAGAGAGGCGCTCAATCTCTTGTGCCACCTCAGCTCCCTGGTCTGCTACATCTCTTATTGTCTCTCCTCTATGTCTGTTTTTTTTTGCGTCATCTTGCACCAGCTCTCCGCACAGGCCAGCATTCCACGTGGGCCAGCACTCCTGCGTGGGCCATCTCTCCACTCCGGCCAGCTCGCCGCATGGGCCAGCTTGCCTTTCACCAGGAGGCCCCGGGAATCAAACCCTGGACCTCCTATATGGTAGATGGGAGCCCAATCGCTTGAGCCACATCCGCTTCCCACTAACATATATTTTAAGTGTACAGTTCTGTGAACGTTGGCAAAGGTTTCCAGCTATTTTGAATAAAAGTGCTGTGAACATTTTTGTACGTGGCCCTGGTGGACACAAGTGCTCGCTTCCATTGGGTGTATATTCAGAAGAGGGAATTGCCAGGGTGTAGAATATATCGCCCAACTGTTTTCCAAAGTGGTAGAGACCATCCATACTCCCCCCAGCTGTGAGCAAGAGTGCTGGATGCTCTGCAGCCTCACCTGGTCTTGGTGTTCTCAGGCCTTTGAGTGACAGCCGCTCTGGTGAAGAGCAGGGTAGCTTGTTGTGCTGTTGATTTGCAGGTGCCTCCCTTCTGTGCTTCTCCAGCCCCTCTGGACCATCCTAATCTCAGCACATATTTCACAACATTACATTCATGTTCCCATACTGTTGATGGAAGGTCTCCAGTGTCTGTCTGCCTGTGTGAAAGGTGCCCTAAGCTCTGCCCGTGTGCTGTCATTTTCTCTTGCAGGTGGTTTTTTCCCATCATTGGCCACATGGGCATCTGCACATCCACAGGAGTCATTCGTGACTTTGCTGGCCCCTACTTTGTCTCGGTGAGTCCCCATTCTGCCCCCTCTGGAGAATTCCAAGGCCTGACTGGCCTGTCTTTTCTGCAGGCAAGTTTTATATCTCCCCAGACCCAGGAAACACCCAGTCCCGGCCCTGGCCCTCTGCCCCTCACCAGTGTTTGACCCCTTTCCCCCTTCTCTTGCCTCCAGGACAGGCCGGGAGGGCAGTATGACCAAAAGGATTCTTAAGTAACTGACCCAGTCCTTTGCCCCTGCCTCTGGGGTACTGAGACATGGGGGTAGGGGTTAGAGGCAAGAGTGGAAAGTCAGACTACCCAGGAACCACATCTCTGGACCTTCAGAAGGTGGGAGTCATAAGGTGGGGGATAAAGAGGAGGCTGACTTGGTTCCCTGGGTGTGGCCGTGGAGAAGAGGGGCTGGGGCTTCTAGAATGAACCAGCTTGTGTTCCAGGTCTGTTCCCTGGGGTTGTGACCAAGACGGAGCCACTGGGCTTGCTCAGATGAACATGCATCCCCCTGCCTACTTCCAGATTGCCACTTCATCCGAGGCTGGAGTGAAGGGGCGTGGTGGCCCCAGCCTGTTTATAGTAATAGTCGTCGTGATCATCTTTACATGACTAAAGGTCTATCATTTTGCACTTAAAAAACTTTCACTCCATTACTTTCCCTGTCATGTGTTTTCATGATAATTGAGATTATGCTGCAGCCACTTCTTTGACCAACTGCTCTGTCAGCAGATTCTGAACCTGTCTAACTTCTGCCAACCCAGGGCTTACTGTGCTGAGTCTAGGACTTCACTGAACTGCCTCTCCTATAGGAGGCCTCTCTAGGCCCAGCACCCCCAGTTCTGCTCTGAATGCAGTCAGACTGCCGGTTCACCCTCAGTTGCAGAGATGGGCTCGGTGGGGACCACCTTTTTTAGGTTGGGAGATCAAGGGGATGTTGTCATATACACCACAAAGGAAGCCACCTCCCCGTGATGAAAGACTAGAAAAGACTGACCACTGGACTTGGAGAAAATGAGGCCAGAGAGAGCGAGAATTACCCGGGAGCCACCCAGAGGGCCAGCCAGGCTCAAACCCAGAACCCAGCTCTCTGACCACCCGGTGTGGTGCTCCGTGCACTCCCACACAGCCTGATCCCCACAGAAGAGCTGTCCCTTGCCCTTGAGGTTCTGTGCCCACCCCGAGCAGGGCCCATGCCCCTGCCCCACTTCTGCCACCCCTGACTGATCTTCTAAGGTACTGCTTCAGTTCTGTCTTCGGGGCTGGGATGCAGGTTCCCCACTGATCTCTGCTCTTATCCCTCACAGGAAGACAACATGGCCTTTGGGAAGCCTGCCAAGTAAGTGATGACCACTTGGGGGACTGGCCCTAGGGCCAGGTTCCTCCTGACTGGAGTCAGGCCAGGCCTTCTGGGGCACAGCAGGAGCCAGCACCTGGGGACCAGGTGTGGAGAGGAGAGACAGGCAGGACCCACCAGAGCATATGGCCCTGTACTGAGCACCTATCGCCTGCTGGGCTCTGGGTTAGATCCTTTACTCATAGACCATCTAGGCTTCGCCCCAGCTCTCCAAGGCCCTATTTTCAGCTCCATGGCGAGGGTGAGGCAAGGGAAGTGACAAATGCAGAGCCATTTAAGGTATAAAGATTTGGAACTCTCTGCTGGAAAGTTCTGGTTGGAGAGGGCAAACACAGCTCAGGCCCCATGGGAGCTATTGTTGGTCTGTTTGGGATTTTTTGTCTTCGTTTTTCTTTCTGAGGGACCCACCTCAGCTGTGGGCCTGGTGACAACCCCTCAGTCATCAGTATGCTCCAAACGGCGTTGGGTGTTCTTTGCCCAGGATGGCAGACAGGAAAGGGCCATCCTGGGGCCCAAGGAAGAAGCATCCCGGAGTGGGACTCCCCCTATTCCCATTCTGACTGCCTCAGGCAGATGGAAATGTGGTCCCCTGGGCTGGGTGTCTGCTGCCAGGCTGCTTTTTGAGGACAGTTTCAAGGGCACCCATTTCCAGGTAGTTGCTCCTGAATGGCCCCAGTCCTGGCTACCATCATTTCTCACTGGTCACTCTAGGCTCCTCTGCCAAGCTGTTCCCCACACAGCAGCCAGAGGGCGCTCTGACCCCAACACTCCCTGACTTTGAGACCCTTTGGGGCACTGCATTACTTGGAAGAGCATTTCTCATCTAGTTTGGGGTTTATGAACTTGAGTTCCAGTCTTCTCTCCCACTCACTTGGTCAAGGGGGGACCTCGGGGAGATTGCTCGCTGACAGAGAACTCTTCTGTGTGCCTTTCAAGTCCCCCCGCCTGCAATTCCAGCCTCAGCTGCCAGCTTTCCTTCACCCTCTTCCTCCCTCTGAGTCCCCCAAAAGTGCTCAGTTGCTTAATTCTTAGTACGCACTGCACAGTTTTACGCCTCTTCCTTTGTTCAAGTTGCTCCCCCTCCCTGGGATGCCCACAGGGCCCCTTTCTGTACATGGCTAACTACTCTTCCTTTAGACTGGACTCGGGGGTCCTTCCAGGAAACCTTCGCACACCCCCGAACTGGGTTAGTTCCATCTCTTCCCCAGGGTCGACCATGGCACTGGATGTGTCACACTGTATTGTAATTGTCTGTGACTCTCCCTGGAGCTGGTTGACCCCTGCAGCCCCAGCACCGGGTCAGGGCTGGGCACAGGGCAGGCATCAAGGAGCATCTTGGAGCTGAGCAGCCACAAGGGAGCAGAGCCAGTGCCTAGAACCCCTCTTTCCCTCAGGTACTGGAAGTTGGACCCCGCTCAGGTATACACCAGCGGACCCAATGCCTGGGACACAGCTGTGCACGACGCCTCTGTGGAGTACACGCACCGCTTGGTTGGTGGGCCTGGACTGGGCCGGCACTCGGGGGGTGGGGCCTGGGTGGGAGGTTTCCTGCAGCCCAGCTAACCCAGCCCTTCACATGCCTCCAGCACAATCTCTGCTGCGACAACTGCCACTCACATGTGGCATTGGCCCTGAACTTGATGCGCTACAACAACAGCACCAACTGGAACATGGTGACCCTCTGCTGCTTCTGCCTGCTCTATGGGAAGTATGTCAGGTGAGCTGCCCTCTTCCCACCGCCCCCAGCTGCCTTCTTCCACTGGGGTTGCTCTCCCCAGGATCCCAGCAAAGCCGTTTCTGGAGCCCTTCATCCAGCAGGGAGGAAGCAGGTGCCAGAGGGAGCTGGGAAGGCTCCAGGACCGTTAGCAGGTCCCTGGTGAGAGGGAGGTGGCTGTGTTGAAGTCCAGCTTCACTTGGGTCCCAGGCCCAGCTCAGTCCTTCCTCACTCTGAGAACTGGAGTGAGTGCTTTGGCCTCTCAGCTGTAACTGCCCTCTGTGAAATGGGGATGATGGTTCTGGCTCCCCACAGAGCTGTGAGTCTGCAGGATGGTGTGGCTGTCTAGCCTCCCAAAGGGTCCCTTCCCAAGCTTCCCTTGTCAGAGGCAGGAATCTGGGCAGGTAGGCCCCAGGTGTCCCTCTTCACACCCCACAGAGACTTGCCCATGGCCCCACAGCACAGCACAGTGGAGGCAGGACTTGGGTGGTAGCACACCCGGGCTAGTCCAGCCACTTCTCTCCAAGGGTTCATCTAGCTGTGCTCGCCATTAAGAGTTCCTGAAAAGGAGACTCTCGGGGGTCTTTTTTCAGTCCTGGGAGGCTTTTAAAGGACGCTCGCCTGATGTCCTCATTGTACAGAAGGAGGACCTCACTGGGCCCACAGACAGAGACAGAGCCGGGCTTCACCCACGATGTGCCAAGCCCTCCCCTCCCAGTGGGCCCCTTTATGAGGGCTGTGGGCAGGGGCACTCCTGGTCCTCTGCCTGGAGACTTCTCCCCAGAGGCAGGGGTGATTACGGGCTCTGTGGAGGGACAGGACTCTGGGCCGCACTCCTGCCTGCCTGGCCCTGCCCACCTGTGCTCTCTTTCCCTCCTCTCTTTCAGTGTCGGGGCCTTCGTGAAGACCTGGCTGCCCTTCATCCTCCTCCTGGGCATCATCCTAACTGTCAGCCTGGTCTTTAAGCTGCGGTGATGGCTGCCCAGTGGCCCCAGACCCACCAGGCTCCTGAGGAGGCAGCTGCCACTCCTTTTCGTTCCAGATTCTTTCTCCTCACCCTGAAAGGCAGGGATGGGCCTGCCGTTTTCCAGCTGGGGCTCTGGGCTAGGTGGGATGGGATGGGGGCTGAGGAGGAGCATGGGGCTGGGGCATTTGCTCAGGTGTCTCACTGACTGACCACTCAGAAACTCCCTGTCCCCTCCCCAGGCTTGTGACCCCCACCCTCGAGGTACTCTCTCTGGTCTGTCTATTGGGAAGGCCCTAGTCTCCCCTCTGTTTGTGGAATCCCTCCTGCTGCAGCCAGGCCCTGCAGGCCACGCCTGCCACTGCCTGCTGGGCACCTTCTGCCCCAGCCCTTGGCACATCAGATGTCATTCATGGACCTGGTGGGGAGAGGGGAGGGCATTTGGACCCATGGGACAAGGCAGCACACTGGTCCCAGTTAAGATGAGTGAGGGTGGTCACTAAGACATCTCTATAAGCTCAGCTGCCCTGAAGTCTTTACCACTGGCTTCTGGAATGGTCCAGAGGGACTGGATGCAACAGCCCCCCCCCCGATGTTTACTAAAAGCTGCACTAGGGGTAGCTTGTGCCGTGCTTCCTGGCATCCTCTAGTCCATGCAGCCCTTTCTTTCCATTCTTTGAGGGCTTCCTAGCTCTTGGGCCCGTATCCCCCCTATAGTTTGGGGCCTAGGCTCCATCCAGGCCAGAGCAATGTCAGTCACACTTGGCCCCAGCCCCAGGGTGGCCTCATGGTGGTGATCACACCCCTCGGGTCCAAGATGTGGGGACCTGTCGGAGCAGCCTGTGCCATCAGGGAGCTGGAGGGAAGCTTTTTCCACCCACCTGGCTACAGCTTCTCCTTCAAGTCATCAAAAAGGGCCCTGTGCTGCCACCTCAACCCCCACCTCCACCCTCAGACTCCTGTGTAAGGGACTCCCTGGTGGGGCAATAAAGAGTTTTGATTCCAGGTGGCACCTCTCACTGTTTCCTCCCTCTGCGGTCCCCAAGCCCCTTCAGCCCATATCTTGGTGTCCTTGGCTTCCTGCACCCACTGGTGCGGGGTCTGGCTGAGCCCACCATCAGTGCCTGGAGCTTACAGACTCCAGCCTCCCTCAGGTGCTTCCTGGCCCTGTGCCCAGGCTGTGGGAATGCCCCACCATTATCCTCTTTCCACATCCACCATTCCAGTGCTCTCTCCTTGACGCCAGTGAGTATTGAAACCCCTCCCCCAGCCCCTGTTGGGAAGAACTTGGTAGTAGGATGGGGGCCTGGAGCTGAGCAGGCCTGTGCTTCAACTGGGCAGGCCAGAGTCCCGGGCCTGTCCCCTCAAGCGGGTGTACAGTTTAGGATAAGCTAAGCTCCTGGCCCTACCATATCCATCACACACTGTCCAGTTGATCATACAAAACCCTGTGGTCAGGGCCTGTGGTCATGTCACTGCCCTGTTTCTTGGCACCTCCAGACCTCTGGCCTTCAAGGCCCTCCACAGTTAAACTGCACCTCCAGCCTCGACACTGCATACCCTGCTCACCAGTGAGACAGGGCAGCGCTGGTCTCCAGCATCTACCTGCTCTGGTCCTTTGCTCTCCTATTGAAAATGTGGCCTTTCTTCCTAAGGCCCAACTTAAAAGCCACCTCCTCAGTGAAGCCTTTTTCAACCCTGCCTTTGTGCCACATGTCTCACTTCAGTTGAACTAGCCAAGGGTTCCATCTCTGACTGCCCTTGGCCTTGCTGTCTTGAGGACAAGCTCTAGCTGCTGGCCCTCAGGGTCCTGGACCAAGGTCTGTCAGCTTATCCCAGGCCCTGCAGAGCTGTGGCTTCTGAGCCTGGGCGTCCTCCAGGGCGAGGCTGAGGCGCCTCCTCCCTGCTTCAGATCGATTTCATTGTCAAAAAGCTGTTTTGTATGTTAGGGTACATCTGACAATTGGTTGGGGAAAAAAAGAAAAGTTCCACTACTTAGAACAGCCCACACCACATGATGGATAGAAAAAGGTATAAAGGACTGCAGCAGCCCAGCAGAACGAAAAATTAACCTTGGGAAGATAGAACATAAAAAGGTGCCATAAAAATGACCAACCACTCCTTAGTATGCTAGGTCTTGATCTAAAGGATCATTTCATCTCCACAATAGCCCTCCGAGGTTGGCGCTATCATCCCCATTTTACAGATGAGGACACAAGCCCAGACAGGCACAGTGATTTGCTCAAGGTCACAGAGGTAGGAGGAGTGGCACCATGATTCCAGTCTGGCTCCAAATCCCCCACTTGGAGCCACTCTGAGGTCACCGGTCACCGCACTGGAGCACAAGGAGTGAAAGTGGGAAGGCGCTGCTTCCCCAAAGGGAATGGGTGCCATTAGCCCAGAGAAAGGAGAGTGGATGCTGGAGGCAAAAAAAAAAAAAAAAAAAGCCAGGAAACACTCCTTAGACCAGTCCTATAAGGTGGCAGCTACTGTTGTCCCTGTTTTACAGAGGGAGAGAATGAGGCTTGCAGAGATTGTCATTGGTCCAAGGCCACATGGGGACCAAGTGGCAGAGCCAGAATTTAAAGCAGATCTTTTTTGGATTCTAGCACCCTGGCTCTTACCCGTGGGGAGTTGCCTAGAGACCAGCCACAGTGCAGAGGCAGAAAACTCAATGGAGGACTATGGGTGGTCCTGTGGGGAGGAGGCAGGTGGGTGGGGAGAGCCTTCCAGCAGGTGGGGGTGGAGTGGGGCACAGATGGACTAGGGGTGGTGAGGGGACAGGAAATAGAGCCTGTGGCTAAGGCTCGAGGGGCGTAGGAGACGAAGGGTGGTGAGAGCAGATTTACAGTGAGAATCCTAAGGGTCAGGCTGAGGAGCCAGGCAGTCCAAACGGAGGACGGACCGTCTTGGGGGCTGGTGAGACTTCTGTCAGTGACAGTGTTTAAGGGAGGCTGGGCTGGTTTGGAGCAGATTTGTGAGTGGGCCAGTGAGTTACTTACTGGTTGTCCACTGGTGCCTTCCACAGCTGAGGAATGACAAACATGGTGTGGTGGACAGGGCCCTCTGACAGCTGTGGAGTGAAGAGCTGAAGGCCAGTGCAAGGAGACCAGAAAGGAGGAGGCTTCCAGAAGGGGCTGAGCAAGGGACTGATGCGGGTAGTGGGGGAGACACAGGTGGGAAAGCCGCTGGAAGGAAGCAGCCAGTGACCAGCAGGCAGCCTGGGGGACAGGACAATGGGGCTGTTTACAAAAATGCGACCTTGGAAATAAGGTTTCAAGTGTGGAGTTCAGGCTGAGGGGGCAGCAGGAGAGATGGGTGGAAATAGCAGAGTCCAGGACAGTCACAGCTATAGGAAGACCAGAACTGGAGAGGAAGGGAAATTTAGAAACCTGAAGAGCAGACAATGAAGTCTGATGTCTTCCAAGGGTGAGGCTGCTGAGGAAAAACAGGCCTGGGAGGAGCCAGGACCAGCTGGTGGGAAGGCTGAGGACGCTGCTGGCCACTCTGCCTGGGTTCTGGGAGGGGGCATCGCTGAGCCCGCCCCCACCCCACCCCCCGCTGGCCCTCCAGGTGCACAGCATATGCAGATGCACCCTAGATGTGTCAAGGGCCTGAGGGATCTCAGTAAGTGGTAGTGAAAGCCATCTGAGGAGAGATTATTGCCCCCACTGAACAGAAGAAAAAGAGGCTCAGAAAAAAGATGGACTTGCAAAAAAAGCAAACGGGGAGGGGAGCGATGTGGCTCAAGCGGTTGAGCGCCTGCTTCCCACATGGGAGGTTTGGTCCCTGGTGCCTCCTAAAAAAATAGAACAACAAACAACAAGCAAACAAACAAAAAAAACAACTCAGGGGAGCCGATGTGGCTCAGTGGTTGAGCACGGGCTTCCCACACACGATGTCCAGGTTCAATCTCCGGCCCTGGTACCTTAAAAAAAAAAAAAAAAGTAAATGGGGAAGACTGGATCTTGGCTGGGGCAGGGGAGAAGGGGTACCCTCAAGTGCTCAGAGCGGGGGTGCCATTCCAGAGCCAGTCCCCATGGGGGTGGGGTGAGGCTTCCTTAGAGTCCCCGCCTTGCCCCACCCCTCTCTTGGGGGTCTGTGAAGTGCCCTCTTATCTTTGATCCAGGGCTCCAAGTGCCAGGCCCCAGGGGCAGGGCAGGCTGTGTGGAATGAAGTGGTCTTGGGGGCTCAGGAAGCTTTGGCCCAGCCTCTGGCCTCTTGTGCCATGACAGGAATGAAAATGGCCCTCAAGCTTCATGGTCCGGAAGCAAATGGACTCTAGGGCCAAACCTCCTCTTCTCAGGGTGGAATAGAATCTGGGAGCAGAATGAGGTGCTCAGAGGAGCTCCCCTTGGGTAGAGGAAGGGTGTGTGGGAGCCTCAGCCTTGGCACCAGGAGATCCAAGCCTCCTCCAACAGATGGAGGCAGCAGCGGGGGCAGAGACAGCTGCTGCGCGGTGGCCGGCACCTCCGGGAGGCAAGCGCATGACACACGGGTGGCAATAGTTGTTGACATGGCCCTGGGCACTGGACTGTGTGGAGAGGGGACCCCTGGCCCCTACTAGATGGCAGCTTGGGCCAGGTACTTTCGTTTGCCTTATAATAGGCTCTTCACACTCAGCTACCCCCAATTTGCATGGCAGGAAATTGCAGCTCAGAGAGGTTAGGAGACCTGGTCAGGGTCACACAGTGGTAAGGGTTGTCTTGCTGCAAAGTCTGCAATCCTTCCATTACCTGGGCACTTGAAAGGGTTTCCACCTTTGCTTTCAAAGCAAGCTCCTATCAGCAACTCAGCGGGCAGGGTAGGGCTGCTACCCATTCTACAGAAGGGGCAGCCAAGGCTCTCAGGCGCAGGGGCCTGCTCGAACTACACAGTGAGTCTGCTGTGTTGCTGGGACCAAATGCCAGGCCCCTGCTCTACCCACCTCGTAGTCTCCGGGTTCTCTGAAAGCCGAGGGTGGGGTTGCCCCCAGGGAGCCGGGAGTCCAGGCCCGGTTTTGCATCAGGCCCTGCTGAGAAGGTGTTTCCTCCTCCTCGCTGGGGCAGTTGCTCACAAGCTGGTTGAGTCAGCCTTAGTCCCTCCGGCTCTCTCCCAGTCCCTGAAACTTGGCTGCCAGGGTCACCCTACAAAGGTGTCCCCTCCCTCACACTGGACCCGTACAGGTAACATAGGTCGGGGCTGGAGGTCCCCTGTCAGTGTCCTGAGAGGCAGGCACTGCTACCTGGAATCCTGAGCACCCTCTCGGACCTTGGGGTGGGGGAGGCGGGAGTATCTGGGACTGGAACAGCAGGACAGATGGACAGACTCTTGGATTGACTGGCGGGTTTGTCCCGTAGGGTTGAAACAGAGCTGAGAGGACCAGACCCTTGATTCGGCCCTTGGAGGGAGAGGGGACCGCGGGGAGGGGGGTGCTGCGAGGATAGCTGAGCTCAGGTGCCCACGGCCCGGCCCGGGCAGAAGCCATGCAGATCCCGCCACCTCCACATTCACACACACACCTGGTGGCCCAGCGGGCCCTGGAGCACCGGAGCACACAGCACAACACACATCCAACACAGGAAGAAGCACACGCAGTGCACACACAATACACACACCCCATAGCGCGCACACCCCCACAAGGCTGTCACCCAGAAAGTCTCCATGCAGCAGAGACACACACCCAGGGATACAATATTCACACACACCAAATATGCAGGCTCGTAGGTGCCCGGGTCACTGACATGCCTCCCGACCCCGACACCTACAACAGCAGGACATGACCCAGAGGTAGAAACCTGGGCCCAAACACCAGGCCACGGAAGGAGGCCCAGACTGTGTGTCTGTAACACCCAGCACCTTGCACACAGTCGATGCTCAGGAAACACTGTCAGGTTGAACACGCAGGCATTCGCACAGCGCTGTCTAGAGATGCATGGTAGAGACCTGCAGAAAAAGGGGGGAAGCAGGGGGCCAGGGCCGGGCCTTGGACACTGACTCAGCCTGGGAGGGGACAGAGCGCGGCAGTGGTGGTGGCAGGCACAAGCCAGGACCTGCCTGCTGAGTCGCTCCCCACCTGGTGGCCCGGCGCGGGTGTGCACTGGAGGGCGGGAAGGACAGGAGAGACCACCCAGCGGACTCAGGCCACTGCTTGGCTCTGCCTGGGGCTGAGCACGGGCTCCCTGCCACGTCCATGTGCCCCTCGGGACTGGGCAAATGTTTTCCTTCCGGAGTCGCCATGGTACCTGGGCAGCCCAAGCAGGGACCCCAGCCAGGTCTCAGCGCAGAGGATGGAGAGACTCACTCGTGTGGCCAGAGCAGGTGGCAGCAGGGGCATCCTGGGGGTGCAGGCCCCAGTGAGTGGGTGCAGCTGTTACCTCGGGGACGGGGGGAGAGGAAGCTGGGGGTGTGGGCTGGGGAGGAGGTTGCCTCAGACAGGAAGGCCAAGTGGGCCAGGGCAGGGTAGAGGTGAAGAGCGGAGGGAGAGACCCAGGTTGGGAGGTCCCCAGGGCAGGGGGTGAGCGGCTACATGTGTGCGCTTGTGTGTCTGTGTGGGTGGGTGTACATTTCCCGTGTGTGCAGGATTCTCTAGGTGCGTGTCTACATTTAATCACATTTTAACCAACTACCTGTTGTGTACAAATTATGGGCCTTGGGGCTGATGCCCCAGCTCTGCCTTCAAGGAGCTCACGACCCAGTTAGGGGCAACGTGTATGTGCGAAAGTGTGTGAACGTATTTGTCCCAGGCCTTGTTCTTGTAAATGTGAGCCTCGCTGGCTGGGTCCTTGTCTCTGTGCCTGCCCACGCCCGCGTGGCGATTGAGAATCCATGCATGCACACCTCCTGGCTTGTGCCTGTGTCTGGTAGGCCTCTTCCCAGGGGACGGGCCTCTGTGTGTGCCCGCGGGTGCTTGTGTCTCCAGGAATCAGCACGTGCATGGCGATGTGCTCCGTCTCCACCTCAGGGTGTGCACAAGTGTGTCCCTGTGCACATCTCCCAGTGAGTTCCCGTGTGTCCCTGAGTGTGCTCCTGGCCAGCGCAAACACGAGTCCGTGGGTGTGTCCCACCCTGCTTGCTTTGGCCTTCTCGGGGTTGCAGTCTACCCTCCACCCGGGCACATGCTGGGGGACATGAGGGTGGTCTGCCCCAGCACGTGCCTTGTGTTGGGGCAGATCTTGACCTGACCTCTGGTCTGCCCCCAGGGAGTCACGTGTGCCCAGCCGGGGCACGACCCCTAGCTGATGCCCCTCAGGGGCCACCCATCGCAAGAGGGGCTCTGGGCCCTGCCCGCCCTCCCCATGGCACACAGGCTGGAGCCTGACGCCGACAGGCTGCTGGACCTCAGCTTCCTGACGGAGGAGGAGCAGGAGGCCATTGCTGAAGTCCTGAAACGAGATGCCCACCTACGCCAGCTGGAGGAGGGCCGGGTCAGGTGAGGGAGGGCAGACCCTAGCCAGGGGGTCGCGCTGTCAGAAGCCTGAGTAGTTCTTGACCTTGCCCTTTGGTCCGTCTGCCCTTGGCCAGCTCAGAGCATATCACCTCCCCCAGGGTGGCTGCCCCAGCTCCCTCATCAGCGTCCTGCCTCCAGCCTTGCCCCCTCCAGTGCCCCGGGCATGCTGCAGCTGCAGCTCCCCAGATCTGTCCCTGATATCCCCTGCTGAGACCTCCCGTGGCTCCTCAGCACCCACAGTACCCAGTGCAAGCTCCTCGCCGAGGTCCACAAGGCCCTCCCGGGTTGGTCCCTGCGGCCTCCCCCACCTCATCTTCCACCCGTAGCCACCACCCCCAACACACACAAAGCACACACCATGGCCCTCGTGGACTGCACAATCCCTGAACACACCCTTCACTTCCAAGCCCATGCTGCTCCTTCTGGGAGAGCACGGAGGCAGAGGAGCATGGCAGTTACGAGCAGGGTTTGGGGACAGACAGACACTTCCTAGCTATGTAACTTGCCCAACTGCCCCGAGCACCACTCTCCTCACCTGGAAAATGGGGCCAAGGAGACCTACCTTATAAAATTAAGAGGGATCATGTGAGTGTGGCCCATAGTGACCACTAAGTGAAAATAATTCTTATCCTTCTCCATCTGGAGAACTCCAGTTTGTCCTTTAAGAAGCAAGTCCAATGTCACTTCCTCTGGGAAGCCCTCCTGGATTCCCACAGGCAGAGGTGGCCCTTCTCATGTCCATCACTGCACCTGCGAGGCTACAGTGTACATGTCTATGAGTACTTGCCTATTCGGCCTCCCCACCAGCCTGAGCTCCTCCAGGACAGAAATCAAGTCTGATGTGTTGTTGTGTCCCTGGAGCCGGGTCCAGGGCCTGGCACAGAGTGGGTGGCAGGAGCGCTGGTTGGTGAGTGGTGACAGCATGCCCCCCCTTCATCCTCCAGCAAGCTCCGGGCCTCACTGGCAGATCCGGGGCAGCTGAAGATCCTGACAGGAGCCTGGTTCCAGGAAGCACTCTCCCAACGGCACCACCATGCCCACCTAGGCTCTGACCTTGTCCGAGCCTCTATCCGCGGGAAGAAGAGCTCCAGGGGTGAGAGGAGATCCCGGGGCAAGGCAAGCCTCGTGCAGTCCAGAGCACCAGGTGTATGTGGACAGGAAGGGAGGAGCCCTGGGTTCTGGTCCTAGCTGCCCCTGTCTTTGAGTGGGCACTGCCCCTCCATGGGCAGCGGGAGGTGGGTGGGCACCTCCAAGGGCCTCTCCTAAGAGTCCCAGCCAGACTACCTGAGCACGGGCTTCACAGAACTTTTCCCCTTGGCCCAGGAGACCAGGCTCTGGGCAGCGATGGGGAGGCCCAGGCCGGGAGAGAGAAAGAGGAGGAGCCCAGGTGAGGAGGGGGTGCTGGGAGGGAAGAGGAGGTGCCTGCCACTCACCTGGGTTCCTTCCCCTGACAACCACCTCCCCCTGTCCTAGGCTCCCCAGAGCTGAGTGCCGCCAAGAGAGGCTCAGCGAGGCCAAGGTGAGTAAGGAATCACTGACTGAGTTAATGAATGAGCACAGTGCCCCTAGAGCTGGGATGTGCTGGGAAAAGAGCTGCCCTCCCCGGAACTAGGAGACCCCCCACCCTGTGGGCCACAGTATCCCCATCTGTCAAATGGTGATGTGGACCTGGCCTCTGAGGGAACCTCTGAGTCTGGCTACCAGCGGCTGAGGGGAGGACTGAGGGGCGGTGGCCAGGATTCAGACGCTCCTTCCTCCCACCGCCGGGACCCTGGGCAGCTGGCAGGGCAGGCCCTGAAGGGCGTGAGGTTCAAGCCCAAGTGCCGGCTGCCAGCCCTGCCCTGGGGGCTGCGCTCAATCCGAAGCTGGGGTGGCCTTCTGGAGCCTCTGACCTCTGACCCCATGGTGAACCTTGTGCTCTCCTCAGCCCCAAAGTGACCTCTACCCCTTGCTTCCTTCAGGGACCTGATCTCCCCTCACCATCTGCCCTCCCAAAGGTTTCCGACCATGAGGAGGAGCCCCATGCCCAGGAAGGTAAGTGCAGGTGCGGGGGGAGGGAAAGGCTGCCTGGGTCAGAGGCAGCTGAAGTGACCCCACCCGCCTCCTCCCGGGTTGGTCCCCACGGGCAAGCCCAGGGCAGCGCCGGGGCTTGACTCTGCAGGTCCTGAGGGTCGTAAACCCTCCAGCTTTGCCCAGGGGCGGGCAGGAAAGGGGCTGGCTCAGCAGCCTGTGCCCCTGACCTAGGGGGCCCGCACGTCTACGCAGAGGAGGCGGACCCGGAGCCGCAGCCGGCGCCGCCAGGCGGGGAGCCGCGGCCCTCCCCGGCCCAGGTAGGCGGGAGCGGCCCGCGGCTGCTCTCAAGACCCGGAACAGAGTCAGGCCCGGGAGTGTCCTGCCCGGGACTCTCCGAGCCGTCCGGGCCGGACGCGGGCGGGGGAGGCGCGGGGAGCGAGGGGCCGCCCGGCTCACATGTCCCCCTCCCCAGACTGAGGCGGCGTCCGAGAGCCTGGAGAACGGGGAGGAGGCCCCGGGGCCCGGGCCCTCCCTCGACCGCATGCTCAGCAGCAGCTCCTCGGTGTCCAGCCTCAACTCCTCCACGGTGAGGGGGAGGGGGCGCCCCCAACCGCACACGTAGCCCCCGCCCGACCTCACCCCGAACCTGTCGTTCCAGTCCCCCGACGAGGCGCCCCGCGGTGCGCTTTCCCTCTTGCCCGCGCGTTCCCCCCCCGTGTCCCGGGGCTGAGCCCTCCGCGCTCCGCGCAGCCCCGACGTGAGCGCTGCACCCCGCGCTGACCGCCCCCTCCGGCCCGCAGCTGAGCGGCAGCCAGATGAGCCTGTCCGGGGAGGCGGAGGCGGGCGCCGTGCAGGTGTGCGGCTCGGTGCACTTCGCGCTGCGCTACGAGCCGGGCGCCGCCGAGCTGCGCGTGCACGTGATCCAGTGCCAGGGCCTGGCCGCCGCGCGGCGCCGCCGCTCCGACCCGTGAGTGTCCCCCGCGGGGGGCGACGCCGGCAGCCCAGGCTCCCCCCCCTGGGCCGGGCGGTGGGCGCCGGGGAGCTGCGTGCCCAGCCCAGCCCCGCCCCTTAACCTTTCTTGGCCTCAGTTTCCTCATCTGCAAAATGGGAATAACGGTACCTCCCTTGCTGTTGGGAGGTGTGGAGATTCGGTGTGATCCCGCGGGTGCGTAGCACGAGGCGGCATGCAGGAAGCTGTGCTGCGGGCGGGAAGCCGCGGGGCTGGCAGGGCCCCTCCTTATCTCGGGTCCCCGGTACCCCGCCCTAGCTACGTCAAAAGCTACCTCCTCCCGGATAAGCAGAGCAAGCGCAAGACCGCGGTGAAGAAACGGAACGTGAATCCGGTCTTCAACGAGACCCTCCGGGTGAGGCTGCATAGACAGGGCGGGCCCCGACTAATGACTGCGGGGGACGGGGTGGCCGGGGCAGCCATAGTAATGGCATTGCCCCAATCCTCCCTCCTGCCAGGGGAGCGCGTTCTCCAGTAGGTCAGCCTCGCAGTGGGTGTGGAGACAGTCCAGACCCCCCCCACCTTGATGCCCCTCGGGGCACCCCAGGGATTCCATCCTTCTGGGAGCGTGGCAGGACCCCAGTGAACGAACACCCCTGCAGCACTGAAGCCCGGGCCGCAGCGGGGCTCCATCAAAGCGCACCTCCTCTCCCCAGCACTCCGTCCAGCAGGACGAGCTCCGGGGCCGCGTGCTGAGCCTGTCCGTGTGGCACCGCGAGAGCCTGGGGCGCAACATCTTTCTGGGCGAAGTCGACGTGCCCCTGGACACATGGGACTGGGGCTCTGAGCCCACCTGGCTCCCCCTGCAGCCCCGGGTGAGGCCCCCCGGCGTGGGGAAACCCGCGGCACAGATCTCCCATCCTTACCCCACGTGGGCTCCGCCTTCGACAGGGCCTCCCCTCGGCCTCGCCACACAGGAGCCCCGTCCCAGGGCCTGGCCCCAGACGGCCCCTTCCTGGGGACCCTTCAGATTCTTTGGGGATCCCGCCCTCCCCACTAACCACACCCCATCGGTGTGTGGAGACTCCACCCCTTTATGGCCCCTTTCCTTGGTCCCTCTCACAGATCCCGCCCTCTCCGGACGAGCTTCCCAGCCGCGGGCTGCTCTCTCTCTCCCTCAAGTACGTCCCAGCCAGCTCCGAGGGTACGTGACCACCCCGCGAGAAGCCAGGCCCGACTGGCCCTGGCGGGAGGAGGCCTGCTATGGGGGTGGGGGGGGGCGACTCGGTTCAGGCCAGCCCCTCTCTGCAGGCAAGGGACTGCCCCCAAGTGGGGAGCTGCACTTCTGGGTGAAGGATGCCCAGGACCTCGTGCCACTGCGCTCAGGATCCCTGGATACTTACATACAATGGTGAGGGGCGCCTGCCCATGCTGCTTCCCTTCCCTCCGCTGGCAGTGGAGCCCCCAGCCTCCCACAAGCTCCCTTGTCAATTGCCTGTCTCCAGTGTAGGCTTTGAGCAGGGGTGTAGGGGAGGGCTTGAGCAAGAGCCTGGAGTCAGGGAAGTTCAGGACACCTCTGGGGGGCTGCGTTTCAGCATGACTGGCACCTATAGGACTTATCCCAGAGGTAAGGCTGAAACTGGGGAGCTCGCAGAGACCCCTCCATGGAAGGCCTGGAAGGCCAGGCTGTGGGGCTTGGCCCTGAACTTGTGGTTTTCAAAGTAAGCTCTGGAGAACTTCTAGGGGTACCAGATGCTGCTCCACTTTCAGAACATGAAATGAAGGTAGACCAGTCAGGTTCTGGGTTACACCCCTGATTCAACCAGAGAGATTCTGCTTTTGTTTTAGGTATTGCACTTCTGAGCAATATTTTATTTTTTGGAAAGGGTTTCAGCTTTAAAATGTTTGGAAACTACTTCTGAGGAGCAACAGGGAGCCAGTGAAGGTCACTGAGTCAGGGAGTAGCAGATTTGCATTTCAGAAACTTCGCTCTGGGGTCCTGTGAATAGGTGAGACTAAAGGCAGGATATCTGGGAAGAGACTGGCACAAAGGTCCTGGGGCAGCAAGGGATCAAGGGCAGATTTCAGGCAGGAGCCAGAGGACATGGACATATGTGAGGGAGAATGGGTAGGGCTCCGTGACTGATGGCTCTGGGGAGTGTGAGGGAGTGGCCACCTGACACCAGTCCCCCTCCCCCACAGCTCAGTGCTGCCAGATGACAGCCGGGCCAGTCGCCAACGGACAAGGGTGGTACGCCGCAGCCTCAACCCCGTGTTCAACCACACCATGGTGTACGATGGCTTTGAGCCCACCGACCTGCGCCAGGCCTGTGCTGAGCTCTCCCTCTGGGACCATGGGACCCTGGCCAGCCGCCAGCTGGGGGGGCACACGCCTCAGCCTGGGCACTGGTGAGGGGGCAGAGCCCTGGGGGGGAGCCAGTGCCAGGAGGCAGGGGCTCATTGCGTGGCCTTGAGCACTTCTCTGCCCTGAGTATTGATGTCTAATGGGAACTGGGGGTGACTAGGCACAGGGCATAATCGGGGACCAGGTGGGTGTTTCCTGATACCTGGGGTATCTAACATGCCCGTGCCCTCCACCCCTGGCATCCAGGCAGCAGCTACGGACTCCAAGTGCCCTGGATGGATTCCACGCCCGAGGAGAGGCGGCTGTGGCAGGCCCTCCTGGAGCAGCCATGCGAGTGGGTGGATGGCCTTCTGCCCCTCAGAACCAACCTGGCCCCCAGGACATAGCTGCCCATGAGCCCTACCAAACCCCACTCTCTGGACCCCTGTCTCAGGGCCTGCCCTTGGCTAAATTCAATAAACTCTGTCCTAAGGGCAAGGAGGGCCTGATGTCTTCTGGGGGCTTGGAGGGGTGGGGGTGACAGCCAGGGAAGTGAAGAGGGCTGGGGACAAGGAACTTCAGAATCAGACACAAAGATATCAGGGCTGGTCCCAGGACACCTCCCTGCCCCCATACCTCAGAAGTCACCAAGACAAGAGTACAAAAACATTCTGTTTAATCATCTTTGCCTGGTAGTGCTCAGTGTGTTTGGGGTGCCCCTTTGGTTTCCCCCCACTGGGGCTGGAACCCAGCCTGCCCCCCATCTGCCTGGCCTCCTCCAGTTGCCCCTAGGTCCAGGGATGGGTGTGTCAGAAGCTGCTTGTCTCTTCTCCATTCACCTGCCCTTGGGTCTGGCCGCCTGCCTCTGAGACCTTCATTCAGCCTCCCCGAGGCCAGAGGGCCCAGCATGGATCCTGCTCGCTGTGCCAGGATGGCTCTCCAGATGCGGCACACCATCCCTCCCCTAGGGGTAGTGGGCTCCATGTGGCACAGCCAGAAAGGCTCCTGGGCTTCTCTGGGTCCACGGTCTGCCCGATTCCCCTTCCCCCAGGGGACCCTGGTACCTCTGGTTCCCAGGGAGGAACCACAACAGGTTCACAGTTGAGGGCCAGGATCTGCACCTGGGAGAGCCTAGGACATACCTGATGTGGGTGTAGATGAGGTCATCTCGCGTGGCACAGGTAAACAAGGCATGGAGGGTGAAGCTGTGGTTCAGTAGCTGGTTGTGGACACAGACCCACAGAGAAAAGGAGAGAGGAAATTAGAGAAGGATGTGCCCAGAGACCCAATTCACACCCCTTTCTGCACCTCAGTTTTCTCATCTGTACAATGGGAAGGTTATAATAAGTGCTTTTCCGGTATTGAGCTGCTCTACATCAGAGGGAGAAAGTGAGAAGAACTGAAAGATGGACAGATGGGGTCCTTGCCAGTGGGGTCATCAGGGATAGCCAGCACCCTCCCCCTTACGGTCTGAATGGTGTCTGAATCCACACTCAGTTCCTGCAGCCACTTCACCAGGCCCTGATCCGCTGGGGGAGCCGCTGTCAGGGAGAAGCCAGGCGGTGAGCCAGAGGTGCCCCCTGCCAGAAGTCCCATACCCACCGTCAGTGTTCTCCAGCCAGGCCCTGCTCACCTCGGGGCCCTGAGGCCAGGGCACAAGTCCTGGCGTCCCCGGACACCTGCTGTAAAGCCTGCTGCACCAGGGCCTGGCACTCCCGCTCCCTCTCGGCCAGGACAGCTCGGAGCCTGTTGGAGAGCAGAGGCCAGGAGAATGGAGTGGGGAAGGGGGTGAAGCCCGCAGAGGCTAAGGGCGAGTGCCAAGGGCTGCCTAACCTGTCAGTCTCTGCTCGCAAGAGGCCCAGCTGCACCATCAGAGGCGGGGGGCCCTGCTCAGGCCCCGCCGGGAGCGGGCTCCCCTGGACCGGGGTCTCATGCTGCTGCCGCTGGCACCCCTCTTCTTCACTCGGCTCCTCCAACCGCGGGGGGGGCTGCCTCCTCTTCCACCTCTGACAAGCCGAGTGGGGTGCGCTCAGGCAGGGCGAGAACGCCGGCTTGCGCCCCCCCCGCCCCCCTAGACGGCAGCGAGGGCCTCGGGACCCAGGGCGTGGGGCCCTGGGCGGGGACCAGGCTGGGGGAGGCTGGGAGGCTGGGAGTGGCCCGCTCGGCCGCGTCCCGCCGGCTCCTCCCCCACCGCCAACGCCCCCGCCGCTGGTCCCGCGGGCCCCGCCCCCTACCGGCCCCATTTCGCGCTTGGCCACGCCCCCAAGGGTCGCACCCCCGCCTCCTACCCGCGCCCAGCACCGCCAGGGCCGCCCGCACAGCGCGGCTGAGCAGCGAGTCCAGCACGAACATCCAGTGCGGGCGGATCTGGCGCCGGCGGAGGATCTGCTTCACCTGGAGGAGGAAGACGCGGCTGAGATTGCGGGGCCTCAAGCAGGGGCGGGGCTTGGGTTGGAAAGGCCTGGAAGGTCTCCTGCCGGAGGGAAGCGGGTCGGCGGGCTAGGGGTCTGGGGAAGGACTGGGAAGTTAGGACTGGGCAGATGTCCCTTTCCTGACGGCTCCATCTTCACGAAGTAGACGTGGAATCTTAGAACACCAAGTCCTTGCACAGTCCCAGGCACAGGGAGCTCATTACCTATTATTGGATAGCCCTAACTATGAGAAAGCTCCCCTCACCGCAAAAGGGAAGGCGAAGAGCGGTCCGTGCAGAAGCGCCGGGCCGAGGCCCTGGGCCCGCAGCTGTCCTTGCAGCGCCCGCAGCTCCTGGGCCAGCTGCCGGCGGTTGGGGGTGTGGATGTGCGCCCTGAGGGAGTGCAGTAGCTGTTCCACATGATCCCTTCCAAGACGGGGTTCCAGGGGACCCTAGGAAGAAAGCGGGTGTTCCCACTCAGCCAAGACAGGCGCTGGGGGAGGCGGCCGTCCGCAAAGCCCTGTCCCTGCTCCACCGCCAGGGGCGCCGCGCTGGCCGCCACACCTGTTCCTGCGCCTCGCGCAGGTTCTCGGCCAGCGCCGGCAGCTCGTGTTCCAGGACCCCTGCCAGCATGGCCCGGCGCTTGCTCTCTTGGTGCAGCAGGCTCAACCCCGAACTCTCCTCGGAGAACGGGGGTTCCTCGGCCCCGGGCTCCTCGGGCACGCTGGGAACAAGGGGGAGCTGCTGGTGGCGGGTGGCCAGCAGCACCGCCAGCCACCTCCCGCCACAGGGTTTGAATCTCAGCTCTGTTACTGTTATGCCTACCTCACAGGAATAAAAATGTCAACCAGGTACTGAGGGAGCACAACAAACACAAGTAAAAGCACCTGGGGGAAGGCACAGGTAGGCACCAATGCCACTCATGCATGTGGTCAATGTGTCCAGACCCCCACAGAGGCTTTTTTCTGCAGAAGGGTACAGGGCAAAACCTAGCTAAGGATGTGCACCAGGATCCTGGGCTCTCACCTGAGCTGGCTGGTGTCCCCATAACTGAGGCAGCGCTTTTGGGGGCTGGGCAGGTGCTGAAAGGGTGCCTGAGGGCACGGGAAAGTCTGGGACTGGGTAGTCGAGTCAGCTGGGGGAGTGGAACTGGCTGAAGGGGCATCTGAGAGAGGGACAAGGCTGTGAGCCTACCCCCCCCAGCCCCCTCACCTCCACACCTCCCCTGCCCTCACTCCAGTGTGCTCATGTCCTCCACCCCCATAGCACCTGAGGGCCGTGGAGAAGGGCGGGGGGAGCCAAGGCTGCGGCTCCTCTTCCCAGGCTGCAGGAAGGGGTCCTCCAGCAGTGCTTGGGCACTGGCCCGAAAGTGGGGATCTGGCTCAAAAGTCCGGAGGAGGAAGGCTTGGGCCTCAGCTGACAGAGAACTGGGCATAGGTGGATGCACCTTGTACATGCCCACCTGGTGGGGACAGAGGGGTGGCAAATGAGTGTCAAGCTGAGAGGTGCTCAGGGCTCCGTTTGGCCCCACTCCACCTCCATGGGCCAGGTCCTGAGAGATCACACCTGAAACATGGCAGCCTGCGGGCTCCCTAGCTCATGGAAAGGTGGGCGACCTGTGGCCATCTCAATTACAGTGCAGCCCAGCGACCAGATGTCAGCTGCCTTCCCATATCCTCTGGGGCCCTGGTCGATGATCTCTGGGGCCATATACTGCAGGGTCCCTAGAACAGAGCAGAAGCAACAATGCCCATCTAGGCTTTCTCACTGGGTCTCCATCATCTTCTGGCCATCTGCACCCATCCTGAACTCCATCATCCAAAACAGATTCCATCGCCTACTCTGGTCATCAAACATCTATCCTGATTTTCATCACCACCCTAGGCTCTATTACCTGCCAGGGCTTCTCTCACCCATACTAGGCTCCATCACATTCATGGACTCCATCACCCGCAGTAGATCCCACCATATACCCAGGATTGCATCATTCACCTGACTTCTATCACTTACTTTGGTCTCCAACACCCCTGAGCTCCATTTCAGACACTGAACTCAACTTCATTAACTATCCAAGCTCCACTTGTAGATTCCATCACCTCACCCCTGGCTCAATCCCCCGACCTGGATTCCATCCCCATTTAGGACTCCTAACTTCATGTCCAGGAGCAACACCATTTTCTAGAAGGTGCCAAGAGTTCCTCTGCCCCAGGTGAGCATCCCCACTCAGCACCTGTGAACCACATGCTGTTACCTGTGAAGGTCTCAGTGCAGGGTGTGATGCCAGCCAGCCGCTTGGAGGTGCCAAAATCAGAAATCTTGAGCAGCCCACTGAAGGTGTTGATCAGCACATTGTCCCCCTGAGCAGAGGAGGCATTGGGCTCAGTAGACACTGGACTGGCCCCTGCTACCAGAACTGGACTCCACCCTCGGTCCCCATCTCCTGGTGTCCCAACCTGGCCCTACCTCACCCCCCGGGGCCATCTGTCTTACATGCCCTTCTAGGGTCTGGCCTCAGATCTGAGTTTCCCCTTCCTTCTCTAGGGAACCTCCCTGATGAATATGCCCTGTGCAAAGGTCTGCCCGCTTAGTCTAAACTGCTAGGCTCTGTGTGGGGCCATGTCTCCACCCCACCACCACCCCCAGCAGGCCAGGGTGGGCTAGCCACAGGGCTTACCTTGATGTCCCGATGCACGATGTGGTTGTCATGCAGGTAGCCAAGTCCCTGCAGGATCTGGCGAGTGTAGAAACTGATGGTGCTCTCGTTGTCCTGCAGGGGTCCCCACACCGACCGCAGCAAGGAGGACAGGCTGCCTGGGCAGACGAGGCCCCCGTTCCTCCTTGGCACCCACTTACTCCAGCATACGGCTCTCGGCTCAAGGCCCAGACACACCCATTGCACAGCCCGGACTCCATCACCCAGTCCCACTCCATCAGCTAATTCTCGGCCACACCACCCACGCCATCTGGGCTGCATTTCCCTCAGGGCTCTGCACTCCTGCCTGGCTCCATCCCCGCGCCCCACAACTCAGGTTCCATGCCCATCCCACGCAGGGCCGGTACCTCCGGGCACTTCCTCCATGAAGATCTTGAGGTAGCCGCCTTGGCTGGCTGAGCCCAGGTAGCGCACGATGTTCTTGTGGCGCAGGCGTTTGTGCAGAGCGATCTCCTCATGCAGGGGCTGAGAGCACCTGCGGGCAGGCGCGGGAGAGAGGAACGCCGGGCCCCGGGGGGGAGGCTGGGGCAGAGGCGCCCACGCCACCGCAGCCCCAGCCGGGCCCCACCCCGCAGCTTGCCCCGCCCCCGAGCCCTCCCCCACCCTACCGGCACGCCCACAGGGTCCCCGCCCCTCTCCGCGCGTGGCCGCGCCCCCTCGACGCGCCGCACCTGCTGTCCCGCTCCGGGATCTCCTTGATGGCGATGCGAACCCGCGTGTGCCGGTCGCGGCCCGCGTACACCACCCCGTAGGTGCCCTTGCCCAACACCAGGCGCTCGCCCTTCTCCGTGTACTCATAGTCAAACTGCGGGGCGGGGGCGGCGGGGCTCAGCAGGGCCCGCGGGCCTGTCCCTCCTCCGCCGCTCGGACCCGCCCCCTCACCTCCAGCACCTCCCCCACGCCCTCCGCCTCCTCCGCGGGCGCCGTGGAGTCCGGATTCGTCACCAAGGCCTGGATCAGGCCGCAGAACCTGAGGGGCGGGCTGGGGGTCAGACAGGTGGGAGGGCACCCGGAGCGGGGACCTTCCCACCCCAGGCCGGGGGGGACAGCGGCCCGTCCTTTCCGTCACTCCCCCGAGCGTCCCAGGCGCTCAGGGGCCCCGGCCCGAGAGTGCGCACCACTGGCACTGCCCCGCGCCGGGGAAGCACAGCTGCACGTCCTGAGCCGGCGGCAGCGCGTAGAGGAAGCAGCAGCGCTCGTCCCGCTTGGAGGCGCTGGGGAGAGACCAAGAACCCCGGTGAGTGCCAGCCCTGCCCCTCCCGGGGCGACCCACGGCCCCTGCCTCACCTGATGCCGCAGATGGAGGCGACCGTGAAGGTCCAGCTGGAAGGCGCATCCTGCTGGAAGGAGGAGGGTCTGAGGGGGTATTGGCGCCCGAGAGCGGGGTCTGGGGACGGGGGAAAAGGCTCCATGGTCAGAAGGGGATTGGTGAATGGGGGCGGGGCCCGGCGGCGACTTCACCTGGGTCTCCGACTCCAGCAGACTCAGGGTTACAGCGTGCACGGTGTCTGTACCCCCAACCTCGAGTCTCGCAGGCAGCAGCACCTTGTTCAGTTCCAGGACCAGCACCTGCCAGGGGGAAGGGGCAGAGGGCTAGGTCAGAACATGCTCTCCCCTCTCCCAGGTGCCCCACCTCCAGGGGCCTCACCAAGCACTGGTCCCCCTGGGGGGAGGTGGGCTTGAAGAATGGCTGGCAGGACTGTAACAAGAAGTGGAGCCAGAAGTGAGCGCGGCGCTGGGGTCCTCCAGGGGCCTTTGGCATGGGTCTGAAGTGCTGGTAGAGCAGGAAGGTTTCCATCACTGACACCAGGTACCTGCAGGTACAGCCTTGTCCTCAGCTCAGCCCAGGCACCAGCTGGCACTGCCAGGGAGAGTGGGCTGGCTTGGATATAGCCAGAATGTGGCATCGAGTGCCATGGCACTGGCCCGGGAGGCCCAGGGTCATTGGTTCAGAGCTCAGGCTGCAATGTCAGTGGACGTGGGTGCAGAAGCAACAGCCCAGGCCAGGCCAATAGGCAGAAGGGATCACCTACCATATGGGGGCATTAAGCTTGTACAGCTGCTCTGCAGCCAGCACCACCTGGATGGGGTCATTGGCAAGGATCTGGGCTCCCAGGTAGAAGCCCACATCCCAGTAATACTGCATCTTCTCCACGCAGCCCTTACGAGCCAGCAAGCAGCCCAGCTTCATGCCTGGAGGAGAGGGGCATAGAGCCCCTGTGAGTGTGGGTACAGGTGTGGGCATGAACAGGGATATCAGTAGAACCTTGGTGTGGGCAAGATCTCAGGTGGGAGTAGGAGCTCAGATGCAGGTGAAGGTTTGGGCACAAGTATATGTGGAATTCAGTGTGTAATGAACACAGGCGTGAGCTTGGGGACAAGGACATACACACGGGTACAGGGCCGGTAGAAGGACCCAGGTAGATACAGACAGAAGGGGATGACCTCAGTCCCACCCAATGTTCTCCTCGCTCCCTCCTTCCTTCCGGGTCCCTCTGAGCCCTGGTTTTTGCGGGACTAGAGGAGCCAGGATTGGGGCTTACCTATTAGCTGGAGCTCCTCCGAGTCCTCAAAGCGCTGCCCAGCAGCAATGAGGAGCACAGCTGCGTTGATGCCAGAGTGGAGACTGGGCTCCACCTCAAAGGCCTTGCGGTACCTAGCGGGGAGTGGGGGAGAGGGACCCAGGGCTGGACTGATGCCCACCGGCCCATCCCTCACCCCACTAGCTCAGCTCACTGCCTGTGCACTGTGCCCTCACCAGTGGTAGGCATGCTCCCGGTGCCCAGCATCCTGGAAGCCGGAGCTGAAGAACATGTCCTTGTAGACACGGCCACACATGCAGTATAGGTCAGGTGCCACAGAACCCCCAGACTGTACCAGGGGCAGGAGCACAGCCAGTGCCTTCTCCCGGTCCCCAGGCCTGTTCCTCCTGATGGCAGGAAAAGATGGGCTGGGGAACCCCCAGATGCTCCTGCCCCGACTCTGTCCAGAAACCACTGGATCCTGGACAGCAGAGAACCTTCCAGGAACCTGACAATAATGACCCCAGAACAGCAGTGACCCTGGTCAGCACTGACATCTCTAGGGACAATGGCCCCAGAGAGAAGTGATTCCTAGCTGCAATGACTCTGAATAGCAGTGACCTTGGACAGCTATGACCAGACAGCAGGTCAGCTGATGGACTAGAGGTAGTGACCTCTGAAAGGCAATGACCCCCTGGGGCAGCGATCCCTCCTTTCCGAGTCAGCAGGAACCCAGAACAGGGACCTTGGACCTCTGAGCAGTGACCCAGGTCAGCAATTTCCTGGACAGCAGTAATCCCAGGCAGCAAAGGCCTCGCAGAGCAGAGACCCAGGCCACAGAGAGCCCCGTGTGGCCATGGCCTTGCTCTGCCACTCACCGGTTGAGGGCAAACGTGTAGTGAAAGCAGACATTGTGCTGTTCGGCCACATCACAGGTGGGCAGGGCCTGCAGGGTCTCCACCAGCTCGATGATGGCCGAGTAGTCCTGTGGAGGGAGGAGCAAGCCCGGCATGTGGACCTCTGCCTGGTCCCATCAGCCCCCAGCCCCTGAGAAAAACCTTGGCCTTGGCTGCCCTCCTGCCCCAGACATCCCACTCTCCCCACTCCTTCCCACCCGCCAGCCTCCGCGCACCCCGCTCAGGCCCAGCAGGTACAGCAGACATCTTGCACATTACAAGAACCCACTGTGTGCCCCGTGGCTGGGCGCTCCCAACATCGCAACTGCTCTGGGAGGCAGGGCCACAAACAGCCCCTATACAAATGAGGAAACTGAGGCTCAGAGAGGTCAGAGCCTTTGCCCCGAGCCACCGGCGGCCAGGTGGCACAGCCAGGAGCTGAGCTTGGGTTTGTCTGACAGCAGACGCCTCCTGCCTCTCTGAGCCCCGCACACCTGCACATCGCGGTAGGAGAGCAGCAGGTTCATGACGATGTCGGCACTCAGCAGCTCCACGCTGTCCAGTCTCCGCTGCAGGCGAGCCAGCTCCTGCCGCAGCTGCTGCCCGCTGAACCGCTCCCGCGCCTGTCGGATGTTCTGCCGAATGGTCTCCCGGAAATAGCCACTGGGGCCCACGGGCAGGAAGGGAGGGAGGGAGAGCCAATAGTGGGGCTGCCCCTCAGGTGGGCCCACTGCATCCTGGTCAGCCCCCTCCTGGTGCGCCTTCCCCGGGGGACCCCCATTACCAAGAGTCCGTGGGCATGGCCTCCAGCAGGCGGGCCAGCCGGCCCACCAGGGGCGTGAGCAGGGCCTCGGTGCCCACCCCGGCCTGCACGAGCCCTTCAGCTAGGCCCCTCAGGACGCCTGCATCACCACACAGCACCCGGCCGCTGGCCGTCACCACATAGGGGATCAGTGTGTAGCTGCCAGCGCAGTCCTGGGGGGAGGGCGTCAGGGTCAGCAGAGACCAGCACAGGGGAAGGGAGGGTGGGGATGAGGTTGGCACCAGTGGGCATGGGGACAGCATGAAGGCAGGTAACAGGCCACGGAGCAGAGGGTCATATTGATTGGATGTCAGGGGGCATTAGGGAGGTCAGAGGTGACTGAGGGGGCCAGGAAGGGTATGGAGGTCAGAGGTCACATGGGAGGTCAAAAGGCACATTGGAGGGAGGGATGGTTTCTGCTCACCGAGTTCTTCTGGAAAACATCCTCCTGCAGGAGGCAGAGAGTCAGATACTGGTGGTGTGGGTGGGCCCCACCGCAGCCCTGGGCCTGCCCACCAGCCACCTGGCCGCCTACCCGCAGGGCCTGCAGGTCAGGGAGGTCGGCCTGGGAGCAGAGGAGCACGTTGTTGGTCATGCTGAAGCTCTCGCGCACACCGAGGTGGTAGAACAGGGAGGGCTGGGCCAGGGAGGCGCTCACCTCCAGCACCACCACGTCTGCGGGCACAGAGGGGCGGCCCTGAGCCCTGGTGCCCGGCTTGGTGCCCAGCAGCTGGGGACACGTCCTGGCTGGGTCTGCCTTCCAGTGTGACTCCAGCAGGGTCCAATTCCTCTCTGGGCCTCCGTTTCCCCCCTTTTAGGAGCCCTCTGGCTCTTACACAGAGCTGACATCTGTGGTGTTGCCGGAGGGGCAACCTCCGCCATTGTGCCCTGCAAGAGGACTGGCCCCTTCTCCCACTGTTCCGAGCCCGTGGGCACCCAGCATGGGGGAGGGGCGGCCTGCAGCTGCCCAGAGTCTCCTCGGGGCCAGTGGAGAGGCAGGAGTTATGCAACCACAGCAGCCCCTTCCCTGGGTCCTCAACCCCAGTCCCTTGAAAGGGGTGGGCACGAGCAGTGTGCAGAGCCAACGCCGTGTCCGTGTGTGCTGTGTAGCTGTGTCTGACCCTCTCTCTGTGTGTGACAGTGTCTGGAGGCCTGTGGGAGAGAACGCATCTGCCACTCGCGAGCCTACGGCTGTGTGTCTTTGGTCCGAGTGGTCGCGGCAGCTTTCATTTTCAGGCAGCAGTTTCACCGCCATCCCGGCAAGCACGGTTCCGGGACTCTCGGATGAACAAATAAGTATCGGGGGGCGGGGTGTCCGGGTTGGTGGGAAGGAGGGGTGACCCTCGCGGGAAGAGCCGCCTGCCGGGCCCCGCCCCGGCCCCGCCCGCTCCCTCGGGACCGCGGGGCTTTCCTGAAACCCAAGTTCCCTAGTCCACAGCCAGGTCCCGTGGGGCCCCTTCGCTTCACTTTTTGCTTCCTAGCCCCATCCTCGGAAGCCACGTGCCAGGATCCCGGAACCCCAGCCCCCGGGGCCGGGCCCTTTCCGGGGTCCCACGGTCCGCCCCCAAGAGCTCGCGCGCAATCAGCCCAAGACTTCTCCAACCCCACCCCGAGGTACCACGGCCCTGCCCCGCTCCCGGCCCGGCCCCGTTCCCAGGCCCAGCCCCATCCCAGCCCCACACTCCCTGGGAACGGTCCCGACTCCAGGGTGCTTAAGCCCCAGCCCTGAAGCGGGTCTGGATCCGCAAAGTGCCACCCCCAGACCGGCTGCGCTCCAGATCCCCTAAATTGCACTTTCATCACGGCCCGGGCTTGAGCCCCTCAGCTTTAGTTCACCTGAAGCCCCCCAAACGGCGCACTCTTCCTGGGCCCTCTCCGGAGTCGGCGAGCCCCCCACCCCGTCTGGCCCACCCACGATCCCCTAAGCCCCGCCCCGGCCCCGCCCCCGGGGCGCGCTCACCTGCGTTGTAGAAGGAGTCCAGCGCCGCAGTGTCGCCGAGAGCCAGAGTCCCAAAGGGCAGGCTGCGCAGCTGCGGCGGTGGCCGGGGCCGCGGGAGCTGCGCGCAGGCCTCGCGCAGGCAGCGCAGGGGCAGGGGCTCCTCCTCGGCTCCCGCCCCGGGCTCCGCCCCGGGCCGCGGCTCCGCGGTCAGCACGTAGACCACGCGGAGCGGGCGGCTCAGCGCGCAGCTTCGGCCGCCACGAGCCACGAGCGACCGGCCCGGGCTCAGCGCCTCGGCCAGCGGGTCCTGCCAGCAGCTGCCGGCGCGCTCCAGGGCCCGGGACCGCGGGCACGGCCCCGCCATGCGGGGGCGCTCGGGCGCTAGGCGCCCTGCTCTGGGGAACCGGGATCGGGCAGGAGCCAAGGGCGGCGGAGCCAGGGATCTCGGGATCTGGGAATCTCCTGCAGGATCTGAGGATCCGGAGTCCAACCGGAGGTCTCTTTTCGGGAATATGGAGCCCAGGGCAGAATCCGAGCTTGTACTTCCACGGCCCGGGAATCTGGGGCATCCGGCGATCCGCGGTTTAGCTCAGGAGGCGGATCCCGGGAGTTAGTTCGGACCGCGTTTGGCATCCGGACTCGGCAGGGGTGCGCCCGCCGACGCTCTCCCCTGCCCTCACATGTAGGCCCGGCCCAGCCCCTTCCCAGCCGGCCGGGAAAGCTCCACCCTCGGCCCTAGGGCAGCGCCGCTCCCTAGCGGCCCAGGACTTGGCTTCCTCCTCCCTCTTCTCCCTCCAGAACCTCTGAAACTGGCCGCTTCCGGAACAGCCCGTGCCCTGTGCACTGCTCACAGCAGGCGCTGCTAAGGTGTGTGCAGGCCAGGGGTTGGGAAGAGGCGCGAACCGCAGGTCCTGCGTGAAGGGATCTGTTGAACAGATGAATCCACAGAAACCCCAGCGTATGCAGAACAGGTGACAGCGGGTGCCCTCCAGGGCTCAGGAAGCCTGCCTCTCTGCCTGCCACTCTGCCTGCCAGCAGGCTCTCAGCCCTGCTGTGGGACTCTGCATCTGAGCCAGGGCCTTTGCCCTCTTGCCAAGGGGGCTGCTTTCCCCACAAGCCAACCTGCTGTGAGCCCTGCCGACCTTGGATTTGGGTCCAAAACCTGAGGACACACCAAGAAGGCTTTTCCCACTGCAAACATTTCTCTGTCCACCTGAAGGACAACCTCCAAAATCCCAGCCCTTTTGGCTACAACCGCTTTCCATCTCCAAACTCCCAAGAATCCCTAATCTAGTGAGAATCAGTGACTGAGGCAGCAACCTGGTGTAAACCTCAGTGGACTCTGAAATCAGGAAGTGAGGAATTGGAGAGGTTGAGTAACTTGTCCAGTATCATTCAGCCACATGAAAGAGCAGGATTCAAAACCAGGAGTGCCTATCAGACTGCAGCCATCAGACTTAATCGGTTATTGCTCTGCCACTTACTAGAATGCAGCTTTGGGCAAATTATTTACTCAAATGCTAGTTCTGGGAAACAGATGTGGCTCAAGCAATTGGGCTCCTGCCTACCATATAGGAGGTCCAGGATTCGATTCCCGGGGCCTCCTGGTGAAAGGCAAGCTGGCTCATGCGGAGTGCTGGCCCGTGCAGGAGTGCTGGCCCGAGCAGGAGTGCTGGCATAGCAAGATAATGCAACAAAAAGAGACCCAGAGGAGAGACAATAAGAGATGCAGCAGACCAGGGAGCTGAGGTGGCGCAAGAGATTGAGCGCCTCTCCACTCCGGAAGGTCCCAGGATTGGTTCCCGGTGCCGCCTAAAGAGAAGACAAGCAGACACAGAAGAACACACAGAGAGCAGACAGCAAGTGCAAAAACAACGGGGGCAGGAGTGGTGGAATAAATAAAATAAACATTAAAAAAAAAAAAAAGCTAGTTCAATGGCTGCTGTTTCCCTGCCCTATTGCCCATGGGAGAAAAATGTACCTTCCTTAGTGTGACCATCTGTTCAAACCAGGCCCCAAAAAGACAGGCAAGAAATAGCTAGCAGAGGGTGAAGACTTGGCCTACAACAGACGCTGGGATGGAGAACAGACAGCTTAGAGGGAATAGGCACCCAGGCATCAGAGAAGATGAGAAAGCTGTGCAATTCCCTCCACAAAACCATCCACTTGCAGGACCTGGGGGCTCCAGGAGAATTCCTTGAGTCTTCTCCAGGCCCTCCACCGTGTGCTCCCCTCTCCTCCTGCCTGGAGAAAAGGTCCTCCTTGAATGGAGCTGAAACCAGTGTGCCTGTTCTGGCCCTCTTGGGTTTTTCCTAGTCACTGAAAGGAAGACTCCTGAAAGCCAGGAAAGGGTTAAAGCAGTTTTATTTTGAAATGGGGACAGGGGGACAGAGGTGGTTGGCAAAGGGGAGGGGCAACCGAGGGTCCGGAAGCTGTACAGGAAAGATAAGGGTGCTTGCTGCCAGGGTGCCCTAGCAAAGCATCATTCGAACCCAGCGGTAGGGATGGCCCATGCCACGGCCCATGGACCAGTCGATGCCACACTTGTGGGCGGTGGCCTCAGATGCCACATGTGCCCATCGAGATTGGCTTGATAGCAGGCTGCATACCACAGGCGCCCTGGACTGTCAGGGCACAGTTGCCCATGCTTGTGGTCAACATCGTAGGTGGAGAAGAGCTTCCCGTTGTGGAGGCTCAGGGAGTCCCCTGGCAGGGAGAGGATGTAAGACGCCTTTGGTGCCCTGGGAGATATTACCTCACAGGAGCCTCAGGGCAGAGATGAGGTGGATGTCCTCAGGCAGGCGCCAGGAGCAAACAGGAGCATCGAGAGGCCAGGTTGTTTGCCCCAGGTCACTCTCACGGGGGATGGTCTCTTCCCCCTGCCTTGTCCCCTCCCAGAATCCCCAGCTTCCTTCTAGCTCCTTCGTCCCCTCCCATCTCATCAGCTGTCTGAGCAACTCTGCCAGGGAGGGCTAGCAGGAGCCCCTTGGGTGCCTGGGCAGGAAAAGGGGCTCCCCTGAGGCACCTCCCACCTTCCCATAACCACTTCCCTCTTTCAAATCTGTCCCCAACATCAGTTTCTCTGAAAAGCTACCCTAGTTCCTCTTCTGAAGCAGAGCGATGCCAGCACTCAGCAGAGCCGCAGACAACACCCATAACCTTCCTCCTAACGCCCGGCTCATTTCAGAGGGGACAAAGCCCAGGCTCTGACACAGAAGGGACTTGCCCAAGGTCGCAGGCTAAAGAGGCAGAGCAGGATTCAAACTCAGTTCGGTTTTGCCTCCAGAGCCTGAATTCTTCACTCTGGCACCATCCTGCCTCACAATTGTCATTTCTCAGATGAGGAAACTGAGGTTCACAGAGGAGAAGGGACTGGCCCTGAGTCATTGCTGGATGCAGTGGCATGCTGGGGAAGGATCCAGCCTCCCTCCCCACCTGCACCTCCTCCAGGGCCCCACTGTAGGCTCACTCACCTGCCCCAAGAGAACTAGCCCAGTGCCAGCTGGTAGTGCTCTGCCTCCCCAAGGACATGGAAGGTCTTGTAGTGGGCAAAGGTGAGGTTGCCCTGAAATCCCTCCAGCTTGACCCACAGCTCCCAGGTCCCTGGGGAGGAGAGGAGGCAGGGACAGAGGAAGACCCGAGGATAGAGATCAGGGTAGCAGAGGAATACCCTGCAATTCCCCCCCATCCTTGCTTAGGAATTTGCCCTGGAGAGTAAGCTGGTGCAGATTTTCATTCCCCAGCCAGAATTCGGACTCCTGGCTCCCAAAACCTGCTTTGTAGGAGGCCCAAGAGCGGAAGAAATCCACGGAACCATCCTGCCGCCTCTGGAATGCCTAGGAAGCAGAGGTGGCCAGCACTCAAGCTATTACCCCAGGCTGGGCATGGGTTAGAGAGGAGCAGGAGGCAGAAGCAACTGAGAGTGGGGGAGCTGTGAGTGGTGGGGGGACACTTCCCTCCTCTCTGGACTGGAGGCTTTTTGACAGAATGGGATTCCTTCAAGTGAGCTTTGTCTGTGAGTGTATTTATGAACTCTACATTCTCTTATTAACTCTTACTGACACTCAACTCCATGCCAAATCCTTGGAGGAGACTGAAATGGTAGAAATTCTGTCCCTACCTTCTGGAGAAGGTCAGGCTTACTGGAAGTCAAACTCTAATTTGCTTTAATTTACTGTGATAAAAATTAAGACATCAGGGCAGAGAAGTCACCCCCTGAGGCTAAAATGGCCTCCTGGGCATACCCTGATGTCTGCCCCTTCTCCTCCAAGCCATGCCATCCCCAGGCCCTCCAGTTTCCCTCCTAAACATCTTTCCATCTGTTTCCTTTGCTGCCACTGTACACTGTTATCTCCTGCCAGACTCCTGCAGTTCCCCATGTCCCGCCTCTGCTCTTGACCCCCCACCCCACTACAATGAATCTTCTATAGTGTGACCTGATCTTTCTAAAATACAAGTCTGACTTGGTCCCTCCCTTGCTTAAAATCTTCTGCGGTGGGAGCGGATGTGGCTCAAGCCGTTGAGTGCCTGCCTCCCACATGGGAGGTCCCAGGTTCAGTTCCCAGTTCCTCCTAAAGAAGACAAGCAGACAACAAGCAGACAACAAGCAAAAATAATGAGCAAAAAAACACCAATGACCAGACAATGAACAAAAATGAGCAAGACGACGAGCAAACAACAAGCATACAACGAGCAAAAAAAACAAACAAAAATCTTCCGTGGCTCCCCACTGCTCCCCAGGATCCTCGGTTGGTCGTTTGGTGGCCTCCATGAGCTGGCCTTTGCAGAGCTCCTCAATCCACCCCTGGCCAGCACCGGCAGCCCCCAGCTGACCATCTACACCTGCTCCCAAACCACTCCCATGATCCCTCCAAACCTGCTGTACTCTCCTGCCTCCCTGTCTTTGTCCCCCTCTACCTGAAATGCCCTTCCAAGCCTCATCTGAATGCAGAACGTTCCATGGCCCTCAGGGTTCTTTCAAAGGGCACCTTCTCTGAGAAGCTTTCTCAGACTTCTTCAGGCTCCTGGAATGACTGGGAGGAGTTCCCAGGCTCCAGTGGGCTCTGGCTCCCCCTCGAGGCCAGGGGGAGAAGTGCCCACTAGGCCTGTCCTGCTCACCTCTTCTCCCCCCCCCCGACTCCACCCTACTCCACCCCACCACTCTCACCAGCCAGCCTGCAGCATCCATGTCACAAAAGACTGGAAGGGCCCTACGCTCAGGTAGGCACAGACGGTACCAGCCGCTCAAGGTGATAGCTCCTGGCAACTCCTAGGGCCTGAGGAAGGGTAGAAGGGCTGAGCGGTGCCTCCATGTTATTCTGCAACCCCTACCCGGGGCGATGGAGCAGGCCAAGAGTGGGACCTCAGGAACCTGCTTGGCCTCTCAGGTCCCTGGAGGGGCCTGGCCATATCAGGGGGTCCACCAACACCCCACCACTGCCTGATTCCAAGTTCCTGGCTCCCGTGACAGCTGCCTCACCCTCCTGGCACCAGAGCAGGTCCACTGGATCTCCTGTCCCAGGAAAGGACTGAGTGTTGGCTGAGGTCTGAGCATTCCCAAGGGATTGCCCCACAAACCACCAGAGACGAGGGCGCCCAGGCCCTTCTCCTAATCCTGTCCCCCTCTCTTCTCAGCTTTTCATCCCTGATGCCACAAGACAAGGCCATGCTGGGAAGTGGCCAAGGAGATACCACCCCTCTCCAGTCCAGGGACAAAAGCAAAAAACAGAGGGGAGGGCCCTTGTTTCACATACTCACCAGGCTCACCCTTAGGGTCCATCTTGCCTGGTGGTTCAGGTTGTCCTGAAATCCAAGAGGCAGACATGAAGGTTCATGAGCCAGAAGGTTCAAATCCCAGCTTCACCCTTTATTGGCTCTGTCACTGTAGGCAAATACCTTCCCCCCTCTGAGCCTGAGCTTCCTCCTTGGTAAAATGGGAATGATATACCACCTAGCTTGCAGAGTTGCTCTCAGGATGCTTGGCACTCAGCCAGAAGCCTGGCGTGGAGTAGGTGCCTGCCCCTTTGTCATGGCTCCTCAGTGTGGACTGTAATCCCAGCATCCTCCCCTGTTCACCCTAAGGTCCCTGCCAGCTCCCCAGCATCTCTCACCTGGAGGACCTGGAGCCCCCTTCTCTCCATTACTTCCTGGGGCTCCAGGACAACTGGATAGGAGGACAACTTTGCTTGCTTCCAGTTCCCTGGGTTCTGCAGTGAGACAAGGGACCAGGTGGACATAGTAGGGGGATGGGGGAGTGGGCATGCCTACCCCAGGCCCCTCCGCAGTTCTCTATCTACCAGATTTTAGCTGACAGGATGCTTGCCTCCTGGGCTGGCAAGGTTTTGTGCCATTTGCGTTTATTTGCATACATTTACATGCAGAGCCCAGACCACCAAACTCCTACCCTGCTTCTTGGCACTGATGAGCATGGGTGAGAGAACAACCCAGGAGAGCATCAGGGGTGAGTTAGAGGGGAGGGTACCCTAGGCCCCTACCTGGGCAGCTGGCGGGGGCGGTTCTGGGTCTTCAGGTAGGTGGGACCCCCAAGCAGGAGGAACAGCAAGGAGAGAGGGGTCCATGGTAGGCCCATCTTGCTGGTGCCATAAGAGGGAGGATGCCAGCTTAGATGGGGGACAGGCTGGTGGGAGAAGGTAAAGCAAGACTTCCCCAGGGACACCCCACCCAGGCTGGAGCCAGCAGGAGGTGAGGGAATTTCCTCCCTCAGCTCCAAAGAGAATGGGCATTGTCCCTGTCCTATCCAAGCAGGATGGAGTCCGAGTTCGGAACCTGACCTCCAAGGCTCCCCAACCATCTCTCCAGGACTCTGAATTGACACGGGGTTTTTCTGCCTTTGAACTGTGGTTCATCCGGAATTCCCTCCTTTTTATCTCTACCTGTGAAGTTCCACCTGTCCACGAAGGCCCAGCCCTAACACCTAACATCTCCTCTAGAAACCTCTCCCTCATCCTGGTCAACCATATTCATGGCCATGGCAACCGTGAGTGGGGCACCTACCGCACCCCAGATGGCATGCTGGGTACGGCATGTACATCACCTCTGACCCTCACACAGCCTTGCTCAGAGCTGTATTACTGGCCCTGTGTTATAGGCTTTGTACAAAGCATGTGCTCAGTAAATATTTGTTAAACCAATAAAGAACAAGAAACTGAGGCCCAGAGGTTGGACATGACTTGTGCTCTCTCTCTTAACTTAATATGCCCAGTGCCAGAGATTTTACCCAAACCCCGTGCCTCCCACTGGTGGAGACACACCCTTAGGAATATGACTCAGTGCCCAACCTCTAGTCCCTTAAGTCCCTCTGAGAGCCCCTAGCAGGGAATAGCTGCTAACATAGGTCAATTGCATGACCAGCCCATGCAGGGGAGGCCAGGAGGCTGGAAGGCTAGGGAGGAGGCAGTAGCCTTGGTTCCCACGTGAGAGGTGAGATCTGAGCTGGGAAGGGACCTCAGGTAATAGGAGAGGAGAGGGAAGACTCATCCTTTTTTTCTCTTCTTTTCTCTTTTCCCCTCCCTCCCTCCCTCCCTCCCTCCTCTCTCTCTTTCTCCCTCTCTCTCCTCTCTCTCTCTTTCTTTCTGCAAACCTTCCCTGAGGGCCTCCTAAGTGCGAGACCCAATGCTGGGGCACTGAGGTACAAGGAATGTCAGGGGCAGTAGAGGCAGGGTTTTCCTAATGAGTGAATCCGTGAGATGGAAGCGCTGAGACCCTGCAATTCCAGTTCTCGGAAATCCATCCTCCCCAAACTCTCCCACAGGTGTGCCAAGATCTGGGGACAATCTGTTTATAATCATCAACATGGAAATGACCCAACTGGACATTACGAGGATCCAGGCAAATAAATTATGACCATCTGAGCAAGTCACAGGGCAAATCTGATATACAATGAAAAGAGCAAAGTTGCAGAATATGTACAGCATGAAGCCACTTTGTAATTTAAAAAGAGCAAAATGTATGTGTGTATATGTTGTAAATTCACAGAAAAAGATCTGAAACATATTAACTGTAGTTCTTTCTGAGGAGTGAAAACTGGGGGAAGAGTGGGTCTCATTTTTTATATAAATTTCTGTATAGCTTTTTTTTCTTTCTCATAGACATTTACTACTTTGAAAGAAAAATAAAAACATCCAATAAAGGAGAAAAAGAAATCCTGTGGATGGAGAAGTCAAGGGAGGGATTCAGACAGGAGACGTGGCATGTTCAAAGGCTTGAGAAGATAGCAGGCAAGGCAGGCTGGATAAGGAGGTGCTCCAAGGAACTCCAAGGGGAGGCTAGTGTCTGACAAGATGGATGGCTTTGATGGGGGTTGGCGTGGGAGGAGGGGGAGGGCGAGGAGGTGGCCTGTGTGTGGCATCGTAGATGGCGATGTGATGTGTAGCTCCAGGAAGTCGCTGGAGTTTCCCGTGGCTGCGGGGCCCTCAGGAATGGAGCACACGTGCCCACTTTGAACCTTCCCCATATCTCACTAGATGGATACTGCTGTTATCCCCACTTTACAGATGAGGAAACTGAGGCCCAGAGCTGTTAAATAATGTGTCCAAGTCCACACAGAGCAGTCTGGCTCCACGTGCCGAACTCACCACCATGCCTCTCTGTTGCCTTCCAGCCACCTAGAACAGTCATGGGGTTAAATGAAATAAAGATGCAAGACTCTTAGCCACCTGGCCGGCTCCCAGCAAGTGACCCTCGGTGGGCAATTAGTTAGGGGTGGAGTGGGTGTGGGCAGGCCTTTCCTGAGGGCCTGGAGGAAGCTGCCTGGAGTCCCGGGGTCGGGGTGGGGAGGCTCTCCACCTCGGCTCTGGGGACAGGTACCTAACTCTAGAGTTTGGAGATGCCTCTAGAGGGTAATTTTGAAGTTCTGCTAATCCCAGCTCTGGCCCATTCAGCTGTGACCCTGAGCACATGCCTGTACCTTCCTGAGCCTCTGTCTCCTCATCTGTAAGGAGGGTGGGGGTATTAAACATATATAACAGTTGGAAACATTTTCAAAGGTGACAGCAACAGTCCTAGGCAGAATTCCCATTAAGGAGAGGACAGTAGCTGTACCCTCACCCCATCCAATCTGCACACAGACCAGGATTCAGGACACAAAGCACAGTGCTGGAAAGAGTTCCTTTATTTGGGCGCAGTGCCCAGGCCAGGTTGGTGGGAAGAGGTGGGCGCAGAACCCAGGTGCCAGCTGGGGGGCCCCACTGGGATGATGGATGAGACAGAAGGTAGCTGAGAGATGCTCTCAGCTGCAGGAACCAGGCCAAGGAAGGAGGGGAGCCAGGCACTGGGCGCTGAGTCTGCCTGGAGCCCACAGGGGCCAGAAGTTGGTGGCCAAAGTTTTTCCCACCCCCAGTGCCCACAAAGGGGGCCAAGAGGGCAGCCTCTGTGTCCTCCTTCCCCTCAGCGTGGAGTCCAGGCCCAGAAAGGGTCAGATTCTGCAGGGGCCAGACAGAGAGCACACTCAGGGGGGAAGCCCTGCCCCAGCGGGGCTGAGGATCCCCATCCCCTGAGAGCAGGCAGCGGGAGGAAAAGCAAACACTTTAATGGATCTGCAGTAACTCGCCCACAGCACACACGGCACACGGGGGCCTCAAGTGCAGTGCCCCTTCTCAGAGGCAAACCAAACCACACACACGGCCCTGGCTCCTGCCCGTGCCCACGGAGCTGCGGCGCTGCAGGCCCGCTGTGCCATCACCTACTGATTCTCCTCCCTGCTGGCAGCATGAGGGGGCAAAGACACGGGGGTGTTCAGAGGGGCTCCCACACACCCGGTCCCCCCCACCAGCTCCCAGCCCCCCCCCCCGAACTGGACGCGGCCCCCCCCCCCCGCCCCCCCCGGGGGGGGGGGGGCGATTGTCCCTGGGCACCGAGAGGGACTGGGGGCAGGAGTGGGATGGAGAGAGTGAGCGGGACTCCACAGGCTGGCCAGGTACTCACAGTGTCTGGTAGGTGCTGTCCTTGGCCTTGAGGAAACGCAGCACGAAAAAGGCCACTGCTTGCAGGCTCAGCACGAGCACGGCACCCCCAATGAAGCTGGCCCCATCAAAGCCAGGGCTGTGGGCTTCCGGGACCAGGGGGCTCTCTGCAGGGGCAAGGTACGGTGGAGGTTCTAGAAGGTCACCATAGACAAGAATCCCTCAAGGCCCCACACCTGGGGGCATGGAACATCAGACTCAGAACTTCAGCCCAGATCCTCTAGGCAGTTAAGAAGTGCCTGGTGGAAGGGACAGTGCCCTGGACGGGGAGGGTGTGGCCTTGGCTCCAGCTGTGGCACTGCTCCCTAGTGGCTTTCATACCCTCTCTGGGCCTCTGACTGCACAGGCCCAACGGGTGGGTTAGACGAGACGGTGACTGGGCTTCAGCCCCCTGCCCCACACTGGCCCAGTGGGGTGAAGATGGACCCAAAACACAGGCATCCATTCCTGCCAGCCCAGAGCCCCTGTGAGTCTGGGGTCTCAGGGTTCAGAGCCCCAAGAGCCCAGAGTCACCCAATGTCAGAGCATTTAGAGGGAAGGATTAGAAGAAGACATGGAGGCCCTGAGTGGACCAGGACTAACACCCTGAGTGGGTAAATGGAGACTGGATGATGTCTGACAGAGAGAGAAACTGGGCTATGAGAACCAAATTTGCCCAAAGTCAACCCATGGTCAGGATAGAGCTGATTCACAGCGGGTCCCTGTGCCTCAGAGAGAACAGCCTCAGGGCCCAGAGTTGTCAGGCCGTGCCTGGGTGGCTCCCAGCTGTGCCACGTTACCCATCACCTCCTGCCAGGGATTCGATTTCAGGCCATGGGCCAGGTGCCCAGAGCAGCACTGGGCTGGTGGGTGGGAGGTCATTCTGGGACAGTAGATGGGGACCTAACTGTGAACTGGGTCCACTTCCAAGAGGATATGAAGGGGTCTGAGAATAGGAAGAGCAAAGGGTGGTCCCAGCTGCAGCTTAGGCAGCCCCCGAGAAGGGGAATAGGAGGAGAAGAGGGAAGAAATGAGCCACACAAAGCTGACCTGGGGCTCGAGCCAGAGGGAGCTGAGCCATCAATAATTTAGCCTCCGAGATCTTGTTTCTGGCTTTAATTAACCAAGAGCCTCTTCAGCCATCCCTGCCAAGCCCGGTGACCCTCCAGGCCCTGAGGAGCAGAGGCAACTACGGGGCGGGGTTCTTGCCTCTGCTTTGCCTTTGCGGGGACCCTGCTTTGGGACCTCTCTGGGCTTGGAGGTGCACTAGGTGACAGATCACTGAGGACGGCTCATTGACAACCTGAGCCACACTCCCTCAGCACCAAGGACAGGTTCTAAGGACTCAGCCTGAGGAAGGGGTGGGAACCACCATTTGTTTGTGTTAGACACCGGTCACTTCAAGCAACTCTGTGAAGTAGGATTATCTCACTGATTTTACAGACCTGGAACCTGAGGCCTGAGGGAGAAGTCACAGAGGATGTGCCTGAAGCTAAGTCTACCCTTCCCTGCACCTCTGGTCCTCCTACCATTCCATCCCCTCAGGTGGGACCTACCTGTTGTGACTGTCTTCGGTTTATAGGTGGGGTGGTGGTGGGCAGCTGAGGAGACAGAAAATTCATAGTAAACCAGCCCTCCCACCCCCGATTCCCAGGGAGACCCCAGACCAACAGCTGACTTCTGACCCCTTCCCAGTTCCGGGTGAACCTGACGTACTTTCAAGCCTTATTTCACACAGTTCCTTCTACCTGGTGTGCCTTTCTCCATCTCTACCTTTAAGGTTCATCTCCGATGCCACCTCTTTCAGGAAGTCTCTCCCATCCCCATTCCCTTCTGAACTTCTAAAGCCCTTACTAAGCCTTAAAATAGAAGAGAGCTAACCTCCCTCCCACCCTCACCCCCACACCCATCCTACAGCCTTTGACTCTGCCAATTTACATGAGGAAATAGCCCAGAGAAAGAAGGGACCTCTTAGAGAGGTAAAGGCAGAACGGACACTGGACCCAGGTGTTCCATGGGCAGGGGCCACTCCCCAAGAGCCTGGGTCCTTCTTGGAGGACATGCTCTACCTGGGGACACTTCAGCCCCCTCCCTCCAACTTGGCCTAGGCCACTGGGAGCCCCCTTACCTGGACATGCCTCTGAGCTGTTGTAGATGGAGCAGCCTTCCTTGACTACCTCAGCTTGGGCCACGCAGTGTCCTGGTGGGAGAAGGCACAGGAGAGAGGTTTGGGGAGGGGCCAAGGCCCTGGGGTTCAGAGCTGGGGACACTCGACTTGGGAGCGCCTGACCCCATACCTGGCTCCTTGGGCAGGCATTGCTCCCACACGCAGCCTGAGAGGTTGTGTGCTCTGTCCCCCTCCACGCAGGGCTCACAGAGTTCCAGTTGTTTGCAGCCCCCTTGGACAACCGGCCAGAAGTTCAGGCGGAGCAAGGCAGCCCTCCCAAAGCCTCTAGCTCCTTTACCTGGGGAAGCCGGGCAGGGAGGGAGTGGCATGAGGGCAACTCCTTGAACTCCAGGGGCTCCCAAGTACTGTGGCTCAAGCCTTCTGCAAACATCTGGGATCCCACATACCCTCACCTGGAGCCCCCAGCCCACACTACACACAGAACTTCCACAAACTCATGGTTTCACACATCGGGCCCCTCCCTTGCCACACACCTGAGGTCCCCAGATCCTCCCCAGACATCAGGGCTCCTCCACGTCACGTGAAGCTCCCTAATCCCCCACCTCTGGACCATCTACACACACAGGGCTCCCCACTCAGCAGAGCCCCGCACACGTCCGGAAAGGCCACTCCGCCTCCCCAGCCCTCTGCCTCCCCAGCCCCCAGCCCGGGCTGCTGCCCCGGGCCCCGCCCGGGCCCCTAAGCAGCCCCTGCCCCGCGTTACCAGCCACGGCGAGCTGCGCGCACAGCAGGAGGCAGCAGCAGCCGCCGCACAGCGCGGCCCGCCCGGCGCGGGGGCCCGGCGCGGCCATGGGCTCTGGGGCGCCGGGACTGGGGTCGGCTGAGCGCGCGCGCGGGGAGTCCCTTCCCGGCCACTCCGCGGAGCGTGTGGGGAGCCAGCCCCGGGCGACGGGGACGGGCTCAGCGGGCGGGGCTCAGGGGCCTGGGGCGGGGCTTGGAAGAGTCCAGAACTATTACTGACCTGGGGACTAGGTACCCCACTGGAAGCTTCTCGATATTTGGATGTAGCGACTGTTACCGTCCCTGCTTCACCCGTGAGGAAACTGAGGCCCAGAAAACCTGCGTGAGGCTTGGCCGGGGTCACGGGAGTGAGTGTCAAAAGCGGGATCTGAAGTGCGGTCCTCGTGACTACGGGGATGGCCCCCTCCGGACCCTCGCATCCGAGCACCCAGGCCCGGCCTCAGCGCTCCCTCTCCGCCTCGTTTCGCCCCTGGCACCCTCCTCCTTTCCTCCCCGCAGCCCGCTGCGTCTACGTCCCGCTCACCACACTCCCTGGGCAAATCCAGGGCCCGTTGTTGCGGGGTTACCCGGGCCCCTCTGCAGCGCTCCCCACGGCCACCACCTGCCCGCGCAGCAGCCTCTTCTGATTCTTCTCCTCCCTCTGCAGCCCCTTCTCGGGCGCCTTAGAGGCCACGTGCTCCTCCCTCACTCCTCTCCTTCCTCCTCCTCTCCTTCCTCCTCCTCTCCTTCCTCCCCTTCCCCCTTCTTCCCCTCAGCCTGCCCGCCTCTCCTCCTCTCTCTGTCCTTTCCTCCTTCCCCCTTCCTTGCTCCCCCTTCATCGCTGGGGGCCCTTCTCACTCTCCTGGATCATCTCAGCCATTCCTCAGCCGTCATTTCCCACTGGAAAGGCGTCTCATTTCAAAGTCAAGCCTCCACCTCCATCTCCAGCCCACTTAGCGCTCCTCAGCAGCACACCTGTAACTATAAAAATACAGTTAACCGTAACAAGGACTGGCCCCTGAAGGCAATGGGTGCATACTGCAAAGAGCTTTAATTTGCAGCACTTCATCTAGTCCCCACAAGCACGCCCTACGTGTGGGCTTTGTCACCCCCAGTTTGCAGACCTGAGGAGTAAAATCACTTGCACAGTTTTGACATGGCAGTCCAGGACTGAATGAGACCAGAGGCCACTCTACCCTCTGTTTCCTGAGGCTCAGTCTCCTGTGGGTCCATCTACTTACTGGGTACCTCCACCTGAGCATCGCTGAGGCCCCTGAAACTGCCCGGGCCCCCTTCTCCACTCAGAGAGGCCCCCAGCTACCCAGGTCATGGTCTTATCCTCACCCCCTCCCTCTGTCCCAGAACCCGGATTCTATTTCTACGTGTCTCCTGGGTCGTCCTCCCTCTCCTGACCTCACTGCCTGCCAGCCTCCGGGCCCCTCCACAAGCCAACTCTCAGTGCCAGGCTCTCCTGAGAGCATAGATGTGACTATGCCTCTTCCAGTTAGCAACTTTTCAAGTGACTTGGCTTCCACAGCTCTTTGATTCCTGGCTCTAGAAATCTCACCAGTCCTTCTCAGACTCTCCCCAACACCTTCCCCAACCCCAACAACTTCTTCAAAGATAGAACAAACCCCCCACCCCCCAACACATACTCTATCTTTCATACTTCCTTGCCTTTATCCTAGCTCTTCTCTCTGCTGGAGGGGCCTCCACACCAGACTCCATCTGCCTGGCAAACGAATCCTTTAAGACACCACCAAAAAAGGCCACCTCCTTCAGGAAGCCCTCTGCGACTGTCTCAAAGTGCGGCTGAGTCGTTGCCACACTCCTTCCAGCGTTTATCCAACCAGGCTCCGCAGCTCAGGCCACACTCCCTCACCATCTCTTGCCTGGCTGGCGGGTGGCCTCCAATGGGGCTCTGGCTTCTGCTCTCCCCCAGCCAGTCCTCAGTTCAGCAGTCAGAGTGATCCTTTGAAAACATGTCAGATCACATCCTTCCCTTCCTAAACTCTCCAATGGCCCTACATGACCTTCCTCTTGCTCACCTCTCTGACCTCAACTTATACCTCTCCCTTTTGCTCATTCTATTCCTCAAATACACCCAACTCTTTCCTTCTCAGGGACTTTGAGCTCGCTGTGTCCTCTCCTTGAAACTCTCCTCTCTTCAGTGTCCTCCTAATGAGCTCTTTGACCTCCCTATTAAAAGAGGTCTCCTGACAATTCTACATCAGGACACCTGCTTTTTCCTTGTGAGCTTGTATCACCGGTGCGATGGTTACACATCTGTTCCTGTCTAGTGACTGTCTTCCCTCCTAGACTGTAAGCGCCATGAAGACAGGAACCACGTCTGTCTTCTGCACTGGTTAATCCCCGCACACAGTGGAAGTTGAGGGGCTGCTTATTAAATAACTGCACTGTGCTGTGCTGTGACTGCATGTTCATGTTTGTCTGCCCCACTGGTCTGTGAGACCCTCGAGGGTTCCCCACTGGATATCCTCATATCTAGTTGTACATTGCCCATCTCTCCCCCATTAGGATGGAAGCTCCATGGAGACAGCAGGGATTTTTGTTCATTGCTATATTTATCCTTTGTACCTATAGCCACGACTGGCAAATAGTAGGTGCTCAACAAATTCTTACTGAATGTTGAAAATGCAGGAATGTGTCCAGAACATTTCTGTGTTTCCAGCGCCCACCCAAGAACAGGTCCAGAGGAACTGTTAGCAAATGGGTCTGTGCCAAAAATGCATGTACTGAGGATGCCCAGACACTCGGAGTTTGGGCTTAGGTTTGGACCAGGGGCTTAGGTGTGGAGATGATCTATGTTTTATACAAACACACACACCTCGCTTTAGAGCATGGGCTCCAGGGATTTCCCACCCTTACCCACTGGTGAAGAACCAAGTGGAAGGGAGCACTCGCAGCCATTTGGTGGCCCCCTGGGGGAACTGCACGTAGTGTCAGCCCTGTCATACTTCACCTCTAGTCCTTCCTGGAGAAGAGGGTGACATTTGGGCTAGAATGGAAGGCACACTGGACCTTGTTACAGACAGACCTGGCTTCAGATCTCAGCTCTGCCATTTACTGTGTGATTTGGGGTCAGTCCCCTGGCTTCTCCGACACTCAGTTATGAAATAGGGGCATTGTCCCTATCTTTGCGGGGTTGTGTAAGTCCTGGGCTCTCATCTGGCACCTGATAAGTGGAATGGATTAGCAGGGGTGTCAGTTGTGGGGGAAGAAGCAAGGTTGTAGGGCAGAGGGCATAAGGAGGACAGGAGAGTAGGGGCTGCCCCTTCCTCTAGAGAGCAGGTCTAAGGGAAAGAGAGATCTGGTTGGCACTGATGACTTCAATTGTCCTTTTGGCATCGGTAGTTTGGTACATGAGAGAGAATGCAAGGAGATCCATAGGCCCACACAAGTCCCTTGGGTCTCCAGAGTTTCTTGGGATTAGAAATATCACTGCCAATCAGAATACTCACTCACCTCTCTCGTGCCAACTCCCAGCTGCCTTCACCTCTTTCTGAGGCTATCTGGACAGTTGTTGGGATTCAGTTCCAACCGGGGAGAAGGTGGGCAACTGAGTCCTGGTCTCTGGGACACTGAGGCCCTTGTATCACCTCTTTGTGACTTGCCCACCTTCCTTGGCACCAGGTGTACTGCGACTCTCTCTGTGTTTTCCTTCTCTTTCTGTAGGTGCTTCTTTTTAGTTCGATCATCCAGTCAACAAATATTTATTGAACACCTGCTACATGCCAAGCACTGTTCTCCAGCAGAGAACGGGACAAAGTGCCTACCTTCATGGAGCTCACATTCTAGTGGGGCTGCCAGAATAAAATGTCAGGAGCATCACATGCTCTGAAAAATAATAAATCAAGGGAAGGGGAGGGAGTGATGGGAGGGGGGGTGGTAGTTTGGGGTAGAAGTCAGGGAGTCCCATTTTTGAGGAAGTGACTTGGGAGCAGAGACCTGAATGGTGTGAAGGGGTTCTAGACAGAGAGGACAGACAGTGCAAAGGCCCAGGAGCAGGAGTGCCCTCATCCACACCTTCTCTCTGAGTGATGTCATCTGCCCCTAGCACCTCAGTTACCACCTGCACACCTATGACTCCCAGGTGTCCTCCTTTTGCCAGATAGACTATTGATAGCCAGCAAATAGCCAGTGCTGATAATGTACCAGGCACCCTCCAACAAATCCTTGAGATAGATACTAATATTATTCCTTTTTGATAGATGAGAAAACAGACACAGAGAGGTTAAGAAACTGATCCAAAGTCCCACAGCTAGTAGGAGCTGGGATTTGAATCCCAAATACACTCTTGACCACCTCTACCTCCTAGGCACCCCACACTTCACACAAGCAGTGCATCACCTTCCCCAGTCCTGACCCTTTCCTCTTCCCAGGTTCCCTGCCACCTGGTCTGTCACCTCCTTCCCCCTGACCCATACCCAAGCCCCCAAACTGCCCAGTGGACCTTGACTGTAGGAGCTGCAGTGATGCTGTGATGAGGGGGAAGTCCGGTGGGGCCTGGGCCCTCTGGTTTCCTCAAGTCCTAACCTCATCCCTAGCCCCTGGCCCCATGCCACAGGCCTGGATGACTCAAATGAGGATCAAAGCTGGAGATGGGGGAGGAGGGGCAGCCAGGCCCTCCCCCAGAGGCCTGGCCACATCTGTCACATCTGGAGAAGTCTGCAGAGGTGGGTCCCTGAGTTTCAGGACAGGCAGTGTTGGGAAGGAAGGAACTCTTTCTCCAAAGCCCCTGCTCCCAGGATGCCCAAGACGGTGGCTGAGAGGGGTCAGCCCTGGGAACTAGCTGCCAGGTTTTCTGCTTCCAAGTTCTTCCCGGCTCCCCCCCTCCCGCTACTCCGGGAAAGTGCCCCCCCAGCCACCCCCGCTGGCTTTCCAGATCTTGGAATAAATAATTCAGATTTTGAAATCTTGCCCAGCCCACCTCTCCTGTGCTCTGAGGGCGCTATTGGGCTGACACGAGTGACGTCACCCAGCTCCTTCTCCTAGCTCCAGCATCACGAGGACCCATCCCCGCAGCAACCTGCCTCCCTGGTCACTGTCATTCCAGACCCTCTACCCGTGACCCCCTCACCCTGAGGCCCATTCACCCGGGTCACCTGTTATCCTCACTCCAGGACCCCACCACCGTCACTTAAATTTGTCACCTCAGGATCTCAGCTCTTCTGACAGGGTGAAGGTGACCTCAGGTCCCATCATCTGGACACTCCATTTTCCCCTGCACTGCCTCTACCTCCCTGGGATCCCTGAACTCCATTATGCCTCAGAGTCACCCTGACACGGCTAAGGTCTCCCTGGGGGCCTCTCTTTCCACCATCAGCATCCCACGTCCACCATCCCCCAAGATCCTGTCATCACGTTCATACCGCCACTGCCACCCACTCCCTGTTCCCTCGTGCTCCTGTCACTGTCACCTCAGGGCCTCATCATCTCGGCAACGTCATCATCCTCACCGGGGACGCCCATTCAGCCCCATCACTCGGTCCCCGGTCCCCGTCACCTGGATTCCCTCCGTCTGTCTCTGTCCCCCGAGGGTCCCATCACTCCACAGCCTATCTGGGTCCCCTCTCAGCTACCCTCCCCCCCCCATCCCCTGTGGACTCCTTGGGACTTCTCCAAGGATCTCCCACCAGCGCCCCCCCGAACCCCCCGGCCCGCAGAGGGCGCTGCGTCAAGGACAGCGCGTGCTGCCTCGGGAGGGGCGGGGCCGCGCCACGGTCGCTTTTTATGAATGGGGGAGCGGGCGGGGCAAGGCCTTATTATTAAGCCTCGCGGCGCGCGCTGCGCCCCAGCGCGCCGCGCTCATTGGCCAGCCGGGTCGCTGACGTCATCGAGGCACCGGCCGGGGGCGGGGCGGGGTGACTCACGCCGCTTCTCCCGCGGCCGTGGGGGCTTCTCGGGGTCCGCGCACACTCTGCGCCGCGCGGACCCGTGCGGAGCCTCCCCGCGGCCCGGCTGCTCTCGGTCCCGAGCGGTGGGTAGCGGGCCCTGCCGCGGGCACCACGCGTCCGGAAGGGCACGCAGGATGCTGGAGTACTGAGCCGGCTGGAGGCTCCCAGCGCCTGGCCGGGGTCGAAGGTCGGAGCTGGGAACCCAGGTTCTGGGCTAGTAGGTGGGGGCGCAAGGATCTGGTTGCTGAGAGCCATCAGCTGTGTGACCCGGCGCGGGTGAGTACTCCTGCAGGGACCCGAGGCCCTGGAGGGACGAATGGCCATCCCAGGTGGGGCCGCAGGAGGCGTCTGGGGCAGAGGCCCAGACTTCGGAGGAGGAGGAGGTGTCAGATTTAGGGGTCCAGGAATCTGGGCAGAAGACAGAGGTCAGATCCAAGACCCAGGTGTTGGGACAGAAGGAGAGGGTCTGACTCAGAGATTCAGGCTCCCAGCAGAGGTTCCAGAGGCCTAGGGCTTCAGGCAAGACGAGGGATGGACAGGGACAGAAGTCTGTGGGCAGGTGGGGGGGGGCGACTTCCCAGGTGTTGTTACCCCAGGTGTGGGGTGGGAGCTAGTGGAGCTTCACCCACGTTCCTCGGGGCGGAGCCTTGAACTGCCAGAACTGAGATCTCGAGGGGTCGGGAGAGCCTCTGAAACAGGGTGACAGCGTCATTCTCACAGATGGGGAGGGAGCAGAGCTGCTCAGTCTTGAAATGTGTTCCTTTTCCCGAATCTTGGGCCCCCATCCACTTAAGGTAGCCCCTTTTCTGGCTTTCTTCTGGTCACACATATGGGAGAGAGCGCTGGAAAAGGCCAGGGGATTAGATGGGAGGGTGAAGAGACCCCGGCCAGAGGCCCCCAGGAAAGAGACCCCTGCTTAAAGGCTTGGGGGCACTGGAGAGGACAGAGGTGTCCTGCAAGGAGGCCCAGGGCATGAATGGGGGGACAAGGCATTGGGACCCAACCCTCCTGAGGAGAGACTCCCACCAGTATCCTGAAGGGCACCTCGCCCCCTCCAGACCCCTCCACCCAGCCTCTCACAGGGCCTCTTTCCTGCAGGTACCATGATGTGGGGTGCAGGCAGCCCCCTGGCCTGGCTCTCAGCTGGCCCAGGCAATGTGAACGTGAGCAGTGTGGACCCAGCAGAGGGGCCCCCAGGCCCAGCTGCTCCGCTGCCCTCGCCCAGGGCCTGGGACGTGGTGCTGTGCATCTCAGGCACCCTCGTGTCCTGCGAGAACGCGCTGGTGGTGGCCATCATCGTGGGCACGCCCGCCTTCCGTGCCCCCATGTTTCTGCTGGTGGGCAGTTTGGCTGTGGCAGACCTGCTGGCAGGTCTCAGCCTGGTCCTGCACTTTGCCGCCGTCTTCTGCATCGGCTCGGCGGAGATGAGCCTGGTTCTTGTTGGCGTGCTGGCAATGGCCTTCACTGCCAGCATCGGCAGCCTGCTGGCCATCACGGTCGACCGCTACCTTTCTCTGTACAATGCCCTCACCTACTACTCAGAGACGACGGTGACGCGGACCTACGTGATGCTGGTCCTAGTGTGGGGGGGTGCGCTGGGCCTGGGGCTGCTGCCTGTGCTGGCCTGGAACTGCCAGGGTGCTCCAGCCACATGTGGCGTGGTGCACCCGCTCTCCAAGAACCATCTGGTGGTCCTGGCCGTGGCCTTCTTCATGGTATTTGGCATCATGCTGCAACTCTATGCCCAGATCTGCCGTATCGTCTGCCGCCATGCCCAGCAGATTGCCCTCCAGCGGCACCTGCTGCCCACCTCCCACTACGTGGCCACCCGCAAGGGCATTGCAACCCTGGCCGTGGTGCTGGGTGCCTTTGCTGCCTGCTGGCTGCCCTTCACCGTCTACTGCCTGCTGGGCGATGCCCACTCGCCGTCCCTCTACACCTATCTCACCCTGCTCCCCGCCACCTACAACTCTATGATCAACCCCATTATCTATGCCTTCCGCAACCAGGATGTGCAGAAGGTGCTGTGGGCCATCTGCTGCTGCTGTTCCTCTTCCAAGATCCCCTTCCGATCCCGCTCCCCTAGTGACGTCTAGTCCCATCCTGGTGACCCCTCAGCTCTGGTCGCTACAGAATTCCAGAATGTTAGGCACTCCAGGGCTTTGTTCCAACCCCCAACTCCACACCCCCAAGACCCAGCTGGTTCTGGAGTTCTAGGACATTGGGTGTTTCAGGATTCTATTCAGATCCCTGTTGGGCCCAGTGAGTTCCATGATTCTAGAATGTTCAGGCGGTCAGGGTTCTGCTGGCGTGGAGATCCAGAATGCTGGGTATTTTACAGTGCCATTCAAGTCCCTGGTCTTCCCTCTCCCCCCGCCTTGACCTTGACCATGTCACTTTAGTTTTGAGTTTCTGAGCTCGTGAGTCAGCAAGGTTAGTCACTAAGTTGCCTAGAGAGGATAAAGGGAAAGATTTATCTATCTATATATGTACACATATAAAGAGAGTATCTATTTATGATTTATTTATTTATTTATGAATTTATTTATTGGTGAGAAGGGGAATAAGAGACCCACACCTTGAAATCCAGGCCATACCAGGGTACTCCCAGTCCCCGCACCCCCATTTCTGACCTCATTTTCCAGAGGGGGAAAAGGGAGAAAGAGAAACCATGTATTTTTGTTATTATTTTTGCTTATTTTTTATCAAAGAGATCATAGGAACCAGAGCCTTCTCCCCAGGCCTGCCCCCCCTTGGGTTTGCAGGGGGAACACACCAGCCTCTGGTTTTTTATTTTTTTAAGAAGCCATCACCTCAGCAACCGAGAATTCCTCCGTGCTGGGGGCCGGCTGCCCTCTGGTGGCCATTAGGGGTAACTGCAACCCGGTCAGGCAGCCGGGACCAGAGCCACCCCTAACTCCACTCAGCCTGGTGACCAGCACCACAGCCATGGCCTTGGGGGCCGGGCCTCACCCTGCGGTGCCCCAGAGGAGGCAGGGCGCGAGCCAACACCCGACCCCTCTGCCAACCGGGTTATGGCCCCCGGTGCATTCCCCGTTCCTGTCCCCTACCCAACACTCAATAAAAAATGATTTTGTGATAAATACGAGTCCATATGTATGTGTGTGGAGGGAGTGGAATGGGACCAGGTGGGAGAGAGGCCTGGGGGCTGGAGACCCAAGGTGGAGAGTGGCGGACACTCCCCTTCCCCCACCCCACCCCCACGGGTGCCAGTGCCTGACATGGTGGGAGCGAAGGGCTCACACTGATGGGCCTCTGCTCAGACCTGGCAAGGGCCCCACCTCCTCCTGGGGACAGGGACCAGGGGGCTGGGCCCTTCTTGGGGTGAGGACGCCCACATCCTGCCCACATTAGTGAGTTTGGGGCTTTGGAGCTGATGGAATAAGAGAGCAAAGTTCTTGAGAGGCCACCTGCTGTGGCAGTTTCACCACGCCTTGGAGTTCCACAAACCACGGCCCCACTGCTTACCACGGCGCCTCCCTGAGCCTCGGGTTCTTTGCTTAATGGTTGTGGATGTGGGGACAGAACGAGATGCATCCCTCACGATGGCGCCTCCTAGCTGTGGGTGTTTGATGTGTGCCGCACACCGTGCTCTGGTTACCTCGTGTGCTGCCTCGTTTATGCCTGACAAGCACTCCATGGCACAGGTACTGTCTCCATGTTACAGATAAGGAGACAGGCTGAGCGAGGGTTGGTGACTGGCCCAAGGTCACACAGCTAGGAAATGGTAGAAGCAGGACTCAAACTAGAAGCATCTGTCTCCAGAGTCTGTGCCCCATCCACTGGGCAATGGTCTCTCATCCTTTTCCTCCCCAAGCCTAGGGCTCAGGACCCGGGTTAGGGCTCATGCTCAGGGACAGTGGCCCCATATCTGGGAGGTGGTTGGCGGGACCTGATCATTCTAGAGCTGGAAGAGCTTCTTTACCATCCAAAGGTGAATGACTGTGTGCACATGTCCTTGTGGGCATTTGGGCACATGTGTGTGCACAGCTCTGAGCTTGGGTGTATTCAGAGAGGAGGACCCCAGAAAAAGTGCTCACCAGGTTTGGGGGCACGGTGAAAGAGGAAGCTCTGACCAGCTCTCACAGTTGGGCAAAGCCTGGAGGTGGGGCCCTTAGAGCATTTCTGTCCACCACCAACCCCCTAACCCCCACCCTCCGTTGAACAGATGAGGAGCCTGACACCCAGAGAGGACCAGCCACTTGCTCAAACTCACACAGCCATGCCAGGCTAGGACTCAAGTCTTCCTTTCTTTCCCTGGCCATAGCTCTTTCTACTGGCATTCAAGATTCCTTCCCAACAGTAGCCCCAGGAATCCAAGGGGAGGGCACATGCTGATAGAGGCAGGGTCAGAGCTGGTGGCAAACTGGTCTGGGCAGAGCTATACTCAGCCCCAGTCCAGGCACAGAGCGGGAAGGCCCCACCCAGGCCAGATGGATGTTGTAAGGGGCCTTGTCTTCTCTCCCCACCTTCCTGGAAAGTCCCTGAGAAAAGACCCCCTACTTAGCAAGCATTGTCCCCCAAAACCAAGCCCTGGACAAAACATTTCCTACGTCACCATGGCCTCCTCAAGTGGGTGCTTATGCACTCCCCATTTTACTAAAGAGAAGTTGAGGCTCTGAGAGTGATGGCCTTTTTCAGTCATTCGCTGCTATCCTTGTGGAGCTTAAATTCTAGCTGGGGGAGATAGCAATAAACAGATCAATTATAAGTCATATAGTAATGTCAGATAGTGCTCAGCCCTCAGAAGAAAATAAAGCAGGGAAGGGGACTAGGAAGCATGTGTGTATGTGTGTGTGTATGAGTTTTAAATGAGAGTGGCCAAGAAAGACCTCACTGAAAGGTGACGTTTGATTTGCTCAAATTCACAATCAGTTAAGAGTCAACCCAGGTTATTCTGGCTCCAAATCCGTTTCTTCCCAGGATGTAGAGGTGGGTTTCAGGAGTAGCTCAGAAACAGCAAGCAGTGGGGGCAGAGAGGCTCCCCTCAAGAGGATCCCAGTCTCCAGGCTGCCCCCAGACCTTTGTGAGGGCCATGTGGCACAGGGCCTCCTTGCTGTCCCTCCCCTTCTTCTGGACCTCGTATCCCCGCCTAGGGGCACCTAGCCTGGGCGGCCTCAGCCAGTTGCTTCCCATCCCAGCTTCTGGCTCCAGAGTCCAAGCAGGAACCCACTGCCTGCCATCCCTGTCTCTGGGAGGGTCTTCCACTGGCCTTCTGGGCATGGTCACGTGGTGGATTTGGGCCTCTCTAGGAGCCTGCATCTGGGCTCTCTGCCTTGGTCCTGGGCCCTGTGTCTCACTGTGTCTGAATCTGCCCCGCGGGTTGGAGTTTCTGTCCTAGGGAGGCTGGTTGGGTTCTCCCTCCTCCCCAGATTCTGCAGACCAACTGCGAGCCTCCTTGTATCCCTACCACATGCTTCCTCCAGGAAGCCTCCTTGGCTGGTCCCTCCTGAGGCTGAGGAGAGGTGATTCCTACAATACATTTTACTATACTGCCTTTGCATAAACGTTTATAGGGAAGTCTTGCCTCTGTCCTCAAAATGGGGGCCCCTGAAGTCAGGGCTGTGTGGGTCCCTGAGGAAAGGGATTCAGACTGAGAGCTCCTGAAAGCAAATCTGTCTCTCCCCAGAACTAGGGGCTCCTGAATACAATGTCATGTCTCCCCTCTCAAATGGGGAACTCATGCTGTCTCCTTCCTCAAGGTGAGGGCCTCTGAGGGCAGAGTCACTTTTTTTTTTTTTTCTTCGCCTCAGATTGAGGTTCCTGAAGGCAGGACTGTGCCCCTTCCCACCCCGTCTCCTCCACCTCCCCCAAATCCCCATCGCCAGCAGTGAAGCCTCCCCCCTATCTTTCAGCCTCAGATCCTCCCTGTACCTCCCTATAGCCACATGCCCTTGAAGGGAAAAGGGGGGTTCTGTGTTAGCTGAGCCTCCCAGCCTCTCTCCCTCCACCAGTTTTCCAACCCCCATGCCTGACCCCACCTAGCTGCAGAGGTCCTGGGGGGCGAGCTGGGCAGTGGAGGCTCTTTGAGTGAGGGGATGAGGGCCACGGCTGAGAGCCCTGTCTTCCTGCCTGGGTAGGCCCAGGGATGAGGTGGAGCCATCTCTCCTCCCCCTCCTCCCAAGTCCTGTGTGGGTGAGGGGGGGGGGCAGCCCCAAGTGCTGAGCCCCCGCCAGGGCCATGACCGCCTCTCCCTGCAATAAGTGAGGAGACAGCAGCTATTAATATAAGATGAGTTCACGGGCTCACAGCTTCCGCAGGCTGGAAAACAGGCTCCCGGGGCCGGGGGCTGCGGCAAGGCTCGTCTGTCAGATTCCCTCCTGGAGCATGGAGACCGCCAGCCCCGCATCCCCTAGTTCCCTGCATGCTGAAACCTGTGCACACGGGCACACATAGGCACCAGGCAGGGGTGCAGGTACCCTGGCTCTTCAGAGAGACACGCACACATGAACACACATCCAGACATGCACGCGTACCCAGCTGTTTCTGTTCACTGGTACACACACACACACCTGTGCACACAAATACGTCATTGCACATGTGTACAAAGATGGTGTCAGCTTCATGTTGACGTCTGCATGCAGTAGCACACACTTATTATATGCATACATACCCTTGCACACCCGTGTTGTTTTTGTTTCCTGGCTGCTAAAACGAATACCGTATAATGGGTTGGCTTAACAACAGGAATGTATCAGCTCAGGGTCTCAGAGGCCAGAAGGCGGCTTCCTCCTGGGTTGCTATTTTCTGGCTGCTGGCAGCTTTTGGGGTTCCTTGGCTTTTCCATTACACGGTAATGCTCATGGCAGCGCCTTCTCTTCTGGGTTCCACTGACTTCCAGCTTCTGGCTGCTCCCTGAGGCCTTTCTCTCTGTGGCCTTCTCTACAAGGTCTCCAGCAACGGAGGTAAGACCCCTCTGATTGGGCTGGGCCACACCTTAACTGAGGTAACCTCATCAAAAGGTACTATTTACAATGGGTGCACACCCACAGGAATGGTTAAAGATTAAGAACATGTTTTTTCATGGGGTGCACAACTCCAAGCCACCACACATGTATACTACACAGATGCAGATTTTACACATATGTGCACGCAAGTCAGACATGCTAGTGCACCCAGACCCATTTGCACACCATTGCACATGCACAAGTATACACAGGCCTAAAACTGCACGTTTATGCATACATTTGCATGCAGGAGCACATTCAAGGACTTAATGCATGTAAATGCCCTTCCACACACACTGTACACACACTCACACATGCTCCCACCACTGAGAGTGCTCAGTAATCATGAATTCACAGGCCAGCCCTTGGTTTCCAGCACCGATGGGCTGGCTCAACCTCCCCTCTCTGTCCTTTCCCAACCCCCCATCCCCCACCTCATGACAGGCAGCCCTTGCTCCTGCCAGCCCCAGTGCCTCGCCTGCCTTCGGGCTTCCAGCCCCCCAGGGTTCCCCAGATCCCTGATTAACCCCCTCGCTAATTGGCCACCAGCCCCTTGACTTTGCTGCAGGCCTTCTCGGGAGCTGGGAGCGAGAGGCTGCAAATTGGCCAAGCCACATGGGCCTGGGGAATAGTGTGTGAGCGGGGGTGGGGGTGGGGTGCTGTGAGCCCAGTGTGGGTAACAGCATGGCTGGAGCCAGGCAAGGCACCCCGTCCATTTATCTGGACTGGGGGAAACACTGACACTCCTGGAAGGGCGGTTCTACAATTCATGGGTACACAGTCACATGAAACCATCCCTGTGCACACTTTCACACACACTCACTAGTTGTGTGGACACGTTTCACCCTATTCACCCTACCTTTGCAAATAAATGAATGTGAACTTTTGCACATGCCCAAGTCCACTCATGAATATACCCAGCATACACGCAAACAAAATCTTACGTGTGCATAAATGCCCCTGCCAGATATGGAGACCTAAGTTCTTCTATGTACACCCAAACATGCACACACACCTCACCTAAACACACAAATGCAGTCATATGTATGTGGTTTGCAAACACACACACCTGCCTGCTACACATGCCTATGAATGAATGTACTCCTAAGAACTCTTGCAGGCATGCTTGTACGTGGAGTCCAGACAAGCACGCGCACACACACACCACTCACGTGTGTACATACCCTGGTGAACAAGCTATCAAGTACCTGTAGGTCAGGAAGGACCCTTTTAGTCTGCCTCTGGCTTTGCATAATGAAGCTTGAGTTCTGCTCAGTCTACTAGTAAGGAGTGGTAAAATCCACCCAGGTTCCAGTGTCTAAGCTGGGACCTCCTCTAGGTTCTTCCAAGCCTTAAGGCAACGATGGGGCCCTGACAGAGCTCCCAGACCAAAGGACAGACCTCTGGCTTTAGTCCCTACAATTCCAGTCTTGTCAGCTCTAGGCCCCAGCCCACAGGGTCCTCTGCTCTCCTGTATGTAGCAGGGGCATTGGAGAGAACATGGTTTTAGTTCCCTATCTGCTACCAACTTGCTGTGTGACTTTGAGCAAGTTGCTGTGCCTCTCTATGCCATGTTTCCTCATCTACAAAGTGGGAATACAAAACTCTCTTGGTAATCCTCCCACTACTGCCCCGAGGAGTCCACAGGGTCATGTTTATGGATGTACTTGCCTCAGTCACACGTCTGGGGGAGGTGTTAGTTCCCACAACGGTGGGAACCAGAGCGGAGGGGCTGTATACATCTTTGCAGTCCACTTCTCATTGTACAGATGAGGAGACGGAGGCACAGAGAGGCAGCAGCAATGTGGGGGCTAGACCTGACCTCTGACTTCTCAACCAGGAAGTCTGCTCCGCCTTGATATATATGCAGAGATGCAGTGTGTGTGCACATGTGTGTACCTGTATGTACAGTTCTTTAGGTAAGGTAGGGGTGGCTGCCTACTGAGGTGGGAGGGTGTCTATGCAGGACCCCTCTGCCCCAAATATTACCTGCCCTGTCACCATGGTGCTGATTGTACCATGAGATTCCTTTGGGTGTCAAAGGTATTTTTGTCCTCAAGCTTCAGAACTCCCTCTAGACACCCACGTCTCCTGGAGCTGAGGGTCAGTCCATAGGAAGCCACTTGCAACTCCTCCCAGACTCATGATCTAGCAAAGAACTAGCAGATGATCACCCCAGAATGGGCCTTACTGGAACTGGTGCCAGGTTGCCCTGGCCACTGGGTGGCCAGGAGAGGGCAGTGAGGAACTGACGGAGGCAGCAAGTAGTGAAGAGTAGCTCAGTTGGACTTTGTGTGAGATGCATGCCTGGGATTACGTGTTCCTGTAACCGTGTGCTGGTTTTGCACAAGGGCAGCAGTCTGCTCAGTGTTCACATGTGTGCATGTCCCGGACCAGCCACATGATCTTAGGCAACTCACCTAACCTCTCCGAACCTGTTGACTCTTGTGTAAAACGGGGGACTAAGATCCTTGACTCACTGGCTTGAGATAAAGTATATGCAGTTTTTGGCAGGTAGTGGGCGCTCAATAAATGCTCATTCTTCTCAGGATAAGCCCAAAGAGGTGAAACGACTTGTTACAGGGTCACAGCTCACTAGTGGTGGAGCCAGAACTCCAGCTGAGGCCTCCTACTTCCCAGAACCGCATTCTTTCCCTCCAATTCCCGAGTAAGGGCGGCTCCCGACACCATTTTGTCTTCTTCCAGGGCGGACGTCTGGCTGCCTGTCAGTCACTGGCCTCGGGAAGCCAAGTGCTGACTAAACACAGGCCTGAGCAGGAGGGTGGAGCGGAGGGGCTCCGCCGGGGGCAAGTGGCTCCTGCGCCCCCCTCCCCTGTACCCCCACCTCCAGAGATGAGCTCAGAGTGGCTGGCGCAGCAGTTGCTGACAATTCAAAACTTCTGCCCCCTCTCCTGGGACGCCAGTGGGTGACTCTCTCTGAACAGCAGGCGTGACCGGTGGAGTCACCATCCCTGCTCCCGCCCCTCTCCCGGGGGCCACTCCACTGCGTCTGCTGGGCCCGGAACTGGGTGTCTGCTCATAAATTACCCCCAGGGACAGTTACCCGCAGCAGCTGTGCTCGGAACAACCGTTGCTTCCTGGGTAGGGCAGAATATAAGCCCAGCCCCCTCAGCCTTCCCCAGGCAGGAGAGTGGGCTTGCAGCAGCCTAAACCTTTTATCGGATTCCATTGTAAATCGTTCTATTTAAGGTAAGTTGCTTGGGTCTGAGAGGCAGACAAGATGCCGGCCAGATGTTGGGAGACAGAATCAGCATTCAGCCTGTGCTCCTCTCCTGCCTGATGCAAGGAGTTGCCAGCAGCTTGTCTCCTCCAGCCCCAGCACATTCCCATCTGCAAGCAGATGATGGGGGTGGGGTGGGTATCTGGGCCTCCAGGTCCCCCAACCTGGTCTCCTCCTAAACCAGAGTGGTTTCCAACCTCCTTCCCCACCTCCTGCACATATTGAACAATCCAGATCCAGAGGCCTCCTGCCCTTTGAGCCCACCCATCACAGACTTCCCTTCTAGGCTTGGCCACCACCTGTGGCTACCAAGGTTGTCTCCTTCTCACCTCTTCTCCCTAAAAAAAAAACATACCAGAAATGGCTGAGCAACTACAAAGACTTTATCCAATTATTTAAAATGTTCACGTTTACATATTCATATGTATACATAAAATAGCACATGGAATCTTCAGGTCATTGGGGTACAAATGTGGTACACGAGGCCAGGCTTGGAGACACGGGGCTTTAAAAAACTGGATGTCCTTCTAAGGGCCTGTGAAGAATAGGGTAGAAGCGGAACCGGCAGCAACCTCAGGGTCACTGAGGAGCCTGGCTTAACCCTACCACTCAGATCCCCAACTGAAGCTCCTGCCCCATTCTCACGGGAAAGGGAGCTATTTTCAGATTGTAGCCCCATTATATCTATGCCCACTCCCTAAAATCTTGATGTGGCAAGCACTGTCAAGAACCTACTGGAATATGTCCTTATAAATATAATTATACCACAGAAAACAAGGCACTTTGGGAGCATTACAGCTCACTCTCCTACACGTACATCATTCTAGACAGAAAGTAAAAATTGGTTAGTTTCTCAAGTGAATTAACTGAATAAAGTCAATACAATAACAAAATTGTTCCCTAACCCTCACTGAGGCACTGTTAAAGTGAATGTGGCAGGAGGACGAGGGGCATCGCTGCACAGCACCTGGTCTTACGTCCGCTGGACCCCAGCACAGCTACAAAGCCTGACACCTCCCAAGAAACCCGACGTCTCTCCTGAGCAAAAGCCCCCTTGGCTCTGGGGCACTGCCCTCCTCCCCAGCTCCCGAGGCCAGGTGAGGGGGGCTGTGGTGGGAGGCAGCCTGAGAGCAGAGCTGGGACATGGTGGGAATGCTTAAGCAGGGTCACCAAAGCCACAGAGACCCCAATCTGTCCAAGCTGGCACTGCAGAGCTGGAGGATTGGCGCCACGGGAAGAGATTTCACATTAGCCCTGACAACACCACCTCGGCTCTGTGGTGACACTGGCCAGGGTCGTTTCTGAGGGCACTCAAGCTGCTGCTGGAGGCAAGCTGGAGCTTGGACCAGCTGCTCTGGGCCTCCAAGGGATCGCTGAGCCTGCCCCTTCCCCCTTGGCTGCTCCTTTGGAATGTACTCATCTCACGACCAAGGCAAAGCCACAAGTCGTTTCTCACACTGCCGACTGGAAGCTAGGCCTCTGGGCCACAGGAATGGGGGTAGGTCCCTGGGCTGGGCAGACCAGGAAGGGAGGTGGCTCCTTGGTTTCAGCTCTTAAGAATCCTTATGGGCCATTGTTCCATACTCTCTCCAGCCTCAGCCCAGTTTAAATCATTACTTAACTTTGCATTCTACAATTAGAGGTTTCCAAGACCACACGGTTAACTGCATTAGGGCCTTTCTCATCTTAAATAGGGTTTAAAGAGGGGTGTGTGTGTATGTGTGTGTGTGCGCACGCACATAAGTATGGCCCAGAGGGCTTCTCAGCTGGCTGACTGGGTCCCCAGCCCCTGAGCTGAGGAGGCTTCGGCAAGGCCGGGGCTGCTACAAAGTGCCGAGCTTGGCTGCGTAGCTTTTAATGAGAGCGTCAGGCAGAGCTGTGCTGTTGTGCTCTCCGGGACTTGCAGATCATTACCAACCCAGCTGCAGGATGAGAACACAGAACATCGAAACCCTAGGAGGTCACTGAGCTAATGATCTAATCCTACCTTAGGCAGGCAGTGCCCCTCCCCTCCCCCTCTTGCCCCCCAGCCCTTTCCACAGTGGACTCTGTCCATTCCAGAAGCCAGGCCAACACCGCCCCCTTCAAGGTCAGAGCAGAATGACAGTGAGTGGTGGTGGCTCCCCCTTTTCCCGAAAGGAGGGAGGGTTGGGGGTAATTTAGTCAAAGCCATTAGGCTCAGACCCTGGCCTGGCCAGGCCCCAGGACTCCTATTTGGGAGAACCACTGCTCTCTGCTTGCCTCTCCAACCGTCGGCAGCAGCCAGGGACACCTTCAATGGCCATTGTGTGAAAAGCACCTTCAACCTCTCCAGTGTAGCAGGGGAAGCAAGGTGGGGGCACACAGCCTAGTGTGCTCAGCACTGGAGCTGGGTGCCAGCCCTGTGCCAGAGACACTTGATCTGAGGAGAGGGAGGAGGGCACACTCTGGAGCAGTCACAGCAGGAGGGCACGCTGGCACCTCCAGGCTCAGTATCCACGCCCCAAGTTCAAGGAAAGAAGGCAGAGGGGAAGCATTCAGCAAGGGCACAGCAGCAGTACCCATGATTATATACACTCTCCTCGAGCCGGAGGGGTTTACGAGGGCTTCAACAATTATTACAACCATTTGCTGTGCTGGGTAGAGACAGATCCTGTTTCTCTTTGTTTCAAAGCTCTGAAAGCTGGAGAAGCCAGAAAAGCCGATTTCAGCATAAGAGGCTGCATAATAGTTGGGGCAGAAGAGAAACCTCACTGTTGACCAGAGTGGACCAGTTCTTTTTTTAAATAATAGCACCTGTGTATTAGCTCTGGGAAAAAGGGGGGAGGGAGGGAACATCACCATGTGCAGCAAGGAAGGGAGCTTGAAACAAGGTCCAGAGTCCCTATGCCTTTCAGCTCTCTTCATGGCTGCCAGCCTCCCCCCCCCCCAGACAGGTATCTGTAGCGGCTGCCAGCCTGAGCAACTGAAGTTTCTACAGCTGGCAGAACCTATGTTTAAATTGGGGAAATAAAAGGGGGAGGAGTTGCAGAGGAATTGAAAACAGCACCTGTAAAAGCTGCCTACTGTCATCCTTCTCCCACTACCTCTGGTCTTCCAGAAGGGCAGCTCCCAAGGCCATATAGTTGGTTGGTGATAGAAAAGCCGGTGGGGGGAGAGCAAAGAATTATAAAACAGGTAATGAGAGTCTAAGTAGCACTAACAGGATTGGCACAGGCCCTGAGCTCCCCCACCTATGGTGAGGTCCACAGCAGGACAAAGCCAAGACTGCTCTGCCCAGCCTCCTGCTGAAGCCCACTATTTGGTCCCAGAAAGCACAGGTGACTTGGAGTCAGGAACTTTGGACTCTAGCACTGTGACTGTCCACCTGTGTTACCTTGAGCAAGTCACTTTCCATCTCTAGGCCTCAGCATCCTTAAGAGGGGGGATCCAAGGCATTCCACCATCCTTCCAGTCCTGCAGTTTCAAGTCTCTAAGCTTTACTCCTGACAGCCAGCAGAGGCCCAGATCCCTGCGTGTCAGGGCTTTTTTGGTCCTGGGTATTCGAGGTCAGAACTGGGCTGTGGTGCTTGAAGGCACCTGGGGGTGAGGGAGGGGTATTTAAGGGATACCTGAACATCATATTCACCAAGAGTGAGCCTGGGGGCGGGGGGCAACAACGTCAGCCATTAGAAAGGCATCATTTCTGGGCTGAGAGGGTGAGACATTCTTTAGGGGCTTGATTCCTCCTAGCAAAAGGCAGCCCCACCCTGCTGATAAGGGCAGAAGGGTGCAGCAGTCTAGCCACTTGGGCATCCAGCCTGCTCTGCCATCAGTGTCCAGAAAGGGGCCAGTTGTGTCCATGCAGGCCCTCTCAGTGCTTTAGGGCGAGGATGGCTGGTATTATTTGAAGCAGCTGAGGGCAAGGATTGGATTCTGGAAGATCACAGTTAAAAATGGTTCCTAGGGTAAGACACCATCTCCAACTTACACTCAACCAAACGGATCTGTTTTGAAGGTTTTCTTTCCCTTTGATAGGGAACAGGCACTTGAAGGAAGAGAGAACATCTCGGCTACTGAACCTCAGAAGTCCCAAGGGGACTGACTATGGGGAGAGGGGAAATACAAGTTGATTTGGAGGAAGCACTTGGATCTATCTTTGGTTGCTTCCAGAAAGGCTTTGGCCCCTTGAAATTCTCCCCTTTTTTCCCCACGGGACTTGGGATAGGCATCAAAGAAGGCAGGTGGAAAGAAAGAAAGAGGAGGTGGCCAGCAGGCAGGAAGAGTTAATCCGACCAGTCGTCCTCATCAAACTCAGAGGAGTCATCTTCTGAGTCGCTGTACTCAACAGCAATGCGACGTGACAAGATGGTGGCCACATCATTGCCCACAACATCCCGCTTCTCTTGCTCCTGCTGCTCTTCAACCCTGCGCAGCTGAAAGCCTGGTGGGAGAAAGACAGAAGGATTAGGAGCTGTGTCCTCAGCCTCAGAATCCCTCCAGGACTGAGTAAGGGGAAGTGGCCACTGAGGGAAAGAGTACTGGAAAGGATAGAGAAAAAGAAGGATCCTCTGAGAAAGCAAAGAGGAAAAGGAGGAAGCAGGAAAAGAAGATGTGGTTTTATGAAATTGGTGGCCCAGTGCCATAGGTGTGTCTGAAAGGAAGCCTGCCATTCTTGGTTATACGCATTCTCAGGCTGGTGAAAATGATAGTTTCTCTTGAGGCTTTGTGTGGGGAGTAGCCAACATACCCCACTTGCAAATACTCAGCTGCCCAATCCCATCCTTAAAATTATAATGGGGCTCAGCTGTCCTAGATGGTCCCCCAAGACTAGAAGTTCCTTGAGGATCACAAACAGAACAAACCACTGTAACCCCTTGGGACCAGAGCTGACCCCCTGACAGAGAGTTAATGCTCCATGAGGGTGAGATGATGAGGAGCGAGGGGAGGGATATCGGGACAAAGGAAGGGAAGGAGAGAAAAGAGGAAGGGAGTAGGAGGAGAAGGGGAAAGAGGGTACTTGGAAGGATATGAAAGGCAAAAAGGTGGAGAAGGACAGGGAGTGTCTGCGTCTAGATGAAGAAGTACTCTCTAGAACAGTGATTCTTATTTTCTTCTGGGGCAGAGAACCCTTTTGGGAATCTGATGAAAAATAGGGATCCTTCCTGCAAGGGAAAAAAAAAATGCAAGCACATACACACAGAGCATAAATCTTCAAGGAGTTCAAAGATCCCAGGGTCAAAGTGGAAAGAAACCCAAATCTTCATTCTTAAAGGCTGAGGTCTTCTGTCAGGGGGATTCTGAGGCCTGAGGTCCCAATCTCTCCCCACCCAATGAAAGCAGTTCCTAGGAAGGGCACAGAACCCCTAAGCCTCCGCCCCGCCACCTGTCATCCCCACTGCAGAAGGAAAAGGCTTCATGATCCTAGACCCACCACTGGAATTTACCTTGACGGATGGCTGAGAGCAAGTCGCTGCGGGCATCGCTCACAGGGGGCAAGGAGGACTTGGGCTTGGTGACATCAGAAAGTGGTGGTGGCACAGCAGGCTGGCCATCTGCACCACTGAAAGGGAGAGGAGGGGGCCCCGGAGGTGGAGGGGGTGGGGGTGGGGGGGGGGGCCTCCTCCTGCTGGTTGGGACAAGGGAGGTGGAGGCAGAGCTGGGTAGTCAGCTGCTGGGGGTGGTGGTGGAGGTGGAGGGGCAGCAAAATCGGGGTGAGGAGGGAAAGATGGAGGTGAAGGTGGTGGAGGGGTCCCTGGAGACCCAAATCCTACAGGTGGTGGTGGGGGTGGTACACCCATCATGGGAGGTGGAGGTGGAGGGGCAGGTGGTGGAGCAAACCCAGGTTTGGGGCCTGGTGGAGAGCCCAGAGGAGGAGCGGGTGGTGGATGGCTTGGGCTGACCACACTGGATCTCTTGGGTCCAGCCAAGCCAGACCCTCTTTGATTGTCTGTTGAGTAGCTAAAAGGACAAAGAAAAAAGAACTGTTATCACTCTCAGGATCAAACACATATAGTTAGGCTTATATATAATAAGCTTAGGTCCATTTTGGTTGACTACACCATTTCACTCTGGCTCAAACAGAAAAACCTGGGGATGGTCAGAACAGGCCAATGACAAAACAGACAACCTTGTAAGGTAATGAGCCTCTCATGAGCAGAAGTGTGTAAGCAGAGATTAAGAAAGAAGTGGAATTGGGATTCCTCCCTGAGGTAAGAGCTGGCTGCGATCGTCTCTTAGGCTTCCTCCTAACCTTTCAGCTATCCAATGGAAAGCACCTTCCTAAACCTTCCTCTAAGAGGAACGCTCCAATGTGCAATTGTCAGTTTAATTGTGGTGCCAGGACTAAGAATGTTGCTGATTTTAACTGCATATTTGAATCTATTAACTGATAAATCTATAGTATAAAGAAATAAGGTGTATTTAAGTCTCTACATTTATATAATGTCAAGAGTTATTTTTGGACTTGGCTTAAAATCTATTTTCATATGAAAATAAAAGATATAACAGGAAAAAAAAAAAAAAAGAATGCATGCAGCCTTTCCTGGAATAAAAATTCAACCATCACCTACCACTAGGCTCTGTTCTTCAGGCTATTAACATTCACTAGATTTTGTGAGGGCAGGAAACCCAAGCCAAGCTGACCAAACCTGAGCAGGATATAGATTTAAGTGAATGCATCTTGAGTGTCCGTGTGGACAAACTCAAGAGAGAATGAGTCTCAATCTCAGGATATGAAGAGATGGGAAATGAATGTATCACCAGTCCCTTTTTTTTTTTTTTTTTAAAGATTTTATTTATTTATTCATTTATCCCCCCCCTGCTGCCTGTGCTCGCCGGGTCAGCTAACCCGGGGCCCCCCACATGGCAAACGGGAGCCCCACCCATTGAGCCACAGCCACCCCCCTGTCACCAGTCTCTTGACTCAGGTTTGAAAGCATTTAGACTACATCTCTCCTGGGATCAGATATGCTTGGCCGCACCTGCAAAGTCTCAGCCCATGTGTGAGGCTGAGATTTTCTTTTTCCACCTTTGTACCTGCCCTTTACTAACTGCTACTCCTTAGAAGAGCATCCATCTTGGAATTTTCCACAGACTTTCAGCCTGCATCTGACAGGGCAACAAGCAGGAAGTGATTTGGGAGGCAGAAGGAGATTTGGGATTGGTGATTTCAAAGGCCAAGAAGAATTTGGGGGAGAGGGGAAGGAGGGAAACACACTGCTTTAGGTCCCCAGCTGAGGGGTCTTCAACATATTCAATCTCTAAACAGGGTCCAAGGAGAAAAGTGCACCTTATGAAAACTCTCATATGCCAGGCATCAGAAAGAGGAAAATTAACTGTGTAACTGTGAGGAAACATGGAAATCCAAACAATCCTCAGACCTCTTCTCAGCCATTACTGGCTAATTCTTCCCATGAACACCTGCTGTCTGCCAGGGGCACTGACAAATATCAAAAAGGATAGATTATAAATTTCACCCCCCTTTTCACTTTGTTTCTTTCTGGAAAGTCTATCCGGCAGTGAAATATACCAGAAGCAATAGGAGAAAGGTCTGCTAGGTTCCTAGTTAGCTGGGCAAGGTGCCTGCTGTATATTTTATAGACAGTATCCCTTCATTTTATGTTGGGTTAAAGCTAACTAATAAAAGCAAGTGCTAAGTTGACTATCTGTTCAGGGGTAAGCAGAATAGCTCTTTTTTTTTTCTTTTCTCATTTTTTTTTTTAGGAGGTGCCAGAGATTGAACTCAGAACCTCGTACATGGGAAGCAGGTGCTCAACCACTGAGCCACATCAGCTTCCCTGAGTTGGTTTTTAGTTTGTTTTGCTTGTTCGTTTTTTTCAGGAGGCACCAGGAACCTAACCCAGGATCTCCCATGTGGGAGGCAGGAGCTCATCTGCTTGAGCCACATCTGCTCCCCCCAGAATAGCTCTTGAGTCAGAATGACCTGCTTTCCAATCCTCATGGCTCTGTCTCCTACTGGCTACGTGACCTTAGGTAAGTTAATTAACCCTTCTGAGTCTCAGTCTCATCTGTAAAATGTGGATAATAACAGTATCTCCTCAAGAGGGCTGCTGTGAGTGTTAAGTAACATAAACAGTGTTTAGAATAATGCCTGGCCCCTTGCAAGTACTTGATGAATGGCAATTATTTCTCACCTAGACTGATTTTCAAGACATTATTTTAGTGGTCCCATGGATTTTGAACTCTTATCTTGTTCTTGAGAGTTTAACCACCCAGAGTGGATGGACTCAGGTAAACTACCCATTTACCTGAATTCTGCTGGTGGGGGAGGTAAGCTGTCCTCAGAGAAGGAAGGAGAAGGTGGAGAAGCAGAGTCCGATTGTGGTGGTGGTGGATAGCTGCCTGCACCCACGTTTTCAATAGAACCGATGCTGCCATTCTGGTACACCAAGGTGGGTGGATACCTGACAATGAACCCAATGCCAAAACTCAACTAAAGACTATGAGTGGTATTCTTTTTTCTTAAAAGATATCACAAAAGCACATTTGAAATATAAAAGCTATTAGGAAGAAATAAAATAAGTATGTTCCCCATTTATTCTCTGTTATCTGAAATCTTATTTTAGGACTAAATATTCTATTGTTAAACAGATGGTTCAGTATTGGAATTCAATCCAGATTACCAAAACTATGTTCTTCCTTTCCCAGTGTTGGCCTTGTCAAACCAGCAGTTCTTTTAAATTCTCTCCCAAATATTAGGTGGAACCTCTATTTAAATCCCAAAGTCTGTCTTGTGGCAAAGGGTGAAGCCAAGCCCCACAGGCTAGTGAGCTGAAAACACATGACTGGCACACAGCCTGGTTTTGAGGTCAGCAAGCCTCCAGAGTGCTCAAAGGCCAAAGAGGCATTTGATTGCAAAACTAAGCCGAGGACGAATGCAGGTTGCTATGTGGTAGTTAAATGTGGTATCTCTGTCAGGTCTCACATCAAACAAAATGAGCTGCTGATTAAAGTGAGGTGCTTGGGCTTGCTTCGTGAAAAGCTGTCCCTCAGAGCACTGGGCCTTGGGTGAATTTGCTCTGCATGAATAACAGCAAATAAGCACAAATATACCAAGGATCAGCTGGCAAAATCTGGCAGGCTCTGCTCAAAGGCTCCCAACCCCTTTCTACCATTGTTGGGTTGCTAAAGAACCCATCTAAAACAGACCCCAAGGAGACAAGAGTTGGAGGAAACTAACCGAAGCAAATGATGTTCTGATGTGGAAAATTCCCAAGGCCTGGAGCCCATAGGCTTAGGACATCTCTTTCGAGGTTCATCAACAAGCATGTCCAGATAGGCTAGCCATGCAGCCCAACCCCAAACCTCCAAGACAACAGGAAAATGGGAAGCAAAGTCCTTTCTTCCCCATCCCCAAATGCCACACAAAATAATAAACACAAAAAGTTGGCATTCTGAACATGCACGCTTCTGGCCTTAGAATCACTGAACCTATGACAAGTTGCTGTTTGAACAGTATGGGGCCAGGGAACAAAATGGCCCCTTTTATTAGGAAGTAAAGTAATGAAGGTACCTTCAGGGCTGATTTCTCTATAGAGAGAAAGGTTCATTTTTTCCCCTTTCACCATTTTCATTACTCTTTGAAACAAATCTCTTAATTCAAGAAGAATAAGTGTCAGAAGTGTCAAGATTTTAAAAAGTCAAGATCTTCATGGTAGAGGTAGCTCTAAAAGCAAGAACAACTCAACTCTTTCCTTTCATCATTCCCAGATATCGGACAACTCTTTCCTTTCATCATTCCCAGATATGGGACATGGGCTGGCATGATTCTCTGACAGCCAGGATGCAATGTATTTAGAGGGCAAACTGGGGTGACATTCATGCCAAGCAGTCATGGTGACTTGACTTTGAAAGTCACATAGGTCGGACACCAGGATAAGTGCCAGACCCAAGCTTTAAAACCCATTTTTTTTTCTATTTAAACCTCCAGCATGATTTGGTATTGGGAAATAGGGTCAGAATGACACCTACTATTTCTCCACAGAGATATATAGCCTCAATACTGGCCGGGCGGCCTTTCCCACACTGCCTCTGAGGTCTGCAGGCAGTCCCTTGGCCAGACTCTCTCATGAGACTGAAAAAAGCTGATGGAAAAGCTGCTTTGGTGATGTGCATGAACTCCCTGCCTAGCTCTCCCCACTTCCCTGAAATGCCCAACTCCTAGGCGCGACCTTCAAATCAATGCTCTGGAGGCAAGGGGCTCCCAAGACCACTTTTCTTCTTTCCAGTCTTTTCTTTGAGCCCTTAGACATCCAGTGTAGGCGGAATAAGGGCGCTAGAAGCCATAGGCTTTCCTTTCAAGACCACTCAGGCACTCTGGTTACTTCATTTAAACTGCTGAGTCTCCTGATTTATTTAGCAAATTTTAATCACCAGATGGATGCACTTTAAAGTAACTCATTAATAGTAGTATTGATCTAAGCCACACAGCAGTGAGTGTGAAAGGTGTCATGCCAGAGCTGTCGAGACTCTTGTCCCCAGGTCCCTTCAAAGAATACTATCGACAGTTCAAAAGGATCACCCACCCAGAAGGCCCCAGCTTTTCTTTGGACTCCACAAATTCTTGTCCCATCTTCATTTTCTCCCATTCTTCCTTACGTGTCTTGATTTTACGTGGGTTAACATTCCCTCGATTTGGATTATCTTTCTTCTCTTTCTATAATAAAAAAGAACAGAAAATGCTTTGTGAATCATTTTCCAAAGTTCTTTAAAATTCCACTCATATTCATAGACATACATGCAAGACATGGTTTTGCCTAGAAAACATAGAGTAAACACTACAAAATTTACAGAATTACTGAGTGTGGAGTGACCTAGAAGGTCACTGAATCCAAATCATCTCCTGGGTAAAACATTTGCTCAATTCCATGCTTAAGGATCTCTAGTGATGGGAAACCCGCAACCTTTTTGGATAGCACATTTACATTTTTGAACAGCTCTAATTGTTAGGAACAGCTATTTGTTATTTGCTTGCCACCAAGGTCAGTCAAGAAAGATGAGAAGTAATGGCAACTGCATTTTCTGGGGGAGATGTAAGGAAAGTTTAAAAAACAAACAAACAAACACCAAAGAAGAATTATTCAGCCTGTGTAGCTGTATGCCCCTGGTGCTCTCCTGGGCCTCCTGGCAGTCATGCTAATGGGACTGGGAGGTTACAGCTGGTAGGTCACATACATACACACACCACTGAGAGTCTAAGGGGAAAGGAACATCTCTAAAAATTAGACACGTTCTCCCCTACCCCCACCCCCACCTGGGAATGAAAGTGTTAAACTCTTCCTGTTGCAAATCAAACACTGCAGTGCCTTGTGCTGATCTCTGAGAAATGAGCTGCAAAACTGGCAGGGAAGAGACTCGCCTAGCTAGAGTGTCCAGCAGAGTCAGGTGCAAATTGCAAGAGAAATAAATGGTGAATAGAAAAGTCAATTTCTAAAACTCAGTCTGAATATACTCAATTGTTAATAGCGCCAGGGGGAACAAACACATTTTAGTGTGATTTTTACTTTCATCTTGGTTGTGCTTAGTGTAGACATATATTTTTTTAGAGTTTCACCTGGCACGCAAGCAAGCAGCCACTCGGAATGATTACCTCATATAAGACTGGCTTCCCTTTTTATCCCCCTTCCACACTCGTGCCTACTGATGTGTAGAACAGACGCCCCTTTCCCCTCACCCTGTGCTTTCTCTTCTCTTTCATGATATCCTTGGTGTCCTGCAGCATCTTCTCCTTCCAAAGATCAAAGAAGTATGAAGGGTCTGTGTAGAATTTGAGTGCCTCTTTTCCATCGTCCCTGGGATAGAAATGAAGACAAGTAGCTGTCAGTTGATAAGATAAGCTCCCAACCAAATCCAATATTCCAAACACCTACAAGTTAGCAGTTTTTATACTGAGGAATCAAGAGGTCATTTGAGTGGACTGCGTATTTCCTCTCTCACGCCAGCGTTCTGATGCCCTTGAATGGTACCTCTTTATTTATGTGGTTTTTTAAGAATCTTAGCCTTTACTTTCAATTTCTGGTAGAGGAATTTTGCATGGTCAGGACAAGAATGGGCTATAGCAGCAGGGATCCTGATTATTTCTAATGATCTGCATAGCCACAGACAACTCCCTGAGGATATCCTGATATCCTGGCACATCAGAGGGGATCTCTGCTACTGGTTCCCCATCCACTTGAAACCTGTGCACATATGTACAGGTTCACATTTGTGAACATATATACATGAGTGTGTATGTGTACAGATGTTATTCTTCTTCAACTACAGACAACCACAGCATTTCAACTTCTTGCTCTTTTCTAGAATAGCTCAGCATCCGCCCCCAACCCACCACAAGGAGGCCCCAGTGAGAACAGATGGCCAGCTGTCTTATGACCACAAGATTTAATCTCTACCTCTAGTGGCAGTGACAGTAGTATAGTCAGCTACCGAGTGTCAGTGTCAATGTCAGGGTTATCTATGCCAGACTTTTTTTTTTTTAATTACTTTATTTATTTATTTTTTTACCAGGAGGTCCCAGGGATCGAACCCGGGTCCCTCCATATGGGAGACGGATGCCCAACCCTTTGAGCCACATCCATCCCCCTCTGTGCCAGACTTGATCTAGGTTGGAATCCTGTACTTTGGCATGGCCAAGTCCCTCTCAATTTCCAGAAAGCATGTGCTTAGGGGTAGACAATTATTTTAACTTCTTCCGAACTAAGAAGAATTGGAAACGCAATTTTATTCCCTGGCCTCCAATCCTATCTCAACACACGGAAAACATTTCCAAACTAATGATTATTAAATCTTGCTTTGAGTTACTATACCACGGGCCATTTCTATTAGGGCAAATGTAGATAATTGGGTTTGTATATTTTTGTAACTGTCCCGTAAGTTTATTGAAAGTATTTCAAAATAAAGTTTGTTTGTTTTTTTTTTTTTAAAAAGGGAAAATACCAGTAAATGAAAATTAAATTTTCTTAATATCATTTGTTTATTCTATCCTACCACATACACCCTATATCATACTTCTCTCTTCAATATTTTCAGGTGTATAATCCCTTCCTGGCCCCCAATCCCTACCCAAATCCAAATGGACTGAACGATGGAGGCTAGAGAGTCAAATCTCTGTCATGCTATGCTAGCTATCATCCTCTTTGAAAGTCAAAGGGTAAACATAATTTCACACAGTAATAATATAGTATAGATGCAATGTACTCTATCTGTGTGAGACGCTACCATATTCCTATTCTAGGTTCCCTGAATCAATCTGGTGTCCTTGAATTTCACAGGTTCACACACATACACACACATTCTACTTTGTAGTGTACCTATGTCTCACAAAAGATATCTGCCTCCAGCTATCTGTAGTTACTTTTTACATGTTCCTAAGATATTTATGGATAAAAGCAAGATAAATATTCACTTTCTGCCCCTGCTCAGGAAGTTGCAGGAAGACAACACTATACTAGAAGGGAGGGGCTTTAAGTTGTCTATAAGGCTACCTACCTTCCCTTCTCAAGCCCAGCCACAAAAGTATAGGTCCTTTTAGAAAGGAATGTCAAAAGAATGTTCAAAACAAAGTGAACGACACTCATTTGAAAGAATGCCAATTATTCTTTAAGCCTTGGAAGGACCCCTCAAGGCTGAGAGCAGCCAGTCCATGAGGCCAGCCCCAATAACACGCCCAGACATCTGGTTAACCTAGTGGTTTCCAAGTAAGTGGGAGCCTTGCTAGAATGTTGCCCCTGGGATCCATGCTATTGGAGCGCCTTGTAACAAAGTCCTTTCGGTTCTATAAAAACTAAATTCCTTGGATGTAGTCCAAGATGGACCTGGCTTATACCAAATTAGACTCTGCAGCATGCAATGCTATAGCAAAATATTCACTACAAATTTCAGAAACCAAACAAGAATAAATGACAACTGTTTATATGGTAAACTTTAGCTTCTGCTGCCACAAGGAATTTTGGGGTAGGTAGTGAGCTTTTTGATACAATCCTCTGATGGAAACAACATCTTTAAGAAAATGACAACCTAGTTGTTGTTTACCTATATGCTGAAAAAGGGAGGAGATAGCCAGACATTACCTGTAAGGCGTAAGATTGTTGAGAGGTGGCGGAGTATCACAAGTATTGTATGTTTCCAAGACAGGCACTGGGAGAGAGTTTCTGTCAAAGAGTTTCTGGTCTTGAATGGTAGAGCTTCTGAAGGCCTTTCGGGTGTTGATCCCTTGTAGTGACACTGAGAGAAGATGGAAGGTGTTAGAAAATGGATGACAGGCTATTTGAGCAAACACTGAGTCACACCAGTTAGAGAGGTCTCAGCTGCTGCATTTCTTGGCTGCGGCTGTCTGCAGCCAGGTTTTTTTTTTTTTTCCCTCCCCCTCTGGGGAAGCCCCACAAGGCTGTCAGCAGCCCAGCCATTTCATGACTGAACAAAATGAGGCAACACAAAGGTTTACTATATGGGCCGATCTAGCAGTCCTCTCCTTAGGAGGAATGAATCTTCCAAGGACTTTTATGGTAGCAAAATAGGACTGGGGGAAGGGAAATTTGAGAAAAAGGGAATTGGGAATGGGAGAAAGGGAGTATGTGGGGTGTGGTAGAGCTAAAAAGGTTTCTTCATACCACCCAGGCTTATGTCATTTCAAAGCAAAACTCCATAGGTCTCTCTGATTTCTCTCCTCACTTTTTTTATAAATCAGGAAAAAAAATTCTAAGAAGCTGCTCAGCAGAGTCTGCAAATGCTGAACTCAGTTTCCTTACCTTCTTCTTCCTTGGGATCCAGCTGAGTGACTTTAACTTGAAGGCGGTCGACCCTCTCAGCAAGGGAGCTTACCCGAGAGGCAAAGGTATTTGCCTGAGTAAAGAGCTCTCCAAAAATGTCCTCTGCATATTTACCTGGAAAGAGCAAAGAAACCAAGTCACTAATGCATAAAAGTGGCATAAACGTTCAGGAAAACAGGCCACAAAAGACAGAAATTGTACTCCCCAAGACGGTTTGTGCTATATGCAGATGCTTGCTCCTAGAGATAGAGACATACCACCATAGCTTGCTATAACTAATAGAGCCTTCTTGGCTGAACAATCATGAAACTCCAAGAAGGCTGAGTAAAATTTAAAGGTGTAACACAAAATATTAATCTTGGAAGAGTGGAAATATGTCTGCACATTTACTTACCCCTTAGCCCCTTGATGCTCTATAAAAACACTTTAGTAAAATGGTTCTGGAAAACATATGGGGAGTTAGGAGAACCTTCTAGGTGTCTATAATTAACATAGAAAATAAGAAATAACTTTCTTAATGGAGCTTAAAAAGTATTTTGAATAATGATGAGTTGTGGTATCTTTGAGGGGCCTTGAACTTATTATCAACAACCCACAGCAGAGACATATAGCTTCTTCTAAGGGGTGAAAAGGTTATTTTATGTTTTATAACCTACAACTTTCAAAGTCTTTGCTCTAGGTTACAATCCTTCAAACCTGTATCTTAGAGAACCAGTGAAAAGCTGAAACTTTCAAGCCCTCCCTGAAAAACAGCATATCTAAGCAGTCTTTCTACAATGTCTTGTTTTTCAGAAAAAGAAGAGTTCCTTACTTTCAACCCTGGAATTCAAGGACAATTTGCAGCCAAAGAAACAAAATAGCAATTTGACACTACCTCCATACCTTCATTCCAAGCCACAAGGCACATTCTTACTAGGAATAAAAAGTGGTACAGGGAAGCGGCTGTGGCTCAATCAGTAGGGCTCCCGTTTACCATGTGGGAGGCCCCAGGTTCGGTTCCGGGGGCCTCCTGGTGGGGGCGGGCCCGCCGGCACGGCATGGTTGGCTGACCCAGTGAGCACAAGCAGCAGGGGGGGGATAAATGAATAAATAAATAAAATCTTAAAAAAAAAAAAAAAAAAGTGGTACAAACAAATAAATATACCATCTGAATTTTTTTTTTTAAAGAAAAGGACATCTTGATCCTTCATTTTTATTAGCAGTGGATTATATTTGGTATTCAATCATGGATCTTTCTGGCCAGAAGTTAGGATACAATTTGGTCATTCAGATTTGGATTTTGGGAAGCGGATGTGGCTCAATTGACAGGGCTCCTGTTTACCATATGGGAGGCCCCGGGTTCGATTCCCGGGGCCTCCTGGTGAAGGCAAGCCAGCCCACACGGCGCGGTGAGCTGACGCAGCAGGACGACCCAACAAAGGGAGACAAGCAGACACAGAAAAACGCACAGCAAATGGACCCAGCAAGCACAAGCAGCAAGGGGGGGATAAATAAATAAATAAAATCTTAAAAAATAAAATTAAATTAAAAATTTGGATTTTTATTTTCCTTTATAAAAGGATTCCTATGGGGGTCGGATGTGGCTCAATTGGTTGGACGTCCGTCTCCCATATGGAGGGACCTGGGTTCGATCCCCGGGACCTCCCAGTAAAAATAAATAAATAAATAAATAAAAACAAAATAAAAGGATTCCTATGGGCTTTTAACTTTTTTTTTTTTTTTTTTTTTTTTTAAGTTTTAGATTACATCCATCTGAATTTTTTATCTGCAAGATGAAGGTATGTATAAAAGTGACCATGCCCAACCAAAAGATAATAACTTTGAGACCTATTTAAAGCAAAGCTCTAATATTTAGCTTCTAAGATACATTTATGCTAGTCCATAACTGAAGGGAAAAAAAAAATCTGAGAGGCCAAAACTGCACCTTCAAGGGTGAACTGCAGCTCACCTTCCCAGTATAACCTGGAGAGTAAGGATAAGACCAATCAACTGCAAATTTTGAATTGCTGGTAAATTTAGTCAACAAGGAGTTCCTAATCAAGGAAGAGCAATTCCATGCATACTGAATGGTTTAGTGATCTAAACAACTATGGAAAGCCCCAAAGCTCAAAGGACTCAAATTAGCTAAAGAGCTGCATTTCTCCTCTGCAAGTTGAGGGTCCTGCCTGATCCCTGTCCATAAATGGTTAAGTTCCCATAAGAACATCCAGGTAACGGAACATTGTGATTAGAAGGCTAGAGCAGAGAAACATGCAACATTATGTGTGGGGACTAAACCAGGCTCAAAAATATCTGTTAGCCACACAGATTTACCCTTCGCTCATTAAGAGAATACCCAAGATTCCCATTAAGAGACTAATACCTAGGATTCCCTACGTTTTAGTGAAGGGGGCAGTGATAGCAGAGCAGTGGCTCAGTATGGCACAGTGGCTTTCAATAAAATCTTACAAAGAACACCTAACATATAAAATGGGTAACAATGAACACTCTGTTTTAAAAGGGAGTGAGGTAGCATGAATCGTTTCCATTGTCCACCACCTCAGGCCCTAGGCACAGTACTGCCCACACTATGATATGGAAGGAGCAATGGACTTCAAATCAGAATACCTGGATTTAAGCCTCAGCTCTTTCTATTTATACCTGTGTACTCTTTGGCAAGTCACAAACTCTCAGTCTCATTTTCCTCATCTGTAAAATGGGGATAACTATGTATCTACCGCATCAAGTTGAAATGATGATTAAATGAGCTAAAAATGTGAGCTGTTACAATGAGATTCTCCCTTATATAGCTCAGACATATCAGATAACTTACAAGAGTGTAGAATATCTAAATATCTCAAGTTTTAAACTTAAGGAAATTTCAAATATACTCCAGTCAGTGATTTGATAGCCCCTATTCTTCAAGTGCTAAAAATTATTATTGCTTCTGAAACAGAATTGTCATACTTAAACAGCAGAAAAACCAAAGTGCCCTGTACAGAGTTAAATTTCACTCAGATTATGGAGATCACCAATAACATTCATAACAGATACCATATTTTGCAAAAAAATTCCAGAAGCAGTCTTTGATTTTTTTTTTCCCCTTAGCAGAACTGTTCAAATGAAATATTATGTGGAAGTGATACAGGTAAAATTGTTTTTTTAAAACATGAAGAGGCTATTGTTGAAGTCTGAGTGGGAACCTTGGAGGTCCCTGGTGCCTGCCCCCACCCCACTCTACTCCACCCCACTCAGAAAACCCAGTATCATAGCACAATTTCCTAATGAACAAGTGGCCATTCTCCTGGGTGGCCAGGACACTGATCAAAAGTGCTCTCTGGGCCTGTATTTCCTAAAATATGGCAATGAATACATGAAATGTCAGTCTCACTGCACTGAAGGTAAATAATTCTGGATGTGCAATCATGGTGTAATCCATGGCTGTGAAATTTTTAGCTTTGTGCTTTATCTAGTCCATAATCAGACTCTGCCTATTAGACCAAGCAGTCTGTCTAGAGTACAATGCACATGAGGCCAAGGTCATGAGCTTGAAGCACATATGAGAGCCCATATCTGTGTTCCTTTCTGCTAGATGAAATCCTAGTCATCTTTCAAGGCCTAGTTCAAATGTAACCTCTTCTGTGAAGCCCTACCTGTGCCTCCACTCTCCACAGAAAGTATTCCTTCCTCCCTTGTATTCTTTCTGCATGGAATGGTGGAGAGAACACAGGCAAGAACTGTTCAACAAACATCTACTGAGCTTCTACTGGGTGACAAGTACTATACAAGAGAGACACTGGGGTTCCAGGACAAAAAACACACAACACATAATTTCTACCTTCAAAGAACTTTTAACTTAGTGTAAGAAAAGGTGATAATTTTCAACATAATGTAGTAGATAATAAAAGAGGCATATAATGGGAGCTTCATGGAGCTAACTTAGCCCAATCTGGAGGACATAAGCTCTGTGCAGAGCTCTGAAGGATCAGCTACAGGTGGCCAGGTAAACAAGGAAGGCAGGGCAAGGGCTTTCCAGGGAAGGGAAATAGCAAGAGTACTGCATGAAGGTACGAGAAAGAGCATGGTCTGTTTCAGAACTACTCTTCATTCTTTCCTACGTTCCCTTTTCAATTTAAAAGAATCTTTATACACACACACTTTAAGATTTTTTAACCTTCTCCCCATTGTTTTTGCTCACTGTCTGCTCTCTCTATGTTTGTTGTATGCTCATCTTTTTTTTTCAGGAGGCACTGGGAACCGAACCCAGGACCTCCCAATGTGGGAGGGAGGCACCCAATGGCTTGAGCCACCTCTGCTCCCACTTGTTGTGCCTCTCATGTCTCCTCATTGTATCTCTTCATTGCGTCATCTAGTTGAGTCAGCTCGCTGTATTGTCTCCTTTAGGAGGCACTAGGAACCAAACCCGGGACCTCCCATGTGGTAGGTGGGCGCCCAAGTGCTTGAGCCACTTCCACTTCCAGAAAGAATCTTTTTAAAAGATTGTAAAATGGGAGAAGAGGGATTACAGAAAATGAGGCTGGAAAGGAAGGCAAATCTTGAAGAGTCTTTGAATGCCAGGCCAAGGAATTTACAGAGAGAGATAAATAGTTAAGATTTGTAATCTTACGTTAAAAACATGCTTTTAAAACACAGGCTTAACTGAAAATATAAGAACAATTCAGAATTATAAAAGCAAAAGTGAAAATTGTGTTTTAGATCACTCCTGCAGGGGTATAGGGGTAGATCTAAGGGGGCTGGATCAGAGAAATAGAAGCCAGAAGGAGGCTAAGGCAATAATTAAGGTGAGAGGCAACAAGGTCTGAACCAGGGTCAGAGGCAGAGAATAGGGGACAGAACTGAGAAATGTTTATGAAGTCTGAGTTTAAATACTGACTTTGCTTCTTACTGGATGTGTCTCTCTTGGCAAGTTACCTTACCTTTTTGAACCTCCATTTCATCTGTCAAATGGGAATACCACCATGTAATCTCATAGGATTACTGAGAGGATTAAATGAGATCATCTATGTCAAGATCCTATCAAAAACTAGCATAAAGCAGGCAATCAACAAATATGAGTTCCTTTCCCACCCACCCCCAATTCTTCCTTTAAGAATTATTTATTTGTTTTCCCTGGTAGATTATGAGCTCCTGGAAGAGGGGGACCATTTCTTATCTCTGTATCCCTTCAGCACATAAAATAATGTTCAATGCATGTATAATAGATGAATAAATACCAAAGTCAGATAAAGATACCATAAGAAAACTACAGACCAATTTCTCTTAAGAATATAAATGCAAAAATCTTCAACAAAATACTACCAAATCAAATCCAACAGTATATTAAAAGAATTATACACCATCATCAAGTGGGATTTATCCCTGCCATATGCAAGGTTGGTTCAACATAATATAATATAATGCACTACATTAACAGAATGAAGGGAAAAAAACACAAGACTGTCTCAATTGATGCAGAAAAGGCATTTGACAATATCCATATCCCCTTCTTGATAAAAACACTTAGAACACTAAGAACAGAAGAAAACTTCCTCAACATGATAAAGGGCATATATAAAAAACTCAGAGCTAATATCCTATTTAATGGTGAAAGAGTTGAAAGCTTTCCCTCTAATATCAGGAACAAGACAAGGATGCCCACTGTCACCACTGTTATTCAACATTGTACTAGGTGTTCCTACCAGAGCAATCAGGCAAGAAGAAATAAAAAAAACATCCAAATTGGAAAGCAAGAAGTAAAACTTTCCCTATTTGCAGATGATATGATCCTATACACAGAAAATCATGAAAAAACCGTAACAAAGCTCCTAGAGCTAATACATGAATTCAGCAAAGTGACAGAGTAAAAGGTCAAAAACCCCTAAATCAGTAGTGTTTCTATACACAAGCAATAAACAATCAGAAGAAATCAAGAAAAAATAATTCCATTCACAATAGCATCTAAAATAATGAAATATCAAGGAATAAACCTAACAAGCATGTAAAGGACTTCTACATAGAAATCTATAAAACATTGCTAAAAGAAGTCAAAGAAGAATTAAATAAATGGAAGGACTTTCTGGGTTCATGAATTGGAAGACTATATAGCATTAAGATTTCAATCCTACCCAAAGCAATTGACAGATTCAATGCAATCCCAAACAAAATTCCAATCTCTTTGCAGAGATGGAAAAGCCAATCATCAAATTTATATGAAAGGGTAAGGGGCCCTGAATAGCTAAAGCCATTTTGAAAGAGAAAAATAAAGTTAGAGGACTCAAACTTCCTGATCTTAAAACTTATTACAGGGAAGCGGCTGTGGCTCAATCAGTAGGGCTCCCGTTTACCATATGGGAGGCCCCGGGTTCGGTTCCTGGGGCCTCCTGGTGAAGGCAAGCCCGCCCGCACGGCGTGGTTAGCTGACCCAGCGAGCACAAGCAGCAAGGGGGGGATAAATGAATGGATGAATAATATCTTTTTTTTTTTTTTTTTTTTTTAAATGGTGGCACTAAGGTTTATTGAGCTGTGCCTTAGTATAGGCGCTGGGGCTTGCCCATGGTGCTCTTGATGTATAAAGCCCGGACATTCTGCCAATTCTTCTTGAGCAGTGACACCAAGAAGTTCACAGCTAGGTGGATGTTGTATACAAGCTCATCATCTGTCATCTTCACGTGGCCAACAGCCACAGCTAGACACAGCACCTTCTTCATCTGGAACTTGATTGTGGACTTCACTTCATCGACTTTGGCCACCATGTTCTCACTGTGGGTCAGCAGAGAAGGGAACTTGCCAGCCTTATTCAGGCCTGGGCCAAGGATTCGTGGAATCTGCTTTATCAGGGACTCAGAGGCCAAAAAGGCATCATACTTCTTGGCCAGTTTCTTCACCAGTTTCTTATTCTTGTTGAGTTTCTTTAGAGCTTCGATGTCCATATGGGGGATATCCACAGCCTTGGCCTCATCGCAGTGCTGCTGATCCCCCAGGACACACACAGAGAACTTGGGGTGGGGAGTAGACTTAAGCCTGACAGTGCCCGAGAAACGTTTGTCCTTCTGAGGGTCATAGTTCTTCAAGCTGATCTGCAGCTCCACCGTTTCCAAAAACTTCCGGCGCTTGTGCTGGTTGCCGTGCAGGACCTCCCGCACCGCCTCGTAGAGGGTGTCGCGGGACACTTTGCTGCTCATGGTGCTCGGCGCTGCAGTAACCGGAAAAAAGATGAATAAAATCTTTAAAAAAAAAAAAAAAAAACTTATTACAGGGAGCAGATGTGGCTCAAGTAGTTGAGTGCCCGACTCCCACATGGGAGGTCCCGGATTCGGTTCCCGGTGCCTCCTAAAAAAGATGAGCAGACATGGAGCAAAAATGAGCAGACAACAAGCAAAAACAATGAGTAAGACAATGAGCAAAAACAAACAAACAAACAGGGAGTGAATGTGGTTCAAGCAGTTGAGCGCCCACCTCCCATACGGGAGGTCCCAGGTTCCATTCCTGGTGCCGCCGAAAGAAAAAACAAACAGGCAATGAGCAGACAATGAGCAAAAACAACGAGCAGACAACAAGCAAAAAAAAGAAAACCAACAATGAGCAAAACCAACAAGCAAACAGATGAGGGAGCCATCTTGGGGGAGGGGGGTGACTTATTACAAAGCCACAGTAATTAAAACAGCATGGTACTGGCACAAGGACAGACATATAGTCCAATGGAATCAAATTGAGAGCTCAGAAATCAACCCTTAAATTTATGGCCAACTGATTTTTGACAAGGGGGCAAAAACCACTCAATTAGGAAAGAACAGTCTCTTCTACAAAGGGTGCTAGGAAAACTGGATCTCCATTTACAAAAATCAACTCAAAATGGATCAAAAACCTTAACAGAAGAGCTAGAACTATCAAACTCCTAGAAAAAAATGTAGGGAAGCATCTTCAGAACCTAATGTTAGGCAATGGTTTCTTAGACTTCACACCCAAAGCACAAGCTGCAAAAGAAAAAATAGGTAAATAGGACCTCATCCAAGTTACAAACTTTTGTGCCTCAAAGGACTTTATCATGAAAGTAAAAGGACAACCTACACAATGGGAGAAAATATTTGGAAACCACACAGCTGATAAAAGTTTAATATACAGAATATTTTTAAAAAATTCTGTCAACTTAACAAAAAGATAACTCAGTTTAAAAATGGGCAAAAGATTTGAATAGACATTTCTCCAAATAAGATATACAAATGGCCAGAAAGCATGTGAAAAGATGCTCAGCATCATTAACCATCAGGGAAATGGAGATCAAAACCACAATGAGATATCATTTCACACCCATAAGAATGGCTGCTATTTAAAAAAGAGAGGATGTGGAGAAATGGGAACACTCATCATTGCTGGTGGCAATGTAAAATGGTGCAGCTACTGTGGAAGCCAGTTTGGCAGTTCCTCAGAAAGCTAAATATAGAACTACCATATGACCTGGCAATCCAGACTATTAAGTATATACCCAAAAGGACTGAAAGCAGGGACTCCAAGGTATATTTGCACACTGATGTTCACAGTAGCATTACTCACAACTGTCAAAAGATGGGAGCAACCTAAGTGTCCATCAATGAATGGATAAATAAAAAGTGGTAATACATATGGAATATTATTCAGTTGTAAAAAAAAGAAGTCCTCATACATGTGACACCATGGATGAACCTTGACGACATCATGTTGAGTGAAATCAGTCAGAGACAAAAGGACAAATATCGTATAATTTCACTGATTTGAAACAATGAGAAAAAGCAAACCCATACAGTCAGAATCTAGAACATAGGTTACCAGGGAATGGGGTGGGGATAGGGAATGAGAAGTTTAAGGCTTAAAATGTATAGGGTTCCAGGTGTTGATGGAGGGGTGTTATGCACATTGTGCATGATTGTTTTCTAAGTTCACAACTTCTCTAATTAAAAAAAAAAGTACAGTGTTCCTATTTGGAATGATGGAAATGTTTTGGTAATGGTGGTGATGGTAGCACTACACTGTGAATGCAATTAACAGCAATGATATATATCTGAATGTGAAATGATAGAGTGAATATATGGTTACAGAATAAAGATTTTTAAAAAAATCCACGGAACTACACTGCACCGTGAACTTTAAGTTAAACTATGGACTTTAGTTAATAGTACAGTTATAGCAATAAAATTGATTTGTTAACAAATAAAAAAGTACAGTTATAAAAATGCGTTGGGGAGCTGATGGAACTCAGTGGTTGAATGTTGGCTTCCCACATGAGGTCCTGGGTTCAACCCCCAGCCTGGTACCTCCAAAAAAAAAAAAAGTTATCATCAATTGTAACAAATGTTCCACACCAATGCAAGGTTTTGGTGGTGGGGTGGTGTATAAGAATCCTATATTTTATGCATGGTTTTTCTGTAAACCCACAACTTCTCTAATAAAGAAAATAAAGTCAGTCAGTCCTACACTGTGAGGAAACTTTGTTTCATTACGTAAAAGCTGCCCCTGAACCTAGATAGGCTACCTCAATATAGGTATGGTGTGATCACAGGTGGGAGAGTGTGGAAATGGCATCCATCAATACTACCTGGGAAAAAACCTGAGAGAGCGAGCATAATTCCTGCTATTGAGAACAAGAAGCATCATTAGCTAGATGTCCTTTGTCCTTTGGAAAAGGAAACAGTGTATGATTGAGTTCTACCCACTTGGCCTTCTCAGGGTGACAGAAGCAGAAATAATGCCTTTAAAAAACAGTGAGGAGAAGCAGATGTGGCTCAAGCAGCCGGGCCCCTGCCTACAACATGGGAGGTCCCGGGTTCGGTTCCCAATGCTTCCTAAAGATGTGCAAGACAGCAGGCTGGTGCAGCAAGCTGACACAACACAATGACACAATGAAGAGACAAAAGGAAACAATGAGAGAAACAAGTGGGAGTGGAGGTGGCTCTGGGTTCGGTTCCCAGTGTCTCCTTAAAAGAAGATGAGCACATAACAAACAGACACAGAGAGCAATTAGCGAGCACAAACAATGAGGGGAGGAAGGAGAAAATAAATAAATAAAATCCAATGAGGGAAGGGGAGAGAAATAAATAAATCTTTATAAACAAAACAAAACAAAACAACAGTAAGGCTCTCTGCAGTCTTCATGTGCTTCATTGTCAGCTGCACTGAGGTTGCACTGCTGTCAATGTTCTTTTGTCGGGAAGCGGCTGTGGCTCAATCAGTAGGACTCCCGTTTACCATATGGGAGGCCCCGGGTTCGGTTCCCGGGGCCTCCTGGTGAAGGCAGGCCCGCCCGCACGGCGTGGTTAGCTGACCCAGTGAGCACAAGCAGCAAGGGGGGGGATAAATGAATAAAAAAAAAAAAAAAAAAAAAAGTTCTTTTGTCTAAGAAAGGCACTGGTAGGGTTTCATTTCTTCATGATGTCCCATCTGGGCTTCCCTAAGCCCTGGATCAACTGTGCTAGGTGAAAGCTTAGGAATCTCAAACCCTTTACTGTCATCTGGTCACAGAGAGCTCTGTCTCACCAGGTTCCTATTTTAAAGGAAGGGCCTATTACTCTCAGGGAGAATGCAGGCTTTCTTGATATTCCACTGCCTTCACTAAGGGCAGTGATGCAACAGGAGGGGTGAATGTCTGAAATGATTCATACCAAGATGCCTTTGCTAAGGAATATCACTAAAATGGCATTTTGACAGAGGTTCTTATGGGAGCTAGAGTGGCATTAGACAAATGCGGAACCTATCCAAGCACCTGCCCTTCCCACACCTTGGCTTCAAACAAAGTCAGCTTGATTTAGAATGAAATCCAAACCACATGCATGTACCCCACCCAAGACAGTCTCATTCATTCTTGCCAATTAAAAAAATTTGCAGTTTTGCTGGCTTTTCCCTCAGCTGGAAAACAGACCGGGCTAACCCTATCTTCATCCCAGGAGAAGAATGGCTCCAGTTACAATTGTGTCACTGTGTGTTCATGCAGTTTGCAAAACTCCCCAAACCCCAGAGACTGCAGAAGTAATTTGTATCCTGAACTTGGACCTGAGGGCTTGAAGCACAATTAAATGTGTACCAGGGTGGACAAATCACCCAGAATCTCTCTGAATGCATGTTTGTTTTATTCCTCTTTGGGAAGAAAAGGAGTTGGGGGCGGGGGGTGTCGGGTAGATAAAGACTATTAGTACATTTGAGGTTTCAACAAAGTCAGGCTACATCGAATAGCTCGTGCAATTACAGACACATTCCCTGACCCAAGATACTGCTCTGTGAACCTCCCACTTTACACAGAGAATTTTGCTCTGTCATTCCATCTGCAGTTTCTGCTGCAGCCCTTCCTGCCACCCTTCCCACAGATTTCTTTTGAAGCAGGTGGAGGGGGAGGGGGAGGAACCTAGAGAGTGGTGGTAGATGAAAAAAGGGTTGAGGGGAATAATGTACGAAAAAGGAGCTTCTCTTTGCAGGGGGGGCGGGGGTTGAGATACATTTTCTCATTACCTAGGGAAGGCAGATGGGGAGAAACAGGAACACGGAGGAGAAGGAAACTAAATAAAGAGCACCAACGACCCCTGAGGGCAAAGCACAGGCTCTCAGCGCACTCACTCAGGCTGGCCAGCTGTCGGATGACATTTGCCAGGGTGATGTTGGTCTTGCATTCCAGCTCGTTTCTAACGCGAGGCAACGTCTGACGGCACAGGTGCCTTGGCTCGATGTTCCTCGTTACTAACGGCATGGTGGACCTGCTTCAGGCAATGTTCTGAATGATGAAAAACAACCTAAAAAAGAAATAACAGGAAGGTATTACTCAACCACAAATTCCAGGCACACTAGGGCTTGTGTGAGTCTTTTTTTTTTGGGGGGGGGGGGGGCGGGCGGGTCTTGCTCTGATCTAAAACAGCTTTTAAAAACCTTTTCTTCCCCTCTCACCAACCTACCCCCTCCCTTTTCTTTCTTTCTTTTTCTTTCTTTCCCTTTTTTTCTTTTTTCCTTTCTTGAGGTTTGCTATTAGAAGGCTTGCTTGGTAAGTTCAGAAATTCTGAGCTAGTGACTGCTGGTTGAGGTACAGGCAGCATAAAAATCTAAAAACCTTAAAATGACAATTACTGCTTCAACCAACAAGAGTCTCCAGAGGCAAAGGAGGCATGGTCAGAGAACAACCCATTCAGCATGCAATGGATGGTAGAGATCCTAACCTTGGGCTGCCCATAACCAGGAGAGATCAGATTCTAGGCCACCAATTATAAGGATCAAAAAAGAGCTTCTGTCATCTGATAATCTCCACAATGAAATCAAACTGCCAACAGCAATTCCACTGATAAACATCAGGATATAACTTCTCCAGTTTTTCCTTGATGGGTGACTGTTAATGTACAACTGAATACTAGCTGCCAGTATCTATTAACACCACTAAAGTTTAGTTTGTAAATTGACAGAATGAAAGAATATCAAGGAAAATTTTACATGTTCAATATGTCAAACGTGATCTGAACAAACTGTGCTATGAGAGTCCCTGATCCTTTCTCTTCTACCCAATAGTTTCCCTTCCTCCCTTCCATCGGGTTCAATACACCTGGGCCAACAGGCTCTTGAGACAGCAGGAAGTGTCTGGAGTAGATCCTGAAACCTTCCAGTTATACTGTTTCTTATCCTGTCAGCTGAGCCCCTTTCCCTAGGAAATCACCCAGCACTTCAGGTTCATGCTGAGCTATTGTTTTAGATTTAGAGTACCAAATTCTTACCTAACTTTACAAAGATAAGAGGAGGTTTTATCGCAACAAAATGTATATGACCAGAGCCAAGGCACATTGGGCTGGTCCTGTTTCCATATCTTGTAAAACAAAGAAATCTAAAGTGGACTAAATGATTTTTGTACTAGGGAAAATGGCAAATTTGCTTCAAATGAAAAGGTAAAGCATAAAGGTAACATACCCAAGTCCCCAATACTGCAAACTCCTCTTCAAAAAGGCCAAACAGAAGTTTACGTCCATCAAATCTTAAAAAACACCAGTTCATCACCAAAAAAGTTGATTGTGAATACAAAATGCTTAAACAAAGTTAAACATCATAAATCTTAAAAGCAAACCAACATATTGTCTGACCAAAAGTAAAAAAAAAAAAAAAGCCCTTCAGGCTCAAAAGGGGAGCAGAACCCTTTGGAACAGACTGCTCCTTGTTATGGACATTCTGATCTGCTAAGAGTAAAAATAAAACAGGAAGCCAGCAGCTTGAGGAACAAGATTTCCTGTCACCAACAGCAACAGCCTAAGAACCAAGAGAATCAGCTGTTTGCTCATAACTTTGAACCTCCCTTTAATAGTCACTGTGTGGCAGCTGTGCCTATCTTTGGGGTGCAGAGGTGTTTCCTGAATACTTGTCTACTGCCTAAGGAAATAATTTCCATTCCGTTCCTCAGCTAAGTTCCCCTTTCATTCAACAGGTTTTCTAGTCCAAATTCTGGACTTTCCTTTCCAGTTTAACTCTTCCTCTCTTTGACTTAATGTAAAGATATCAGGTACTAAGATGCAATCTTTTTTTTTTTTTAACTTTATTTTGTACATTTAATAATTGAAAACATAAGCAATAAAAAACTAAAAAGTAAACACAGATGAATAAATATATACATTTTTCAATTAAATGTAATGGATACATGTAAATTTTTTTGTTGTTTTGTTTTTTGTTTGTTTTTTTTTGTTTTTTTTTTTGTGTGTGTGAATCAAACAATATATTACACAATATATTTGGTTCATAGTAATGCATTCATACAGTATTTGTCCTTTTGTGTCTGGCTTGCTTCACTCAACATAATGACTAAGATGCAATCTTTAGTAATACATGGTGAAAAGACAGTTGAGAACAGGAAAGAAGGCAGAGCTTACAAATAAAAAACCTCACAGGGCTTTGCACATCCTCTGGATGGCTGGTAAGAGTCCCAGATTTCAGGCTTTCTGGAAGAACCAGAAATTCAGGGGTGGAGCCAGAGATGACTAGCAACATCCACTGTAGACTCCATTAGCAATCACCTGAATAGTTGTTCCAGCTTCTCTCAGAGGAGCTAAAGAAACTGGATCACCTTGCAACTCTGGATTGAATGTGGCCACTGACAGGGCATTCCAGACTCTCCCTCTGGATACCTAATGGAAACTGGATTCCAGATGGCTGGGTAAATGTCAGATTGGGGGTGGGGGGAGCAGGGTGGTGGTGGTGGTGGTGGGAGAACAACTTCTAATACCTTGGTTAAACTTTAGCACTTATACTTTCCCATATGCCTTAGATAACAGACACAAATGGAGTTAACTTTTTGTCATCTGGATGGCGTTTAACTGGAACGAAATTTTCAATACCAAGATAACTTCCTCTTGACAGAAAAGCTAGCTCCCATAACTAGCTGGAGAGTACTCAAGAAATGATAATATTTCAATGTCCATCAAGACAAAACAATTAGAAAAAGTAAATCTGTTAGATGAAAGCCATTTCATTTGTTTCAAAGCCACTAAAGAGAGACAAGATTCCCTGTTATATGGAATCACCTGTATCACTACTCATTTTTCTTTTGGATAACCAAGGATTGGTTGTATTTTGTGTAAGTATGGAACTATGCACAATCTGAACAACAGTAACTTGACCAAGAAAAATAAAATCCTACATTCTGTTGTTCTAGGGGGGTGAAAATTTAGAATTGGGGCAAAGATTTTCAGGCTTTCAATTCAGCTTCAAGCTGTAGAAAATTTATGGGTTTTGGAGTTGAGACATATCAGGGTTTGAACCCTAAGAGATCCTACTAGCTGGGTAACATGAGCAATTTTCCTGGGGACATTAAATAATATAACTTATACAAAATGCCCATACAAGGCTTTTTTTAAAAAGTAGTTATTTATAATTCTGCAGACCCTAGGTAAATCTCCCTGTAGAATCAATTTTATTCATTGATAAATATTTTTTAAAACACTTTTGGAGGAGCGGGTAAAGCTCACTGGTTGAGCTCCTGCCTCCCATGTACAAGGTCCTGGGTTCAATCCCCAGTATCTCCTAAAACAACAAAACAAAACAAAAAAAACCAAAACCACACACTTTTAACCAAGGGCATATTTATGGAGTAGAATGCAATATTCACATAAAAAAATTTTTTTTTAAAGGATTTATTTATTTATTCACTTTTATCCATTTTTACACCCCCCCACCCCCCCGGCATTTTTGCTGTTTTTGTGTCCATTCGCTGGGCAACGATCTGTGTCCGTTTCCTGCCCTCTCTTCTTATCCTTCTCCTCCTGTCTTCACTGGGATTCGATCCTCAGAACCTCTGATGTGGGAGAGGCATCCTACCACATGCACCACCTTAGTCCCCGGTTTTTCGGTGCATCTCGTGTTGGCTCTCCCTTGTGTCACTCTCCTGTTATGTCATCATCTTGCTGTGTGGCTTGTGGGGCCTGGTGGTGCACCTGCACACAGGGCCTGTAGGGCTTACCTGCTCACGGGGCCTGACGGCGCACCCGCGCACGGGACCTGGCGGCCTGCACGCCTTCTACATTTTTCTTTTTTTTATTTTTACTGGGAGGTCCCGGGGATCGAACCCAGGTCCATCCATATGGGAGACGGATGCCCAACCATTTGAGTCACACCCATCCCCCTGCTATATCTCTTAAGGTTGACCAAAGATACCCAAAGTTAGTCTTTACCCATATAGGATGGTCATATAAATCAGACTTAGTTTATCACCAGCATTCTAAAAACCAGACCTAGGGAGAAAAACTAGATCTGGGGATACATGCATGGTTTCTAATATAGCGAATGTTTAGCCTGCCCTGATTATCACAAAATCAGGACAGCGAGAATTTTCTCATCACATAAAAAATTTTAAGATGAAACCCTAGACTTAATGAAATTTAGTGTTTTTTTTTTTTTTTTTTTTTTTTTTTTTCTGGCAGTTGCTCCCAGCTATGTTCCCAGATTTCTGAAGAACATACAATGTTATCTCTCTCTTCCAGTCTTCCACAACTAGAGTCCTCATCTGAGCCAGAGAACAAAAAAATGATCAGAGTGACTATTTTCTCAATTCTCCCCAAGACTGTACATTACTAGCACCGTTCTAGTCACATGGGAGAAAAAATGAATTCATTACATACAATGGATGCCTAAGGACATGAGGGCTTAATTCTTTCATGGAACTCCAGTCAAGAAAGGCTCCTCTAACATCAGTAGTACATTAGTGGAAAATTTATTGAGCACTGGGTGTTGGGGAACCACTGAATTAAGCAAGGAAGCAGCATGGACAAATTTGCATTCTAGACAGACGGTAACAACAGAAGGACAGATTGTATATTTGGGTAGAAGACTGGAGGTAAGACCACCAATGGGAGAACTCTTCAGTCTGAGAAGTAGACAGCAAAAATGGAGTTAGCAAATACAAACTGAGAAACCAGACTGAGGTGGCAGGGGTGAGTCCAGCCCTTTAGTCCCATCTGCCGTACTTTCCTTATAGTTTTATACAGTTATATTTTTAAAAAGTGATAAAATGTATGTTTCTTTATAAAAAGAACTTTTCAAAAAAAAGAGCTAAATGCTAGCTAGTGCCAGTGACAGAAATGAAGAGAAAGTGAAGAAAATCAAGAAAGTAGTGGTTCTTGGGTGGGAAAAGAAGTTTTGGATATATGAAAGAGTAGAATGTCCTGTCTTTATAGAATCAATAAAGATCTTTTTCAGTCATACTTTGACTAGGGAAATTATATGCTATCATGATATTTGCTAATTTGGGGATCTGAGAAGGTCTTACCTTGAGGGATGTTACAAAGGAGAGGAATTAAATTAGAACTGCTGAGAAGATTAAGTTACAGGGAAGTAGATTTCAATTTAGTTAATTCCTTTTAGAGCTATCCTACATTGGGTTCTCTTTAGGTTATGAGTTCTCTAGTCCCAGCCTCTGGATGACGAGCTATCAGGGATGTTGGGGAAGAAATTCCTAGACTCTAAGAAGGCATTAGGAAGTCAGATTGGATGATCTCTACAATGCCTTCTAAATTCAAAAGGGTATTCTCACTGTGGACTTCACTTTTTCATCTACAAAATAAAGGGACTAAACTAGATCATCTTTAAGAAGTTTCCCAGCTCTAAAATTCCTGGATTTGCTTCCACCTAAGCAGCCGTAATCTCCCATGTGGGCAACATCTACTTGCATTTTGAACATGAGACCAGAGGCAGGTCTAGGGACTATAGAGAGGAGTGGATCATAACCATGAATCAAGTCCCTTTTCCAGGCCTATAATTAGCCCAGTTACCAGAAACTGTGGGATCCAGAATGGCCCAAAGGCCCTGAAGTTAAATTATTTACACTCTTGGAGGCTCCCAGACTGATCTGGGAGTTGGCTACCCAAAGAAGTCTGAAGGAAAAAGTGGCTTTTAGGACCAGTTCCAAACATCCAGGCCAGACCCAGCAACAATCCCCACCTTCAATCTTGGCTATTTTCGGCCGAAGGGACTTGAGAACAAGTCTGAGAACAAATACAGCATCTTAAGGCATCCCTTCCTAGACATGGCCTGGCAGTACACTGACCAATCTGGACTGTCAGTGCTGTGTCAGGACTCATGTTTTGAATTGGAAATTGAATCAAGTACTCTTTCAGGTTCCCTCAAACACTGAGATTCTACAAATCTGTAGTTGAAATTTATCATAGGATATTAATACATCACATCACGGAGTCGCTGGGTAAATGACTATATTAGAAGTCAAGGCCTTTGGTTAGTGCAAAGTCAAAACTCTGACCCCAACAGCCTGGGGAGAGAGTGGAAGAAGGTATTAAGGGAAGACTGCATGTGAAAGTAAAGGAGGAGGCACTCATCTGTTTTCCACACTCCAAATTCCTATTACAAGGAGAGAAGACAGATAACTGCTCATTTTTGCAATGATGTTTATTACTAGCTGTTTACTAAAAATAATTAAGTAAACAATGCTTCATTTAGAGCCAAGGTCACTGTTAATATCTGCATATTTCTACGGTCACATTAAAAAAAAAAAAAACAACAAGTATATCTGAGCTATAGCAATAACCATCACAACAGAAATGCTCCTCAAGGCAGTTCCTCTTTGAAACATACCCCCAAAACGCTGATCAGCAGCAGCAGGAGATAAGAATACATGGGGATGCTGTATTTGTGGCAATGAGGACTTCTGCTTTCACTTCAGCATTTCCCACTGTCCTACAGTTAACAACCCTTTGGATGGGGGCATATAAGAAGTTTACTTTGTAGACCAGCTTCCTCTTTCAAAATATAAATTTCTTTATGTTAAAATATATGTATTCCACAGGGCTTCAAGAATTTCAATTGAAAAGTCAAATAATCATTTGACTTCAAAATGATAGAAGGCTTATTGTAGTCTAAGTCTGTCTACTAAACTGTTTAAAGAAGTATGAATTTACTGTTGCACAGAGCAGTCTTCACTACCATGCAGCAACCACATGGAAGAATCTTCATTAAAGGCTTAAGCACCCACCCACTTCCTGTTGAAACACAGGGCTGGGTTGAACCTATAAATATAACTAGACTTTCTCCAAACACAAGGAATTACTGACAAATCAGTTTAGGTAACTAGAGTAATGTCTAAAAGGGCTGGCAAGACAGAAATGGAAATCCTGAGGTAGAGAGAGAAAGTATCTCATTGGGAAACCAAGAAAAAAGAGCTTACTTTTGATCTAAAACCAGGTAAAATGTCCAATTTCATAAAGCACACCAGCTCTGGACCTACATCCAATAAATGTAAGGTTCCTTCCCATCTTGACTTTGCTTTGGGGCCATAGCCCAGCAAACAGGACTTCTAAACCCCGGTATTGTACTCCTTGATTAGGCTCTTTTTTTTTTTTTTTAGTAGGATACAACTAGTTGTCCAAAAGAAGATACATTTAAACTGTGGGTTTTGGGGAGAAAATTTTTAATATATCCCTCTAGTTCAGCTGTGGGCTACACTAAAAAATGCTAGACCCAACTCTCGAAGATGCTATATGAAACTAAGATTTTGTTGGCAAAGTATTCTGAGCTCCTAAAAAGAGATTTATTCACATAAAGTATTTCTTACATTTCCATCTTGGTAAAGTTTTCTATTATGGATCCATTTAAATCACACAGGATCTACAATGTTGTCATGGTGACTTTCAGTCATAGACACAGGTTGTTTTACTTTCCCAATCTAATGCCAATTTCAAGTAATATCCGAATCAAAATGGTATGGTTTGAAATACTTCAAAGTACCCAGCTAAATGAACTTACTTTTACTCTGAGTGGATACATATAAATTTAGGAGAATGATTTTACTCATTAATGGAGAAATCTTATCCCTAACATTTGTGAGTACTCAAGAACCAGATCTCTTTCAGTCAAAGTCATCAACTGAGCATTAAATTCACACAAGAGTTCACCATGAAAAACCACCACCAAGCTGCTATGAAAAACAAACACCTACATATAAACAAACTCTGACACATAAACAAACTCTCCAAAAGGTATCAAATCTCAACAAATCAGTTCACAAGATTACTAGAAATAGGTCAATAACTCAAACAAGCCCCAATAAAATACTTGTTTTCAAATAGTTCCTTTTTAATTTTATAGCCAATGATAGAAATGATTATCTATAGTTGGTGGTGCCCAAAATTCTGAGATAAGAGTATAGATGTAAAGTACATCCCCCTCAAGTACCTGGGTCTGATTCACTGTCCCTGGTGGAAGCCAAACCTAGGCATGTGCTCTAAACTTCCAGACAAAAGAAGATCCAATACTGTATGGGAACACCCAGCTAGTGGGATCTGAGGCTAATCCCACGTTACTGCTCAGGGACAGAGATGATGGGGCTAAATTACACCCCTTCTCTTCTGGCTCTTGGAAGGAGAGTTAAGCTCTCTACAGATAAGGCACTGGAGCACCCACTGGTGGGTTAGATATACAGTGGAAGACTTGAAAATGAGGGAGGTAGAAGATAATCAGAGCCAAATCGCCCATCAGGCACTGAGTAAGTCTCATTTCATCCGAACAGCTGTACGACCACTCATTTTAATCTCTATAATGCCTTCACTTTATATTTCAAAACTAATGGCTCCCTCTCTGGGATGGAAAGGCCGAAAAATAAACCATATTTACACAACTGAAAAAGGCCAGGGAAAAGAAGGCTGCAGAACAATAACAATAACAACAAAAGAAATTCAGCAAAATGTTTTGCTGACAGCTCAAGGCAAAATACAAACACTGTGTGCTCATGAAGCAGGCAGAAGCAGCAATCCTGAGATGTGACTCTTAATACACTAACTAAAGTGAGGAGAAAGACCTAGTAAACACATCTGAGCAACAGGGAGTGGAATTATGGAGCAAACCGCCATGCAATGTCACATCAACTATTCTATTCTGTCAGCTGTAACAAGAATTCATTTCTGAAAAATTGTCACACACTCATCTGTCACTAACGGCCAAACAGCCAGCAACTGACTAAGAGTCAGCAGCAAAGGGCAGCTGTACATCTACTTCCTCTCACAAGGTCTATTCACCACTCAAGCCATGGGATTTATAAGGAAAAGTCCTTGAGCAGAAGGGAAAGTAAGTACCTATTCCTTTCTTTCTACCCCTAGTTTACTAGGCACTTACCAAAGCACTCAAAATCTAATAGGCAGTGGGGCAGAACGGCAAGAGCAGGGTTTTGAGAGACAGAGGTACAAATTTCAACCCAGCACTATCACTTAGATTTGAGATCTTGTCAAGTAGCCTAATCTCTCAGTCTGTTTCCTCACCTGTTAAATTAGTATAATGATTCCTAGTTTGTAAGGTTGTTGTGAAGAAATATGAAATAATGCATGCATAAAATGCTTAGCATAGTATCTGGCACAGACAAGATAATTAAAATAATAGTAGTAGTAATTGTTGTAGAAGTTGTAGTAATATAGCAGCAGTAGTAGTTAATAGTAGTAGTAATGATGGCTAACATCTATTTAGCACTTAACTATGTGCAAGGCACTATTCTAAATGTTTCATATGTGGTTCTTTTAACCATTACGTAATACTATGTCTCAAAACTTCAGGTTTGTATTAATGGATAACTATTAATTATAGTACCCTCCAAAGAATAAAATTCCTTACTTGACTCCAAGAGTTTATAATTTGAGACAGATAAAAGCAAAATTAAAAAAACAATATAATAAATAAATAAAATTTCAATATGAAATACAAGAGACATCATAAGACAGAATATGATTAATTATCAAATGAATGGTCTAATCAATGATTACAATAGAAAAGATAAAAAGATCATTGTGAACTGAAGGGACTGAACACACTTCCTGGAAAAGAAATATGACTTGGGCAGCCTTTGGATATAAAGAACAAAGAGAAGGTTTTCCATGTAGGGGTAATATGATAAACAGAAGTTCTGAACTCTACCACTAAGTAATTAATGGAAAAGTCCCAATTCCAATAGGCTTCTACCATATTCCATCAAATCTCAGATACCACTGATTATAAGATGCATCACAATTCAATAGTGTACATCTCAGAATCAATGAAATATAATACATATTTTTCTGTAACATGAAAAGGTTGGACAAGATGATCTGTAAATGTTCTCTCCAACTCTAAAATGCTATGATTCTAAAATTTTGGCTTACAAAAGGATATTCAAATTTTACCAAACCATCAACACCATGGGAAGAACAAAGACAATAATAATAAGACCAGAGGGAAGCAGATGTGGCTTAAGTGACTGGGCTCCCATTTACCATATAGGAGGTCCAGGGTTTGATTCCCAAGGCCTCCTGGTGAAAAGCAAGCCAGCCCATGTGGCAAGCTGGCCCAAGCGGGGAGCTGGCCCACGTGGAGTGCTGGCATAGCAAGATGACACAACAAAAAGAGACACAGAAGAGAAACAATAAGAGAAGCAGGAGACCAGGGAGCTGAGGTGGCACAAGAGATTGAGCAGCCTCTCTCCACTCCAGAAAGTCCCACGACTGGTTCCCAGTGCTGCCTAAAGAGAATACAGGCAGACACAGAAGAACACACAGAAAGCAGACAACAAGTGCAAAACAACGGGGGGGGCCGCCCAAAAAAAAAAATAAAAAAAACTTAAAAAAATCAAAATAACTGCTCGACTAGAGGGAGCAGATGTGGCTCAAGCAGTTGGGTGCTCACTTCCCACATGAGAGATCCCAGGTTCAGTTCCCGATGCCTCCTAAAGAAAATGAGCAGATACAATGAGCAGAGACAATGAGCAGAGACAAGCAGACAGACGAGGGAGCCATCTCGAGGGTGGGGGGTGGGGAATAAGACTAGAGAACCATATGCCACTATTTGCAAGGCTAAAATACCTACCCTCCTCACTAGTATGTTCATCTTTTCCTTTGTATACTTGAACACAGTTATAACAGCTGTTTTAATATCCTTGTATGCCAATTCCATCATGTGTCATTTCTGAGTCTGTTTTTATTAACTAATTTTTCTTCTAGTTATGGGTCATATTTTCTTTTTTTCTCTCTCAAATAGTTTAATAAACAATAGGGTATAACATGAAGTTCATAGTTTGGAGTAAGAAAACATGATGGACATTACACAAGCACGCTATTAAAAATAAGGGCTGTTTGCTGTTGAACTTCTTTTCAAGAGTCAATCTCAGTTTCTTCATCACTACCTTCTTTTTTCACCAACTTTCCAGGATTTTCTTCTGGGCCTCTCATTCACTCTGCCTCTCTTGCCAGACTGTCTTTAAGGCCTCAGCCAGTCTCTCCTTGCATTCTTCACTTTCTGTGCCTGTTTCCTGACATCATCATAAGTAACCTGTCATCTGATGAGGAGCTCTGAGAGACCCTGAAGACCTGGGTCTACCCAATCTTCAGAACTACCAGGGGGCGCTTGGGCCGGGGGGGTGAAGACCTCTGACAACAGAACGGCCCAGGGGCTCAGCTAGACCACATGGTGCAATTATTTCTAAGGCATTTGAGAAATCCAAGGTACTTAAAGGTTCTCCTGCACTGCTGCATGCCTGAAGTCCCTCCAGTCTCCTGTACCAACATACCTGCTATGGCTTGTCCAAGTTCTCCTCTGATCACCTGTGCATGACCATATTTCCAGGGTGCGAAGTAATTTTAATAACAGGCCTCAGGAATATGCACCTCGTCATTCTTACAGGGAGTACAGAACTTAAACCAGGCTTCCACTTAGACTCAGTTACCTGGTGTCGTCATTTCCTCCTTGAAGTCTAGGACATCATATTGCTTTTGGGATTCCCCAGGAATGGCCAGCTTAGAAAATGTGGTGAGGCAGGATTTCCCATGGTCTCAGAGTTGTCTGTCTCCACTGTAGTGCTGAGATGCAGAAAGCCTGACTCCTAGTGGGAAATGCCCATATTCTTCTTGCTTCTTGGCATGTCTAGTAACTTTTTTTTTTTTTTAGGTACCGGGTCTGGGGATTGAACCCAGGACCTTGTATGTGGGAAGCTGGCAATCAACTACTGAGCCATATCAACTCCTGAATTGTTTTTTTCATTCGTTTGTTGTTTTTGTTTTTTTATGAGGTACTGGGGCCCAAACCTTCCATGTGAGAAGCAGGTGCTCAACCATTTGAGCCACATCCGCTGACTAGTAATTTTTGATTGTACACTGGATATAAATTTTACATTGTTAAGTGTCTGGCTATTGTTGTCTTCCTTTCAAGAGTGTTGGACTTTGTTCTGATAGGCAATGAAGTTACTGGCAATTCAGTTTTGTACATCTGAGGCTTGTTTTTAAGCTTTGTTAGGGCAGGTCTAAAGTAGACTTTACTCTGAGATGTAGCCCCTTCTGGAATCTCTACTGAACGTCCAGAGAGATCAACATGGGCTCTCCACTCTGGCTGGCAGGAATTTAAAAACCTCACTCCCTGCTATGAGAACCAGTTAGCTTGTAGCTTCCCAGTCACCCTCTCCCAACCTCCTGGAGTTTGACCCTTGGTATGTATATATGTTCAGCAAAGACTCAAGCGGACCCTGTGTAGATTTCTAGAGTAATTTTTCTACCTCACTCCTTCCTCTCCAGAACACTCACAGCTTGCAGCCACCTCAGCCTTCCTTGAACTGCAATTTCTGTCTCTTCAATTCAGCAAAATCACTGCACTCTGCTTGGTATCTCTACCCTGCTCCACAGCTCAGGATATGCATTAAGGCAGAAAGCCAGAGTAATCACAAAGCTCACTTCTTGTTTTCCCTTCTCCCTGTCCTGTGTCCTGTGCTGCCTGTTTAAGTCAGGAGTGATTTCCACTCCAGTTTTACAAGGCCCCCAAATCATAAAGAGGTATTGTAAAATACTTAAAATCAGATCAATTTCAATTTATCTTCAATAAGTTTATGCCATGGGCTACCCTTAAAAGGAATAAGAGGTAAAAGTAGGTGTCCTAAAGTCAAACAAACAAGAAGGAGCTGCTATTGCAAATTGGTAGGATTTCATCACCATAAGTATGTAATGCATTTGAATAACATTTAATTAATTTTCTGAATGTTCACAATTGTGAACAGTGACACAAAATCTCTCTTTTCTTTTTTTAAGCTAGCACTCAGATAGGTACTTGCCACATTAAAAATTGATATAGGGAGGCGGCTGTGGCTCAATCAGTGGGGCTCCCGTTTACCATGTGGGAGGCCCCGGGTTCGGTTTCCGGGGCCTCCTGGTGGGGGCGAGCCCGCCCGCATGGCGTGGTTGGCTGACCCAGCGAGCGCGGGCAGCAAGGGGGGGGATGAATGAATGAATGGATAGAATCTTTAAAAAAAAAAAAAAAAAAAAAAAATTGATATAGATTGACTTGGTGAACCCAGGAGCAGGTTCAGGTTCAGTCAAGGGAAAGCAAGGATTCTCTAAGCCACTAGCTATATGGTCTTGGGCAGATTAATCTCTCTGAGCCCGTCTGTAAAATGGGGGAAACAAAACCTACCTCATAGGATGGTTCTGAGGATAAACTGAGATAACATATGTAAGCCTCCTAAAAGGATGCCTAGCACCAAGTAGGTACTCAGTAACTGATAGCTCTCATTATTACTAATTCAAAGTAATGCTGAGTGTGTTAGATTCACCTCTCAGAGGTAACAAAATAATCTAAGGAGACCAGGTCAGATTAAATAACATTGAGCATCCTTTCTTTGGTCTCAGTGGAAGTCAAGAAGCGGATGGGCCTCTTATCTTCTGTAACTGGCTCTCCAGAAGTATGGAGACAAATGCTGAGAAAGAAATGTACATAGGATGGCCTCTGCTTACATTATACCAATTTTAAGGATTAAGAGAAAGGGTATCTATCAGTCTTCCAAATCAAAGTTAGTCAACAGTCAATTCAGTATTTTTTACTTTATGTACTTTGACAGCACATTGGGACTATTTTCTAGATTGTGGCATTTCTTTTATTTTTATATTTTAAAAAATCCTTTCATCTTGAAGTCCCAAGGCAAATGTCACCACTTCTGAGAAGCCTTCCTTGACTCTTCTAGTCTGCAGTCATTTTTTCCTCCCCCAAAAGTGTCAAAGAAGTGTGGCGAATCTCCTTTATGGTAGTCATTACATTCTGTTCTGTAGCAAGATTTTAGAGGTACACAATTCTTTGAGAACAGGAACCAAAAAACCAAACATCTTTAAATCTAAGTGAAGTAGTAGCAGTAGTAACAGCAGCTGTCTGGAGCCAAGGGTGGGATTCTTAAAACTTCTTAGTATCCTTATAGTGTCTGCTCAATAAATATTTGTTGAATTCCTAAAATGTGCCAGGTATTTATTCACATTTTCTTGAAAATATCTAATTCTCAGAACAATTCTGCAAGATAAATAGTAGTCTGATTTTACACATGAGAAAACGAAAATTTAGAGTGGTTCTGTAATTTTCTCAAAGTCACACAAATAGCTTTCAAATCCAGGCCCACCTGTGTTCAAAGTTCATGCTCTTTTCATGATATCACACTGACATCACACTGACTTCATAACACACCCAAACCAAGAAGCTAAAGCATTAGGCCCATGTTTCTCATCTTTATACACAAGTGCCACCAAACCTCAGGCTAGTTCCTTCCCCCTGAAAAACAAAACAAAACAAAACAAAAAAAACTATGCATGTTAACACAAGAAAGCCTTCCTGACATATTTACCCTAGAACTGAAATGGTGTTAATGAGGATAACACACTGCTTTCTCCCTCTCTACACCCAATTTTAGCCAGATGCTCAGGGGCTTCACATCTTTTAACTTTAAGCAACACAAACACTGGCTAATTTAAGGTGCCAGAATTAGATAACATGCTTAAATGCTATTGCTTTTCAAACAGCTAGGCATTTGGGGTTCCGTCACTTCTGACGGGTTACTTTTATCTACAGGGTCCGTGAGAATCACTTTAAGCTTCATTCTCTGTTCAGCTCATCAAATCTTGTCAACGAGGACTTTTTTTAAATTAAAGCACCCAATCTTTCATCTTCCTTTCAATGAATCAAAACACATCCCTATGGGTAATTCCTAAACTGTATATTTATATTTTAAAATAATTTTCTTCTGACCCTTTTTCTAAAAAGCAGTTGTTTTTCCTATTTAGCCCAAGTCAAGATAATTTTATCAGAAATGAGTTTTCCCCCATCTCTTTCTGAATATGAGGAATACTGAAAAGATAAGTCTTTTTAAATTATTAAATGTAGGGAAGCGGCTGTGGCTCAATCAGTAGGGCTCCCGTTTACCATATGGGAGGCCCCGGGTTCGGTTCCCGGGGCCTCCTGGTGAAGGCAAGCCTGCCCGCACGGCGTGGTTAGCTGACCCAGCGAGCACAAGCAGCAAGGGGAGGATAAATGAATAAATAAATAAATAAAATTTTAAAAAAGAAAAAATAAAAAAAATAAATTATTAAATGTAAATAGTTCATGAAATATAATCTAATTAATTGCAGAAAAGGAAGTAATTACAATATGTACATGTATTCTTGCCTTGTTAAATAAATTTATTACCTTAAATTAATCTTTTCAGTATTAATATTTTGAATTAACCTTTGGCATTAGAGAAACATAAGAAATTAATGTCTTTTTCCAAAATATATATATATATATAAATTTACTTTATGGATCTGTATTGTGATTTCTCCACAAATAATTTTAGTGGGGAACAGGCCCGCTCCTACAGAGAGGGGTAATTAAATACCACCTGCCCTAACTGAACTGGTTATTTCTTGTCTGCCATAAATCATGTTAAAGGGTCTGTTTTAAATTCTAATGTCTTAATGGGACAAAAGCCGAGAGATGAATTCTGTGGCATTTCAATCATCACAAACACTTTAGTTAGAAAGACAATTCCAAGATAAAATTTGTTAGAAGCCTACCTTTGGTAGATAGCCTATATTTTCTATTACTTAATTTCTATTTGATTACTACAAATCACAGCCCCTTGGAATAGCCCCCAAGCATTCTTCTTGCTCTCTGGTCTCTAGTCCTTCAAGTTTGCTGTTATAACATTTTCCCTCAGGAGCCACCTAGCTCTTTGGTTTTTACTCTTCTTGGTGACCAAGGGTAAATAAATTACATGGCTAAATCTCTATGACCTGTTTTGAAAATGGGCTCTGCCATGGTCTGCGCACTGAAGAACTTCTATTAAATGGAGAGAACACAAATGAGGAACTAAGAAAATTGAGCTTTGCTTTTCCTACCTCCTACCAAAATTTATCAATAAAAATTATTTAAAAATATAAATATATAATTAGAAAAATTAAAATATTAGATAAACAGAACTTTTTCCAAACTTTAAAAACAGCAAGAACTGTATGAATATATATGTTGTACAGCTAACAACTAGGGCCACGTTTGTATAGCACTCTCCCTCCAAAATAGAAAAGCTCTGTTTAAAGTAACTAAGGAGGGAAGCGGCTGTGGCTCAATCAGTAGGGCTCCCGTTTACCATATGGGAGGCCCCGGGTTCGGTTCCCGGGGCCTCCTGGTGAAGGCAAGCCCGCCCACGCGGCGTGGTTAGCTGACCCAGCGAGCACAAGCAGCAAGGGGGGGGGATAAATGAATAAATAAATAAAATATTTTAAAAAAAAAATAAATAAATAAAGTAACTAAGGAGCATCATGTGTTTTCAGCAATCTCAAGGATTTCATTGAAATATATTTTCCTGTTCAGACCTTGTATGAAGATCTTGAGCCAAAGGTGCATTTCCCAAAACAAATTAATGAAACAGGTGAGGCTGACTGTGACTAACTCCTTTGGTCATTCAGGCTGTACTGGAGAAGTTCCCAACTACATAAAGCTGGCTTCTGCTGTCATCTAGCCTAACCACAGAAAGCTACTTTACAATCCAAGAGGATAGTGACATGAGTCGCTGTGGGTTCCCTCATTTCAAGCACTGTAATGGTCAATGAACAGTCACCAAAGGTTAACAGAACACAGTCCTCCAGAAGGACAGTATAATTAAGAGACAACAAAGAAGCAATTTCACAGGTAAAAGATGCACCAACAGGTAAAACTAAGCCCCTTTCAAAATTTAAATGACTCGTCTCATCTTGATAACAGTGATATTTTTGTACAAAATATATCTTATTAGGCCAGCCCTTGAAAGTTAAAAAGGTATCTTTAAATACCTACTGACCTAAAATTGCCATGTTCTATGCTTTAAAAGGATTGATTTTCTGGAAAAGGGCAATAAGATGCCAAATTTTGTTCAATGGAGATCAGAATTCTATTTGGTGTACCTATTCTGCACCTGTGGAAGCAAAAGAATAAGACTGGCTCAGACACCCCAGAGGGAGGATAGTATTTATGTGGGCTCTCCCTATGACCTCTTTGGCAGTAAATGTAAGAAAGTTCTTTTTTGAGGGTAAGGGGCGGGCCTAAGACTTTGAACTACCCATTGAAGCAAGGTTACAATTCCCCTCCTCCATAATTAAATTCTCTTTCCTACTCTCCATGCATGCATGAATTGCAGTGACACTGACATGGGGGCCTGACATTAGCCTTTGGAGGTCATTTAAATCCTCCTCCTTCCAAGCTGCCTTAAAAGCAATGCCTCATCCATTCCACAATGCCTGAGTGTGGGTTTTGACTTATTTTTTTTTTTTTGTCTGCTGAAACTTTTTATTTCTTTAGGAATTTATCCCAACCAGTCATTTAAAAACCAAGTGTTGACTTATTTTTAAAAAATAAGCCTACAAATTCAGATATCATAAAAAGAAGAAAAAAACAAAGAAAACATAATAAAACATAATTACCCAAGACACAATAGTAAAAGAAACACTAAACACCAGAAGTAGAAAAGTCATTCACAATGTGGCCTCTTTATATGGCTCCAGGTTCATTTCCCACCACATCCTTACACCCACATATCCTTATCCTGCAGTCCTACAGACCAGAACTCTCCATGGTTCCCCACTGCACCACGTTCTCTCTTGGTCTCACCACAGCTTTGCTTAAGTCTGACCACCCACCACCAAGTTCTAAGGTCTTCCAAGATTGTACTCAAATTAAATATCTCTTGACAGGCCTTGTCCAAAAAGAGATTGGTGCCCCTTTCCCCCCACATGCCATAGTGGTTCTCTAAACTTCCTTGTTCATGCCAAAACATCACAATAGATTAAAAAGACTGATTTTCTTACTTGCTTTCTTACCAGCCTATGAGTTCCTTGAGGTTAGTGACATCAGTGATCTCTAATCCTAGTGCCAACCACTTGCTAAGCACAGAAAGTCTGCTCAGTATATATTTAAGATATGAATGAAGCTCCAGAGTTGGTAGCTTTTGTGCTATGGCCCTTCTGAAGGTAAGGATATGGAGTGTGTCTAGACCTCCAGTCTTATAGCACTGTTTCTTGAGGATAGAGGTCCCAATCCGCATAGCCCAAGTTTAGTCTTTGCTTTAAATTTAAAGCTGAGGGAAGCGGCTGTGGCTCAATCAGTAGGGCTCCCGTTTACCATATAGGAGGCCCCGGGTTCGGTTCCCGGGGCCTCCTGGTGAAGGCAAGCCCGCCCGCATGGCGTGATTAGCTGACCCAGCGAGCACAAGCAGCAAGGGGGGGATAAATGAATAAATAAATAAAATCTTTAAAAAAAAAAAAAAAAATTTAAAGCTGAGCTTCCAAGAAGCAGATGTGGCTCAAGCACACATCTACCATGTGGGAGGTCCTGGGTTCAGCTCCCCGTGACTCCTAAAAAGAAGATGAGCACACAATGAACAGACACAGAGAGCAGACAGCAAGCACAAAACAATGAGATGCGGGGGAGAGAAATAAATAAAATAAATCTTTAAAAAAAAGTAAAATAAAACTGAGCTTGAGCTTCCTGGCAGCTCACCAGGTCACAAGACAGGACCTATGTGCACTCTCCAAGCCCAGGGAAGTAAACAGGGTCCAATCTGGGGCAGAGAAGAGTGAGAAGTTAAAAATTAAAAACCAAAGCTTATTCTCCCAACATGAGCTACCTGCCACTTCCCTTTTACTCATACACCTCAAAGCTCTAACTCCTTAACGTTCAGAGAAAAAAACGATAGTTATTAACCAAAGGAGATAAATTTCCAAAAAGGCTAAGGAAGGTCAGAATAGGGTAAGTCATGAAAATCAACAGATGTCCAAAGCTTGTAAGAAATCCAGGCTGTCATTAAAATCTCCAGGCACTTGGCCTAAAATGTTAATAATAATAATAATAATAATTTTAAAAGCTTCTGAACTTTTTCTTCCCCTTATAAATCAGCTTCTTCCTTCCCTAACTTCATTACTTTTCCCCCACCTACTACCCACCTACCAGCCTTTCTTTCTTTCCTCCTGAGAGAAGAAAGAAATCCCTTTGGAAATTGTGCCTATCATTCTCTGAGTCCAATAATAACAAATGGCATATAAATATGTATATATGCTGGTGAGAATCTGGCAAACAAATGACAACTTCAAAATATACGTGGAACTTGTATGAAGTGACGTATGACTATTTATTTGTTCACTGATTCATTTAGGAACCCTTATGTATTGGGCACTATACCATATACTGGGGGCAAAATTCAATACTTTTCCTGCCCTCAGAGTTTACAAGTTACTAATGGAGACAAATAAATAAAGGGACAATAATACTTTGTGATAAGTGTGACTACCACTGTTAAATTTAAGGTGTTATGGAGGCATCCAGTTCAGGTTGGGGAAAGAGGGGACACCTAAGTTGTACCTTAAAGGACAAGTAAGGTTAGTTAAGAGGACAAATTTCATGTGGAGGGAGAAGTGTGTATAGAGGCAAACAGTGATCCAGGAACAGCAAATAGCTTGGTATGGCTGAGGCACAAGAAGTCATGAGTGATGAGGCTAATAAGGCAGACAGAAGCTGAGGCACAGAGAGCTTTATATGTGGGGCCATAACACTTGGAGTTGTGCTGAAAAGCTATAGGGAGCTATTTAAGATTGAGGCCAGGGAGTGACATGATCAGATTTGCATTTAGAAAGCTCTCTCTGGCAGCAATGTGGAGAACAGACAACATGAAGGGGTGAAGAACTAAGGCAGTAGTCCAAATAGAAGCACTTCTAATTGAGTGACAGAAATTACATAAAGGGAGAATTGCAACCTAAAATGATAGAATGCGCTCTACACAGGGTTTGAGTCGAGGTTCTGTTACTCATAAGCTTTCTCTCAAACAATTAAATTACTTAATCTCTCTGTGCCTCGGTATTTGCATTCTGAGAAACGTGTATGTGTGAAAGCAGAAGTAGGGGGAACATTAGACTAGATCAGGTATCACCAACCTTTTCTTAATGCATTAAAATCATTTATAGATACAAAAAAATTCTAATATGTATAAGATATAAAGAAACATAATATAGCAAATATCAATGTACATACCTCCCAATATAAGAAGAAAATTTCTTATATTAGCTTTAAAGTCCTCTGCAAGCCTCTCCCTGAATCCACCTCCTTCCCTTCTTATTCTGAGATAACCACTATCCTGAAATGTGTTTACTATTCCCATTTTTCTTTATAGTTTTATCACATTTGTATCTCTAAACATTATTTTAGTTTCACCGATTTCTGCTTTATATTAATCTAATCATAATGTAGATAATTCTTCTGTGACTTTTTCACTCTGATTTGTTCTTGAAATTCATCCATTTTGCTATAGCTCCAATTTACTCATTTTCACATTATATAGCATTCCATTGTATGAACATACCATGATTTATTTAACCAATCTCAAGTTGATGGATATAAGGATTTTTTCCAATTTGAACTGCTTGTTTTCGCTATTGCCAACAGTTGTATGGACTTTTGTCCACCTCTCCTGATGCACATGTGCAATAATTAAACAGATGAAGACTGATCTCTTCTAGCACTACAGTAAAACTGCATGACCAGGGAAGCGTATGTGACTCAAGCAGTTGGGCGCCTGCCTACCATATGGGAGGTCCCGGGTTCGGATCCTGATCCCTCCTGAAGACGAGCATGACAGTGAGCTGATGCAACTGGCTAGAGCAGCGAGCTGATGCAACAAGGAGACACGAGGGAACAACAAGCAGGGAGCGGAGATGGCTCAAGAGATTGGGTGCCTCCCTCCCACATGGGAGGTCCCAGGTTCGGTTCCTGGTGCCTCCTAAAAAGACAAGCAGACACAGAGAGCACACAATGAACAAACAAAAAGAGCAGAGAGCGAGTGCAAACAATGGGCCGGGGGTGGGGGGGGGAGAGGAAGAAAACATAAAAAAAATTTGCATGACCAAATGTTTTAATTTGCAAAAAGGTGCTTGGAAGCAATATACCAGAAATGGGTTGGTTTTTACAATGGGGATATAATAGCTTAAAATCATACAGTTCTGAGGCCAAATCAAGGCATCATAAGGAGATGCTTTCTCTCCATGCTGCAGCTATGGGTGATCAGGCACATGGCAGCTTCCACTTGTTTCTCCCCTACTAGATTCTCCCCTCTCCTCCAGGCCTCCTTTGCTTTCAGCTTCTGGCATCCAGGGCCTTCTCTCTCAGCTTCTGGGTTCTTCTTTGTCTCTGCAACTTTGTTCTGTGTCTGCAGTTTTTTATTCCTCTGTTTATAAAGGACTCCAGTAATAGGATTAAGACCCATCCTAGGTCACTCGATCTAATCAAAGGCCCTTAACTGAAGTAATTTAATCAAAAGGTCCCGCCTGCAATAGTTTTGCATGCACAGGATAGATTTTCTGAGGTCCACAAAAGACTCAAACTACCACACAAAATTTCAGCCATATGGACACCTGACACAGAGGAAAACCTGAAATTTTTTAAATCTGAGAACTGGGGAAAGATTAGGGATGTTAGAATCCTGAGACTGATTGAGAAAAATCAGAGAGGAAATGATCAGGGCAAATATATGGTATGTAAGACCTTTCACTATCTGACAGCAACATACTTCTTTAGCCTCCTCTTGGGCCACACTTTTCCAATGCTCTACACTCTATCCACTGTTCACCAAAGAAGCCCTATACTCTCATGCCTCTGTGATTTTACTCAAGACACTTCCTACTTCCTGGAATGCTCATTTTTTTCTTTTCCTGCTTCTTGAAATTTCATTAATCATTCCCTACCCAGTTCAAACGTCATTGCCTCCATGAAGCAACCGTTGACACTGCTCCCCAGAAAGAATTAATTAAGCTTTCCTCTACTCCAAAAGCACTCTATTATTCCTCTATTCTAGCATCCATTCCACATTACAGTTTTAACAGCGAGATACTGTGAGCTCTTTGAGGGAAGGTATGCTATTTTAAATCCTGAGGTGCTGAGCAGAACTTCTGTCATTTATTAACCCTTCAGAAAATACTTATAAGTGAATAGAAAGATGAACAGAATCCACTGTGGGGGATGGAATCTTTAAACAATGGAAAGGTTCTTTCTGACTCTTGCTAACCATGAAGGAAAAAAAAAAATCTACAATTGCTCTAATAAAAAGTGGGGGTGGGGGGGTGGGGGGGTTAGAAGAGAAAGGGAATGGGAGCTAATGAAAAATGGAAAAATGTGACAGTTAGGTCCGCTTGATAGAAAACCATGTCAGAAAGTCCAGGAAATAAAGAAATAAACCAGATGGTCACATTCCTAATAGGGGACAATGGCATGGAAAAGTAAAGTTAAAAACCTTATACTGTATCTTGAAAGTCTGATAGAATTCATCTGAAAAATTATTTGGGCATGATGTTTTCTTTGGGAGAAACTGTTTAACTACAGCTTCAATTTATTTAATATAGTGGTTTTTTTATTTTTTTTTTATTTTTATTTTTATTTTTTAGCGAAGCTGTGGGTTATAGAACATAACCCACATGCATAAGATACAGGATTCCCATATACCACCCTATTGTTAACATCTTGCATTGGTATGGAACATTTGTTACAATTGATGAAAGCATATATATATTTTTTTTTTTTTAAAGATTTTATTTATTTATTCATCCATCCCCCCCCCACCGCTGCTTGTGCTCTCCGGGTCAGCCAACCACGCCATGCGGGCAGGCCTGCCCCCACCAGGAGGCCCCGGGAACCGAACCCGGGGCCTCCCATATGATAAACGGGAGCCCTACTGATTGAGCCACAGCCGCTTCCCAGAAAGCACATTTTTATAATTATATTATTAACTATAGTCCATGGTTTAACTTAGGGTACACTGTGTTGTGCAGTTCCATGGATTTTTTTTTTTTTTTAGTTTTTATTTTAGTACCATATACACAACCTAAAATTTCCCTTTTAACCACATTCAAATGTGTAACTCAGTGCTGTTAGTTACATTCACATTACCACTTCTATTTCTTCCTGAGTTATCTTAAGTTATCTTTTTAAGTTATGTTCCTAAATTATCTTTTTTTTTTTTTTTTTTTTAGGAGGTACTGGGGATTGAACCTGGGACCTTGTAAATGTGAAGCAGTCACTCAACCACTGAGCTACACCCACTCCCCTTAAATTATCTTTTGCTAGGAGTTTGTCCATTTTGCTAAGGAGTTTGTCATGAATATTATGGCATGGTATTCATAGTATTCCTTGAATTGACTAGAAAAATTATTGTTATAAAGACAAAATGGCTAGAATAATGGAGACATGAAGATTTGGGATCCAACAATATTGTAATATTTTCATGTGTCTCTGTGTTCCTTGAATATAGGCTACTTTTTAAAATTAATTAATTAATTTATTTATTTATTTACTTATTTTAAGATTTTATTTATTTATTCATTTATCCCCCCCTTGCTGCTTGTGCTCACTGGGTCAGCTAACCACGCCGTCCGGGCGGGCTTGCCTTCACCAGGAGGCCCCGGGAACTGAACCCAGGGCCTCCCATATGGTAAACGGGAGCCCTACTGATTGAGCCACAGCCGCTTCCCCTATAGGCTACTTTTAGACAGGGGATTGTGTGTGTGATTTTCAAAAGTATTTGTTGGGTTCCTCAAAAAGTTAAACATAGAATTACCACATGACCTGGCAATTTCATTTCCACATACATACCCCAAAGAACTGAAGGTAGAGATCAAATACATACCTGTACACAAACATTCATAACAGCATTGATCACAATAACCAAAAGGTATAAACAACCCCAGATGTCCTTTGACAGATGAATGGCTATAAAGTGTGATATGTCCATACAATGGAATACTATTCGCCCATAAAAAGGAATGAAGTCCTAATACATGCTACAACCTGAACGAACCTGGAAAACATTATGCTACATGACATAAGCCAAACCCAAAAGGGCAAATATTGTATGATTCCACTTATATGAAATACCTAGAATAAGCAAATATAGAGAGACAGAAAGTAAAGATTACCAGGGGTTAAGGGGAATGGGAAGTTATATCTTAAAGGGTAGAGTTTCTGTTTTGGGTAATGAAAAAGTTTTAGTAATGGAAGGTGATGATGGTAGCACAGTGTTTTAAAGTAATTAATGCCACTAAAGCGTACACTTAAAAAATGGTTAACGTGGCAAATTTTGTTATATGTTACCACAAGCAAAAAAAATTGTGATTACTGAATCAAATGAAAATTACAAAATTGATCATTCAAGCTATTTTATTTTATGTTAACTTCTTTCTTTTTCTTTTCTTTTTTTTTTCTTTTTGAGGTACCGGGGCAGCCAGGGATTGAACCTGGGACCTCGTATGCAGGAAGTTGCTGATGCTCAACCAGTGAGTCACATCAGCTCCCCCAAAGCTGATTCTTTCACTCGTTTGCTTATTGTTAGTTTTTGTTTTTAGGGGGCACCGGGGACAGAACCGGGGACAGCCCATGTGGAAAGCAGGTGCTCAACCGCTTGAGCCACATCCGCTCCCCTTATTTTATTATTTTAATAGTTGATTTTGATTAATGCATGGTTGACCTGAGTGTCATTTGCAGATGTCTTTAAAATAAAGATTTTTAAAATTAAGTAAAAATTGGTTATTTCTGAGGCCATTCTCATTCACTAAATTAGGTATACAAAAAAAATCTATCCCTTTAAATATAGTGATTTACTGAATTAAAAAAAAAAAAAAAAAGTCGGAATAAGAAAATTTACAGCTTTGAACCATAAAATATACATTATTTTTTTTTAAATGTAATTGTTATTAAGATTACTACAAAAGCACATTTCTTGACTTAGAAGAATAAAGTCATTTTAGTGGTTTAAAAAAAAAAAATTTACGTTAGTCATTTGTTTTAATCTACTCCTTCCCCAAACTGGAAGGAAAATTCCCTGATTTGAATTTCAGCTTCCTTGCCCTGTCCTACCCCTTTCTACCATAGTGGGTGGATATTTGGTTCAATATATATTAGAAGAGGAAGGAAAAGCAAAGAGGCAGTTTGATTTTTAAAAATCCAGAGTAGACTGTACTGGAATGCTTTTAAAAGCTTGTTTAGAGATTGACCCAAAAATACTAGTCCTCTATCAGAGAAGGCTGATGTCTTTAATTGGACGCAACTCCAGGAGAGTGTTACTGCAAATAAGTGTAATTAGAAGAATGGCAATGGACACTACTTGGCCAAAAGATCAATGAGACAGCAGACAATGCCTTTGATTCTAGATTGGTATAATCATTTTTTAACAAACATCAACATATCCTCCAATGCCATACAATAAGGTTATTTGCAAATATCATGGGAAACAGACAGTAGTAACTGCTCTCTGCCAATTCAGTAATACATATGCATTTACCAGCTCTTCTCCTAATAGAAATCACATTAATAAAGAGTTTTAGTATTTGTGGTTTTAAATGTCAATATTTTAAAAAACTGAACAAGTTTTACAGAAATTTCTGTTGGTATTTTTCAGGCTTGGAGGAAATAGAGTTTGACAAAGAATACTTCCTAAGTGGTCTAGAAGGAAGCAAAAGAATTAGCAAGGGAAGCGGCTGTGGCTCAATCAGTAGGGCTCCCGTTTACCATATGGGAGGCCTCGGGTTTGGTTCCTGGGGCCTCCTGGTGAAGGCAAGCCCGCCCGCATGGCGTGGTTAGCTGACCCAGCGAGCACAAGCAGCAAGGGGGGGATAAATGAATAAATAAATAAAAATCTTAAAAAAAAAAAAAAGAATTAGCAAAATCAAGAAAAGAAAATTTGAAAATGAATCAGGTGCAGGCCTGGGGTCTGTTGGCAAGAGGAAAAAAGTATCTATATCATATAAACAAGAATTCATGATTAAAGTCAATTATAATGAAGCAATTATCATGTCCTAAGTTAAAACCGAACTCTGCCAAGAGGTATCCTTTAAGGGTGTCCATTTGTTTTGGTGTACCCAATAAAGAACCAGTTTACATCAATTATCCCAGAGTATTTATTAACAGCATTCCCCTTCACTCTTAAAAGTGAACTGGTAGGTTGAGTGAAACAAGCCAGACACAAAAGGACAAATACTGTATGAATGCGTTACTATGAACCAAATATATCGTGGAATATATTGTTTGATTAAAAAAAAAATGTATATGTATCCATTACATTTAATTGAGAAATGTATATATTTATTCATCTGTGTTTACTTTTTAGTTTTTAATTGTTTATACTTTCAATTATTAAATGTACAAAATAAAGTTAAAAAAAAAAAAAAAGTGAACTGGTGGGAAGCGGATGTGGCTCAACCAGTTGGGTGCCCCCCTACCACATGGGAGGTCCTGGGTTCGGGTCCTGTTGCCTCCTAAAAGAAGACAAGCAGATGCCACTTCCCACCACAATGAGCTAGATGCTGCCCCTGCTACAATGAGCAAATGCCACAAACCAGCAGATGCTACAGTCCGCAGGGAGCGGATGTGGCTCAGGCCATTGGACACTTGCCTCTCACGTGGGAGGTCCGGGGTTTGGTTCCCGGTGCCTCCTGGAGAAGGTGCGCAAACAACAGGCAGACAGAGGAGAGAACTATCTGGGGGAAAGGGGAGATAAATAAAAGAAAAATAAAGTAAATAAATAAATCTTAAAAAAAAAAAAGTGAACTGGTTTACACAATAAATTATATGAGCACCCTATCCTTGGAGAACCGGGAGGCAGAGCTGCTAAAACAGCTCAATGTTAAGAATCCAATCATAGTCTAAACTATTCACAATTCGGTACAGAGATTCCTCATTTTTCTCATACTATAAAGAGAGCAGCAGAGTAACACTGTGATTAAGAACAGAACTCTGGAACCAAATAGCCTGAGCTCAAATCCCAGCTCTAATATTTTAGCTGTGTGCCTTGGGGAAGCTTTTTGTTTTACTTTTTATTTTGAAATAATTTCAAACATGGAGAAAAGTTACAAGTATAGTACAAGGATTCCCATGATCCCATCACCTAATTCTCCAATTATTAACATTTTGCCACAATGATCATTTTAGGAATTTTAACACTGATAAAATATTATCTAGTATATAAAGTCCATATTTAAATTCCACCAGTTGTCCCAATAATGATCTTTACAGCAATTTTCCCCCTCAATCCAGGATCCCAATCCAGGATCCCAATCCAGAATCTCTGCTAGGTTTTTTAACTGCTTTGTATTATCTGTTTCCCCACCTGTAAAAGAGAGATTAATAATAGGTGCCTATCTTCTGGGATTACTGGGATAAATCAAAGAGTAAATATACATAATTTAAAACAGCAATGTGAATATTCTCACTGTCCTGACTTTGTAATAATCAGGGTAGGCTAAACATTCGCTATATTAGAAACCACGTATGTGTCCCCAGACCTAGTTTTTCTCCCTAGGTCTGGTTTTTGGAATGCTAGTGATAAACTAAGCCTGATTTATTATATGACCATCCTGTATGGAAAAAGACTGTAACTTTGGGTATCTTTGGTCAACCTTAAGAGCTATAATAGGGGACGGATGTGGCTCGAGTGGTTGGGTGCCCGTCTCCCATATGGAGGGACCTGGGTTTGATCCCCGGGACCTCTTGGTAAAAATTAAAAAAAGAAAAATATAGAAGGTGCGTGGGCCACCAGGCCCCGCAAGCCATGCAGCAAGATGATGACGTGATGGGAGAGTGACACAAGGGAGAGCCAAGATGAGACGCACAGAAAAAACAGGAACTAAGGTGACGCAGGCGATTGGATGCCTTCTCTCCTCCATCAGAGGTTCTGAAGACCGAATCCCAGTGAAGACAGGAGGAGAAGAATGAGAAGAGAGGGCAGAAAACAGACACAGAGTCGCTCGGCGAATAAACACAGCAAAAAAGGGGAGGGGGTGGTAAAAATGGATAAAAGTAAATAAATAAATCCTTTAAAAAAATGTATAGGGGAGGAAGATACAGACTATAGTTAGTAGTAATACTTTGATGATGCTCTTTCATGATTTGTTAACAAATGTTTCACAACAATGCAAGGTGTTTCTGGGGGGGGTGATATGTGGGAGCCCTGTATGATGTTATGCATGTTTGTTTTGTAAGTTCACGATGTTTACTGAACACTTACAGTTTATGTATAGTTAATGTATGTTCATGTATGAATGATACACTTCAAAAAATTGTTTAAAAACAAACAAAAAACAAACAAAAACAGTAGCTGACATTTAGCACCAGTGTTAGCTGCTTTTAGAGTATGACACATTCCACAAAAGGTAGACTTGTTAGGGGAGTGATGTAGCTGAAGTGGTTGAGCGCCTGCTTTCCAGGTACAAGGTCCTGGGTTAGATCCCCAGTACCTCCTAAAAACAAATAAGCAAACGAATAAAACCAACTCTCATTGGGGAGCATTGGGGAACAGATTAGCTCAGTGTCTGAGTGCCTGCTTCCCATGTACAAGGTCCTGGGTTCACTCCCAGGTACCTCCTTTAAAAAAAAAAAAAAAAAAAAAAAAAAAAAAAAAGATAGACTTGTCAGATAATGGAAATAATTCTTTAGACACTATATTATATATATATATATTTTTAAAGGTACCGGGGCCGGGGATTAAACCTGGGGCCTCGTACACGGGAAGCAGGCACTCAGCCACTTAAGCTATATCTGCTCCCCAGCACTACACTTTTTAAAAACATTTTTATGAAAATCTCTGAAAAATATATTACATATATCCAGTATTTCTTAAAGAGAATATACTAAATATAATTTGACCTTTTCATGGTAACTCAGGGTCCTTACATCAGTAGCAGAACAAAGCCATAAAACTGTGAAACTGTCAAATCTGAAATGTGAGGGCTATCTGCCTCTGCAGTAAATGGCCACCAGGTTCTGGATAGAGATCTTGAATTTTCTCCTGCTGTCATGCCTCTGATCAGTAGTATGTATTAATTAGTTCATTTAAAATAATGTTCTAATAATATTTATGGTCATATAAAGTTTCTAGTTTAAAAGCACTTTAGTATCATTTCTCATTAATCCAATAAATATCTATTATATCTAGGATTAATTAGTTGATTTGAATCTTACAAGAAGTCTGTGAGGTTAAAAAAAAAAAACACATGTATTACTATTCCCAGTTTTAATTACCTCATTATAAATGAGGAAATTAAGGCTCAGAGAAGACAAGTGGCTTACTTTGGGCTACAGAGACAATAGGCAACACTGTCAGCTCTCACACATTGGGTCCTCTTTCCTTTAATACACACAATAATCTAAGTGAGGTCCTAGGGTGAATGCTACTTTTGAGATAAAGAGCATGAGATTTCTGAAAGCTCTTGCCACTCAGAAGCGCTTTCAGCTTACTTTTAGATGCAATGAGCTATGTCTGATTGGCTGAAACTGCCAAATGTCTGATTGCAAATGTTCTTCCTCTGCACTTTGTCAGATATTCTTCCTACAGTCTGAACTTTACCACAACACTTTATAAAATGGACTCCACACATTTGAAACTTGAGATGAATTCAGACCTGAGCTAAAGTTTACTTCTGCATTCAAATAAAGAAAAAGTTTAGCTAAGAAAACTATGCAAATAAGATTACAGGAAGAAATGTTTAATGAACTGTTTTTAAGCATTTCAGGAATCTAATTTGCATACAATTAAAGTTAAATTGCACATCATTCTCAACTATTCATTAAACCAGGTATCAGGACCTCTACCTGGCAAAATAATCTGATAGCATTATTTGCCTAGTTTCAGCTTTTGCATGAACTCAGAAAGTGAGATGCACCTAAAGAAAAACAATATACAACACTCTCACTACGATTTCCCCCAATTAGCCCAAATTAATGAGGTTTGATTGTATACCTCCAATGATCACCCTCAAAACCTATTTTCTCTTGATGGCCCAGAGTAGCAGCTCAACTGTAGTTAAACCACCTGTCCTAGAAACAAGGTAGAGGAAAGCAAAGCAAAATGGCCATGACATACAGCTAAGATCCAGGGGGCCAGCATTCTAGGCCAGATTCTGCCATTTAATCTGTGTGACCTTGGTTAAATCCCTCTACTTGTCTAGCCTTTTCGGTTTCCTCATTTATAAAATGAGGGAGCCAAGAATCTGGTCTCTAAATACAAAGTCCCACCTAAGAGGCTTAAGAGCTCCTAGGGGAAAGGGCAGGAAATGTGTAAGATGAGTCTGCAACATTTTATACCAAAGACTACTGCCGTTATGTCAAAAGGAATTAGGAGCTACCTTGAGGAGGCTCCCACTGGTCCAAAACAGAGTAACTTGAATATCAATAAGAATAAATGCAATGGAGTAAAACACATCAAATGTGCTAGAATCCATAAGTTCATAATAGTGCCAGGGAACCAACTCCTTATTTTGAAAACTAGTAAATAAAGGGCAAGAATCAAGTATTTATCCTGCCTTTCCTGTACAAATCAAACCTCAGGGTAACCAAAGGGCTGATGAGGGAAAGTTTTTCTTTATTGAAGCATTCCATCTAATAAATAAACATTGATAGAATATCATCACTTTGCAAACATCTAATGAAATAATGTAACTAGATAATGATTATTGATGACCACTTATAACACAGAGACCTCTAGACACTAGGAAATACAAGCCTCCTGATGGAAGTATACAACATCACTTAAGTAATATTACTTGGAAAAAAAAAAAAAAAGGAAGCTGAGTCAGGTCAAACCTCTATATCTGCACTGTCTAATAGGTAGCAGCCACTAGATTTTTTTTTTTTTTTTTAGATTTTTTTTTAATTTATTCATTTATCCCCCCCTTGCTGCTTGTGCTTGCTGGGTCAGCTAACCACGCCATGCGGGCGGGCTTGCCTTCACCAGGAGGCCCCGGGAACCGAACCCGGGGCCTCCCATATGGTAAACGGGAGCCCTACTGATTGAGCCACAGCCGCTTCCCTAGATTTTTTTTTTTAATATATATTTTTTTATTTTTTAAAAGCCACTAGATCTGGGGGGCAGATGTGGCTCAAATGGTTGGGTGCCCATCTGCCATATGGAGGGACCTGGGTTCTATCACAGGGGCCTCCTGGTAAAATAAAAAATATATAGAATGTACGCATGCCCCCAGGCCCTGCTGAGCGCAAGATGATGACATAACAGGAGAGAGAAGAGGGGAGAGCCAAGACGAGACGTGCCGAAAAAACCAGGAACCGAGGTGGCACAGGTAGCAGAACGCCTCTCTCCAACATCGGAGGTCCCCAGGATCAAATTCTGGTGAAGACAGGAGGAGAAGGATGAGAAGGAGAAGGCAGGAAACAGACACAGAGAATGGTCCAGCAAATGGACACAAAACAGCAAAGGGGGTGGGGGATTAAAATGGATAAAAGTAAATATATAAATAAATAAATAAAAATTTAAAAAAAACCACTAGATCTTACATGTGGTTATCGAGCACTTGAAATGTGTCTAGTCCAAACTGATATATGCTCTAAGTGTAAAACACACACTGGATTTCAAATATTTATTATAAAAAATAATACAAAATATCTCATAAATAAATTTTATATTCATTTCATGATTACATGAAATGATAATAGTTTGGATCTACTGAGTTAAAATATATTATTAAAATTAATTCACCTGTTTCTTCTTACCTTTTTAATGTGTCTACTAGAAAATTTAAATTTCATCAAGGCTTGCATATTTCTATTAGACAATGCTGCTCTGGATCTAACAACCAGTTTACAGGGAATACAAGGGATAGAGGAACAAAAATGAATCATAGAAATTCAATTAGCAAATTCTAGAATGGGACAACTACAAAACAACTTGGTTTCTTCAAAAACAGCAGCAATAACAGAAGTGCAAGGGGGAAAAAAAGGGAAGAGAATCTAGAGATTAAAAAAGACTTAGGAGCCATATAAATTGAATCAATGTATGGACCTTGTTTGGAACCTGATTTGAATAAACCAAATATATAGAGAAAAAATGGAGGGAGAAAGCAATTGTGGAAATTCAAACAATGACTGAATTATTTGATGATATATTGTGTTTATATTAAAACAACAACAACAACAGTACTTCTTATCTTTTAGAGCTACATACTGAAATTATTTATAATTTAAAGATTTTTTTTTCTTATTTTTTAATTTATTCTCCCCCCCCCATATTGTTTGCATTTGCTGTCTGCTCTCTGTGTCTGCTTGTCTCCTTGAGGAACCCCTGGAACCTCCCATGTGGGAGAGAGGCACTCAATTGCTTGAGGCACCTCAGCTCCCTAAAAGCCCATGCTTTTTTTTTTTTTTTAGGAAGTACTGGGGATTGAATCTGGGACCTCGTACATGGGAAACACCTACTGATTTTTGACAATTCAGTTCAATGGGGGAAATAACAGTCTTGCAACAAATTGTGCTAGGACAACTGGATATCCATATGCAAAAGAATGAAGTTGGATCTCTTCCTCACACCATACAAAAAAATTAACTCAAAATGGATCAAAGACCTAAATATAAGAGCTAAAAATATAACACTCTCAAAAAATATATAAATATAAATATTTGTGATCCTTAATGTCTTACCTGTTTTCTTTTCATTTTATCTTTACCTGTGAGTCATGGTGGCATCTGTGCTGTTGCTAAGACTTCTTTTTTTTAATTATTTTATTTTATTTTTTTATTTTACCAGGAGGTCCCGGGGATCAAACCCAGATCCCTCCATATGGCAGACGGACGCCCAACCATTTGAGCCACATCTGACCCCCCTTAATGTCTTAAATACAATACCTAAAGTACAAGCGACCAAAGAAAAATGTATAAATTGGACTTCATCAAATTTAAAAATGTTTGTGCTTTAAAAGACACTATTAAGAAAGTGAAAAGAAATCCACAGGATGGGAGAAAATATTTGCAAATCATATGTCTGATAAGGGACTTCTACCCAGAATATATTATAAAGAACTATTAAAACCCAACAAGAAATGGGAGAAAAAAAGAAGGACTTGAATAGACATTTCTCCAAAGAAGATATTCAAATGGCCAGCCAAGGGAAGCGGATGTGGCTCAATCGATAGGGCTCCTGTTTACCATATGGGAGGCCGTAGGTTTGATTCCCAGGGCCTCCTGGTGAAGGCAAGCCAGCCCACGCGGCGCGGTGAGCTGACGCAGCAGGACGACCCAACAAAGGGAGACAAGCAGACACAGAAAAACGCACAGCAAATGGACACAGGAAGCACAAGCAGCAAGGGGGGCATAAATAAATAAATAAATAAAATCTTAGGGAAAAAAAAAAAAAAAGGCCAGCCAATAAACACATAAAAAGATACTCAACATAATTAGCCATAAGATACCACTTCATACCCCCTAAGATAACTATTAATAAAAAAATAAAAAAAAAACAGAAAATAATAAGTGTTACAAGGATGTGGAGAAATAGGAACTCTCATATACTGCTGCTTGGAATGTAAAATGGGGCGGCCACTGTGGAAAACAGCTTAGCAGGTCCTCAGAATGTTAAACATAGAATTACCAGATGACCTGACAATTCCACTTTTAGGCATATACCCAAAGAATTGAAAACAGGGACTCAGATATTGGTACACCAATGCTTAAAGCAGCATTATTCACAATAGCCAAAAGGTGGAAGCAACCCAAATGTCCACCTACAGATGAATGGATACACAAAATATGGTACCTGCCTACGATGGAATATAACTCAGCTGTAAAAAGGAATGAAGTTCTGATACATGCCACAACGTGGATAAAACCTAAAGACATCATGTTGAATGAAATAAACCAGACACAAAAGACTACACTTATATGAACTGTCCGGAATAAGCAAACATACATAGACAAAAAGTATTAGTGGTTGTCTACCACCCAGCATGCCTTCTTAATCAGATGCCTAGGAAGAATTCCATCTGAGTAGGAAAACATTTTTCTTTCCTTTTTGCCTTTTTTTTTTTTGTACTCCTTTTTCTTTTTTTTTTTTTTTCCTTTACCGGGAGGTACCGGGGATCGAACCCCGGTCTCTCCATATGGTAGACGGACGTCGAACCTCTTGAGCCACATCCGTTTCCCAATGTACTCCTTTTTCTAATGCTAAGTTAATCAAGGCTTAACCATATAATGGAGGTGCTAGAAGTTGGGAGAGGGAGGGGAACTGATATCTCTCAAGATTAACCTTCACTTTTTAAAGATTATTATACGTGTGATTTTTTTTCTCCGTTCATACATTTGTGCTCTCCCCGTAATCTTGGCACATTTCAATAAAATTATCTAGAAAATAAACAAACAAAAATAAACAACCCAATTAAGAAAAAGGCCATTTCAAAGTGGCAGGATCTCCTGGTACCCTGACTGGCCCCTTCTCCACTCCTCATGGGTTTGAAGCTGTGCTGGCCCAACCCATGTTCTCAGTGCAGATCCTGGTTCCAGTTCCAGAGGGAGCAGAGTAACCCTTGTGCACATGTTGGGAACATGTTTGTCTGGCCCAATCTGTCTGGTGGTATCCTGAGGGACTCACTGTCCCAGAATTTTCCCTGCATTAAGAAGGCAGCCCAGAGAGCTCCACAACAGAACGCTATGGGAGAACAGTCAAGTTGTGCTGGCTGGGGCAAAGGATTGCTGACTGTGGGATATACAGTGCAGTTCCTGGGACCATGAGGATGAGGAAACTGTTTCTAGTGAAGAGGGGACACTTGTAACTGTGTAAATGGGGGAATCTCAGACAAGACACATGACCAGGGAGGCCCCTATGCCTTGGCCTTGAGCTATTCTCTAATCCAGGGAGCTTTTTTTTTTTTTTTTTTTTTTTAAAGATTTTATTTATTTATTTATTTATCCCCCCCTTGCTGCTTGTGCTCGCTGGGTCAGCTAACCACGCCGTGCGGGCAGGCTTGCCTTCACCAGGAGGCCCCGGGAACCGAACCCGGGGCCTCCCATATGGTAAACGGGAGCCCTACTGATTGAGCCACAGCCGCTTCCCTCCAGGGAGCTTTTAACCAGGGGTCCATGGACTCCCAAGGGGTCCATGGAAAGATTTCAGGGGGTTTGTGAGCTTGAATTGAAAAAAATCAACTCATTATCTTTATTTTCTCTGACCTCTAACTGAAATCTAGCATTTCCTTCATTTATGAATGTATGCAATAAATAAATTACAGTATGCAAATATTCTCACTGTCCTGAGTTTGTGATAATCAGGGTAGGCTAAACATTCGCTGTATTAGAAACCATGCATGGGGAGGCGGCTGTGGCTCAATCAGTAGGGCTCCCCTTTACCATATGGGAGGCCCCGGGTTCAGTTCCCGGGGCCTCCTGGTGAGGGCAGGCCCGCCCGCACGGCGTGGTTGGCTGACCCAGTGAGCACAAGCAGCAAGGGGGGGATAAATGAATAAATAAATAAAAAATCTTTAAAAAAAAGAAACCATGCATGTGTCCCCAGACCTAGCTTTCCTCCCTGGGTCTGGTTTTGGAATGCTGGTGATAAACTAAGCCTGATTTATTATATGACCATCCAGTATGGGAAAATACTGTAACTTTGGGTATCTTTGGTCAACCTTGATATAGCAGGGAGACAGCTGTGGCTCAGATGGCTGGGCGCCCGTCTCCCATATGGAGGGACCTGGGTTCGATCTCTGGGACCACCCAGTAAAAAGAATAAAAAGAAAAATATAGAAGGTGCATGGGCCACCTTGAGTCCACCCCAGGCACCACCAGGCCCCGCAAGTGGGTAAGCCATCGCGCCCCGCCAGCCAAACAGCAAGATGATGACATGATGGGAGAGTGACACAAGGAAGAGCCAATATGAGACGCACAGAAAAACCAGGAACTAAGGTGGCACAGGCAGTAGGACGCCTCTCTCCCACATCAGAAGTTCTGAGGATCGAATCCCAGTAAAGACAGGAGAAGGATGAGAAGAGAGGGCAGGAAATAGACAGAGTCACTCAACGAATGGACACAGAAACAGCAAAACCGGGGGTGGGGGGTGAGGGGTGGTAAACATGGATAAAAATAAGTAAGTAAATAAATAAATAAATCCTTAAAGAAATGTAGAGCGGAGGAAGATATGGGCTACAGTTAGTAGTAATACTTTTGATGATGTTCTTTCATGATTTGTTAACTAATGTTTCACAACAATGTAGGATGTTTGTGGGGGGGGTGATGTATGGGAGCCCTGTATGATGATGTTATGCATGTTTGCTCTGTAAGTTCATGATGTTTACTAAACACTTATAGTTTACGTATGTTCATCTATGAATACTTCAATAAATTGTTTTTTAAAAAAATTACAGTAGTATTCATTTCACCTGATTGGCAAAGGGGTCTGTGGAACAAAAAAGGTTAAGAACCCCTGCTCTAATCAGATCGTATGGCTAAACCCTGGAGGAAAGCACTTGCACAGGTCAAACCGCAAAGTCTAGGAAAGGTGTTTTCTTTCTTTTTTGTTAGCTCCTGGCATTCAAGGAAAATGCAGTCATAACACTAGTTGGATACAAGCTTAAGGAACAGATATCTCAGAGTCTAAATTCCAGAGATAACACCTTAAAATATCCAAATATCAAGGTATCAACAAAAGGTTACAAAACATTCAAAGAAACAGAAAGCGATTGTCCAGGCAAAGGAGAAGATTAAAGCATTAGAAGCCATTAATGAGGAGGACCAGACTTGGGACATACCACACAAAGACTTTAAATAGTCCTAAATCTGCTCAAAGAGCTAAAGGAAAACATGGACAAAGAACTAAGGAAATCAGGAAAACAGTTGATGAACACAAAGAGAATATCAATAAAGAGATGGCAATTATGAAAAGGAACCATACAAACCCCAGTAAAAGAAATTATAAATTCCCTTGAGGGGTTCAATTGCAGATTGGAGATGGCAGAAGAATCAGTGAACTTGAAGATATGACCACTGAAATCATACAATCTGAGGAACAGAAAGAAGAACAAAGAAATGTGAACAGAGCCTGAGGAAACTGTGGGACACCGTCAAGAGTACCAATATACACATTGTGGGAGTCCCAGAAGGAAAAGAAAGAGAGAAAAGGGAAAGAGAATATACAAGGAAACAATGGCTGAAAATTTTATAAATTTAATAAAAGGCATGAATATACAACTGTATATATATCCAAGATACTCAACGAACTCCAAACAGGATAAACCCAAATAGACCCATGTCACAGCATATTATAAATCAAACTGTAGAATGCCAAAGAAAAAGAGAAAGAATTCTGAAAGTCACAAGAGAGAAGCCAACATGTCACAAGGGAGCACCAATAAAATTAAGTGCCAATTTCTCCTCAGAAACCATGGAGGCAAAAAAAGCTTTAGGAAAACTTATTTAAAGCACTGAAAGCAAAAAATTGCCAACCAAGAATTATATATCTGGCAAAACTGTCTTTCAAAAATGAGGGAAACAATTATACATATTTAAATGTGGTTAAAGGGGAAAATGTTAGGTTGTATATATGGTACTAGAATTAATTTTTTTTTTTAATCGATGGAACTGCACAAAACAATGAACCCTGAGTTAAACCACAGACTAAAGTTAATGGTACAATTATAAAACTGTGCTCTCATAAATTGTAACAAATGTACCATACCAATGCAAGGTGTAAATAATAGGATGATATATGGGAACCTTGTATTTTACACGATTGTTCTGTAAACCCATAACTTCTTCAATAATTTAAAAAAAAAAAAAACATTTTAAAAATGAGGGAGGGTTTAAGATATTTCCAGGTAACAAAAGTTTTCTGAGGGACTTCATCACCACTAAACCAGCCCTAAAATAAAAGCTAAAGGGAATTCTGCAGGTTGAAAAGAAAGGATGCTAGACAATTGACTGAAGCCACATAAAGAAATAGGATCTCTGGTAAAGACAATGTCATGGGGGGAAACGGATGTGGCTCAAGAAGTTCGGCATCCGTCTACCATATGGAGAGACCGGGGTTCGATCCCCGGGACCTCCCGGTAAAAAAAAAAAAAAAAAAAGACAATGTCATGGGTAAATATAAATACCAATACCATTGAATTTTTGGTTTGTAACTCCACTTTTTACTATAGGACCTAAAAGGCAAATGGACACAATGTAATGAGAAACCAGTGGTTTTGGACTCATATTGTAGAAATATAATTTGTGACAGGAACTACGTAAAAGTGGGGGGACAGAAGAGTAAAGGAAATAGTGTGTATACTATTGAAGTTATTATCAAAGCAAATGAGATTGTTAAAGATTTAGCATGTTAAATGTAAGCCCCATGGTTAACCACAAAGAAAATATCAGAGATTACACAAACTCATAGAGACAGAAAGTAGAGTACAGGGAAGCGGCTGTGGCTCAATCAGTAGGGCTCCCGTTTACCATATGGGAGACCCCGAGTTCGGTTCCCGGGGCCTCCTGGTGAAGGCAAGCCCGCCCGCACGGCGTGGTTAGCTGACCCAGAGAGCACAAGCAGCAAGGGGGGGATAAATGAATAAATAAATAAAATCTTTAAAAAAAAAAAAAAAAAAAAAAAAAAAGAAAGTAGAGTACAGGTTAGGGAGGGGGCAGAATGGGGAATTAATTCAAAATGAGTGTAGGGTTTCTGTTAGGGATGAAAGGAAAGTTCTAGTGGAGGATGGTGAAGGTACTGCAACATTGTGAATATGATTAATTCCACTGAATGGTATGCTTGGGAGGAGTTAGGATGAGAAGGTTTGTGTGTATATATGTTTCCACAATTAAAAAAAGAAAGAGAAAGTAAAGAGATAATGACAATTAAATGTTATACATGAGGGAAGCGGCTGTGGCTCAATCAGTAGGGCTCCCGTTTACCATATGGGAGGCCCGGGGTTCAGTTCCCGGGGCCTCCTGGTGAAGGCAAGCCCGCCAGCATGGCGTGGTTAGCTGATCCAGCGAGCACAAGCAGCAAGGGGGGGATAAATGAATAAGTAAATAAAAATCTTAAAAAAAAAAAAAAAAAAAAAACAACGGTTCTTAAAAAAAAAAAAAAAAAAGAATATTAAAAAAAAAAAAAAGTTATACATGATACTAGATGAGATCTAAGAATGGAAGAGAAAAGGCCTAAAAGGACATTATTGGGGCTTAAGAAAAAAATTGAAATATAAAATGTAAGCTTTATATCAGTGTTAAATTTCTTGAACTTGATGGGAAGCGGATGTGGCTCAAGTGGCTGGGCATTCGTCTACCATATGGAAAGACCAAGGTTCAATCCCCGGGACTTCCTGGTAAAATTAAAAACAAACAAAAAAAAAAATTTCTTGAACTTGATAACTGCACTTACGGTGATTACATAAGTGCATATCCTTGTTCAAAAGAAATGTACGTGGAAGTATTATGTGTTCATGGAGTATGATGTGTGCAACCTGTTCAAAAAATGGATGGATGGATGGATGGACAGACGGACAGACAGATAGGGAGATATACTGATATGGCAAAGGTGGCAAAATGTTAAAATTAGTGGATCTGGGAGTAGATGTAGCTCAGTGGTTGAGCATCTGCTTCACACGTAGGAGGTCCTGGGTTCAATCCCCGGTACCTCCTGGGGAAAAAAAAAAATTGGTGGATCTGGGTATGAGGGTTGTGGGGGAGGTAAGTTGGAGTTCTCTGTATAGGGGTTTTATTATTATGGCAACTGTCCCGTAAGTTTGAAATTACTTAAAAATAAAAAGTTAAAAAAAAAAAAAAAAAAAAAAAAGAATGACCTATTAATAAATGCAACATAGATGAATCTCAAAATAATTATCCTGAATGTAAGAAGCAAAACCTCACCCCATGCCCAAAAAAAGAGTACATACTATATGATTCCCTTCATATAAAACTCTAGAAGATACAAACTAATCTATAGTGACAGAAAGCAGATCAGTGGTTGCCTGTGGACTGGAGAACAGAGGGGCAGGAAGAAATGTTTTTAGGGTGGTTTTACTGATGTATATGTATGTCAAAACTTATCAAATTTTACATTTTAAATATAAGCAGTTTATTATGTACCAGTAATACCTCAATAAAGCTATTTTAAATATAAAATAAAAGCACTGTTAATTCAAGGATTTAAACTGCTGAGTTCTATAGGGCAGATAATAATTTAAAATAAAAGTTACCTTATTAACTGTTGAAAAAATAATAATAGAGGAGGCAATGAGGTGTTTAGAAGAAACAAGATTGTCCATGAGTTGATAATTGATTTAGCTGGAAGCTGGGTGATAGATACATAGGGATTCATTATACCATTCTCTCTATTTGTACATATACTTGATATTTTCCATTAAAAAGTTTTTTTTAAAAGCCCTTCAAAAACTACATAACAATGCTAAAAGAAATTTTTTAGGGAAGCGGCTGTGGCTCAATCAGTGGGACTCCCGTTTACCATGTGGGAGGCCCCGGGTTCGGTTCCCAGGGCCTCCTGGTGAGGGCGGGCCCGCCCGCACAGCGTGGTTGGCTGGCCCAGTGAGCACAAGCAGCAAGGGGGGGATAAATGAATAAATAAATAAAATCTTTAAAAAAAAAAAAAAAAAAAAAAAAAAGAAATTTTTTAAAAAGACCTAAAGAATGGAAAGACATTCTGTGTTCATGGATTAGAAGAATAAACACCATGAAGATGTCAATCTTACTCAAACTGATGTATAGATTCAATGCAATATCAATCAAAATTCCAATAGCCTACTTTACAGAATTAGAAAACGTAATTACCAAATTCATTTGGAAGGGAAAGTCACCCGAATAGCCAAAAGCATTCTAAAAAAGAGAGCAACGTGGGAGGAATTTCACTGCCTGACCTTGAAACATATTACAAAGGTACGGTGGTCAAAACAGCATGGTACTGGCATAAAGATACACACATCGATCACTGGAATAGAATTGAGAATCCAGAAATAAAGACTCACATATACGGTCATTGATTTTTTTTTTTTTTTTTTTTTAACCGGGAGGTCCCGGGCATCGAACCCGGGTCCCTCCATATGGGAGACGGACGCCCAACCAGTTGAGCCAACTCCGACCCCTGGTCATTGATTTTTGACAAACCTACCCAGTCCACGTTAACGGAACAAAACAGTCTCTTCAAAAGGGAGAACTGGATATCTATAACCAAAACAATCAAAGAGGACCCCTATCTCACTCCCTATATAAGAATCAACTCAAAATGGATCAAAGACCTAAATATAAAAGCCAGGACCATAAAACTACTACAAGAAAATGTAGGGAAACATCTTCAAGACCTTGTGGTAGGTGATGGTTTCTTGGACCTTACACCCAAAGCATGCGCAACAAAAGAAAAAAATAGATAAATGGGACATCCTCAAAATTAAACACTTTTGCACCTCCCAGGACTTTGTCAAAAGGGTAAAAAGGCAGCCGACTCAATGGGAGAAAATATTTGGAAATCACATGTCAGATAAGGGTTTAATATCCAGGATATATAAAGAGATGTTACAACTCAACAATAAAAAGACAAACAACCCAATTTAAAAATAGGTAAAAGACTTGAATAGACATTTGTCCTAAGAAGAAATACAAATGGCAAAAAAAACACATGAAGAAATGTTCAACACCACTTATGATTAGGGAAATGCAAATCAAAACTACAATGAATATCATTTCACACCTATCAGAACGGCCACTATTAAGAAGTGCTGGAGAGGATGTAGAGATAGGAACACTTATTCACTGTTGGTGGGAATGCAGAATGGTACAGCCATTGTGGAGGACAATTTGGCAGTTCCTAAAGAAGCTTAATATAGACTTGCCATGTGACCCTGCAATACCACTACTGGGTATATACCCAGAAGAACTGAGAGCAGTGACACAAACAGACATCTGCACACTGATGTTCACAATGGTATTATCCACGATTGCCAAAAGATGGAAACAACCCAGATGTCCATCAACTGATGAATGGATAAACAGACTGTGGTGTATTCACAAGATGGAATATTATGCAGCTGTATGAAGAAATGAAGTTGTAAAGCATATGACAACATGGATGAACCTGGAGGACATTATGTTGAGCGAAGCAAGCCAGACACAAAAGGGCAAATACTGTATGAATGCGTTAATATGAACCAAATATATTGTGTAACATATTGTTTGATTCAAAAATTTTTTTATATTTATCCAGTACATTTGAGAAATGTATGTATTTATTCATCTGTGTTTACTTTTTAGTTTTTAGTTGTTTATATTTTCAATTATTAAATGTACAAAAGAAAAAAAAAAGAAAAAAGATGTAGTCAGAATAATTAAAATGTTATAACAGCAGACAGCTGTACTTGATATGATCATAAGCGATTTCAATTTTATTTGTGCTCTTCTGTCATTTTCAAATTTTCTTTAGCAAACATGTACAAGTTTTGTGATAAAACAATGAAACTAAAAAACTACTATGTTGAAAAGTTTTCTCATATGGACAATGTGGGTATCCAGAGTTCACTATCCAAGGACTTTGGATAGGTTCATTTTCCCATAAGTCCTTATTATCAATGGGATGAATAAGCAATTCTCCTTTGGATTTGCGTAGAACTTGAATGGCAGTGACAAAGAGTAAACTTTTTAAAAAAAAATCAGTATAACTCACCAATTTCTGGTTACATTTAATTACTTTGGTATAATCCATCTACTTCTAGTTAAATAAAATCCAAAATGATTAAAAAAAAAAAAAAAAAAAGAAGTACTGGGAGGGAGCAGATGTGGCTCATGGTTGAGCACCCAGCTCCCACATGGGAGGTTCTGGATTCAGTTCCTAGTGCCTCCTGAAAAAAAAAAAGGCAAAACAAACAAAAGGGCCAAATCAGGGAAGCCAGTGTGGCTCAGTGGTTGAGTGCCGGCTTTTCACATGCAAGGTCCTGGGTTCAATCCCCTACCAGAGTACCTCAAAAAGAAAAAAAAAAAAAAAAAAAGTACTGGGATGTGTCCAACCCAATATGTCCCAACATGTCACTTCTTAATTTATAACAACTTGTTACCATTAATTGAACATTTGACTAACTAATGAGGTCATTTAATCCTTCCAATACTCCTCTGAGATAGGCTCTATATTTTACAGTAAAATAAGATAGTCCCCATTTAATAGATGAGAAACTGAGGCTAAAAGAGGTTATATCATTTACCCCTCTACAGAGCTAGTAAGCTGAGAAGCCTAGATTTCAACCCAAAGAGACTGATTCCAGAATCTACATTCTTAACCACTGTGCCATATGGCCTCCTACTCTGCTCTATGAGAGAGAAATTGGGTGTTGGGTATGCAAGAATATGGTGTGGAAGAAAGAAGTACACAGTAAGAGTTCAAAAATGTTTCCAGGGAAGCGGCTGTGGCTCAATCAGTAGGGCTCCCGTTTACCATATGGGAGGCCCCGGGTTCGGTTCCCGGGGCCTCCTGGTGGAGGCAGGCCCGCCCGCACGGCGTGGTTGGCTGACCCGGCGAGCACAAGCAGCAAGGGGGGGATAGATGAATGAATAAATAAAAAAAAAAAAAAAAAAAAAAAAAAATGTTTCCATATGGGGCCAATCCAGCCAACGTCACCACCAACCAGATACTCAGATTTAGGGTGGCCCCAAGCATGAACAAACTGTAACAAGAACTGATTAATAAGAGTGTGACAAATATAAAAAGAGAAGCCTAAAACTCTAAGCTATGAACTCAACTATTGTAAAGTGCAGAGAAAGAGGAAAATATATCAAAATATTAACTTGTGTGATTATGGGTGATTCTTCTTTGTTTCAAGTTTTCTGATTTTGGCAAATTTCTTTAAAAGGAGCATTCATATTTTCATAATTGGAAAAAACAACCAAAAATCTGAAGAAAGTTTCACATTTTACGCACTTCTGACTGTGTTATTTGTTGCAATGAGCATGTAGTTCTTTTGTAATTTCAAACAGATTTTTAAGATAAAAAAAATCTAGGATAATAGAAAAGGAAGTAAACTACATGCAAATACCAAAGAAAACAAAATGGATTTGATATAAAAATTAGAAGTTTGTTGCGAAGAACTCTAGACGTGCACCAAAAACTTTGGGTTCATATTGATACACACATCAGCATGATGATCTCAAAAACTTATGTTAAACAGAAGCCAGACACTACAGAGTGCATACCATATGGCTCAAAAACAGGCTAAATTAATATGTGGGGTCAGAAATCTGAACAGTGATTGCCTATTAGAGGGTAGGGATTGACTGGAAGGGGGCAGGAGGGCACTTTGGAGGGTTACGGAAATGTTCTAGCTCTTGATTAGGGTGTTGGTGACAGAGGAGTTTACATTTGTAAAAACTCATCTAAGAAAATGAAAAAAATAAATAAATAAATAAACAAAAAGGAAAAAACAAAAGAAAAAAACTCATATAATTATACACTTAAGATCTATGCATTTCACTGTATGTAAATTTTACCTTTAAAAAAATCTTCAAAAAAGAGAGATTTCAACTCTCAAATCTGCCCTTTATTAGTTGAGTAACTTTGAAGAAGTTACTTAACATCTCTGAACCTGTTTATCTATAAAATACAGCTACTAACAAAACTATAATTTATCCCAAATGCTGAGGACTGAATGTAATGATATATTATAAAAAGTGGGAACACTGTACTTTGCAAATAATTGTCCAGTGAATGCTGCAGGAGCTTTAAAAAGTAAAGAGGGAGGCAAGATTGGTCTTATACTTCTCACAATTCTACAGATGCCTTAGATATCAGAAATCCTATTCTTTAAAGACTATCAGTATTCTACAGAGGGAAATTTACTTACAGTTCCAACTTGTGAATGGAGAGGAACCTCAATGGGCATGACCCAAGAATTTTGAGACCTCCTTCTAAGACAGTTAAACAAAATTTCTCAAGACCTAATTTGAGAGAAAGCTTCTAGACTGAGTACTTGCTAAAACTGGTGGGGGGTGGGAAGTTGTGTGGAGATTTCAATTCTAAATACTTGAAAGAAGAATTATTCCTGTTACTTTACTATGTCAATTATAAGGTTTAAATTTCACCATGAGCCAATATATCTTGTATAAGTATGCATCCATGTGCACAGACATATATTCACTCAAACTAGAACTAAACTAGCTATTTTAACCACTGTTCCTTCCCCAAAGGGCTACTATAGTCTGAAAAACAAGAAACTTAATTTTGTTCCACTGGAATTCTTACAACTAAGTGAGGATATTCAGATTTTTCCACATTTTACCAGGAAAGAAAAATAGAGTCTGAAAGTAATAGCACCAGCAAAGTTTAAGAACTTCTCCCTGGGGACGGATGTGGCTCAAATGGTTGGGTATCCGTCTCCCATATGGAGGGACCTGGGTTCAATCCCCGGGACCTCCTGGTAAAAAAAAAAAAAAAAAAAAAAGAACTTCTCCCATATGTAAATATATTTGTCAAAACTTATCAAAATGTACAATAAAGTTGATGTTAAAATTGATTAAAAAAAAAAAAAGAACTTCTCCTTTCTATCTCAAACTGTTTATCGTTATTAGTCTGTAGAAATCATAATGAAAAACATATTTTTCTGAGATACTTCTACACTTGAACATCATTTCCTCTGCAAGCTTTCTGCAATTCTTGTTTCTATTCTTCTCTTTTCTAATTCAATTCTGTTTGGTTTCTAAGTTAAGAAGTGTGTTTCATTTGCATAAATGGTAACTATTCTGAGATACTATTCATAACTATACATTTGAATTCTCTAGAATACCATTCATAACTTCAAATGGAACAGGAAGAAAAAAACATTCATTCAACTTTAATGGTGACTAAGACATGAATGACTATAATGTTATATTGTAGAGGGTAGGTCAAAGGAGAGCAAAAGTCCCCACACGTTACTACTGATTTGTCATTTATTAATGCCAAAGGAACCTAAAGACAACTGTCTTGATCAACCTACCTATCATAAAAAAATCCTGAGTTTATAAAGTATGCCCATTAGCTAAACATGCTTTTTAGAGTTATAAAGTATCTATGCATATATGCAGGAACATCAAAAGATATATCTTAGTCAAGAAGCTAAGAAATCAGCAAAGAAGAATTCTGACAAATTCTGGCAAGTTCTTCTCTTTAAGTGTTAAACTTTTCAGCTATGAACTTTTCCGAGTAAGTCTTTTAGGCAAGGTAGTAATATTCCAGTAGTTCTTTACGCTGTCTAATCTTAATTAGTGGTAGAAATTTAAGTTACATAGATCTGCATAAATAATTCAGCTACCTGTACTTCTCTACTTATTTAAACTGAATAAAATAAAATTTGAACAGAATAAAAATGATAGGGCTATTTTAAAATTGTCACCTCCTAATTTCCCTCATTTTCTTTTCCTATCCAAAAGCCAGACAGGAGACTGTAAAGCCAGGAAGAAGGAATAAAAGGAGAGTATGCACTGAGGGCATCTATACTCAATTCTCTCTCCTACCCCACTACTCCTAACCTTGAGACAGTGATTCTCAACAGCAGGTGATTTTGCCCCCCAGGGGACATTAGACAATGTCCAGAGACATTTTTGTCGGTCACATTTGGGGGAGGCACAGTAGTCCGTCACTACTGGCATCTAGTGGGTAGACCAGAGATGCTGCTAAACATCCTATAATGCACAGGACAGACCCCCAAAATGCAGTTATCCAGCCCAAAACGTCAATAGTGCCAAGGTTTAGAAACCCTACCCGAAGGCCCAAGAAAAACCTGCCTCTCAGAAGACACTCAATAAATGTTTGCTGGTCTGAACTGAAAGGGAAAGACCATAAACTAGAAGAAAGAGAAGCCTGTAAGAATGAAGCAGAATACAGAGGCCATAATTTAAGCATTATTAGCATCTATTAAGCCTTTACTATGTGCTGGGCACTGGTCATGAAAAAATGAACAATACAGTCCTGCCCTTAAGGAGCTCACAGTCAGGTAGAGGAGTTTTACAGATTTGTCTAATATCAGATTTCACAATCTGATAAATGCTTTAACAAAGGAGAAAACATACAAGAGAGTCACTCAGTTTTTCCCAGGGAAGCTTCAGAGAATAAATGACATCTTAGCCCATTTCTCAAGGATGAATAGGAAGCATCTTATTTCACAGCCTATACTCCTTTTACGAAACAAAGAGCCATTCATTTGATCAGTAAACAAAAAGCTAAAGAGTACCAACTGCATTCTATGCACTGTGTTAAAAATGAGAGATCCAGTAAAATTACAACTTTCTATTTCTTCCCTTGGCATCCCTGATGCCCACCAGCCCACCTCCCCCACTCAAATCCCCAAGAATCCTTGCATTTCTACCTATTTCCAATTTAACAATTGCTACCCTAATTAATCTTAGTTAGGAAAGCCACCACTCAAGGAGAAAATAAAACTTTCAGTTGCCTTTTGACAGAGACTGCATCCAATCCTGCCTATGATACTGGTGATGGTGACAGAGTAGCCAGCAATGAACTGACCATGAGTCCAGATCTGCCAATGAATAGATAGCTTGGGAAGCTATTTTACTTCATGAAAAATCTGGGTTCTCTCCCACCCTAACCAACCCATGCCAAGACCAATAGCAAAGTAAGCAAAAAATATTTATTAAACACCTACAATGTGCTTATGTCAATGGTTCTGAACCTTGACTAGGTATTACTGACATCCCATATTTTTATGCATATTTTTTAAAGCACATGCATAGTCATATTTTTAAAAGCTCCATAGAGGGAAGCAGATGTGGCTCAAGCAATTGGGCTCCCATCTACCATATAGGAGGTCCAGGGCTCAATTCCTGGGGCCTCCTGGTGAAGGCAAGCTGGTCCGCACAGGAGTGCTAGCCGGAGAGGAGAGCTGGCACAGCAAGATGGCGCAATAAAAAGAGACACAGAGGAGAGACAATGAGATGCAGCAGATCAGGGAGTTGAGGTGGCACAAGAGATTGAGTGCCTCTCTCCCACTCCAGAAGGTCCCAGGATCGGTTCCTGGTGTTGCCTAAAGAGAAGACAAGCAGACACAGAAAAACACATGGGGAATGGACACAGAGCTAAAAAAACAAAGGGGGTGGGGGTGGGGAAGAAAGAAAGAAAGAAATCTTTAAAAAAACAAAACAAAACAAAAAAAACTCCATAGGTAATTCTGAGGCAAAACAAGTTTCACACTCTGGCCTTTGGGCATTAGAGAATACAAAAGAAGTATAAGACACAGTTTCTGTCCTCAAGAGTTTCCCCAGTCACACTAGGGTAACTTGGAACAGGATTCTAGTTCACTAATTTTAATCCTTTTGCAATATTATCCGTGCTTATAAGGTTGAAGAGAAGAAACTGGGGCAATCTGGATAGGAATTATTCCTATTCCCTAGTTCAATCATACATCAACTCCACCTGCAACATCTGATACACTGTTCCACACTCTATCTCCCAGAAAGTGAAGGTACAAACTCAGATTATGGAGTCACTCCAAGTGGGAAGATGAATCAAGGCCCTTAAAACAGGTGGCTATGTAGTGTGCTGAAAAACAGAATCCTCGGGTTCACATTGTCATGGGGCTTCCTCTGAAGGGAAGAAATAATAATTCTTCCTCCAACAATACCAGTCCACCTCACTCTATAGTACAAGTATCCCAGAAAAGCAAAGAGTAGCCTGAGTGTTCGCAAATTTGCTCCTAAAAGCCTTTTGCCATTTAAAGAAAACATACAAGTTCACAGGCTGATAAACTCATGTTTCTCATGTAAAATGTTAAAACTAAAAAGACTCTAAATTAAATATATTTTACTAAATTCCTTACCAAGCTATGCAAAATTGTGAAGGCTTCATAAATTAAAAATAAACAAAATTTTAACCCAAATCTCATGCTGCAGTGATGACCTCACACTAAAGACCATCCTGAAAGGAAAATCAGCTTTAAAATTCTGTAAACATGAATCTACTGATTTTCACCTAATTAGTCTTTCTACAAATTATAGAAGAGACAATTCTCTTAACTGCTATATTAAAAATGATGAACACAAGACTCTATAAATTACAATTTTTTAGAAAAGTGGGAGGGTGTCACTCTAACATCTAAAACAGGGACCAGTAAGGATAATAAAAGATAAATTTTGTGTCGCCTCATCAAGAGGGCTTTCTTTCAGTCCCTTATAACCTAATCCATCCCTCGTTCCCCTTACCCAATCTTATTTTTTTTCACAGCTATCATCATTACCAGACATTAGATATTTGTGTATGTATTATCTGTCTATCCACAAAAATATAAGCATCATCAAGAAGTCCAGGTCTTTTAATTATTCAACAAATGAAATAAAGATCTAATGATGTAGGGGGAAAAAAGTAAATTTCGGTATTTAAGGAAATATGCATATTGAGGTCATTTTGACTACAGCAATATTATTAAATGACAGAATCAAAAAAGTATCTTCTATGTAATATTGTTTTTAGGATCCATGACTTTGCAATTTGATTGGTTACTCAATATTTTCTCTTGCAATTTTTCTTGTCATCATATACATTTTACCTATAAAGGTCCACAATCCCTTAACTTCAATTCCAAAATCCAAAAGGCTGTGAAAAACAAGTTTTTCATTATTCATTTCATGGCAAAACCTGATATGAAATGACATGAGGCTATTTATAGTATTTGCTTACCCCAGTTAATGTAAACATTCAGACATTATACTACAAAATAAGTAGTATAATGTGTTTGTATGAGATGCTGCCCCAGACCTCTCTGGGGGTGTTAAATAACAGACAATATATATATACCACATTTCTTTTTGAAAATTTAAAAAATTCTGAATTCAAAAACACATCTGGCACCAATAATTTTTGTTGTTATTGTTTCAAGAATTTTGAATAAGTTAACGTGGACTGGTATACTAATTAAGACTAAATCTTCTTATACAGAAAATATAACTAACACTGAGAATGAACACAGATCTTCATACACAATAAATTCAAAGCCTTAACAACTACTGCATGCACACATAATCCTGCAAAAGGAAGAATAAAAAGAATTTTTAACAAATGTCAAAAACCAAACACACCATTATGATGTTTTCCAAGTGATGGTGACATTTACATCACACAATATCTAGATCAATTCATCTTGGGTCGAAATCTACTGATTAAATCACAGTAAAAAATATAGCAAAAGACTGAATTGGTAATTATGTTGAGAAAAAGAATCATCCACTGATAAAAACCTTACTCATTAAAATGTTCTGATTTTTAAAAATTTATCTCAGAGGGTTTACGATTTAAAATTATTTCATTCTAGAATACAATTTCTGAAGGTTGAACAAATTACAATTGACTTTTTCTGTGTAAGCATAACCTCTGACAGAAGCAGCTCCTAAAGATATTTGAAGGGGAAGAGGCGTTTCACAGTTCTTTCCTTCCTTTTAGTTGCTGCTTTTCTGGTTTTAGAATTTCAAACAAAGAAATACATATTGGCACCAACGCTAAGAAACGCCCTTTTTCTCAGCAACTTCCTCCTCTAATTTTCTTCCCCACCATTGACATACGAGAACAATGCCCATGGTAGGTCCCACCATTTTGATTAACCAAAAGCTATGAAGTTTGGAAAAGTTAAGGGCTGCAATTTATAGTACTTAACTACCCCCCACCCAGGTCCACAATCTGCTCATCTATAAGTCAGGTAACAGGAAGCACAAAGGATCATTACGCTTAATCAGAGGCAGGCTGTTGAATCTTTCACTCTGGGAATCTAAAGAAATCTGAACAGCACATGGGAAAATTCTCCCATCCCAAGAAAATGTGGCCTTCTTAGGAAGGAAAGGAAGTTACTGGGCTGGCACCCTCCCCTAATCAAGAGTTAAGTCTGTACACCAAGAGCTAGTGAACTTTCTTCTACAGGCCACCAGGCCAGGATTCATGGGGAGGCCCCTGAGTTCTGACACACTTCAAAGTGACTTTTACAACTTAGAAATGGTTCTTTCGAGCACACAACTGAACAAAGGAGATGGACTTATAATTAATCATCCAGAGATCACCACCCAGCCTGTCTCAAGACCAGAAGTCCAATCAAGTGTCTGGGCCAGACCCCTCCCCCTACTTGTGAGAAAGCAAACTTTCCCACTACTATCTTTTAAATGGACAGTGGCTTCCCCTTGCCCAGTGATTCTCAGAGGAAACACCTTAACGTTGCTAAGCTCTGCAATTTACTGTGTGACCTTGAGCAAGTTATTTAACTTCTCTGAAATTCCATTTCCTCATGTGTAAAGTCTCAAGGGTTGCTGTAAAGATTAAATAATAGCATATGTCTAACCAAGATCTGGCACACAGTAGGAACACCATAAATGTTCTTCTCCCTCCTCCTCCTAACTTCTGGGCCATAACTCCAATCACAGCTCCAGGAAGTTGCAAGAATCCCTTCCTCTTCTGATTCTATAGACAATTGGAAAAAATTTCCCCATCTCAAAGGCTGTAAGATTTCTGGAGAAGCAAGAGATTCTGACCCCAATCCATCATGGTCTATGTGACATCCAGAGCCTTCCTGGGGGCACCTCTTTGGCTAACTCCCCTTCTCTTTACTCTGCAGTCCATCCTGTACACACACACATACACACCCTTAGTGTCCTCTGTCACTCAGCAGCTGAACAGGCCAGGGGCTTTAGAGAGAGCACCTCAACGCCCTCTTGATCTAGACATGACTGAGGCTCAGCCTGGGGGAAGAACTTGTCCAATATCTCAAACAACCTCCATGTATATGTATTTGCCTACAAAGCCTTCGTCTTGCAAATGGAGAAACTGAGGCTCAGAGAGAGAAATGACTTGTCCAAGATCACACAGAGAGTTGGCGGCAGAGCCAGGACAGGGATTTTCGCAGCCTTACAGATTCTGGGGCTCCTCCAAGTTTCCGAGGGGAACTCCAAATCACCCGACCCCTGAAAGAGGAAGTTTGCTGTAAGAAGCCACCCCGTGCTGATGGCTCGCCCGGCCTTTGCCGGTCCGCGGCAGGCGGCTCGGCATCCACTCCCCCGGGACCCTGCGCTGCTCGGGAGCGGCAGCCGGGCCCGGAGCCTTACGGTGGGATGGCGGGGCCCGCCAGAGTGTACTTGTTGCTCACCTGGCCTTGCGCGAGCGCCCTCAGCGACAGAAGGGCGGGACGGTCACCCCGTGTCCGCACGGGGCCTGCTCCCGCGGGCCGTCACGCAGATTGCCACACAGCTGGAGCCCCTCAGCGCGCTACGCCCCCAACCGCGCTCGTCCGGCCCGCGTCCGCCATTACGCGGTTCCCCGCCCTGGGACGCAGCCACACCCCGCCAACGGCACTGATTGGTTCTCTGCCCCGCCTGCCCGGGGCTTCGGAGCATTCCATTGGTCCGAGTGGAATGTCAGTTAAATAGCTACGCAAAAGACGCACGCAAGGGTACTGTCGGGGAGCTCCACCCGAGCGACTTCCGCAAACGGAGTAAACAGCGAGGTGCAGACCAAGTGACGTGGGGGTGACGATAAGATAAAGCAACTCCTAAATTTAGGGTAGGAAAATTCCACCTAGGAAAGTATAAAAACTCGTACAAAGTGAAATGAAAAACTAATTATTCTTGTTAGAGCTCAAACTATCGTATTTTTGGTGGAAGAAAGGGACGAAACCCATGAACTTTCTATGGACCCCCCTCAAGTTGCAGATAGTTTTGTCCCTTCCCTCCGGGTCCCAGACCCCGCCGAAAGTGGGGTGGAGATAAGGATGAGTCACTGTCTCCAGCCCGCCCTTGAAGGGTCCACCCAGGGCGAGGCACGGGGTCCTGAGACTGGGAGCTGGTTCTGAAAGGCCCTTTGAATTGGGTCAGGTGAGCTGGACCCTGGTTCAGCCATCACTGCGACCTCTGCCAGTTCCCTGATCCTGATGTACAAAGTTTGTCTTTTTGCAAAATAGGAACAATCACGCTTGCCTCCCCCTGGGGTGGTTGTTGAGGATTCATGCGTGAGTGGGTGTGTGTGCATCTTACTGATTATAAAAGTTTGCAGCTGGATAACGATGTGACAAATTCACAAGCTATTAAAGCTATCTCGGGGGTCAGATGTAGCTCAACTGGTTGGGCGTCCGTCTCCCATATGGAGGGACCCAGGTTCGATCACCGGGACCTCCTGGTAAAAAAAAAAGACATACTTTATGGAAAGCGGCTGTGGCTCAATCAGTAGGGCTCCCATATGGGAGGCCCCGGGTTCGGTTCCTGGGGCCTCCTGGTGAAGGCAAGCCCGCCCGCACGGCGTGGTTAGCTGACCCAGCGAGCACAAGCAGCAACGGGGGGATAAATGAATAAATAAATAAAATCTTTAAAAAATAATAAATAAATAAATAAATAAATAAATAAATAAATAAATAAATAAAGCTATCTCACTTGGTTCTCCAGAGCAACCCTATAAGGCCGATATTGTCCACATTTTTCTAAGTTTTCTAGAAAGGAAAACCTAGTCTCAATGATATTTGGGTCACCCAGGGAATTTGAAACAGCCTTAAGACTCAAAAACCTGTGTCTTTAGGCTTCCATTCCTGTGTTTCTCCTTTCCAGGCTTGGTATCACCTGAAAAAGACCTCCGTCCCCCATCCCTTCTAGGGAGGGTCTTGGGAGGAGGGAGACAGGATTGCCCCACCTCTCTGGTCACCAAGATTTGGGTACAGGCCACTCCCCAGCTATTGTCAATCACCAAGATTTGTGGGGAAAAGTGACCCTCAGGATGTGCCCAAGCTGTGCGGGGGGGGGCGCGGGGGCTAGGAATCAGGAGGTGAGTAAGAGATGACAGGCCAGTCAGCAGCCCAGGCAGAATCCCAAATGACACAGAAGCTCCGAAAGGGGTAGTGATGCCATTGTGTGGCCTGCCTCCATGCCAGGACTTAAATTCAGGTCTCTCTGCTCTCACAACAGGGCTCTTTTCACTGCAGAATTGTGTTTTTCAGGACTGCCTTGGCTGTAATTCTTAGTCCTTTTCTCTTTCTAAAAAGGAAGGAGGCCAAGAAGGGAGTGGAAGGGGAGCAGCCTAAGACCTTGGAAGGACAAAGCCAGCCAAGAGGGTGTGGTGTGGACAGGGCCCCAATGCTGGCTGAGTCTGTGACCTCCAGGCTCAATTGACAACCTGCAACTATTTAAATCTTGACTGTGGCCTTTGGGTGCTAGGTGGCAGCAGGTGCTATGCAAGAAGGCAGTGGCTTTGGGGTCAGACTGACCTGAGATTGAATCCAAGCTCTACCACTTTCTAGCCCTTTAACCCTCATCTACTTCTTCTCTAAAATAGGGACAACAGGGTAATTGTGAGGATTAAATGAGTTAATTGTGGAATTAAGGAGTCATGAGTGTAAAGTGCCTGGTAGCTATTTATTCATTCATGGGTACATTCATTCAATAAAAAATTATTAAGCCAGTGTTGCAGCCACAATGGTGAACAAAACAGATTCAGACCCTCATGGAGCTTAGAGACTTGTGAGGAAGAAAGTCTTTAAACAAATAAAAAACAAAAACAAACAAAAAACCCCACAAATAATCACACAAATCAAAATATAATTAGAAACTGTGATAAGGAGCAAGAAGGCAAAGTATAATAGGCTGTGAATATTCTTGCTGTCCTGATTTTGTGATAATCAGGGTAGGCTAAACACTTAACACTTACTAAATACTTATAGTTTGTGTATGTTCATGTATGAATGATATACTTCAATAAATTGTTTTAAAAAAAAAATGTATAATGGGGACAGGGAGGCTTCCCTGGGAGGTGATGTCTGGTGTGAGATGGGTGAATGGGGAGAGGTGGGGAGAAGATGCAGGCCTAGATATGGAAAGGCATCTAGGCCAATGTGGTTGGTGGTAGTGGGGGAGCACAGGGGTAGAGGTCATAAGACCTTGTGGGACACAGTCTGAAGCATAAAAGTATAAGGGTGCTTCAGGGGAGGGAACCTGGCTTTGAAAGTTGGGCTGTTCTCCAAGGATTTCTGTACTTCTCTTAGAGTCCCTGAAAGAATACAAGCTTTGAGGCAAATCCACCAGGATTTGAATCTCAGCTCTGCCACCTCTGAATGTGTGGCCTCGAGCAATCACCACATCTCTCTGTGCCTCAGCTATTCTTCTGAGAAATAAAGATAATGATAGTGGGGCCACAAGGGGAGGATGATGATTGAATGCAGAAATGTGTATAAAACATCCTGGCCCATGGAAGGCACTCCACAAACAGTTCTCCGTCTTCTGGGCATGGAGGGAGGCGAGCCTAAAGCAGCAGATCTAGCAGATGCATGTCCAAAAGGGACAACTGTGCACTGGGTGAGTTGTCACCTGACCCTAATTGTCATAAAAGGCATTGGAGCCAGGCAAGTGTGGGTTCAAATCCTTAATATACCATTTCCTAGCTGTGTGACCTTGGACAGGTGACTTAGCCTCTCTGAGCGTCAGTTTCCTTATCCATAAAATGAGGGTCATAATTTTTTCCATTTCCCAAAACTTTAAGAATTAAATGAGATAATAAATGTGAAGCACTTAGTATGGTGCTTGACACATAGTAAGCATTTGTTCAATATTAATTCAAACTCTGCTCTGGAAAGTAAGAGTCTGGGGCTTTGTTTGAAGGTTGCCTGACAACAGTAGTCTTAGTTTCTCCTTTAAGGCAATGGAGATAGATAAGTTGTTTTTGGTGGGTGGATGGGTGGGTGCAATCAATAATAATAGTAATAAGTACTAACATTTATTGAGCATTTACTATGGGCCAGGCATGTGCTCATTGCTTTACATGCTTTAATTCACTTAATCCTCACAACATTTCTGTAATTAGGTCTTGGTATTATCGTCCCTATTTTTACAGATGAGGTAAGAGAGGCACAGAGAAGTTAAATGACTTGCCTAAGGTCACCTAGTCAAGAATGAGCACAATTGGGATTCAGACTCAACCATGGATCTTGAGAAGACTTGCTGTTCCTGAGGGGCAAGCCCTCCTTCTTCTACCCAAAGAATTAGAGGTGAAATCATTCCCTGTTCCTGGCAAGTCCCCAGGTTCCCAAGGCCAAGCCCTGTTCCTTTCCCACCAAGTTCTAACTTCCTCTGCCAGGGGAAGCAAAGGACGTTTAGAGTCACCAGAACTGGGTCTGAATCCCAACTTTGCCACTCATGGCTCTGTAATCTTGGCCAAGTCACACTGCCTCTCTGAGCCTCAGTTTCCTTATCTATGAAATCAGGATGATAACAGCTCTGCCAGGCCTCCATAAACTATAAAGTGCAGTCCACACTGGAGTTCCTCTCGTTGTTGCTATGGGAATGGCGATCCCTTCTGGGAAAGCAGCCTAGGCAGGATAGCAGGCGGTTTCAAGGTTTCAAGTCCCACCTCTGACTTTGATGCCCTGTGTGACCTCAGGCAAGTAATATAACATGGCTGAGCCTCAGTTTCCTCATCTATAAAATGGAGTGGGGGGACGGATGTGGCTCAGATGGCTGGGCATCTGTCTCCCATATGGAGGGACCTGGGTTTGATTCCTGGGACCACCAGGTAAAAATTAAAGGTTAAAAAAAAAAAAAAAAACCCAATTCTTTAAAATGGAGTGAGTAATACCGATCTCTCATAGAGCTGGAGAGAAAATACAACGAGAGAATGTGTAGGAAGCCATGGGCAAGCACCAGGGTCAGAGCTGGCAGTGTGCAGCCTGCTAAGGGCTTCCAGGCAGAGGAATGAAGCAGAGGGACTAGAATGAAGCACCCTGACCCCCCACCTTCACTCCAGTCTGAGGGAGAATGAAGAGCACTGTGCTTGGGGCCCATAATTGTCTCCAGGCCCACTCCCCTCCCTCTGCATCCTCAGCACTTGCTGGTCCTCTACATCTCTCTCTCTCTCTCTCTCTCTCTCTCTCTCTCTCTCTCTCTCTCTCTCTCTCTCTCT
>JAKSZT010053883.1:21081782-21323406 GCA_026826555.1 Tolypeutes matacus
ATAGATAGATAGATAGATAGATAGATAGATAGATAGATAGATAGATAGATAGATAGATAGATAGATAGATAGAAGGCACATGGGCTGCCAGGCTCTGTGTGCCAGTGAGCCGCCAGGCCCCGGGAGCCATGTAGCAAGATGATGATGTAACAAGAGAGAGACGCAGGGGAGAGACTAGACGAGATGCTCCGAAAGCTCCAAAAACCAGGAACCGAGGTGGTGCAGATGGCAGATCACCTCTCTCCTACATCGGAGGTCTCCAGGATTGAATCCTGGTGAAGACTGGAGGAGGATGATAAGAAGAGATGGCAGAAAACAGACACAGAGAATTGCCCAGCGAATGGACAAAAAATACAGCAAATGGGGAAGGGGGGATTAAAATGGATAAAGTAAATAAATAAACCTTTAAAAAAAAAAAGAAAGAAAGAAATTGCAGAGAATGCTTTAAAAAAAAACCTGTGCTGGGCAGTCAGAAGGCCTAGGTTTGAGTCCTGGCCTGGCCTCTGTGTGACCTTGGGCAAGTCTCTTCCCCTATCAAGTGAGGGGTGGGTTGAGCTCAAAAGCTTGAAGAACAGCCTCGCTGGGCCCAGGACTCTGAGCACTGGGGTTCAGTTCCCAGAGCATGGGCAGCACTGGCTCTGGGCTCCTCCTGCCAGGCACTGTGGGGGAAGAGGGAAACGCAGGATGTGATAATCGCCCTGGGGAAAGGAACTCGCAGTCTGGCCAGGGGGACCCAATGTTCAGCCAGGAACCAAATGGAAAATGGGCTGATGGTCGAAGTGATTCTCTGCGTGTGGGGCTGAAGGGAGGGCGCCAGAGTGTTCCAAGTGGGGGCAGGAGACCCGGGAGTGCGGGTGGGGGGCAAATAGGGCTGGCTGCCCCAGGGGAGAAGCCTTTAGAAATTGGCAGGGCAGCTGAGGGCGCTTCCCAGAGATGGGAGGAGGCAGGAAGGAGGAAATTGGGTCCAGGTGACCACAGAGCAGCAGCTTGGCTGGGGAGGAGGAGAGGCGGGGCTGGTGGGAGCTTGGGCAGCCGCCCCACAGCTGGGCCTTAGAGGGGAGGCGGGGGTGTAGCCTCTGCCTCGGCCCTGGGAAGGCGCCATCTTCTCAGGCCACGGGCTGGGAAGGAGGGCAATGCTGCACGCTCAGGCCAGAGGGGCCTGTCTCTGAGTAGCCCCCAGAACCTTGCCCAGCCATCCTGGGCTGCAGGACAGAGGATAAGGCACAGGAGCAGGCCCCTTGGCCTGGCCCCTGCCATTTGGCACGCCCAGGTACCTTCAGCTTAGATCCCATCTGGCCTTACAACCAGGCTGCACCCAGAGTGATTTACTCTGAGGTAGAGGAGTCAGGAAGTGAGTTATAACTATGCTAATGATCAAGGGTTAAGAGCTTGACTACCAAGGGTTCAGCTCTGCCACCTATGAGCTGTGTGACCTTAGGCAAGTCCCTTAACCATTCTGTGCCTCAGTTTCCTTACCTCTAAAGTGGGATAACAATATTCCTTTTTTTTTTTAGGGAGGTACTGAGGATTGAACCCAGGACCTCTGACATGACCCCAATGAGAGTTGGTTTTTTTTATTTGTTTGTTTTTAGGAGGTACCAGAGAATGAACCCAGCACCTCGAACATGGGAAGCAGGCACTCAACCACTTGAGCTACCCCTGCTCCCCTCTTACTTTTTTTTTTTTTTTACCGGGAGGTACTGGGGATCGAACCCCGGTCTCTCTATATGGTAGATGGACGCCGAACCTCTTGAGCCACATCTGTTTCCCTCCCTCTTACTTCTATGATAGGGTTGTTGTGGGGATTAAATGAGATAATAGATGTGAAGCACTTAGAAGTAAAGCACTATCACCTCAAGGGGCAGTAAAATGAACAGGCTTTGTAGTACATGCCTTTCTTCTGCACCTCAGTTTCTTCATCTCTAAAACAGGGCTAATAATTCCTGCCTTTCAGGGCATTTGTGAAGAAGGGTAAGGGCAAGCTGGTCCCTGATAGGAGCACCTCACCTCCGGAGACCCAGCTCTTCCCAGACACCCTCCCTCCTCCACTGCCTGCCTGCTCCAGCTCCATTTACCTGCCCCTGGCAGACAGCTGTCCTTTGGCCCACCCCTCAAACCAAAGAATCTACCCTGGCAGTGTGGTTTGGACTAAGGAAGAGGCCCACCCGGGCCCTGGAAGCTGGCGGTCTAGAAGGGGCTGGGTCTGAGCTCCAGGTGGGCATGTCCCCTTGGCCTCTCTGACTTCTCTCTCCAAGAGGAGGGGTCCAGTGGAGGAGAGCTAGAGCAAGCCCTACTGAGCCATGGGTGCCCAGAGCAGGGCCCTGGGTGCCTGGGTCTAAGGGTGGTACTAAGTAAGAATAAATGACAAAGCCTGGCACAGCACATAGTGGACCCTTGGGAAATAGAAGAATGGCTGCCATTCGTTATCTTCACAACAACCCTGAAGGGCAGGAAATACTGAGGCCATTTTGCAATGAAGAAAGTAAGACTGAGAGGGCAAGGTCACTTGCTCAGGGTCACTCTGCTAGACCTAAGGGCAGAGCTGAGATTCAAAGCTGGGTATGACTGATTCTGAAGGGGCAGCTCTTGCCAAGGGGAGGGAATCCCAAGGTCACCAGCAGATCCTGGTCGGGCCCAGGCCAGGAGCCAGGAGCTGAACTGGGCATGGTATCCATCTCAGGTGCTGACCAGACCTACTCGGGAGATGGAGTTTTAATTCACCCTGAGAACCCGGCAGTTTAGCAAAAGTTATTTGTTCATGCCACACACATTTGCATGCCTCTCCTGTGTGCTGAGCCGTGCTCTGGGCTCTGGATGAATCAGACTTGGAGGATCCTGCCCTCTGAGTATCGCTAGACTGGTGGGGGAGGCAGATACACAGGGCACCTTACTAGGGGGCAGTGTGGAACAGGGATTAAGCAAGCATTCAAGCTGTGACAGACACTGCCTGGGTTTGAATCCCAGCTCTATCATTTATTTCCTGTGGGACCTGGGCCAGTCACTTAATCTTCCTGGGACTCAGTTTCACCCAAGTAAAATGGGGATGATGATAAGATACTTTCTTATAAGATAGTCATAAGGATTAAATTAAGTCATGGATATGAAATGCTTATATAAAATCTAGCACATAGAAAGAAGCATTCGAGGGGTCGGATGTGGCTCAACTGGTTGGGTGTCTGTCTCCCATATGGAGGGACCCGGGTTCGGTCCCGGGGGCCTCCCGGTTAAAAAAAAAAAAAAGAAGCTTTCAACGGGCATTAGCTAACTGTAATTTAAGCAAAATGGAACAGAAGAGAAATTTATTTTTGCTGGGGAACAGGGGTCAGGAGAGACTTCTGGAGGAGAGGCCCTGTGTGTTGGGCCCTGAGGATAGTGCTCACCTGAAGAAGGGGGGGGGAGGGGGCATTCGGGTGGGGGGGCCGGGGATGCACGATGTGGACAAAAGCCCAGGGACGTGAAAGGATATGATGACCTGTCTGGGTGCGGCTGAGTGCAGAGTCGGCTGGGAGGACTGGAAGGAAATGAGGCTGGAAAGGCAGTTTCAAGGGCCTCGAGGGCTTTGCTGCCGAGAGTTTAGACTAACGGACTGGGGAGACAGAGCAGGATTTTAAGAGTGGAGAAGGGCCACGATTGTGCCTATTTTAGAAAGATGGTTCTAACCATCGTGAACAGGAAGGGGACAGACTGGATGTCAGGTTGCAGATTGATTGTGCTCCCCTGTGGGCTAACAGACCCTAGTGGCCTCTACAGGCTTCCGGATTAGGCTGTGACCTCTCTTACTTCTAGCCTTTCCACATGCTCTTTCCTCTGGTTGGAACGTCTTCCCCCTCCCTTTGCCTGGCCCACTCCTTGTCCTGTTTCAGGTCTCAGTTTAGCCAGGACTTCCTCCTGGAAGCCCTCCTGAACACCCCAGATCAGATGAAGTCTTCTGTGCTTGTGTACTGTTCTGTCTCCCCAAGAGACCCTGGCCCAGGGCAGGGACTATGTGGTTCCGACAAGCCCCCATGTAGTGCCTGGCAGGGCGGGGGGTGGGTGGGAATGAATTAGTGAATGAATGGCTAAGTCCATTCAGGGGCTGGTGCCAGAGTCTGAGCGAAAATGGTGGGGTCTGAGGTGGCAGTGAGGACAGAAAAGAGACCATGATAGAATTGATGGGACTCAGGATTGAAGAGGGAGCAGAGTGGCTGATGACTCAGAGGTTTCTCACTTGGGTGAGCCCTAGTGCCTTTAACCAAGAGAGGAAACCCAGGGGTGGGCTTGAGGGGGGGTGGGGGGGGCGGGGTGGGGGGAGGGCAGAGCCTTCCCGTGGCAGGGGGTCCTGGCACGGCTGCCCCTTCCACCTGAAATGTGCTTCCACTTCATCTGATGACTGGTGGGTCCTCATCGATGGCTGAGGCTCTGTCAAAACGTTGCCTCCTGGGAAGCGGCTGTGGCTCAATCAGTAGGGCTCCCGTTTACCATATGGGAAGGCAAACCCGCCCGCACGGCGTGGTTAGCTGACCCAGCGAGCGCAAGCAGCAAGGGGGGGATAAATGAATAAATAAAATCTTTAAAAAAAAAAAAACAAAAAACGTTGCCTCCTCAGAAAAGCCACCCTGGCCACCCTAGGTAGGTTGTGCCCCTGCCAAATTATTTTTTACCCATATATCATCACCCTCTTCAGTCCTTCTTAGCCCTCCTCGTGATTGTAATCATGTACCTGTTGATTCCATTTTGGTTTACAGTGTGTATTCCTCACTGGATTGGCAACTCCATGAAGGCAGAGATCTTGTTTTTATTGACCCTGTATCCCTGTCAGGCTCCCTGGCACATAGTAGGTACTTGAAAAGATTTGTTGTATGAATGAGTGAGTGACTGACTGACTGACTGAATGAAAGCCTTGAATATCATGACAAGGAATTTGACTCAGCCTCAAGGGGATAGGGAGCCATAGGAAGTTATTAAGGAAGGTAGTGTCAGGATTCAGCTTGTGTGTTTAGAAAGCTCACCCTGGTGGCCGCATGGAAGATGTACTGGGGAAGGAAGGCAGGATCTTGGGGAGCAGGGGTGACTAGAGGATGAGGATTGAGGAGTCACTGGGAGAGACAAAGACGCAGCACCTGGGCCTGGGGCCTGCGCTGCCCGTGAGGGGCCTGAGCCCCCTCTCCAGTCCCTTCCTCCCCCACCAGGCCTGTTGTCTCTGATCCCAGAGGCGGGCGGTGGGAAGAGCAGGGCTGGCAAAGCTGACACTCACTAATCACGGCCCTCACCCCGGAGCCACACTGACTGTCTGGTCTCCATGGAGACACGGCAACCTCCGGCCACTTGTTAATGGCAGCTCAACAAGGCTGCGGCAACAGGGACAGGCCTGACCAGCATGCCCCAGCCCCACACCACCCTGTCCCAGCCTGGGCCCTGCAGCAAACCCCAGGGGCACCCGAGTTGGGGGCCAGGAGGGAGGCCTGGAGACTGGGAGGTTCCCCCGCCCCTCCGTGGCCCCGCCTCTCTTGGCACTGCCAAGCAGTGAGAGGGCAGAGGCAGCCTCTGCTGGGCTGACTCCTCAGCAAGGCTGCTGGGAAGCTGAGCTCATGCAGGTCGCCCAGGCAGGGCCAAAGGGCTGGAGGGGGAGGGTGAGGAGAGCTGGGAGGGGACCTGCCTGCATCCCACACAGGAATAGAAAGGAGGGAGAGTGCGTTGCCTGCCCTGACACCCTCTGCTCTGCTTGCCCAAGGCAGGGGCCCAATTGGGAACCATCTGTCCAGAACCTCTTCCCCAGTTCACTGTCACTACATCTGAAATGCCACCATTAGCAGTTCACTCCTCTGGGAGGCAGCGTGGCATAGCACAAAAGGCACTGGCTTTGAAGTCAGGCAGGCCTGGGTGCAAGCCTGGCTCTCTCTACCTCTGAGAATTGATTTCCTTATCTGTAAAATGGGGTTAATAATTGCACACACACACACACATGAACATAGGTACACACGTCACCAGGCTGACTCTGATTCATCCTAGGACATTGAGCACAATGCCTATGCCACCTCCTCCAAGAAGCCTTTCTTCACCCCCAGACTAGCTGGATGCCTCTTCCAGTCCCCCAGGCCTGACCCCATGGCACTTCCTGCCTCCTGAACTGTCTGTCTCTCATTTGTTCTCCCCACAGACTGCAGGGCTGGGCTGGACAGAGTGCGCCTCAAAAGAGGTTTGTCGAATAAACAGAGGTGGTTGGGGGAGATTCTGCATCTTGTCCTCTTTCCTCCTCTGGGGGTGCTAAGCCTCTTCATACCTTTTTCCATCTGTCTGTCCATCTATCCATTCTGCAAACACTCCCTGAGCCCCTTCTCCAATGCAGGGCCTCAGAGGGAACCCAAAAGTGACCCCCGCCTACAGGTGAGAGAGGGGTCAGATTCCCTGGTCCCAGTCACCCGATGCACAGCCACAGCTGGCTGGGAACCTCAGGACAGCTGTCTCCTCTACAGTGTTTTTCCTTGTCACTCCCTAGGCAACTGTCCAAGCTGAGAGGGCTTTTGGAAATCCTCTGGTCCCATCCATGGATTCTATAGCCAGACAAAGAAACTGAGGCCCAGAGAGGTCTGTGTCTTGCCCCAGATCCCACAGCAGTTCCGTTTTTGAGCTGACAATGTACCAATTATGCAGGCCTGCTTGGGAGGTGGCTTTTGGCTCTCTCTGCCCTGCTGACAGCTGTGTTCTCAGTGGCAGCTGGAATGCTGGTGGGAGGCCTGTCTGGCCTTTGCACCCTGACTCCCCAGGGTGGAACCAGGTGGCTCTGGTGGGGCCCAGGGCCAGGGGTGGGGGTACTCTGAGGGGCAGTCAGGGTACCAGAGGGGGCATGGGAGGACAGGAAGATGAGGAGGAAGCACTGACTTTAGAGACTAAAGCAGAAGCCCTGAGTTCCTGGCCCAGCTCTGCCACTCACTTGTGGGGTCAACCTGAGGGCATCATTTGACCTATCTAGCCTTTGTTTTCTTATCTGTAAAATGGTGCTACCCTTGTAGAGTGAAACGTTCTGTCAATTGTGGCAGCTGTACAGGTGTGACAACTTTTTTATTGTTGGGCCGGAAGGCTGAGACTCTGAGAGGGGAAGGGACTAACTCAGGCTCACAGAGTGAACCTGCCTCTCCTTCCAATGCGTTCCCTGCACTGACTTGGATATAAGGTTTTGGGGCTGGAAGAAGTGACCAGTCCAGAGTGTTCAGTTGCTGAAGGAGGAAACAGGACCAGAGAAGGGGAGCAAGTTGCCCAAGGTCACCCAGCGAGTCTGGGGCCAATATGGGCCCAGAGCCCAGGCTGGGCATGAGGTCCCTGTGCCCAGCTGCCTCGCTTGCTCATCCAGTCCCCTTTGGTTTTGTCTCCCCCAGTGAGTGGGCGCAGAATGGGCCCAGCTTCCTTCCTGCCGTCCTGCCCACCGTCTGCCACGTTGGCAGCCGCCCTCAGCCTTCTCGCCCCTGCTGCTGCTGCTGCTGCTGCGGCGGTGGTGGCATCAGTCGAGACCAACCCGCCGAGAGTTTGCCCAGAGCAGCCAGGGCTGCCGGAGCCGGGATTGGGTTGGCTGACTCTGCCAGACAGGAGGGAGCGAGCCAGCCGGTGGAGGGAGGGAACAAGGGCTGAGCCAGCCTTCCCCACCCTCACCTGCCAGGGGAGGGAGGCAGGAGGCTGGGGCTGGGGGCCAGGGGACTGGGGTTACCGTGTGTGAGGTTCAGAGAGCTGCATCTGTCTGTGGGAGTGTGCATGCACGTGTGTATATGCATAGGGAGGCATGTTGAACGTGACTTGTGAGTCTGTATTTGCCTCGATGTGCACAAGTGATGCTGTGTGTGAGTCTGTGCAGGTTTGTGCATACAGAGGGGCCATTCTGTGTTTGTGTAAGCACAAGGGAAGGCCATGTGTGACCAGTCTTTGAACATGTGCCTGTGTACACAACTGTGTTAAGCAGTGTGTGTACATGGAAGCAGACTGTCAGTGACAAGGAACCCGTGTGTGCACAAAAGGGTCAGTGTGGGTCTGTCTGTGTGTGTCGGGGGCCTCTGTGGATTTGTTATTGTGTACTGGAGGATACTGATCTAACCATGAACTTGAATTTGTCTGTGCACACAAGGAACAGGGATGGCATGGGCATGAGGGAGTGTTGCATGCAGCTGGGAGTTTGAGCATGTCGCCAGGCCTGAGAAGATATTGTGTAACTGTGAGAGCGTCCAGGGGGATGGAATGCTGTGTGGCTGTGCCCAGGGGATTTGGTAAGTGTGGTGAGGCAGGGGAACATCGGGTGTACCTGCATACGCTTGGCCGCGTGTGTGAGGGGACAGGGGGACATTGTGCTCCCGGGGTTGCATTTCCTCGGGGCGGGGGTGGCAGTGCTGGTGATATGGTGCTTGTGCTGTGCAGGGACATGCCAGGCTACGGGTTTGCACTTGCTCCTCTGGACAGCCAGGCCCCGCGTGGGACTATGTGTGTGTCTGTGAACACCGTGTGCTGGAGACGGTGCGTGCTTCTAGGGCTGTGGTAAGCTGCGTGCAGGAAGGGGGAGGGTGCACACGGCTGTGTTTGTGCTTGTCTGTGAGCCAGGGGTCAGATGCGCTCCATGTGCTACCTCCTGTGTGCACAGGTGGCCGCTGTGTCCGACCGCGTCTTTGTGCGTTTCGGGTCGTCTGCTTGTGCACAGGAGGAGGACATGGAGGGGGATTTGAGTGCGTGCCTGTGCAGGCCCCTTTAACGTGGCAAGTCTAAGAAATGCCGGCCTTCTTGGCAGCAAATCTGGGCTTGGTTCCACTGGGGGTGTCTGTGGAGAGGGGCTCTTAGAGGGGACGTGCTTAAGCGAGAGAGACAGGAAGGGAAGGGGGGGGCAGCCCCAGCTTGGGGTTTCCAGGAGGGAAAGCCAGACATTGGAACTTGTCAACGCTGCCTTCTTCCCTGCCCCCACCTCCCCCACTCTGCCTCCCCTCCTGGCGCCTGGAAGCTGCTGGCAGACGGACAGACAGACAGATAGTGTACACGTAGACTGGTTCACGGGCATGGAGCCCAAATGTGAGCCCCTAAATGCACAAGGAGGGAAGCCGAGGCCCAGGAAGGGCAAAGGAGGTGCCTGAGGCTGAGGGAACACATATGTTTTTTTGTGTTGGTGGGGGTCAAGGGGTGCTGTCGGCCTCTGGTGCTTCCACCCAGACTACAGCCTGAGCCTGGGAGTGGGAGGAGGCTCAGGGAGGGGAAAGCTTGTGGCAAGGGGGCCTTGATTGCTCTGACCATGCTCCCAAGGCTCCCAGCTCCTCTCCCTGTTAATCCAACTGCAGCAGTGTCACCGAGGATCCCGTTCAGAAATCGCCAGCAGCAACTCCCTCTTTGTCCCAAGGCAAAAGAGGCCCAGAGAGGGGCAGCAACTGACCCAGGATCTCACAGCAGAGCCAGGATTGGGAGCCAGGGCTCCTTCTTCCAGCTGTGTCCTCTGTGTACTCTGGCCCATGGGTGGGTCAGTCCTGTCCTTCCCTTGGCCTGTTAAGCTCTTTCTCCATACCAGGTCTTCAGGATGCGAAAATGATTTGCTTTTTTAAAGAAAACTTGGTCCCAAGTAGTTTGTCTGTTGCATGTTGGACTGTTTGTCACAAAGGCTCTAATACCCTCTAGGGTAGCAGAACCCGGAAGAGAAGAGGAGGGCTTGGTTCTGGGCCAAGGGCTCCTAGGGTGGTGGGAGAAGGGTGGGATGGGGAGACAGAGAAATAGGAGGAAAGAATTCCTGGGGGCGGATGTGGCTCAAATGGTTGGGCGTCCGTCTGCCATATGGAGGGACCTGGGCTTGATCCCCGGGACCTCCCCATAAAAAATATATATATATATACACACACACATAGGGAAGCGGCTGTGGCTCAATCAGTAGGGCTCCCATTTACCATATGGGAGGCCCCGGGTTCGGTTCCCAGGGCCTCCTGGTGAAGGCAAGCCCGCCCGCACGGCGTGGTTAGCTGACCCAGCGAGCACAAGCAGCAAGGGGGGGATAAATGAATAAATAAATAAAATCTTTAAAAAAAAAAAAAAAAAAGAATTCCTGAAGACAGGAAGAAGGGGAGGGGGCAAAGGGAAGGAGCAGGTGCAGGTCTAAGAAGCAAGGACCCTCCTTTGCCTCTTTTTCAGGAGGTACTGAGGATTGAACCCCAGTATATGTGAAGTAGGCATTCAACACTTGAGCTACACCCACTCTCCTCCTTCATCTCTAATTCTGAGCTCAGTTGGAGTCCTGTCCCTTGGGGGTTGGGGTGGGGGCCCCAAGGTTTCCCTAGGGCCTGGGTTCAGTCCCCAAACCCTGGAAGCAGCAGGGTTGGAAACTTGGGGCAGGATTGTGGGTGCATGTGTGGGGTGCAGTGACCACACTCACCTCATGAGGAAAGGATGGTGGGGCTGTGGGGTGGGGAGAGTGGGCATAACCTGGGTATGTGTTGATGTAGGGTGTGTGGCCTCTGTGGGGCATGGGACTTGGGTGTGTGAGAACTTGTGAGAGTGCTAGGGCTGTGTGTGTACACCCGTGCACATGTAGCAAACAGGATGACACTCCACTGGGGGGACTGTGGGAATGCGTGTACCTGAGTGTCTGTGACAGGTGGAGAGGAACTTCACCCTGAGCGGATGGTTGTGTGCGTCTGTGCAGGGAGGGATCGTGAGAACCTGCACTTATATACTCTTGGGAAGGTTGTATTCTGTGCATTTCTTTCTTTTTTTTTTTTTTTTTTTAAAGATTTTATTTATTTATTCATTTATTCCCCCCTTGCTGCTTGTGCTGGCTGGGTCAGCTAACCACGCCGTGCAGGCGGGCTTGCCTTCACCAGGAGGCCCCGGGAATCGAACCCAGGGCCTCCCATGTGGTAAACGGGAGCCCTACTGATTGAGCCACAGCCGCTTCCCGTATTCTGTGCATTTCGATAGGTAAATTGTAAAGAGATGTTCCAAAGTGTGTGTGTATCATGTGTTTGAATTCCATGAGAATCTGTATATGAAGTAATTCCACGTGTGTGCCGCTGTGTGCACACAGTGTCTGTGATTGTTTCTGAGACACATGGGTGGAGTAGCCTCAGTCTTGACTATGGGTATATGTGCAGGATTGAGTTATGTGGGTGATTCTTGAAACACACACTTTATTTTGTACTTATTGTCTAACTTCCCCCACCAGAATGTAAGCTGCTTGAGGGCTGGGATTTTTGTCTATTTTGCTCATGAGTGACTACAACAGTGCCCAACACATAGTAGGTGCTGAATATATATTTATTCAATGAATAATGAATGAATGTGTGCATGCTTGGCTGATAGTGGGAAATGTGTTATGTACATGAATTGTGGGTGTTGGTGGGTGGGTGTGAATACATGGATTTTTTCATGGGTCCAGGTGTGTGAGGTTTTAGTCATAAGTGGCATGTGAACCAAGTGTGTGCACAGGTGCAGGTGTGTGTCTAGGTGTGTGATTGTGTACCTGAAGCTGTGCCACTCATGTGTGGGGAGACATGGCTTTGTGCGTGCACAGTTGTGTGTGCATGTGCATGGGGGCGGGAAGGCGCTGTCGGCTTCTCTCAGCCTTCAGCACTCACTCAGCTTCACCCCAGGTCGCCTGCTGTGAAATGTCAGTGGCAGAGAAGCTAAAAATATCCGCTCTCCTCCTTCTGCTCACTGCTTGGGCTGATGGGACTGTGGGGCCCCAGCAGGCCCCTTGGGCCCTGGGGGGAGGAGGAACTGTTGGAGGAAGGGGCGGGGTATGGGGGAAGAAAAGGAGGCCCTCCTCAGTACACACCCTCCTCCTTTCCTCTTGGGCTTCAAAGATAGGCACCATGCTCACCTCTTTCAGGAAGCCCTCAGGAACCCAACAGAAGCTGCCACATGCTAGTGTGTGTTCATGTGTCCGTCTGCCTGTGGTGTAAAGAGCTGCCTGAGAGGAGATATGGCCTCCTTCAGACTGGCTCTCATCTAAGCAGGATGGTGCCTTCTCGGTCAGTCCAGGGACTCCAGAGGACAGAGCTGTCTCTCCTCCTTCAGAAAGGGGGCTACTGAGGATATCTTGGGCTATATTTTCCTCCTCAGTCTGGGTGCTCCCAGGACAGAGCTGGTGTTGTCTCTTCCCTAGGGCTGAGGGCTAGGGGTGCAGCCTAGGCCATTCATGGGTATAGGTTCATCTGGCCCTGATCCTGGGGCCACTTGGACCCTCTGATCCAAAGGCAAGTCAGCTGCTAACTCAGAGCTTGTGGGCAGGGTGGAGTCTCAGCTCTGCCCACACCCTGGGCCAGCACGTGTTTGTGCTATGGCACTTATGGGTGTGGGTGGGACATGTCAGGGCCCATGGTCCTTCAGGGAGCTGTGCCTCTTCAGATGTTGGGCTCTTGGGTATGTCTCTGCCTGTGTCAGTGACTGCCAGCCTGCCTTATGCATTGTGGGCAATCACATAAAATTTGGTGAGTTGCGTGTTTCTCTGTGTTCAGGTGTATGCATGTGGGTGACTCTGGATGTGGGTCCAGGTCGCTGCTTCTCACAACACAGGCCTGCAAACACTAGCTGTGTTTATGCCTGAGTTCCTGGTTGCTGATATTAACAAGTGGGGCTTTCCTTTTGTGTGTCTGTGTGTTGTGTGTGTGTATCTGACAGGTGGTCAGGCTTGTTTGTCCTGTGTCAAGATGTCTGTGTGTTGGTGTTTCGGTCACTGGATTACTGTGTTTCGGGTGTGTTTGTGCCTCGTCTGCCTGCCTAGATGTCTATGAGCATCTCTGTGCCGTTTTTGTGCGCATGTGTGTCCATGTGTCCCTGTGTATGCTGGTGATTTCTGTGTGGGTTGGAATCTGTACGCAGACTGGGCACTCCCCTCCCTGTCCCTACCCCCACCTCTCCTACCCCTCTGGCACCTTTTCTTAGCCTCCCACGTTACTGTGTTGAAAGCCTCAGACTGTGTGTGTGTGTATGTGTGTGTGTCCACTTCCCCGAGCCCCAACGCCTCCAGCCCTGAGATCTGCCCTCCCACTCTCTCTCTGCTGGACTCGAGGTGGGAGCTGGAGCAAAGAGGACAGGCAGGCATGGAGCCCACGACAGCCGGGGGCCGGGACCAGGCTGCCACCAGGGCCCTGCCTCAGCTTTCCTCCAAGCAAGAGCTAAGCCAGAGCCTCGGTTACATGTAAACACCAGCTGTGTCAAGACGGCGCAGCTTCTTCTAGGTCAACAGACAGCTGTGGTGTTGCTAGGCAACCGCCTGGCTCTCTCCCCCCCATTAAGCCCCCCTCCCACATTCTCTACCTGCAAACCCTCTAATGGCTTCTTCCACCCCTGGGTACTGCCACACCCCTCAATGCCAATTAACACAGTGGGTTGAGGAGGTACCGGGGTCAGGGCCCACAAAAGGGGGGTCTCTGGGACAGGGCTCAAGGTGTGGGGAGGTGTTAACTCTTCAGGTGCCCTGCCTGTTTCCCCAGTGCTCAATGCACTTCTCTATACCTCCCACTTCACTAGTCAGACTAGGGCAGGCCTGGAACCAAGGAGGTGAGGTCCTGAGGGAGAGGGGAGCTGTGACGGTATAACTGTAGCCCCTCCTCCAGTTAGGTCAAGCCAGAACTGGAGGGGTGCAGATAGTATTAGCGATTGGTCAAGTCCCCCCTCCCCAAGCCACAGACTGAAGGGCCCGCTGGTAATCAAAGGGTTAAATTCCCCTTTTCTTTCTCCCCTCCAGCGCCCTCCTGGGATAGCCACCCCCATCTCAGAGGCAGCACCTGCGCTCCCAGCTGCCATACCCACTTGGTGTCCTGGTGTCCGTGCCCAGCCAGGCAGCCCCTGCAGCGCCCTAGGCCATCACCTCCGCCCGGACCCAGCGCCGCCCTTTTCCCGGCTTGGGCCTCCTGTGGGGCGAGGAGGGAGGCGAGGGTCCTGCCATCCCGGGCCAGTCCCACGAAAGAGGCTGTGAGGGGGGGCGCACAGAGCGAGGCCACGGTGACTTCGGAGGAGCTGGAGGAAGCAGTGGAAGGAGGGCGCCCGGCGGCACGGGGCAGCGGTGGGGGCAGCGCCCATGGCCGCCCCATTAGTATGCGGCCCCGCTCCGCGCGCCATGGCAACCGCTCCCCCCGCACCGCGCCAGCCGGGCAGCCCCGGGCGCAGTGCGCACCTCTCCTCCCACAGGTGGCGGCGCGCGCGGGCGGGCACGCACGGAGGGGCACGCACGCACACTCGGCCGCGGGGGCGCCGAGGGGCGCACCGTGGGCGCCAGGTGCACTGGGGCCGCCCTGCCCCTGCCCCTCCTCCCCACCGCCCAGAGGCGTGTCCCCAGGTGTTCCTGGGGGGGGGGGTGTACTTGAGGATGCTCTTCTTCCTGTGTCAGGGCGTGTCCCCCAGAGTGCCTGTTGTGCCTGTCTCTCCGATTGTCCTTGAGGGTGTGTGCCAGCCAGTGCTCATTTGCCTCTGTATCCCTGAATGCGTGCCTCTGGGTGAGAGTGCTTTGGTGTGGCTGAGCATACCGTACCTGTGCTTTGTATAGCTGCATTCGAGTGTGCAGTGGGGTCTTTGTGGGTATGTGCCTGAAGATGTGTGTGTGTCTATGTCCCTGAGAGCATGTGCCCATGGCCCTGGGTTTTCCTCTGGATGAATGCTCCAGTGTGTCTGTGACTCTGTGTATCTATGTGTGCCTGGACCTGGTTGAGTATCTGTGTGTGCCTTTGTAGCTGAGCATACGTCTGTGTGTGTATGTGATTCCTTGGTATTTGCACATGGCCCTGTATGTCTGGCAGGGCATCTCCATCCTTCTGTGTGTGGTTCTGGGTGTGGTTCTGTGTTGAATTTCATGTTCCCATGAAAGTCCTTGGAAGCCCACCGTGCCACGTACTAGCACTCCGAGTGTCTGTCCTGGAGTGTGGCTGTGTGTCCAGGGACTGCTGGCTGTATGCCCTCCTCTGCTTCCCTCCCTGCTGCCTGAGTGAGCCGACACCTGCTCCCAGAGCACTGGGCCCCCTCCCCCAACCTGGCAAGGACAGGGAAGGACACAGAGACAGACGCCGACGTGGAGGCAGGGACAGGGAGACATGGAAGGAGACACAGTGAGAGCCAAGGAGGCTGGAGAGTTGGTGACCCAGCATCACATGACCAGTCTTAGTGCCCCAGAGGTCAGAGGGAGGGAGGTCTAGAGGTGCAGAGACCTGGAGATTCAGGCCCACGAAGAGACCCAGAGAATCAAGTTGGGAAAGGCTGAGATCAAGGATGTGGCTCCCCAGCCTTCCTCCCACTCTAGAGTTTCCAGCCCCAGCTGTGCCTCCCCCACACACCCAAAGCAGAGTTCGCCTGGCCCTGGGAGCCAGGGCCTAGGGCTTGAACCCAGCCTCTTCCCCACACCTGGCTGTGTGTGTGTGCATCTGTGTGTGCTGTTCTGGGCTAGTGTCTACCTTGCACATAGCCCTCCCCCATCACCCTCCCCACTGTTGTCCACATTTTCACAGGCCCAGATCATGCACACCTTTATACACTTACCAGTCAGCCACACTTGCTCAAACCCAGGAACACATCCCAGGTCTCTGTCTCACAAACACAGCTGCACACAGTCACACCAGCAAGTCTCTCACCCTCCTAAATTCTCCCAACCAGTCATTCACCCCTCAGCAATCCCCAGGGATAGCCTCCAAACCCCTGCCACTCAGAGGGAAAGGCACATGACCAAATCTGTCACCTTCATCAGATTATACAGTTATAGTCTTGTTCACTGTTGTATCCCCGAGTGCCCAGGACAGTGCCTGAAGCCTTGTGGTCATTTGGAGAACCATGTCATATCCAAAAACACCCATAATAACTCACAACCATTCAGAGTGAAAAACACTAATGGAAAAACATTATGGTGTACACATAAGAAGGCATCATGTACACATCATCCACATCCGGGACAACGCTTTAAAGGTGGGTGTGCCCATCGGTGTCAGGCAGTATGCAAACACACAGTGCCACAGCTGGATTAGAGGGTCTCAACTTTGGGCTACACATCATAAGCACTTGGGGAGCTTTTGAAAAAACCCCAGTGTCTTGCTCCCACCCCAGAATCTCTTAGGCATAGGATTCGGCCATCAGCATTTCTGGAAGCTCTCCAGGTGATTCCTACCTACGACCAGGTTGAGGACCACTGGTCAGGAGGAATAGACTCCAAACGGTGGACGCCAGGGCTGGGGCTGGGTAGAGCGGGCTTTCATTTCAACAGTGCAGTGAAGAGCAGACTTGGGAGCCAGCTGGGGTTTGAACTTTAGTGCCACCGCTTACTCACTGGGTGGTTTTTACAAATTACCTCTCTGCATTTAAGTTTCTGTAAAATGGGCATAATAATAGTTACAATAAAAGCTCATAAGGACTGTTGTGGAGACCAAATGAGTTAAAAATACGTAGTGTTTAGAGCAGTGCCTGGTACCTAGTAAGTCCTATATAATTATTTGCTATTATTATTTTTGTCATTTAAAAATTGTATTATAGAGAGGATTAATTTTTGGATGAATTTTACAAACAGAATTTTTCTTCTTTTAAATTGTTATGAAAAAGCGAGGGCTAGGAGTCAGACCCTGGGCCAACTCACTTCTGCCACTTGCCCTGTGATCTTGGGCAAATTACTCACTCCATGTCTTGGAACCTTCTTCTCATCTGCAAATGAGGTGAATATCTTTCTCTACCTGTGTGAGGAAAAACCACCTCAGGGAGGAGTTTAATAAATGGCAGCAAAACCCAAATATTCTGGAGTTACGTTGCCTTGATGGATTCTGGGATCAGGTGTGGGACTGTGGCTTGAAAAGAATGACCAGGACAGGGGACCCCAACCCTGCCCTACTCACCTGGACAGGTCTCTGCTGACCTTTCCTCAGAGGCCCCAGGGCCCAAGGGAACAGTGCACCTTCTCAGAGGCAGATCTCCCCCCCCCCGATGGGCCTAAAGAGACAGCTCCCCCCCCATCCCTAAGCCACTGAACCCTTGACCTCTCTGAGCTCCCATTCTCTCACTGACCCCCTCCCTTCACCTCTCATCGAGCCTCCACCCCCGCCCCCCCACAAGCCTCCCACCACAATCCTTCTCAGGGTTCCCATCCCTTGCCCTGTGCACCCCTCCTCCACAAGGACTCCCCATCCCTTCCCTTAATACAAGTTAATGAGCCCCCATCTGCCCTTACTGTGCTGTCATCACTTCCCTAAACTCCCATTTCCTTCACCTTCTTTTCTCCCCACCCCACCCCCACCCCTGAGCCCTGGGAACCCAGCCCTTCACTGCCCTTCCTGCCCCCCTCAAGACTCATCTCATTGTTGAACCCCAATCCCTTCTCAGGGACTCATCCCCTCACTGCCACCTCCTCTGGGCTTCCACACCCCTCACTGAGCCCTCAGCTCCCCACACTGGGCCCCCACCCTCTTCCTGAGGAACTGTGATCCCCTCAGCCTCCATTTCTGCCCAGCCTGTCCCACCCAGACAGCCTCCCCACGCCTCTGAACACACTAACTTTGTCCCTGCAGGCATCTCTGAACACAGGCTTCTCTTAAGCCTGCCCGCTGCTTCCTCCAGGGCCACCCCCTCAAACCACCCTCTACCCTGCCCCAGAGTGACCTTGCCAAAGCCCTCTCCGTTCCCCAAACACACAAAGTGTCTACTCCAAACAGACTTAACTGCGTGGCTTCCACCTCCTGCCACCTTCTCACACCTCCAGACTTGGCACAGGCTCCTTCCTCTTCCCGGAACCCCCTCAGTTTTCTGCTTAGGACCCTTGCCTTGGCTCTTTATGTGGCTTCTCCTCTGAGAAGCCTCCCCCCACCCCTCACCCCATCAGGGTCTTACTGCTCCTTGTCCCCACTTCTGGGTGGTGAGCTTCAGGGCAGTGTTGACGCCGCCTCCCTCAGTAGACAGGACAGGCAGGCAGGAGGCTCGGTGGGTGAATCAGCCTTTATGTTTCCAGCACAGAGGCTGCAGTTCGAGGGCATCGTTACCTGCCGCTGTCTAAGTCCTCTTGCCTCTTCTCTCAGAGAGGGGTGCACAGAGGGTGAGGAAGCATCTCTCCTTCACACCAAGGGTCCCCCTGACTCTCCCAAGGCTGGGCTAGGATGGGTCAGGCCAGGGAGGGCCACAGAGAAGCCACATTCGGCAGCACATTAGCATAAAATGGGGCTGTGGGAGAAACTGCTTCCTAAAACTAGGAAGCCCAAGGAGGGCACTTGGGGTGGGGGTGGGTGGGATATGGCAGCCAAGAGCTCACCAAGGTCAAGCAGTGGGAAATAGCTCAGCCCTCCTAGGCTCACCAGAACCAGGCCCAGGATTAGTTTGCTTTTTTCAAAGTTCACAAACACTGGGAGGAAACACACACCCAGCATTAGGGGTTCAGGGTGGAAAGAGTGGAAGGCAGAGAAGTAACATTTGAGGTGGCCGGCCACCCAGGTCACACGTGGGTTCTGCATTAGCACCTGTGAGTGGGTTGGGGTAGGCAGGCGGCCTGGAGGCAGAACAGACCCAGGACCTGGGCAGAACAGGAGACACACCAGCAGGGGATACTCCAATCCTAGTGGAGAAGAGGGGCCCCACAAGGGTTCTTGGACTGAGGTGGAATGAAGGTCCCAGAGACAGGTCCCTGGACAAGGATAGAACGGTGGGGTCCAAAGGCAAAGGCTGGAGAGACTTGAGACAAATGCAGGGATCAGAGGCAGAGACCTGGGACCAGGGATGAATGAAGGAGTCTAGAAGCAGGGGAACCCTAAACCCTGGCCCATAGTGGGGGTTCTTCAGGGAGAAGATACCCAGGACTCAAGGCAGAATAGGGGTCCTAGAGGCAGGTATCCCTGCACTTTGGAGAGAGGCAGGGGAGACCTGTGGACATAAAAAGGGGCCCAGAGAAGGGAGTCCTGGGGCTTGGGAGGGAACGGGAGACCACAGTCCAAAGGGCAGAATAGAATCTCTGGACCTGGGACAGAATTCATGAACCAAGGAACTCTAGGAGGCAGAATGGGGGGCCCAAAGTGAGGGGAGACCCAGGGCCTAGAGTGGAATTGGAGGGGGAGGCTAGAGGTAGAAGAGGTAGAATGGGTGGTTCAGGGACCAAGGAAACCTGAGGGCACACTGGGGGACCTGACTGCAAAGGTGATTTCGATCTCAGGCAGAAGGGAGAACTCAGAGGAGGGAGCACACAAAGGAATGTCAGATCTACCAGGGAACCAGTGGCTGGGGACAAATCCCAGCCTTTGTCCTTTCCACCCCACCCACCCTCACTCACCCCCTTTCACAAGACACAAGTTAGTGGGTTTTTTTTTTTTTTTTTTTTTTTTTGCTTTTTTTCATTTCTTTTTAATACAAACTTGGATCTTTGGGTGTGTCCTGCCAACAGAAAACAACAACAACAACAGAAGAAAAAACCCAAAAGAGTGAAAAATAAGAAAGAAAGAAAGAAAGAAAGAAAGGAAGAAAGAAAGAAAAAAAAAGCTCCCGCAAGAGGTTCTTCTCCCTCCCCCCCACCATGCGAATGTGCACACCACGGGACCACAGCAGGTTTACAGAATGCAATATACAATCCACGATTTATAATAAAACAGTATATACAATAAATAGGATATTGTTCATTTTTGTCAAACGACCTGTAGATAAATTTCTCAGTGCATACTTGCAGGGGCTCTGGACACCTTGGGACCCCGCTCGCAACCTCTTGCACACGCTCGCTCTCTCGCTCTCTTTTTTTTGTCTTTTTCTAAAACTGTATTTTGTTTTTAAGTTTTGTACATTTTTAAAAAGTATTTACAATTGCTGGTTTTGTGCAGAAAGGGCTCACCTTCGGCTTCTGCGTGGAGGAGATGGGCAGGGAGGGGTGGGGGAAGATGGGGCTGCAGGGGGTGCAGGTGGGGTGGGGTAGGAGGCAGAGGGGCAGGTGCTCCTGCCAGAGGACGATGTGGACGCTGGGAGGGGTCTTGGCATTGTTTTTCTGAAAGCTGCAAAGAAACACAAGAGAAGAGGCCGAGGTCAGTGGCAGGGACAGACACTGAGCTCTGAAAAAAGGGAGGCAAAGGGTAGGACTCACCACTTGACCCCACCCAGTTCCTACCAGGATTCTGGGAGAAGCTGACCACATTGCTCCCTCTCCCAGAAAACTCTAAAGCAGTCCCCACGCCATGTTGGGACAGCTTCTAGCCCTCCCTGAGCTCAGTTTTCCCACCTGTAAAATAGGTGTGTGTGTGTGTGTGTGTGTAAGCCCCATACCACTGGGTGGTACAGGATGTGCTGGGCTTGGGTCCCAGATAGTGGAATTTTTTTTTTTTTTTTTTTTTTTTTACTTAGGCCAACCCAGTTTGTGGTATGGAATTTGTTTTAAGAACTTGGGCTCTGGAGTCAGATGCAGCTGAGTTCACATGCCAGCACCACCACTTAATAGCTCTAAGACCTTGGGCAAGTCATCGAACCTCTGTGAGCCTCAGTTTACTTCTGTAACAGAACTACTCTGGAAGTGCATCGGGAAGTCACTGGGCAAAGGCAGGTAAAGCCTGGCACTTAAGTGCATAATAAACAATACTAATTACTATGTTATCACTGTCCTGGGGCCTGGCCAATCGGGCTCTGCAAGCCTCAGTTTCCTCATGTAACAATGAGCTTAATGACTCTTCCAGGGCTGTTTTGAGGTATAACATAATGGGAAGCATAGACAGGTGTGAACTGCTGCTTTAATTTCTTCTAAATCCAACCTTCTTCCCCAGCCCCCACCAATGCCATTCTGTTCCTTAGAGAGGTGAGGTGATGAGGAAGTCTGTCTGAATGAAGGAATAAAGAAATTGTCCAAGACAATGTCACCTGTGTTTGGCTGAACTAGTTTCCTGAAACTCGGAAACTCCCCAGTCCCCAATCTCAACATTATCACCAGACACTCGAGGTCTAAAGTACCCCCCTTTCCTAGACGGTCTTAATTTGTGTGGCTCTGGGGACCTGACTTCCCTACGCAGCACCCCCAGCTTGGCTAGACTCTGGATGTGCAGCTCTGCTAGGGTGAGCAAGAAGGTGCCCCAGCCAGGAGCCTGGTGCTTTTGGAGCTATGTCCTCCTCTGGGAGCCCACCAGAATTAAGGAGTAGTGGTAACACTGCCCTCCAAGGCTTCTCAGCAGTCCCATCCATCCTCCCCCTCCCCATCCCCATGGACCAGGCGGCAACAGAAAGCCTCTCGTCCCCTTGTACTTTTTCTTGGCTCTCCTTCCCAACAGGACCACATTTAAATTCCGCTCAGCCTCGGCTGCTGTCTGCTAGGCAGTCAGCCTCAGGGACGACTTTTGTCCTGAGACTGGACTTGCCAGGACTCCCCCAGGGGCCAGGGGAACCAGGTGGGTTTCTGCAGCGGCAGGAGTAGCACCCCGCCTGGGGTATCAGGCCAGGTGGCAAGCAGGGGCATGAGAGGGGGTGAGAGCTGCGTCTCAGTTGAGCTGTCAGTTCTCCTGCAGCCAAGGAGAGGGTGGAATATTAGCTGCAGGGGTACGAGGTGTGCTGTTAGGGTGACAGATGTATTAGGATTGGGGTGATCAGTAGAAAAGCAGCTGTTGGGGCTGGGTGTTTTCTGTTGGGATGGATGTCAGTTCTCCACAGTTGGGTGACAAACAGAACAACTGCAGATAGTTCTTTTCATTAGGGGGCAGGTCTATTGTATCTGGAGTGACAGGTCCGACTGTAGGGGTGAGGGGCATCCATCTGTAGGACGACTTTCCCATGGCTGAAGAGCGGCTGCTAAGCTAAGGAGGGACCTCTGTTGAGGTGACAGATGTAATGTTCTGGGTGACAAGAGGGGGAGTTTTGGGACAGGCTGCTCCAAACCACTTGGCAAGCTGATTGTGCTGAACCCCAGCCTCCTCCGCGATTCGCCCCAAGGGCCCCGGGGCAGGCTGGGAGCCTGTGCACAAATCCCTACCACCCCCGCCCCCTCCAGCCCTTAGCCACTGCCAGTGACCCTCTCCAAGCCAGGTCTCCATGGTGATCTCAGCCCAGCAGGCGGCTCCTGCCAGCACCATTCCGCGGTGCCCGCGGCCAGGCAGCAGGGAGGCTTTCTCACCCTCCACTAAGCCGCCCATCCCATCGCTGTCTCACCTTCCTCCTCCTCCTGCCACCCTCCCCAGCTTTCATGACTTGGCCGGTCTGAGACTCTGGCAGAATCTGGGGGATGGTTGGGAGATGGGGGTGGGGAAGGGATCAAAAGCCAGGAGATCTTGGGGGATGGGGGAAGGGGAGTACTGTGGCTGTTAGAACTCTGGCCTTCCTAGGTTCAACTCCCTGTGAAGCAGACCCGATGCCAACAGGCCAGGCGGCCCAGTGCTGGAGCCAAAATGGAGAACAAACAGGTCTGGGCTGAGGGCTGAGGGGCTCACAGAGCAGATGATTACCTGTACCAGGTAATTACAATGCAGGCAGGTGGGGGCTAGCCCCAGGGAGGCCCCGAGGAGCTGAGGGAGCACAGAGGGGGCTCCTAACCCAGCCCCGGCAGGGAGGGGCCAGGCTTCTTCAACTCACTGCTGAGCACAGCGCCCGGCACATATGGGGGTCAGGAGTGTGTGCTGACTGGACAACGAGCGATGACTGATCTAAGTCTGAGCAGCGTGCCCAGGTCCAGCTTGGGTCTTGCACAGCTCCAGGATGCTCCTGAGACACCCTGTTACCATAGCTCCTGGTGCACTTGTCACTGCCTACCCTGCTCCTCCAGGGCAGAGACCTGTGTGTGGTACCTCTGGATCCCCAATGCCAGCATGTGCCTGGTCCCCCAGGATGCCAGCCACTGTTTTTAAGGCTTAACCTTTGAGTGCCTCCATAACGAACCACAGAGTCACATTCCACTGAGTCCTCATGCCCCAGCGGTTTTACTGTCTGAGGCGCCAAGGCATTACGTGGTCTCCACCTGTCAGTGGGGGCTGGCTCTGGGGGTACAGAGGGATAGCTGAGCTGGGATTAAAAGTGCTGCAGATCAGATATAGACCGGTTGTCCACAGGGAGAGTTGCTCTCCCCAGAAGAGAAGCGGGCATTTGTGCATTCATTTAAGCAGCCAGCAAACACGTATTCACTCCCACTAACTGCCAGGCCACGAGCTGGAAGACAGCAGAACAGACATAGCTTCTCCCCTCCAAGAGGGAGTCTCAACATCAAGCAACATCCACTGAGCTGAAGGCAAAGAGGGTGTATTCGAATTTGAGACTGATTCACTACAGTCTTGGCAAGCTAGGCCAAGTCCCATTTCCTGCCTCCAGTTTGCAAAAGAAAGGGGTTAAACAGGTGAGGTGAGAGACTTTCACGCACTGAGGAGGTGCCCCCAAGACAAGGGGCTAGAGGCAAACCCCAGCTGCCCAAAAGCTGATCCGCCCTCTCTGACATTTTCAGGCAAAGCCAGACCCGAGGGCCCTTAAATGTGGAAACTGCCTGCCTGGGGCTCAGACTACACCCAACAGGCAGAGCAACCCCCAAGGAGGGTGGACTTGGAATTTACTGAGGGATGAGACTCCCAACTGGGGACAGGGAGGCTGTGGAGTGGGGGTATGTGGGGCTTTCCCCGACTCTGGGGAGCTTTTCAAAATCCCCTGGTAAGCTCTGTCACTCTTTCCTTCCTCAGGGGTCTTCCCTCCCTCATTGCTCGGCATGGAGGAGGCCTAAAGCACTTGCTAGTGGGACCCAACAGCTCAGTGTGACCCTGTGTGTCTCCTACCTCTTGGAGCCTCCTCACATTCCTTGCCTGTCCTGGGAGGAGGCAAGAGGCACCCCAGGCACCACCACCCTGCCCCTCCGTTGGGAGGTGCTGTACATAAAGATGGGTGCTGATGGGTATGTCTTAGACACGTGACTTAAGTGGAAGCTGAGAAAAGGGCAAGTGGAACTGGGTGATCCCAGACCCTTCTAGCTCTAACACTCTGTAGCTCACTGACTGCATGGCTGATTGTCCTCTGGTGAATCCCTTTCCCTCAGTGGCTGTACTTTGAGAATTCCAAAGGCCCAGCTAGCCCTGCCGAGTTTGGTTTATTTACACACCCCTTCACTGCCCCATTTTTGGGAGAGCATGCTGATGACAGTGGAAGTAAGAGAAAAACTATCCCAAACGTGTAAGAATTTCCTCTCACAATTCTCCCTATTCCACATGCTCTTTTTTGCCTCATTACCAACCCCCCCCCCACACACAAAGCAAACAAACAAAAAAGCCCTGACCTCTGAAATGTACCTGGCATGATGAGGCACTGGGGGAAGGGTAGGGGGGCAGCGCAGAGATGAGTAACCGGTAAAGGCGCTGATGACGTGGTGAGGAAGACATTCCCAGGATGGGCTGTCATGGATGCATAACGGGCTAGAGATTAATTTGGCCTGGGAAGGGTCCTGGAATGCTTCTTGGAGGAGGTGACATCTGAATGAAAGATAGGAACTGACAGGTGGGAGGTGGATGGTGGGTAGGAAAGGGCAGCACAGGCCAGGCGAGAGTGAGTGCAAGGGCCCAGGGTGCATTCAGGAAAGAGGCCCTCGGAAAGCCCTCTCCTGATTCAACACAGTCTGGGGCCGGTAAGGGGCTGCCTGTGTGAAGGCCAGGCTGATAAAGAGAGTGGATACCTCCACAGAGGCCTTGAATATCTGGAATATAATACTAGGAAGTTGAGTCTTTATTTTATAGGCAAGGAGGCTGGAGAGAAAAGGATGCAATCGAAAGATGTAAAGCAACTGAGGCACAGGATGACTTGTGTTTTAATCAATTCATTTGATTAATATTTTGGGGGTTCCAGACACGGTGTATGCAAAGATGCTGAAGAAAATGGAACCTAGGTGGCCACAGTGGCGAGAATGGACTCTGGGTGGGGGGCAGCAGGGGCAGCGACCTGATAGCTGGTGGTTGCACTGACCCAGGCAGCTGAGCTAGGGCTAGAGACTCTGAAGCCTTAAATTTGTTCAAGACCCATTTTCTGCCTCCAGGAAGCTCTTGCTGCCTGCCCTGCTCACAGGGTTCAAGAGAGTGGTCCCTAATATTTCTCGTGAGGATGTTCCCTCACCTAGAGAGTGATGCCCACATGGAAGTTTTTAATGAACATCTGTTTATAGGATGCAAGCTCCATGAGGGCAGGGCTGTCATATTCAAGTTTCTTCAAGCCTGGCCCAGAGCCGGTGGTTGGCTCACGTGTGTTGAGCACAGACTCTCCCCTGCCCTCCAGCACAAACAGAGGGCACAATGGCAGCAAAGGTTATGATGACAAAGACAATAAATCTGCCAGGAGAAAAGTCATGATGTATTACAAAGTCACAAGGAAATGTTTTTCAGATTATCTGCACTGGAAGAAAGGACTTGTGTGGATAGTTGGGTGGACAGGGTTTCTAGCTGACCCAAGTCATTCCTGAGTCTGAGTCTGGCTAATGCTGCCCATCACCCTTGGGGCAGGGCCCATGACTCACCTTGTCCTTGGGTTCCTCCCAGGGAAGACTTAGCCTAGTCACTGAGGCAAAGAACTAAGCGGTACTTCAAAGCTTCCCTCCAAAGGCCTCAATCGCACACTAGAATACAAGATCTTTGCTAGGAGGGAGGGAAGGAGGGCATGTGAAGGAGGCTGGCCATGTAGTCTCAAGCAAGGAAAAAAGGGTCAGAGGTATGTGACTCAACCAGACTGTGTCAGAAGCCCCAGAATGCAGCCTATGGGGAGGTACTTAGCTGCCTGCCTACCCACCTACCAGCCACTGATTAGGAGCTCACAGGGACTGGGCTAAGTGCTTCATGCATAATCTTATCTCATTCTTCTTGCAGAAAGGTGCAGTGACTCACCTGGCTGCACAGCTGGGCTGGGACGGGACCAGGCTTTGAGCAGAGGCCCATCTACAACCACAGGCATGTAGTGAAGGCACGGAGCCATCACTCCTCCAGTCCCAGGGCCTCGCCCCCTCAGGCTCAACCAGGTCCATAGGGACACAGAGAGATCGAGGGGTGAGAGGGCATGATCGTGGACGTGAGGGCTCAGAACAAGAAGGCTCAGCCTGAAAATGGCTGCAGGGAGAGGAAAGAGATGGGATCTTAGGGAGGACGACCTCACAGAGTGGGGAAGAGGTGCCCAGAAGAGGCAGGGCAGGCACAGCTGACCCCTGACGTGAGGGCCTCTTGCTCAGAGGCAGAGGCAAGATCCAGTGACCTCTTGAGGTTTCAAAGACAAGGAGAGACAAAGCCTGGAGCAGCCAGGGCCTGGCTCAGGTCTGGGCATGCCTGCTGACCCCAGCTGGATGGTGGCCTTGGAAACTGCTTCCTGCCCAGTGCAGGCCCCAGCTGGTGTAACCTTGGAGGACCTGTGACATTTCTCCCAGCCCAAGGTCCAGGCCTGAGAGGGAATGGGGAGGGGAAGGGGACTCAAGATTCCTGAACGGGGGTGTGGGGGGCGCGGGGAGTGGATAAAAGTAAGTAAATAAATAAATCCTTAAGATTCCTGAACACCTTGGAGGGCTCTTCCCACCCCTGTCCCCAGGGTCTGGTAGGGTCGATTTTCAGCCCACAAGGGCCCAATGCGGAGCCAGTCTGTCTGGCTCTGTTTTCCATCTAGGGGGCCAGGGAAAATGTCTGCATAGGGCCAAGGCCCATCCCCTCCATCACTCTCCTTCTGCTGACCCCTCCCTTCTCTGTCCCATCAGCCACAGCTCTCAAGACCAGTTGGTTCCCAAGCCCCCCAGGCTGCTCCTCCGAGCTTTCATCTTCTAATTCACATTGGGAGGGCACCTGCCTTTGCCCGCTGTTCCGCCACTTGGAATGAGCCTCCCAAGTCTCTCTGTGCCCAGATCTTGCCTTTTCTTCAAGGTTGAATTCAAATGCAGCCCGCCCCCCGCCCCGAATTGCTAAATCTACTTAAAATGTCAGATCCAGAAAGAGTTTTAGGGATCATCCAAGCCAATCCTTCCTTCTGCAGATGGGGAATTGGGGGCTTGGGGTAGAGAGAGGCAACAGTATGCAAGAGCATGCAGGCTATGGAGGGGGGCAGTACTGGGTGTCAATCTTGGCTGAGAATGGGCAAGTTTCACAGCTGCACCTGTTCCTCCACACTTTGATGGGTGGGGAATCCCCAGCCTGGGGGGTGGGGGGGGACCACCCCCCAGGCTGCTGTGCAGAGTCAGTATTATACAAAGGACCCGGAATAAATGGAGGTCCCTTTACTCACCAAAGTGGCTGGGGGTGGGTTGACTTCTGCCCCAAAACCCACCTACCTGACACACAACCTTTGTTTCTCCCTGCCTCTGGGCACCTGCCATTTTCTGCCAGGTACTCTCAGGTTCTCTGTGTACTTGTTTTTAGCTTCCTGGAGTGGATGCTGAACTCCCTGAGGACAGCGGCTGTGTCTGCTTTGTCACCCCAGTGTCTGGCATCGGGACGGGCAGGAAGGGGCTTGAGATGTACACAGCATCAAAAGCACACACCGCCCGTTGGTGAATGAGTGGTGTCACTGCCCTCTCTGCTTAAGCCCTCTGTTGACAGAGGGGCTCCCTCTATGAACTCCTCCTCCTCGCCACTCTCCCTCTTCCCTATACTCCCAACTCTTCCTCACTCCCTCAATGATTTTAATCAGCCCCTGGCCTAAAGGAGCTCATGCGCCATCTTAGATAACAAAGGGAGGGAGCCCTGCCAACATCTTGAGCCAAGCCATCATTGCCGCTTGCCTGGACTACCACAGCTGGCCTTGCTACTCTGACACTTGCCCTGCTCCAGTGGGACCCCGGCACTCCTGCTGAAAACTCAAGGCTCCCCATTCCTCTTGGAATAAAGTTCAATCTTCTTCTAAGACCCTGCAGGATTCTGGTCCTACCTGCCTTACCCCATCACTTAGCATTACTGCCTTCCCATCAGTTCCTCAAAGCTGAGCTCCTTCCTGCCTCAGGGCTTTACACACTGCTGTTCCCTCTGCCCAGGATGCTCTTCCCTGCCCCCTGTCTAGCTGACCTCCACTCATCCTTCAGGCCTCAGCTCCAAGGCCTGGCCTGCCCATTGCAGACTCTCCTGGCCTCTTAGCTCTCTATCTCTTGCACAGTCCTTCCCACAGTTTAAATATCAAATTGTTTGTGTCATTCTGTTTACTGTCTCTCCCTCTAGCCTGGAAGCCCCCTGAGGGGCAGGACCTCACAGGTGGTGGTCATGGCAATGCCCCCCATGCCTGGCATGCAATGGGGTGCTGGACAGGTGTCTCTAGAATAGCTGAATGCATCGGTTTGAGGATAGTGCTGTCAACTCCCAGCCCTGCGTGGGGCGTGGGGCCAGAATGTGGGGCTGGATGGCATCCCAGTTCCTCCTGCATTCAGGCCTCGCGGGGTGGTTCCAATATGCATCTCACTGAGCTGTGACCTGCCTGAACACCCAGCCCCCACACCTGTTCATTTTCCCACCCAGAGTCTGGGAGGAATGGTTTTTGGATTATTTCACATTTCTGGATTATCCTTGAGATATCTCCCCTCCAGTGAGAAGGATCAAGAGTTTGACATTTTAAACCGTAAGCAGCTTCTCCCTGGCCTGCTTCAGATCTGCGGCTCTGCTGCTTGCAATGAGGCACATGGGGAATGGCAGGCCATTTTAATCTCTTGGCCTGGCTTCATTAGGAGGGAAAATATGCTGCCAAAAAAAAAAAAAAAAAAAAAGAAAAGAAAAAAGTTGGGTCCTTTGTGTATGCCATGCAGAGTTGCAAGGGCCTAAGAGATTATCTAAGTCAGTTTCCTTGAACAGATGAGAAAACTGAGGTCCACTGAGGAGCAAAGGCTTGGCCAAGGACATGTAGCAAGGTGGTGGGCGGCTGGGGAATGGTCCTTTCCCAGGTCTCCAGACTCCCATGTGCTGCCCCTTGCCACATTCAGCCACTGGGGAGAGGGGGTAATAAGTTTCCACTGCTGATGACTTCAGGACCCTGAGTCACCCTGGCCTCAAACGGCCTCTCCAGAGCAGAGACGGGGCTTTCCAGAAGCCATGCTACTGCCTTGGGCTTCTCAGAGAAGAGAAACTCCCAGGAGGCTGCAGTGGCAGCAGAGGGTGAAAGACGAGGAGGGATCAGATTTGCCCCCAGCCCATCCCATAGCACCCACCATGTCTGGGCCAAAAGTGGGATCTGATGGGCCCATTGTGGCTCTATTTCTGGAGCAAGTTGTTCAAGAACATTATTCCTCAAAACTTGTCCCCTTTTAACTGTTTTGAGAACAGGAAAGGACATTTTGGCCATTTTGTAAAGCCCCCTGCAGAGGGTGTGACCAAGCCATACCGGCCACATCCTCAGCCTGGCCCTGGGCACAGAATGCATCTTGGAATTAATGAAGCTCCTGGGGAAATGAGGGTGCCCAGTAGGGTCAGGAAAAGCCATTGGCCCCACCCCGATGGGGCCACGAGGGGCAGGGCTAGCACTCTGGCTGGGTCCTGGGTGGAGAAGCATCTTCTACAACATGCTTCTCCCTTCACAGGAGGATGCCAATGCCCTCCCGTGCAAAAGGTCAAGTGGTGAGTGGGTGTTTCCTGGGACTCAGGGGGTCCTTGCCCAGTACCATCACGGCCAAGGGAAATAAATGCTTGCTGAGCCAAACCAGGTGGCCAGGTCCAGTCTGTGGTCCTCTGGCCATTTCAATAAAAGTACCCCTTGAATGTCCAAGCCCCCTGCTGGGTTCCCCACCTAGGCACCCCATTTTCCTCCCCCAGACTACCCCCAACATCTTATCCCAGGATGCTTCTGGGACCCCTACTCCCCGTTGTTGGATCCCCAATCTTATCCTTAAATCCTGCCTACTTCTCCTGCTCATCTCTGCACCTCTTGCCCTTGCCCAAGCTCTGATGTCCTTACCCCCAAATCCCCAGTTGCCACCCCTGTACCCCCACCCCCCGAGGCCTCTGTCCACTGCACCCGCATCCCCAGACTCACCCAGGAACAAAACCTCACGGTCCAGTCGGCACTTCAGTTGGCACTACAGGGAGGTGACGGTGAATGTGTCCTCAGGGTGAGGTTCTGCCATGGGCCCCAGGAAGCCGCTCTTGGGGCCCCCACCCAGGCCAGGATGCGCCTGCGGCATAAAGCCTGGATACCTGTAGGCGGTGTCCTGCAGGGGCAGCAGCGAGTCCCTCGGCACGGGGGACAGGGTCAAGTCACTAAGGAGTGGGCAGCCATAGCCAGCAGAGGCTGCAGCGGGGCCACGGGGTGGGCCGGGTGGCCGGGCCATCTCTAGTGGCTCCTTGTCGGCCTTAGGTGTGGACGGTGGGCTGGCCAGGTGTGGGGCACTGAGGCACGCGGCCTCCGTCCTGCCCAGGAAGTCAGCCAGCAGCCCTGTACCCACCTTGCCCTCATAGGGTGGGCTGCGGGCGGCTGAGCCCGGCGGGTACCAATACGCCGTGCCCTTGCAGCTGGGGGAATCGTAGTGGGGCTGGCCCAGTGGCAGGTCCCGGCAGCTCAGGTGGGCCTGGGCTGCAGTTGCGTGGCCCAGGCTGGCCCCCTGGAGCCCATGCTTGAGGGGCTCACAGGCGGCCAGCTTTGTGGGCGGCGGCCGAAGTTCCTCCTTGAAGCCCAGTGTGGGTGAGCAGGTGGGTGAGTAGGCCTTCTGCAGGCCAGCATCAAACACCGTGGGTGGGTGAGCCAGTGGCGGGAAATGCTTGCTGTCCAGGTCGGGGGCACCCAGGCTGGGCGAGTCGCAGTGGAAGCCTTGGCCGAAGGTGCCGTCAGAAGGTGTGGATGGGTTCATAGAGTAGGGTCCCATGAAGTCACAGGGGTCTCGCTCGCCCACACCAAAGGCCCTCGACTGTGAGGGCAGGGGTGACATGCTGCTGTCCCCACTGTAGTAGTCCAGGCCGAGATCTGGGCTGTCCTGGAACAGCGGGTTGACAGGCTGTGGCTTGGGGATGAACTTGGCTTTGGCAGCCGCGCCACCCCGCTCCTTCTTGGCCGAGCAGGCCCCGCCACCCCGGCCACCCCTTGGCTGCCGGGGCCCGGTGCTCCGTTTGGATGGGTAGCCTGAGGCAGCAGCCGAGGCAGATGAAGGGAAGCCCAGATGTGAGGCCTCAAACAGGTCCACCTTCTTCCGCCGTCCACGGCCTGGCTTGGAGCTGCTCTGGAAGAGGACGCTCTGGTTCCAGTTGTAGCCGGGGGCAGAGGAGGCCTCATTCCAGTCCATCATCAGCTTCTCCAGGCTAGACAGGCTCGACTGGCCCTCACTGCTCGAGGCCTCGCTGTTGGCGCGTCGAAAACCGCCACCACCGACTGGCTGATTGAACTGGGTGCTGTCGGAGGATGACTCGGAGAAGGTCTCGGACACAGCTGTCTGCTGCTTCACCTTCTGGGGCGTGTAGTTGGAGATGTCCAGGATCACGTTGGGCTCGCTGACGTGGCAGTCGAAGCCGGGATTGTAGAGCTGACTGAAAGCCTCCGAGGCCCAGTCCAGGCCTCCGTAGCCCTGCCGGAAAGGCCACTGAGAAGCCCCCGCAAACTGCCGACAGTTCTCGGGCGAGGGCTGGAAGGAGGAGGAGGAGGAGGAGGCGGCAGAGGCAGCGGAGGTGGCAGAGGCTGTGGTGCCCTTGGGCACCATGTAGCCACCGGGTGAGACGGTACTGGCCCGGCTGTCACAGCGCAGGGGTGTGGGGGCTGAGCCCGAGAAGGGGGCTCCCTCGGAGCTGTTGAAGAAGGACGCCTTGCTGGGCGGCAGGCAGGGGCCACCAGTAGGCGGTGGGGCATAGCCAGCGCTGTGTGCACTGCTGGGCGACGCGGGAAGGCTGTTGCCACTGCCATAGGCGAAGCTGCAGTCCTTGCTGTTTGCACAGTCCTGGCCCGTGAAGGGCTTAGCTGGGGCGAATACGCTTTGCCCAGCCCCATAGCCACCATACTGGGGAGGGTAGGTGCCGGCTGGCGGGTGGGTAGTGGGTGAGCGGGCCACGGCCGAAGGTGGGGGAACCAGCTTCGGGAAGGTCTCGGCTGCCCGGCAGTCTGAAGTGGCCGGGGTCAGTCCGTAGCTCGCTGCCCGGCCTGGCGGGAAGGTCTGGCGAGTGGGCAGGACAGGCTGGAAGGAGGCGTCCGCCCCAGCCCCACTGCTGCCCACTGCCACTGGGCTGGCCTTGGTTCCCCGGCTTGGAAAGGCGGCCAGGCCTCGCTGGGCAGGCAGGGCGCTGGTGGGGGGCCCTGCATAGGTGCCCGATGCCTTCCGGGATTCGGGGCGTGAGGCCGAGAGGGCAAAGTCCAAGAGGTCGGAGGAGTCATCCGAATCGAGCAGTGAGCGAAAGTAGCCGGTGAAGAGGTTTTGGCGCTCCTGGCTGAGCTCTGTCTGGCCCGAGGGTGCACCTGTGCTGTAGTAGCTGCCCCGGCTGGAAGTCCCACTTTCCAGCCCAGCAGAGGCAAAGGCCCGGGCCTCAGTCCCCTGGAACCCGCAGTTTCGGCCAGCCTGCCCGCCGGGGTGTCCATGGTGAGGGGTCCAGCCACCCCCCTTGTCTCCGGCCCACTCAGCGCCCACCTCCCCAAAACCTGGGCCACTAGGCACCTGCTCTGGGAACAGAGTCCCGTTCTTTCGGGACCGTCTCTTGCGCTTGGGTTTCCCAGTGGCAGCATCCACCTCCCCCCGACCCCGTTTGCGTGGATGCCCCAACTCGGTGAGGCCGGGGCCCCCAATCCCAGCAGCTGCCACCGCCACCACCTTCTTTTTCTTGCCAATACCCTCAAAGAAGTCACTGAAGGAGCATCGGGCTGCCTTGGCCGCATGGCCCCCGCCCCGGCCCCCGAAGCCGCCAGCTTTGCCACCCCGCCGCCGGAAGCCCTGCACACGATGCAGGAAGTGGGAGATGCTCTGGGTGTCGGGTGCCTGGTGCACCGACTCGGGCTCACTGGGAGTCCAGCAGCGGGGCGGAGAGCACCGTCCGGCGCACTGGCTCTGGCGGTTCAAAAAGGCCAGCTTGGCGAGGACGTCAGAGTACTCAGCTTTGCTGTCGTTGGCGTCCGCTGCATAGGATGGCTGGGGAGATGCCAGCTTCTGCTTCCGCCGCCGCCGCTTCTTCACCTCCGGCATGGCCAAGGTGGCCGCTGCCACCGTGGCCGCCTCGGCCGTCACCACCGTTGGCTCCTTGGGCTTGCCGGGCCCCAGCAGCAGGTTCTTCGGAGGGCGGCCACGCTTACGCTTGAGAATAATTGGCATCTCCCCGGGGGGGAAGACCACCACCACGTTCCGCCCGTTGTTCTTCATCTTTAGCAGCGGGGTGGGCTCTGCAGACACGCGCAAGCCCAGCTCCTTGCCCTCCACACTCAGGCTGCTGCTTAAGGACGACACCTTGTACGTGGTCTTGTTCCGCCGCCCCAGAGACACAGGTATCTTGGCCATCTTCACCACCATTCGCCGCACGCCCCGACACTTGCCTTTGCGGGTTGGGACCGTTGGGGGCTGGGACGATTCGGGCTCCAGCTCTGGGACTGGGCCTGGACCTGGCAGGGCAGGAGGTGGTGGAGGTGGTGGCGGCGGGGGCTCGGCCAGGGCGGCCACCAGCCCTGTAGGCATAGGCAGGGGCAGCAGGCGGCCCTCGGGTCCAACGTCTGACTTGCGCCCCCGTCCAGCCTTCCGCCGGCGACATAGGATCTTTGGCCTATCAGAGCGCCGCAAGGCGTACTTGGGGTGACCCTCTGGTCCAGGGGGGCCGTGGGGTGAGCACAAGTCCAGGTGCAAGGGCTCAGCTAGTGGGCAGGGCCCCAGGGGCTGCTGGGGCTCCAAGCAGCGACCAGGGACATCAAGCAACTTGGGCAGGGGGTCGAGTGCCTGGGGGTCCAGCAGCTGGGACTCCAGGGAGTCAGGCAAGGTATCTAGAGCCTGCAGAGCCAGGCCCGGCAGCCCCAGAGGGTCGGCAAGAGGCTGCAGGGGTGGCAGCTCCAAAGCCTCCCCGAGCGGCTCTAGCGCCTGCGGGTCCAGGAAGCGGGGCTGGGGGTCCAGGAGCTGAGGCTCAGGCTCAGGCGATGGTGGCTCAAGCGACTGGGCCTCCAGCAGCTGGGCCTCGGGGCAGGTAAGGGAGGCCAGCTCACTAAGGATGTCAGCGTCAGCAAGTTCTGAGTAATCAGGGCCGTCGGGCTCGGGCTCCGGGGGCAGACCGGTGGTCGCGGCCGTGGCTCCGGGACTTTGGCCTTGGCCAGGCTGGGGGCTATCCCTAGGCTCGGGCTCAGGCTCGTAGAGGGGATGGCTGGGCCGCTCAGCCTTGGTGTGGGGGGTGGCCCGCTCCTCGGGGCTGCGGATGCTGTTGGCCAGACTGGGAGAGGAGAAGAAGCTGTACTGTAGGTCGCCAGGCGGCGGGGCGGGCGGGCGACTGAGCCGGAGACCGCCACAGTCCAGGTGCACGCCGCTGTGCTGCAGGTCCTGGGAGAGCCGCGTCAGGTCCTTCATGATGTCGATCAGCTGCACCACCGGACGCAGGTTCACCCGCCCGTTGTCCCAGTGGCGTCGGGAGCTGCTGCTGTCTCCGGCGGGTGTGGGGCAACGGGCCTGTGAGATGGGCCGGGCTGCCCGCGGGGGTAGTGGGTCGTCCCCCTTGGCAAGGACCGGTGGGCGCCGGGTGCTGGGGTCCCGGCGTGGGGGTGGGCGTGGGTTCTCGGAGAAGGTGTGGGCGAAGGCCTTGTCGGGTGGGCTGGCAGGGGGCCGGGTGGGACCCAGGGGGGGGGGGGGGGGGCAGCCACCGGGGTAGTACTTGGGCTCCCGGAGGTAGTCAGGAGAGCTGCACACGGCACTGGAAGTCACCACCAGGCCCTGGGGCTTCACACGCATCCTGACCTTGTCCTCCGCGGGCCACCGGGCGGGGCCGGGGCTGACATGAGGGTGCGAGAAGCCGGGACCAGGACCTGCCGGGCGGGATGGGCAGGAGGTCCCTTACTGAACCACAAGTCCTCATCAGCCTCCCAGGTCCTCTGGGGCCCCACCCTTCTTCAAGGCCTCAGCCCCCCTGATCAAGTCCAGTTCCCTCCCTAAGCTCAAGCCCCTTTTTGAGCCCTGCCTTCTCCAGACCACCAAGAGCTCAGGGAAACCCCTCACCAGCCCCAGTTCTACCCTCTTCTAGGCCCTGGCTCAGGGAAAACGGGAGCCCTGCTTTTGAGAGGGAAGGCCCTCAGCAGGGCAAGTGACCACTGCATATCACACTTAGGGACAGGGACAGGCTCCTGCCAGAGGGCCAGGGAGTCCTTTTGAGGGCCTGGCCTCCCTCTTCCTTGCCACCATCCCCAGGGCTCCAGGAGAGCCCTGGCCACTCACCCTCGGCTCTGCCGCCTGGGCTGTCACACTGGAAATCTCTGCGGGCAACAAGACAGGCAACAGTTCTGAATCCCCCAAATGGTCTGGTGGCCACAGCTCAACCCCTACCCACCTGCCCCCTGGCCCAGCCTCTCCCAGGTGCCTCCCCCAGCACCCCCATGCTCCCTCCAGTGCACATGCCCGGCTGACCTGGGAGGGAAGGGGCCCCCGAGCCTGGGGGCTCTGCCAGTCGCTGGCTGTCAGCTGGGGGTGCTGGGGAGCAACTTCGGCCTGAGCCCAGGCCTCAGGGTGTGGACGGCGCCTGCAAAGGACCATGGCAGCTCAGGTTTAGTGAGCACCTACTGCGCGTCCAGGAACCATTTCATTTCACTCTTCAAACCAATCTTGCCAGGTAGGGACTGCCAATAACCTCATTTTGCAGATGAAGAAATGGAGGCTCAGAGATGAAGTGAAGTAACATCACTCATTCATACACTCACTATGGAGGGCCTACTTTACACAAGGACTGGATGGACAGCTGTGGTCAGGTAATAGCAAATGAGTTAATTATTCGTGGGATAAGAGCTGCAAAGAAAAGGTGAAGAGTGGCTGAGGTCAGAAGTTTAACAGTCACGCGGGGGAGTCAACAATAAAAGCTCATACTCTGGGGCTACTTTCTTTGTGGCCCTGCACTGTGCTAAGCACTTTATATGGATTATCTCATCAAATCCCACTGCAAACCTGAGATCAATATGCTCCTCACCCCCATCTTTCCAGACGAGGAAACCATCTACGGTGAAGCCCTGAGGGCAAGGCTCTCTGTCTCATTCATGCTGTTATCTCCAAACACTCAGAAGAGTCCCTGGCCCACAGCAGTGCTTGCTTCGAAACATATTTGTCAGATGAATGAATGAATGAACCAACCAAGGAACAAATGACCCCCTCTCCCCCTTGCGACTCCCGGCCTTGGCCAGCCCCTGCTGTGTCCTCTCAGAGCCCTCTCTAGTTCACCTTCATAGTACTTACCACAACTGTAATCGATTACTTGTGTGACTGGTTGTTTAGTGTGTCTCCCCCCACAGGAGTGCAGGCTTTATGGGGGCAGAGATGGTGTCTGCCTCGTCCACCACTGTATCCCCTGACCCCCAGTGCTGGGCCTGGGCTTGGGAGGCTCCAGATATATTTATTGCAGGTCAGAACAGCTGAGACGTCTGCCGTCCAAGGGAGCCTGGGGAACCTGGGCCATGGCTGACCCTCAGGAGTTGGGATCTTGGGGAGTGGGGAGTAGACTAGGCCCTGACCACCGTGAGGGTCTTAAGACCGATCCCAACCAGTGCCTAGAACTTGGCACTGACCCGACCTCCATGGCCTACCCTTCACAGACATGGGTAGACTCTTGCCAGCCGCTGTCCTGCCCTGTGCTGTCAGGCCACCGGAGGACTGCAGGGCTCACTCAGGGACAGGATTGTCTGGAAGGGGACAGTAATTTGCAATCTACAAAGCACCTCAACATATAGGAGCTACCGAATCTACCAAGAGGCATGGTTCCTCACCCCCAGGTTATGGGGGAAAAAGGCTCAGAGCATTGTGTAACTTGCCTGAGGTCATCCTGCTAAGTGGCAGGATTCCTAATTTTGCCCCAAGCCCAAAGCCTCCTTCCACTCCCAGCTCCAGCAACTCTCCTTCAGCCACTCCTGAAAGCATTCCTTCTAGAGCTGTGGTCTAATTTAAGGCTGGGAGGAACCTTAATATCATCTCACCCACTGGCTTCCAAACCCTGGGCCTGGGGGAGCTGTGTAACATTCCAGATCCCCAGGCCCTAGGCCAGGGGAGTCTGACTCATAGATCTGAAGGGACATCTGGGAATCTGTATTTATAATCAGCTTGCCCAGTGGGTACACTGGTCTAGAACAACTCATGTCCCTCCCATTTTAGAGATGAGGAAACTGAGGCAGGAAGAGGGAAAGAGACTGTGCCCAAGGTCACAAAACATCATGGGAAGGGCCCTTCTGCTGCTCATCCCTGCGGAGCATCGGTTTCTGCAGGTCCCAGGCCCCAGCTGTTCCTCGCTGGCCCACCCACTCGCTCACTCGCTCATTCGGGGCTTTGCCCCCTGCCTGGCTGCAGGCCCGGGGCTGCCCCCCGCCCAGGCAGAGCACGCTCTGCTCCAAGAACTTCACCGTGGCCTTGCAGGAAGAACCCTCAGAGGAGGGAAGGCACTCAGCTCTAGACTCTGCAAGGCTGCTTTTTCATGGAATGGCTGACCCCTGGCTCCCAATACCCACTGTGAGATGTGCCCCCAGAAGCAGCCCTCTCTCCCCTACTGAGGGCGGGGCTCACCAAGCTCTGCTCTGCAGATGTCCCCCTTGGAGCCTGAGGGTGTGATCTTGGCAGAAGAGAAAACCCTCCTCCACACAGGGTGCTTCTGCTCCACCCATCCGTGAAGACCTTTGGGCACGTCCTCCCCTCCGGCCAGATCTCCTGATCCTGTGCACTCCTCTTTTGCAGACTGGCTCCCCTTCCCCACCACACCAAGGTGGCCATCCTCTTGGTCCCCTCCCAAGGGTACCACCTAGACCTGGTCTGTGAATGAAGTCAGAAGGGTCCTTCTGTCTGTCTGCTTCAGGGTCAGTGCGTCTGGGCCCGCCCATAGGGATACCAGCTGGCTGGGAAGGAGCTGGGGGCCCCAACCTGCTGTGCACAGTGCCGGGAAGCGCCAGCCCACATCCTTGAGTCCCCAGCCCCACCCTCCCCACTGCGGCTATGACCACCCCACCCCTTCCCCAGCCCGCCTCCCCCTCCCCCACCTACAACCTCCCAGGGGAGCTGAGCTGCCAGCCCCAGCTCTCACTTCCGGCCTCATGACCCTCTCTCCAGCCTGCACACTCCTCCCCCCACACCATTTCCCTCCCAGCCTGGAGTACAGGCCCAGGGATGTTCTCAAATGGAAAACACTGCATCAAAGAGCTGTTTCTGCTGTTGTGAGACGTCCCCATCACCTCCCCTCCCTCCCTTCCCTTCCCCTCCGGGGGCCTTATCTCCCAGGGTCTGCCCCCTCAGGAATTGCTCACCACCCTTCCCAGTCTCCTCCCCTTCAGTTCCTCACCCACCCAATTGTACCTTAAGATCTTCCAACCTGACTCCAGCCCAACAGCATGACAAAAAATAACAACCATGCAAATGATAATGGCAGCTGTCACTCATTTCGCTTTTAACTGGACGCAGAGAGGTTAAGTTATGCTCTTAAAGACAAACAGCCATGACTTGGAGGAGCTAGAGGCAGACTTTAGGTTTGCTGGGCTCCTCTAATCCAAACTGCCTCTGCCAGAGAGCCAACCGCCTCCCATGCAGCCTCTTCCAACTGTCCTGTCCCAACCACCAGCTTTAATTTGACTTCCATTCTATCTGTCTCCCAGCTTATAGTCACCCCTCCCACCTCAGTCATCCGGATGCACTACCCTCCCTTGCCACTAGGTGTCCCCTTGGAGCCACCGATGCCCCCATGGGGAGCAAGCCCCGCCCCGCCCCCTGTAGCCATCAGGCCCCCCCACCCCACAGCACAGCGCAGCACACCCCACCCCACCCTAGCCCCAGCTACACAGAGCTTCTTTGTGCAGCCCTCGCCCACCCCCTTCCTGCCCGGAGCGGGGCACCTGGCAAGCAGGTCTGCCCCAGCCCGCCCCCTGCCAGCCCCCTGTCCTGGGTGCCAGGTATGTGGGGGCCGCCAGCTTGGCAGGATGGAGGGTCACCCTGCCGGGCGGCCCCCACTTCCTCCCTCGGAGGTCACTCAGGGACTGTGTCTCTGGCCCTGCTCCGCCCCCAACCCCTCCTGCCCTGGGCCCTTCCAGACTCCTGTCCTTGTCTTTCCTTCTGTCTCCCCAGGACTCCCCTCCCCTGGCCCGGGCCCCCCTCCTCCCAGCCTCTCACCAACACCCCCCCCCACCACCTCCTTCCCCTGAGAGTTCCTTGTTCCGCCCCCTCTCCCAGCCCAGGTCTGAAGAACTCCTCCTCCTGGAAAGTTGCTGCTGGAAAGGAAGTGACTTCAGCGATTTGGCCACAAGGCTGGGCACTGCTGAGCCCAGCTTGGCTGCAGGCTCACCCAGCCCACCCCCAAAGCACAAATGGAGACACGGGCACCCAGACAACCTGTGTACACACACCATCCCATCCCAGTGTTGCTACACACCACCCCAACATAGTCAGATTCTGGCCTACACTTAACTCTCCAGTGTACAATGTTCCCTGCACACACCCAGCCCAGTGTGGCACATGCAACACCTGCCCAGTACACACCCTGAACCCTGCACACTCACCAATGTACCACACAGAGCCCTCAACCACCCCCCCCAGCCCCGTCCTCACATATAACTCTTATATACAGAGCCCTGAGCACCTAAGGACAGAGGCCCTACCTGTACCTGCCTGCACCCAAGCCTGAGTGCTTGCACACAGGTGCCCTGTGTGGTCACAGTTAGGCACCTGCAGCCCTGCAGCCTCCCACAAATGGACCTCCCCACCCTTACAATCTCAGGAGGCCCCACCCCCAGACCTCAGGTCCCAGGAATGCTCCTTTGGAAGTTGGGTGGGGTCCCCAGGAGCTTCCTGGAGCCTGGAGGCTTCATGTGTCAATGCAGGGAGTTGCCTCTGCAGAGCAGAGCAGGGCAGCCCTACCTGGCCTCTGTGGCTCCTGAGCCTGGGTGGGCTAACCTGGGCTGGGAATAGGGAGGTGGGGCCTGCTTTGGCCCCAACGCCCACTGTCCTGTGAGTGCAGCCAGCACACCTCAACTGCCCAGGCCCTCCCAGCACCTTACCTAGGCCTCCCTGCCCCTGCATCCCCAGACTCCAGGAGCAAGAGTCCGGGAGCAGCCATGCACCTCAGGCACTCTGGTTTCCAACTCTGCCCCGAGTTCTGGTCACTGTCACAAGCCCTTCCTCCTCCTAGTTCTCTCAGGTCATCGGGGCACAGGGAAGAGTCCTCAGGCTAGGAGGCAGGACCCCAGGGACACGGTATGTCCACAGGCCTCACTTCCCCTTTCTGGAGAATGGAGACTTTGAGTAAATTGGGCTAACATCTTCTGATTCTCTAAAGAACCTCAGCCTAAGCTGGGAGGAAATTCCTCCTGGGACTGGGAAGCAAGTCCCTCTCACCCCCACTTATGCCACACACTCACCTTGAGCAGGCTGTGCAGACAGCCCGGCTCAGCAGGAAGGGCCTGTCTCTGCCAGTGTCTCCAGGGTGGTCTCTGCTGCAGTCTGGGTGTCGCCCCACACCCGGGGCCCTCTACACACACTCAGCTGGGCGGGCTCCGGGGTCCAGGCTGATGGGTAGGCAGGCAGGCAAGCTCCCATCTGTGGAAGCAAACACAGTGCCCCGGGCATAAGCACAAACACAGGAGGAGCTGGCCAGAGGCACAGGATGCAGAGGCACATGGGACCAGGTGTGGGTTCAATCCAGTCCCAACCTCATCCCATCAGGGAGGTGTGAGCCTGTCTCTTGGGACCCCAGGCTCCTACTGGGAAGCAGCATCTTTCTATGTAGGTACAAGCCAGCCCATACACGCAGACATGTTTATGTGCACAGGGGAGTCAGACGGTCTTTGACTCAATCTCACTAACCTTGCCCTTGGGCAGGTCAGTTAATTGCCCAGAGCCTCAGTTTTCTCATCTATAAAATGGGGAGAATAAGCTCCTGTGCATGGGAGGAGCGCTCTGTGGAAGCTGGGGACGCTAAGAGCATATTTACAGTGCAGGTGTGAGAGCTGCCATTCACTGAGTGACAGTGAATACAGATTTCCATGAGGGGATGTATGCAGATGGCATTTACCCTTCTCTGTCAACTGGTAATGGCTCTTGTTTTCTTTAATAACCATGGCCCTCCTCATGGCCCCCGGCTTCCTGCCCATTTGTCTGCCTCCCTGAGTTCTGTCCTGGAGCCCAGAGGGGGTCTGGGAACGAGGCCTCACAGACTGCTCATAGGTTCTGGTTGCCTGGGAGTTTGTGTGTGTGTGATAGTCTGCTTTACACATGTCTGTGAATGTTCAGCTGAAGACACCTGCATGAGGGTTCCTGGGTCTATTTAGCCTACTGTATGTATTTTTTGCATGTCTGTATGGACTTATGTGTTTAAGAGTGCAAATGTGTGGGATTGTGTATCTGCTCGGTTCTGGTCTCTGTGTGTGCATATGCCAGGCTGAGTGTGCACCTGGGTTTGGGTGTCTCCAGTTATGTGTGTAGGTTCATGTGACTGGGTCCATTCAGCTTGGTGTGCGTGTCCTGCTGAGCCTGTATTTGCACACCTGTGAGAACACACAGGTAGAACATGTGTCTGAGTGTGACACGGTGTGCCCGGCTGTGGTTGGGGTGTGAGTGTGCCTGTGTGCACACACATTCTGCCTGGCTCTGTGCATCTCGCTGTGTCAGGAGCTGCATGGGCACCTGAGCCTCTGCTGTCCCTCTGGGTTTCTAATCTTGGGCCCTTGACTGTGGGCACTGGTATCACTGTGGATCAGTCTTGCCTTCCTCCTCTCTCTGCTTTTCTCTGGATGTTCAGGACAGTGGGTGTGCCTGGTCATAGTGTCCCTGTAGGTCTGTCTCGCTTCAGCATGTGCTTGTATTTATGCATGCGTATATTTGTGTGACCTCATCCCTGTATATCTGTGCATCACCGTGTGTCTCTGTATGTCAGTGGGTCTCTGGACTTATGTCACTGCATGTCTGTGCCAGTAGAGCTGTGTGTCAGTGTCAACATGTGTGAGGGGGTTTGTGTGCCTCCATTTTTGCGTGGTATCTTTGTGTAACTGGTCAGTGCCTGTGTGTGTGCATGTGAGAGAGACCCTTTGTGAGACAGCATGTGTCTGTGTCACTGTTTGTGTGTGCCTGCTTCCCTCCCCCCTCCCTCCCTATCTCCCGCTCTCTCTCGCTCTCACTCTCTCTCTCTCTCTCTCTGTCTGTAGGAGCCAGACAACTCCCCAAGCCTGGATTAGGGACAATTTATCCACAGGCAGAGAAGGAGAATTCCAACCTGCCAGAGCCTCCCTCCTCTGATCCGTCCCCCCTTTCCCTGTGGTTGGGTGGGCATGGAAATGCAGCCCAGCAGCCCCCAAGCCCTCAGGGAGCCCCCACCCCTGCAGCTCCCAAGAGGCCCAGGAGGGCAGAAAAGATGGAAATCTGGGTGGCCCCAGAACCCTCCAGTGGGGGGTGGGCTGGCAGCCCCCCCATCTAAGCCCCCACAGCTCAGCCTCTTGGCCCTGTTCTTCTACATATGGTGCTGGTGGGGGAGTCTGCATGAGGTCTGCCTGGCCCTGGGGGCCGGGGGGGGGTCTTAAGGAGCAAAAGCTGCCCCCAGCCTCTCCCCAACCTGATACTAAATGAAAAGCTCCCCCCACCCTCTGAAAATATAAATGACTGGGGCACTTGTCACTGGGAGGGGGGCACAAGGAGGCTGGGGACAGTGGGGGTGATGTGGCGAGGTGGTGGGGAGCTAGGGCTGAGCTGGGACCAAGGCTCCCTTCACGGTGCTCCAGGCGCAAGGCAGAATCACATGTTTCCCATTAGCTGCTCTGGCCTCCTTGTTCAGGGGGTGTTGGCTGGGGGAGATTTGTTCTGGTTGCAGACACCAGCAGAGACCACACAAGAGAGAGAGGAAAAGACAGAGAGAGAGAGAGAGAGAGAGAGAGAGAGAGAGAGAGAGGAAAAGCCAAAGAGAGGGAGAGCAAGAATGATACCCGGGGAGACACAGAGGTAGAGAGACAAAGACAGAGAGACATGAGAGACAGTTATAAAAACTGTGAGAGACAAGCACATGCAAACACAAAAAAACAGATGATGGGAAAGGCTAACGGGGGGGGGGGGGGGCAGGCGGGAGGGAAAGACAGGGACAGACAGGGGGACACCCTCAGAGACCTAGCATGAGGAGTGGAGACAGAAGCTGGAGGGGAGGAGGGGGGCAGGTGTCCGTGAGGCAGGATGCAAGTCCCGGGTCAGGAAGCACTGAGAGGGAGAGACCCGGGGACAGCGTGACAGAGATGGAAAAAGGAACAGAGAACTAGGGGACCAGACGGCCACAGAGGGAGATCATGAGATAGACTGAAAAAGAAATGGCTCGTAGGCCAGGACTGAGGGGAGGGTGACCAAGTGGGCAGAGGACAGGGCCAGGAGAGCAGGAGGGGCGTGAGTGGGCGCGCCGGGCACAGACAGGGCCCACAGACAGCAGGGTGTGGGCAGGGGGAGTGGAAACAACTCCTGGGCAGGGGCGGCCAGTGCCCCCAGAGCTTCTCGCCTCCTGACCCTCCAGCCTCGGAGAGATAACAGCCCGAATAGTGCTGACTTGCGGTTCAGAAATCCAATATCCTCCATGGCGCACTAATCGACTACCTGAGCTCCCGGCCCGCGCTGAGCTGCCCCGATTAATCCTGCGGCTCCACAGCCTTAATTAGTTTAACAGTTTCAGGGGCAGAAGAGGCAGGGAATAGGGTCCCCCAGGCCTGCGGGGACACAGCTCCCCTCCCAGGTGAACCCTGTGTGCTGCCGCACCTCCCAAATCACACACCTGCCCCAGCCCCACAGGCCCCTTTCCACAGTGTCTGAAAAACACAGGGTTCTTCCTCCTGGGGAACAGCCCCAAGAGCTGGCACCTGGGTCAGAAGGTACAACATGGGGGACAGAGACTCTGCCCTTACCACCCTTGTCCCTAAGCTCAGGGCCTCTAGCACGTCCTCTGCCAGCCCTTTGGGGCCCTGGGGTCTACATGGGAAGGCCCCACCAATGTCAGCCCATACCACTGGGCAACACGTTGTCTCCTCGGGGTGAGAGACAAGCTCCCAAGTTACTGTCAACCTCCCAACAGCATGAGATGATCACACATGTCATTCCGCACAACAGCATGAGATGGGCACATGGTGGCATCTCACACACACATCCCTGACAGTCAGAGAGACAGGCGTACAAGTCGGTGACAATCCTCTTAGCAGAATGAGCCAAGCACATTACTCCCCCGAAAGTGTGGGATGGGCACCTCTCACACTCCCAGACAGTATGAGGCAGGTACACACGTACCTCACCTGACACACACATGCATGCACACACAATGTGAGACAAGCCTCATCCTCCAGGTGTGAGTAAGGGACACTGTCTCACCCCACAGAAGGAGGCTGGGATCCAACTTCATCCATTCCCCATGAGCCCACCTCCAGACTACGGGATGGCTACATGGCATGTCACCTCCCTGACTGCTTGGGACAGGTGACAGCCCACCCTTCTCCCCCCCTCCCCCACAGCTGCTGCTGCCTGGGTGGTGCTGTCCTCTGCCTGCAGAGGCGTCACAGCTCACAGGGCATGAATGTCACCCCAGCACTGCCAGAGCTGGGCACAGCCGCATGTTGCCCCAGTGACAAACACCACTGGCCCCAGGAGAAGGTGGAGGCGCACAGGGCTCTGGGCGTGACCTTGGTCCCTGGACACCAGGAGGCGAGGCGAGGCATTGAGGCCTCCCTCCTGAGTAACCTAGCGGCCTGGTGCTGGGGGAGAGGCGCTGAGAAGGAAGCTGCCTGGGCACACAGACAACCTCCTCAAGTCCCCAGCCGCACCTCCGTTTCTTATTTAATGTAGTTGGCGTATCTAGGCAGGGGGCAGAATAAGTGGTGAAAGGAGGATTGCCACAGAGGCCTGAGGAGCTGGTGCTATAAGGCTGCTTGGAGAGCAATGATACTTGTGGGAGTGGAGAGGGTATTTAGGGGGTGGCTGTCACCCTGCATTTGAATCCCCCACTGCTACCAGGGGAGCCCCCCTTCCTTACTAAGGCCCCCTCTCCAAACTTCAGGCCACAGAGCTGGGACAAGGAGGCCAAAGTCCAGGGACATGACTCACCCAGGGAACAGGCCCAGCCTGCTGGCCAGAGGGTGGTAGGGGAGGCCAAGAGCCAAGAGGCTTGGGTTCAAGTCTGAGCTCCTCCCAAGCCAAGCTGGGTGACCTTGGAGCAGCAGCTTAGCCTCTCTGGCTTTGGGGAATGGGGGAAGGGGCAGGGTCAGAAAGAAGCTGAAGCTGGAGACCAGGAAACAGCACACGGGCGTGCTCATAGGAAGGAGGACACAGTGGGTCCAACCCCTGGCTCCACAGCTTCCTCACAAGGGCTCTCACCTTTTCTGTACCTCAGTCTCTTCATCTGCAAATTGGGAACAACACGCCAGCCTCACAAGACAAGGTGGCATAGAGTGGGCAGGTGCTCACGAAGTGGGAGCTTCTTATTAAACAGAGGGGAAAATAGACTGAGAGAGAGAAAGAGACTTGCCCAAGGCCACAGAGCAAGTTAATATCATCTAAACTCGGCTTCTGCCTCCTGGTTTCCCACTTGAAGCTATTTCTATGAGACTATTTGGAGATCTGATGAGGGGAGATATTGGGGGGGGGGGGGTTACTAGATACAGAGTTGTCCCACTGCCCAGCGAAAACCAAAGAATTTGATAGGAGTCTATCTAGGAGTCTATACTTCCCACCTTTACCCTAAACCACACTTGGTCCCACCTGCAAACCCTGGCCTGGAGGGGCAGCTATGAAGAAGGGAGATGCCCACACACCCACACCCCAGTCCCACACGACCATTATCAGCACCAGTGCTTGGGAGGACTGGGGGATCCAGGGTATAAGAGTGCCCAGGGTTTGCACAGGAGACCAGAGAGGGACAGGCCTAGCCTGAGGTCACACAGCATGACAGCAGCAGGGCCCTGAGCCCTGTCCAGGGACAGCTCCAGAGCAGAGTCCCTCCAGCCCCTGGGGGTGGCTGGAGCTGGGGGGGCCCTGGGGGACTGAGCAAAACGTGGCGACAGATGGCCTGCCGAGGCAGCGGCGATCTGGGCGGCTGGCAGGCATGCTCGCTCCCGCGCAGGGAAGCGGCTAATTTTAGCTGAGGCCTCGATGCCAGCTTTGTTCCCCCCACCCGCCCCATTGAGGGGGCCCAGCATGCCTTGCGTGCAACTTGCCTCCCCCAGGCGCCCCTGCTCCCCCACCTGGCCCCTTGGTGAGTAGTGCCCAGACCCCAGGGTCCAAGAACTGTCTGCCTGACCAGGCCCCACCACACCCAGAGGCAAGGGCTGAGCCCTAGAGGCCTGTTTCCCCATGACTCCAACTCCATTCCTTGAAGAGGGGAGGAGGGCCAGAGGCCTCTGCCCAGACTAAGAGGGAGGGCTGGACAGCAGGGGCTGCCAGTCTTGGGGTGGGGGGAGGCGGGGCACTGTCCTCCACCCAACATTTAAGGAGACAGGGCCCTGTTTCTACCCCTGTCCTGAGGCAAACTGATTCTTTTGTGTTGGAGCACCCCTGGTACCCGGGAGCAAGGGGGAGAGAGTTGCTCTACACTTTCCTTGTTTCTGGTAACTTTGACTTTGCTCTGGGACCTCAAAGTACTTTACAGGAGTTAGAGATAGAACAAAGGCAGTGTCCCTTGTGCCACTGGAGGAAACTGAGGCACAGTCTGAGACAGCCATAGAGCAGGGGAGGGAACAAATCCCAAGGAACAAGGGAGGCCTAGATACGTTCTTCTCTGAGTGCTTACAGCTAGGGGGCTTCTTGGGCTGGCTCAGCCTCTGGACTATCTTCTGTCCCAACCTGGACTGGTGGGCCATCCTCTGAAGCCCTGGGAAGGGATGCCTGCCACTCTTATTTCCTGGGGTCCCACTCTCTGTCAGTCTTTAACCTTAGTCCCACCACCACCCATTTCAGGCTCAACTATGCCCAGTGGGGCTGCCAGGGCACCTGGCCCTACTAGAAAGGGGCTCCTTTGGGCTAAATCTGATGGGCCCCCCTCTTCCAACTTCTCAAACAGAGGGAGATGTGAGGGGACTGGCCAAGAGGGAGTCAGGGGAAGGAGACTCGAGAGGCCAAGCTCTAAAAGAAATCTATGAGGGGGGGGTGGTCAGGGAGAAGAGAAAGAGAGGGAAGGGGAAACCAAGACAGAGAACCAGATCCAGGGAAAGAGAGAAAGAGGAAGAATGTGGGATGAGAGAAACAGAGCAGAAGGAGGCTGAGGAAGAGAGAGAATAGGAGGGAAGGAGTGAGAGAGACACAGAGAAAGAGAGAGAAAGCTAAAGAGAGAGAAAGAGCATGGGCTGGGGGAAGGGAAACAGTTGAGAAAGAGACTCAGGAAGAGAAGGACAGAGAAAGAGGAAGAAAAAGACAGAGACGAGGGAAAGGCAGGAGGCGGCAGAGAGAGAGAAAGCGCAAGACCCACACAGAGGGGACGTGATGGAGAAGGAGGCTGCCACAGGCAGGGCAAGGCACAGGGAACCAGAGACCCAAGAACCTGGAGACAGAGAGGCAACGCAGCCAGAGGTCAACAGAGACAGGCCAAGAGAATGGGGGAGGCAAAGAGGGGGAGACACTAAGTGATAGAGTGTTGGGAGAACAGCAGGAGTAGGCAGAGGCGAAGAGGGTGGGGGCATGAGGAAAAGGAGGAGGAGGGGGAGATGTCCTCGCCAGAGCTGGGGGGGGGGGGACAGAGGACAGAAATGGAATGTGGGTCTAGGCATGAGGCTCACAGATGCATCGGCTCCGGTTTCAGCTGGGGCAGTTGGCTGAGGGTGGGGGGAGGAAGGAGCAAAGCTGGCGAGGGAGGGGGGCCTGTTGCCATGGCAGCGGGCACGGCAGGGGCACAGTCTGCTGGCACTTGGAGCTCTGGGCATGGTAGGGGGCTGACTGAGGGGGAAAGGGGCGGGGGGGGGCGGGTGATGAGGACACCCTGCCCCTGCCCTCAGGGCTCTCCCAGGAAGAAAGTTCCCAGAGAGGGATGGGAGATGTTGGGAGCTGAGGAAGGCTCCGTACCACCCCACCCACCCTACGGAGGCCACTGAGGCGGGGGTAGGGATGGGGGGAAATGCGGGAGAGGAGCACCATTTTCTAGGCCGCCTGTGGGCACCCCTAGGTTCCCACCTGTGCCTCAGGTTGGCCCCTGGGGACCCTCCTTCTCTGTCTCCTCCAGTCTAGCTGAAGATCCAACATGCTGCTGCTGCCACTGCTTGCAGGGGCACAGCAAGATTGTGAATTCAGGATCTGTAATCCTAACGCAGAGCCCAGGCCTACCGGGCTCCAGTTGCCAAGGCGACGGCGGGTCAGAGGGCAGCTCGGGGCGCCCGCTCCTCCAAGTCAGAATCCCAATTGTTAAAGCCCAAGAATAAACAGCTGAAGCGGCCGTGGGGGGGCCAGGAGGGGGGCTGAGGTCTGCATCAGCTCAGTGTGGTGTTGTCAAGCGAGATGTCACTAATTGTCTGAAGGAACGGGCTGAGGCAGCTCTTAACTGCTTCCGTGCCACCGGAGACACCTTGGCTGCCTGGCCCCATCCCCCGGGCCTCCCAGCATTCCACCGGGCCTCAAGCTAGCTGGTGGGGGAAGTGCTGGCCCAGCATAATACCTGCCTCCCTTGAACTGAACCCTCACATACTTCGGCTCCCAACACTCTTCTTGGCCCAACTTGGGACCTGCTACCCTACCCGCAAGCTAAATCCTTATGTTCCCAGGACAAGTACCCTCTAAGTACTGGGCCCACAATACTCCTTGTAGCCCAGAACTGCCTGCTTTGGCCTGCAAAAGCCCTCCCAGCTCCCCCAATATCTCCTCCTCCTCCTCCTCCCAGAACTCAGGAGCTCTGGCACAAGGTGTGAATTTGGAGGGGAAGATGGACTTAGGGTTCTTCTGATCTTTTGGGGCACAGCCTGCCCCTTCCCCACCCACCAGTGGGGAAAGGGAAGACCTATAGAATCTCTCTGTTCAACTGCCTACTCTTAGTCTCACACCAAGAATCAAAGAGGTGAAGGGAGCCAGGAGATCTGGTTTCTAGCTCTGATTGTTCTGCCTACTTGCCGGAACTTTGGGTAAGGTACTTTTTCTCCACAAGCCTCTGTCTCCTCATTTATCATCCATCCTAACACTCAGCAGTACCTATTCTGAGTCAGGCCACATCTATAAGCCCTGCCCAGAGGAACTCCCAATCCAACCGGGGGAAAGGGCTCAATAATACAAGGCAGAAAGCAATCAGAGATCCATCAGGTGAGACAGTCCATGAAAAGCAAGCAGCAGTGTCTGGTACACAGTAAATTGCTCAGCGAACGGCAGCTGGTGTTATTAGCGGTACTGGTATTGCCGTGATTACAGAGGGCCATTAAGCGAGTGTAGGAAATCAGAAAGAGATTTGTAGGGGGGTCGGTTCTGGGAAGGCTCCCTGCACAAGGCGGTACTTGGCAAATAAGGACGGGTGGGCGAGAAGGTGGGACACTCCAGAAGACAGGAGGTCCCGTGAGCTTCTTCAAAGGGCGCTGCTCTCCAGCCCAGGGTCGCGGGTTCAGCCTCTCCCAAAGCAGGAAGGGCGAGGCCTTCACCGGACTCCACGCCCCATGGGCGGGCCCTGCCGCCTCCTCCACCTTCCGCCGACCCCACCCACCGCGCGTCCCGCACACCCGGGAGCGGCGCCTGGCAGGGGGCGGGCGGGGCGCGGGCAGGGCTCCGGGAGATTGGTAGCACCTGGGGTGACGTCACGAGGGGCGGGGCCAGGGCTGCGGGCACGCGGCGCCGGGCCCGGGAGGGGGCGCCCAGCCCGCCGCGCCGCGCCCCTCAGGTGGGGGCCGGCCCGGGCGCTGTCCGGGGGCGGGGAGCTGGGCGCGGAAACAGGGGATCCCCCAGGGAGCGCCCAGCCCAGCCCCGGGCTGGACGCGTACAAAAGGCGACTTGTTCTCTCGCGGGATGCCTGCGCCTTCTCAAACATACCTACAGCCGCACTCCGGGGACAGCTACACCCACACACAGCCGCCCAAGACCCGCGAGCCCGGGGAGTGGGGGCTGTCGCCCCAGAGGACGGCGGTGGGAAGAGCATTACCCCGAACCACATACTTACCCCTGCCACATCCTCAACATGATTCATCTCACCCCGTCCCACCCTCAGTCACCTGGACACCCCCCAACAGGCTCAGCCGCAGCCCTGCGGATACTGACCCAGTCACTCTCAAAGCTCCTCTCCCTCACACCATCTAGAGCTTACCAGCTTCGGCTCTGGAATCAGACGGCCAGCTTCAACCCACGTCCACACCGTGAGTGACCTTGGCCAGTTACTGGACAGAGTGCTGGGTACACGGTAAGGCTCACTAAGGTTAACTTATTTATGAATACTTATTCTATACCGAGCGTCACAAGTTACCTTATATGGTGAGTACTACGGTTCCCTTTATGTAGCTAGGGAAACTGAGGCTGAGCTTAAATAGCTTGGCTAAGGCAGAGATAAGGATTTGAATCCTGGTCAAGCTTGACTTCAGAGCCCGTGTTCTTCTGAGTAATTACCATCTCTGCCTCCCATCACACCAACTTACACTCTAACACCCCACCACACACACACACACAACCAGACAGCAGAGCCATCTCATAGTCAAGGTGTAATTCTCCACCCCAAAAACATCTTATTGTCACAGTCTAGTATCAGACAGTTTCTTGCACTAATCAGACAACCTCCCCCCCCCCTCATTCACCATGTGTTATGTGTTTGGAGGAGGGGGAGCCTCCCATCTCTAAGCTCCCCCAATCCCCGATGCTGGCCATCAATCACTAAAAATGGGGCAGAAAGTGAAGGCAGGGCCAGAGCAAGCTACCTTTAACCTTTCAGGTGGGCTCACCTTCACCTCCCCTGACCCCACTGCCACACTGGTCCGGCACCTGGCCTGCAGCTCTCCCTGACCCCAAGGGCCTGGACCCTCCCCCAGCTCCCAACTCCTGCTGAGAACAAGTTGAAAGGAGCTAAGGAGCTCCTTCCTGGGGATGTCAAAGCACCTTTCCTGGGGGAGGCGGCTCTGTGATCCCCTGAGCCTGGCTGGGGAGAAGGATCAGGTTACTCTTTCCCCAGCTGTGCCTGAACTCCTTGGGGCTGACCTTTCACCTCATCCAGGCCAGGACCCAAAGGAGGCAGGAGTCCAGCCCTCACCTCCAGTTAACCCTCTGTATTCCTCATCTCTCCACTCCTGGGTCCCAGAGGGTCCCAGGAAGCCCAGCCGGGCATGCCAACCTTTCCCTACCCTCCCATCCTGGGGTCCAGTTTCCCAGAGAACTTTACAGAATGCTTTTCCCTGCCCCCTGCCCAAGCTGCCTGGCCCTGCCAGGATCAGACACCTCCGCCCAAGCAGCTGAAAATGACCTGGGCTATTTTCGCTCTAGGATCACATTGCAAACTCCCCCTTAAGCTGGCAGCTTCCCACACCCCTCCAGGCTGTGGCCCCCCACCCTAAACCCCTTGCCATTGACTACCAGGATAGGAGGGCTTTCAGAGACCACTAGCCTAAAGCTCCTCAGATGGGGAGTCTGAGGCCATGAGGGGTCAGGCACAGGGTGGGGCAAAGAATCAGGCTTCCTGGGTTCTGCCCTGGCCTCTTTCTACCATCTAGCACAGTCTGCTCTGCACCCTAGATCTCAGAGTCTCTCACCCAACCCAAAACCAAGCCACCCTTCCCCAAGCACCAGAAAGTCACCCTGGAGGCTACCCACAAGTCCCTGTGCTGCCCTGCATGTCAGGAACCGCCTCTGCCACACTCTTCTCTTTGTTTCAAACTGGGACCAGGACTGTACTTGTGTTACAAACATGCAGACCACAAAAAAAATTTTGGAGGAGTGCAAGCTGGGAGGTAAGACAGGGAGACTAAGACCCAAAAAAGTGGAAGCTGGATTCAGGTTTTCTGACACTTTACATTGCTCAATACTTCCATGTTCCCAGCAGCCCCTTGCCCCAGCCTCTCAGTCCCCTGCCTCCTTCCATTTCTAAAAAACCCAACCCCCTCCAGACCCCTGCCCCTCTGCCCCAGGTCCCAGCCCTCCTGGGCAGGAATGTGACTGGTCAGGTCAGGCTGACCACATGAGTGGCTATAAGGTGACAGACCCCCATCTTCCCATCCCCCCAGCCTGGGGGAGCTCACATACCACAGGGGGGGGGGGGCTGCTGCTTTAACTCTTTGCAGCCTGGCTTTCAGGGAGGAAAGGGGGGGGATAACTCAGCTTCCTATGGCCACTCCCATAAGAGGGCTGCCAGGTGGGCGGAGTGTGGGCAGAATCTCCTTCACCAAGCTAGAACGGGGCTATCTGCCCAGCGAGTCCCCAGTTAAGAAAGATTATTGTTTGCCGTCCCAAATGTTTAACCTCATCTCCCGTGACATTTGGAAAAACAGTCATGAGCTGATGCTGAGGGAAGAGAAGGAAAGGAGGCATCATCAACCCCAATCTCAGGAGCCCCCAGTCTGATGGAAGAAACACAACCCCGCCCTGGGGAGTCTGATGGGGGAGGCACAGAGGTTGGGACAAAGAGCTGAGAGCAAAGAAGAGCAGAGAGCTGCAGAAGTGGGAGGAAGCCAGGGCAGGAGCACAGTGAGCCAGGTGGGGTCAGATGGGGCAGGCTTCCCAGAGGCCCCTCGGCCCACACCCCTTCCCCCAGGCTCTGGAATCTCGGGGGTCAGAGCTGAGGGACAGCCCCGCCCCCTGCTCCCCTCAGGCTCAGGAATTCCACCAGCCGAGGGGGGGGGTGGTCCGGCTGCTTCGGCCTCAGTCCAAGTTGGCTCCCACTGGACCGGGAACTGCAGCTCCTCCCTGAGCCCCCCCCCCACTCAACCAAGCGCCTGGGCTGGCCCCTGTCCCCTCCCCTCCCCCCTCCCCGGCTGGCACGGTGTGTGCCAGGCGCTGGCGGAAAACAAACCCGCCGGGGTGGGTTTGCAGGGAGCGGGGTAACCTTGACACAGTTGCGGCAGTCGCTAATGGCAGACACACACTCCGCCTGTTCTGGGGGGACTGTTGCCGTTGCTAGGAAACCGGCAGCCGCGTGAATGGAAATGGGTCAGTAAACCTGGGGAGAGATAGTGTGACACTCGAACCACTGCAGCTGCTCCAGCCCACACCGAAATCCCTCCTCTTCAATATTTATCACTCCCGCCTGGGCCCTCAGCTCCTGCCAGCCCCTGCGCCAGCCTGGCCCTCCACATCCCCACCCTACCCCAAGACCCGGTGGGGGGTGGGGGGGGAGAAAGGAGATGGGGGTTGCTTATCCACTCCGTCCCCCCACCCCAAGGCAGGACAGAACTGCTTCGGGAGGAGATTGAACAGGAAACAGTCTAATCCCGTGGCGGGGAAGGGGTTAAAAGGTCAATTCACGCCTGTTCCAGACTTAGGCACCGTGTTAAAATTACTGAGAGTGAGCGGGCTTGCGGCTGCCCGCCTACCTGCGGAGGGAATGATTAAAACAGACCTCTCTCCCTGTGTCCTGGGGCCTCCCTCTGTATGACGGATGGGGGTGGGTGGGTAAAGGCACCCAAAACACAGTCAGAATTTCCTCACAGTTGGCCAACACCCTCCCAGGACAGCCCGGGAATTCCCTCAGTACAACCCAATGCTTCCTTACAGCCAGAATAGATGGCCCCAGTACAACCTGACAGCACCCCAAATGGCTAGGTGCTGCCTATTGCCTTCCAACACCTTCCTGCACAGCCACACACACCCGCCCAGCACTGTCAGACACTTGACAACACCTCTACACAGACACCCCCAATAGAAAGGGGCACCCGCCATTCAGAACAGTGCAGTTCAGCTTAACACCCATAAACCAGGTGACAAACCTAGGCACAGGCAAAACTACACTGTGTCAGACTGTGCTGAATCTTCTCTCACTTCTCCGTAAGGCTGGAGTCTCCCAACAGCCTGCCCAGACCCAAAGCCTGGTTCTCTAGTTCGCTGCTATTTTCTTCCCTCCCATTGTCAGCCTTCTTGTCTTGCACACACCCCAATATACTGCCCCTGTGACTGCTCTTCTGGACACACCATCGCACAAGCCAGCTGCCTTGTGCACCGCACCCCCTCTCCCTGGAGGCTGACTGGTCACACACATTCCCTTGTCCTAGAAGCACACAGTCTCACAGCCCCGCTTGACCCAAGCTCTTTCTTAGGCTTCTCTACAAACTACAGGGACCCCGGGAACCAGCAGCACCACCTGCCTGGGTGATATGCCCCCCTCCACCCACTAGTCTCTGCCAGCATCCCAGAAGGGTATGCCTTGGAAAGGGAGGTGCTCAGCCTTCTTGGTGGTGGTGGTGATAGGGGGTTACCTCGTCAGGAATCTCCCGGTTGACTCGGTTCTCTGTATGCTCCTATCTCCTAGGATACATCAGTCAACACAGGCTCCGAGCCTGTCTGAGCTAGAAGCTGCCTTAGGGAGCCACTTAGCCAGCCTCCTCTGCTCTGCTGGAGGAAACCGAGGCCCAGAGAGAGGAAGCAGCCTGCCCAAGGTCACACAGCTCAACAGCTGTTTTCAGCTTCTTTCTCTTCTACAGCCCTCACTGGGCGCCCTCTATGGGTTGGAGAGAAACTTGGAGAAGGGGGGGTGCAGAGTATAGTCAGCCAAGGAAGGCTTCCCATAGACAGAAAGGTGAGACTGGGCTAGCTGGGAGGGGCAGTCTGTAGTTCTTGAGGTTATGAGACCCTGCCCAGTTGTATGTTCACAGACATGAGCACCTGGGAGCCCTGGGACCTGGGCCACTTAAATTTTGTCAAATGAGTTGGGGGACACTGGTCTCCACCCCACTTCCTGTCCTGGGAGTCCCACAACCCCATAGAGCTATCTCCCCAAACCAAAGGGAAGGGAAGGTTGCTCTGTTCCCTGTCTATACCTGGCCTTGAATACAAGTTCCCAGTCTATCCAGGGTTTCCCCACCTTTTACTAAATAGCTGTCTCTCTGGAAGCCTCTGAGATGAGGTGGTAGCAAAGGTGTGTTCCACTAGGACCTAGCAGCTAGGTAGTTTTTATTTCAACTCCATTTGCAAGACAAGCAAACTGAGACAGAGGTGATGTAATTTTCCAGTATACCGTAGCAGAAGGGCCAATCCAACAGGAAAATAGAGAACTGGAAGTGGGGGGTGGGTAGGGGGGTTTGGTTAGGGAGGCCCAGCATGGGGGGGGGAAGGCTACAGTCCTCTGAATTTGAATCTGGTTCTAGCCCCACCCACTCTGGCGGTGGTAGAGTGAAGGGTCAGCGTGGAGATGGGAAGGAGGGAGAGGAAAGCAGAACTCTACCAGCCTCTCTGCCTGCCTAAGGCCATCCCCTGGGAGCCAGGCCAGGAGCTGCCCCAACTTCTCCCAGCCCAGAGCTCTCTGCCAGTCCCCACCGACATTTGGGCCTTTCTCCTGCTTCCCCCTCCCCCGGTGGAATAGAAGATGGAGCACTGTGAGGAGACCCAGCTCCCTCCACCCCAGTTTCCAACTGTGCTAAGAAGAGTTGACTTAGCAAAAGACCGGCTTCTAAGGGCCCTTCCAGCTTTAACATACTAAGACCAGTCTTAGCTCTCAGCTCCCAGCACAAATTCAGAAGCCTCTCCCTGAGTCTGGAGATACCTGAGAGCAACCGCAGTAAATGTGTGTTTAATGAATAAAAGAACACTCAATAAAACCAAAGTCTCTTCCTCCCGCCCCCCCCCCAGCCCCACAGAGAGGCACTACTTACCTTGGGAAGCAAAATTTCACAGGGTCGTTGAAAGGGAGGGGGTACTCTGAGAGCTGCCTCTACCCCTCTGGATGGGCAGTAGATGACACAGGTGCTGTTTATTTCCAGCTTTTCCTATGTGCCAGACACTATGAGATTGCTTTAAATGTTGTGCAACTTTTAAACCCCACAACAAGGCCATGGCCTACCTAATAGTTTATGTAGCTTTTCAGATGAGGCAAGGGAAAGTCGGGAGTAAAGGGACTAGTTCAAGGTCACTGAGTTAGTGAATGGCAGAAAAGGGATGTGAACTGGTGCTTTTGTTTCACGTAGTGCAAGTGCTGGGCTGGGGCAGGAAATGGAGTTGAACAGGGGCCATTGGTGGGGGAGAGGGGGTCCACCCCAGGCGGGGGAGGTGCCTGCTGAGTTGCCAAACGGTCCATTAGTTTGCAGAGAGCCAAATGGTGCTGGACAGCAGGCAGAGTTGTGGGAAAGCACCCTTTCCCCTCCCCCACAAAGGGCAGGGTAGACCTCCTCCCACCCCCCCAATCCCAGTGAGCCCCGAGGTCACCGACTTACTCCCCTGGATCTCAAGGCGCTAGTAAAAGCCCCTCCTTCCCGGGGGCCTTTTATTGGACTGCGGACCTGCAAGATGCAGACCGCCCTCAAAGAAAGCCGCTGCAGCCGCGGGGGAAAGTTATCCAGGATTTTTCCGACACGTTCATGCCGCCCCCACCCCCAATCCCCGGCGGCTGCCTCCTAAAGTCTGTCAGATGGCTCCTGCTCGAGCAGGAGTCAGATCCCTCTTTAGGGGCTACGGCCCCTCCCAGCCCAAGCATCTGGGAGGCTCTGGTTCGCAGGCCCGGCGGTTCGCCCACCCGAACGTCCGCCTGCGAGCTTCCCCGCCGCCGCCTCCCGGCCTACCTACAGGCCACCCCCGCCCCCTCCCCGGAGAGGCCGCGGAGCATCTGACTCCTGGAGGAGGTGACGGGCCGAGAGGGAAAGCAGGAGTCTGGGGGAGGGGCGTCGCCTGCACCTGGTCTCTCTCGGCGGCCCAGGCCGGGAGAGGCGGGGCTGGACCCCCGCCAGCCGCGAGGACAGAGGCGGGGGGAGGGGAGGTTGTGCCTCTCTCCTCGCACCCCGTCGGAGCGCGGCCGGGGAGGTCTCCCCCAAACCCGGCCGCGGCGGCCCTTCCCTGGCCGCGCGCTCAGCCCGCTCCGCGGACCGGCCGCGCTCTCCAGCTGCAGGAAATTCCAGAAGCTCTCCATCATCCCGGCGCAGCGCGCAGCCCGGGCTGCCAAGGCTCCCCGAAGGAGAGCCACATGTCGGCCGGCCGCGCGGCCCGCCCTCCCGGCCCATCCAGCCCGGGCCACGTCGGGGCGGGTGGGGGCCGGGCCGGCCGCCCCTTCCCGCGCCCCGGGCCGGGCGGAATGCGTGGCAGCCCCGGCCCGGGGCTATTTTGAGCGGGAGGGGAGCGGCCCAGTCTCGGTGTTTTCGGCTTTTTCCTGGCCCCGGGCCCGTCAGCCCGAGCCCTCGGCTGCCCGCGGAGTGTAGGGGGGTGGCGGGTGGAGGGGCGGGCCGCCGCGATCTCGATCCGGCTTCCGCACCGGCTCCGGAGGCGCCCGGTGGCGGTCGCGACCTGCGCTCTCAGCCCCGGCCGAGCCGCGGGATTATTAATAGCGCGCCTGGCTACCGCGGTGGCTCCTGGGCGCCCGCTACCTGCACGCCCCTCCTCCGGTGAGCGCAGGCAGCCAAACGCACTCCCTCCCCAGCGTCGGACTCAGGCCTCACTGGATAGGGCCACTGGGCATCAGTGGCCAATCACCGGCCTCAATTTCCTTACCTGTAAATTGGGGGTGAGATACCTGGCCTGAGGTGGTGCACTCACCATATAAAAGTTTTGCTTGCAGTATGCCTCTCCTGGAGCAAGCCCCTTCCCTTCAGGGGGTCTCCGAGGACCCTTACATGTAAAAGATGCGTTTTCATTTACAATCCATTGGAGCCTAGCGACTCCCCAAGGGTAAGAGAGTATTTGCCCTACATGATTAACGTGCATGAACTCACTTGATTTTAAGGTCCCCATAAGGTGGGTAATGTCCCCTTTTTCTGAGGAGGAAAGTGTCAGGAAGGTTTCGTCATATGCCAAAAGTCACACAATGGCAGAGCTCAGAGTCAGATAAACTGTGGTTCCAGAGCCTGAGTTAACCACTGAACAGTATGGCCCTGTAAGCAGGACAAACACTGCCCCCTTTTTAAAGAGGAGGAAACTGAGGCTCAAAGTGTGATTTGCCAGGCATTGCCTGGTGGCCAGTTAGTGGCAGATCTTCCAACTTCTAGACTAACACTTAGCTGTGGCACTTTGACTCTGGGCAGCTCCTGAGACAGCTAGAGGGCCCCCCAGGATAGGGTCCTGGAAATGGGCACAGGCACTGCCCCTGTGAGCACCATGCTGTGTCCAGGGCCCTGGACCACCCTCTTTTCCCAAGTTTTGGTCCTAGACTCCTGGGCTCCCAGGGTTCATTAAGCTACCAAATTTAAGACCCAGCCCAGCCATGGAGCAATGGGATGGATGGCATGCAGGGGGTCCTGCTTGGGACAGAGCCTGGAGCTACTTCCTGCCCCCCTCCCCATAAGGAAGCACAAAGGCTGGCAGGCCCCCCACTCTGCCCCGGAAACCTGGCAGTTTATTTCAGTCTCTGGGCCCCCTGTTTCCACAGAGTCCATCCAGGAAGGCTGGCAGCAGCTGGTTTGGAGGGGGTGGAGCTCCTGCTCCCGCAAAGGTCCAGTTGCCACTACCTCCCCCGCAACCAGGCCAGACTCCAGAGTCAGAGGTGACATTGGGATGAAGGAAGGAAGAACAGAGGCCAGTGCTCTGAAGCGATGCAGGAACTCCCTGGGAACCCAGAGCCGCAGCAGAGACTCCACCAAGGGAGGAAGCTCTCCAACCCCCAACCCAGAGCCCAGATGCTCTCCTAGGCAAAACCAGTCTACACCCAGTTCAAGTCTGCTAAGGGTGTAACCTCTGGCCCATCTAGCCCTAGCTATTCCATATCACTCTGGCTCATGACTCCTTTGAACCTTGATCCCAAAGAAAATCCTGCTTCTAAACCTGTGCTCTACAATACGGTAGCCACTAGCGATGTGCTGAGAGTATAGAATATACAAGCAGATTTTGAAGTCTTAATATTAAGAAAAAAAGAAAAGGAATGTAAAATATCTCATTAATAAAGTTTATATCAGTTATATGTTGAAATGATAACATTTTGGACATATGGTTTAGAAAAGATACATTAAAATTAATTTCATTTTTTAAAACTTTAATGTAGCTACTAGAAAGTTCTAAATTATATGTATGTGGCTCTCATTACATTTCTATTGGACAGCGCTGTTCTAGATCATCTGGGTGCTCTGACTTAGGACCAAGGCTTTGCCTTTCTAGGGTAACACCTGTGTGGCTTTAGCTCACCTACTTCCCCATCATCAGACCACAGCCTTATGTGGGTCTAGCTCTCAGCCCACTCCCCAGCTTTCTATGATCTAGGCTCAGCCAGAGATTATGGCTTAGTCTGCTTTAAACCACTGTCTAGTTCTTATTTACCAATTCCCAATATCTAAATCCTAGCAAGAGGGTGAGTCTAGATCATCTGCCATAGATCTAGACTCTAGCCTGAGATCCCAGCCTTGTTTGCTTAGATCATTGTCTAGTAAAATTTAAGATCTAGACATCCTTCAGAAGGAATGAGGTTCTAGATCAGGGATTGGCAAGCTATGGCCTGTGAGCCAAACCTAGCCTGCTGCCTGTTGCTGTAAATCGAGTTTGACTGGAACACAGCCAACCTCATCTATGGCTGCTTTTGTTGTATAATGGCAGAATTGGGTACACATGACAGAGACCAAATGGAAACTCTGTCAACCCCTGTAAGATGACCAACAAGTTCAACTCAGCATAAATCTGGATTCCAGTTTGAGACTTTGGCCTAGTCTAATCTAGATCATCTGCTGTAGTTCTAGATCATACTGCTGACCTGGATTTAGACCAGAACTAACATGCCACTCCAGTTCAGGATTCCACTCTGATCTCATGAAATGGGCTCTAGAACTCCTCGCTGGGATAGAAAGGGTGTCTCCACTTCTAAACTCCACTGGAGAGATCAAGGCCCATTTGCCCTTCTCAGTGGCCTTGGGATGGGGGAGGAAGGGTGGATTCCAGAGACAGCACTGGAGGCTGAGTCAAGGGGTCAGGGGTAAGCCCTTCCCTGCCAAGGGGGCAGAACATAATCAGGCCAAGAAGATAAGAGTAGTGCCATGCTCCACCCCTTCCCAGCAGGCTCCAGGGCAGGTCACTTAGCTGGTGGTCATGTGGGGGCAGACACCAACTCCTCTGGAAGCCGGGCCAGGGAGCTCCAAACAGAACTGTCATCTCTAACCCCTCAACTCCAACCACCTGGTGCTTATTACCTCAGGGCTGAGCTCCCCATTTCCCACAACTAATTTCCAACCCTACCTTCTCCATGGCTTGCTTTGAAAACCTTCCCACATCTGCTCCCTTTCCTGCCATTTCTCCTTCCTCCATCTTAGAATCCTAGGCTGACTTTGGTAGTTAAGAGAAACCTAGGTTTAAATTCCAACTCTGACTTTTGGCAAATCACTTAACCTCTCTACGCCTCCTCAGTTTCCCCATCTGTAAAATGGAAAAATAAGATTGACACCTACTTCATAGAGTTGTAAAGATTTAACAAGATCATGATGTATATCACTTTGCCCAGCACCTGGCCCACAATAAGCATTTAATTCTAGCTGCTATTTTATTACTATTGATCATCTAGCTTGGTTCCACGGATGGACTGTGGCAGGTTTGTAAACGTCACAAAAGTTTAATCAAAAGTTGTTTTTGTATTTTCCTGTTTTTCTGGAGAGAAGTTGCCTAGCTTTCATCATCTTCTCACCTGGATGTTTAGCCCAGATGTTAAAAAATAATAATAATAATAATAATAATAATAATAATCAAATTGTTTTAAAAATGACCTTTAGTTCAACCCAAATGGGGAATCAGAGGTACATAGGGGGGATGGGATTAGCTCCAGCAGACCCAAGGTTAGACCCAGGAGTTCTGTCCCCCAGGCCACACTTCCTTCCACCAGTCCAAGCTGGCTCTTCATTCTTGCCTGCTCAGCTGTGGCAGCCTCCCGGTGGGCTCCCCACCTCCAATTGCCTCCACCGAATCTCCTCCACCTAGTGCCAGATTCATCTTCAAATCCCGTTCTTGTGACCCTGTGTCCCTACCCCGAAACCTTTTATAGCTCCTTACTGCTGACGACAACACCAAGGCCTAGGTCTTTGGCCTGACTTTCAAGGACTTTCACAGCCAGTCCTGGCCCCTGCCAATCTCCTCACTGTTCCAGCTCATCTGGTCAATGGGGCTGACTTCTCCCTCTCCTTTCTTCCCCTCCCCACAGTCTCAACACCACCCACACATTCACCCAGTCCTGGACAGATTCTGCCCCTTTGCTCAATCACACAGTGTCTCAGGCTCGGCCTGCTGCCCCCGCTCTGCCCTCAGGCTTGCCCCTGCGTCTAGCTGCTCTCTCAACTCACCCTGGCCAGGCCAGGCCAGGGGATGCTGACTGCAGCTCTGGCTCTGGATTCCAGGCCTCTGGCCCTGCTCTCCAGGTCAGTTCCACCTCTGGGCACTGGATTACCTTAGCCACTGCTCACACCCACCCCTCCCTCCAGCTAACTAAATTGCCCTCCTCTCTGTCCCAGGGAGTCACAGGGCAGCAGCCAGCATAGAACTATCCTCAGAGTCCTGACTCCTAGGTCAGATTCCCCTCCTTGAAACTCAGTGTCCTCATCTATAAGATGGGGACAGCAATGCCTATACCTCCCCCTTAAGCTCATGAAGAATAAATGCCTTGTCAGCTGGAAGGCTGGGGAAGGTGTTTTTCCTACTAAAACCTGCTACACAAATAATACTAATATTAGCCTCACTTACCAGTTTATTTTAAATTGCAACAACCCCACAACCCTGGCACTTATCACTGTCTAACAAACCAGATATTTTACTTATTTTTGTGTAAACTGTTTCACCCTCTAAATGTAAGCTCCTAGAGGGCAGGGATTTTTATTTTGTTCCTTGCTATATCCCTTAGAAAAGTACTGGGCACCAAGTATACTCTCAATATTTGAGAAATGAATGAATGAATGAATAAAGGGCTTGCAATGTGCCGGACACTATGCTGAGCACTTTTCACAGATCTGCTCATCTTAGGAGCTGGGTACTATCATCATCCCTCATTTTGAAAATGAGATAGAAAGTGACCCCCTGGATCACGTGGTGAGAAGCAGCCTGGCTAGGATTTGACCCCAAAGCCTGTGGTCTTGACCACTCTGCTCTTTCTGTCCAGATGGGGGGTAATTTCCCTGTCTGCAAAATGGGGGTAACCCTCTCAGCCATTGACTCCATTGGCTCCCACCACTCAGCCCTGCAAGCCATGTTACTCACTCCCACCGCAGGGCCTTTGCTGATGCCGCTTGCCTGCCTGCGCTGCCCTGGCTCATCCTTTCATCTCTGCCCTTTTCTCAAGAGCTGCCTCTTCTGGGAAGCCTTCCCTGCTCACTCCCTTCCCTGAGCTCCTGGCTCCTGCCTTATTTATTGCTGGGAAAACCTACTTGGGGAGCAAATGCTGACTTGGGCTATTGTTTGTTTCCTGAATTTGGAGGACTTGCTCCTCTGCCCTTTTCTTTCTACTTCCTCTGTCCCTCTCTTGGCTAGGTGTCTGCCTTCTTCCTCTGCTGGATCACTGCAAGGAGCTCCCACCACATCTGTGAATCAGGCTTACAGCTCTGTGGTTATGAGCATGGCTTCTGAGTCTCTCAAACACCAGCTCCACCCTCCACTGAACCTGTCACTACACCTCTGTGGATCTGGGTCCAGTCTGCAAAATGGGGGTAACAAGAGCAGCTGCCTCGTGAGCTAATGCACCTGGCACATAGTAAGCACCCAGTAAATATCAGCCCTTATTGTTTCCATCGCACTTTGTTGTGTCACTCATCCCTGTTCTAAAAGCCTAGCCTCCTCTCTTCCTCCTCCTTGAACAGACCCCTCTCCCTCCAGAATACGAGGATGATAAGATTGTGCGTATGTTGGCCCCTTACCATATTTAGTTACTAGAAACATCCCTGACACCCAGCAGGCGCTTGATAATGCTTTGGGATGAATGAATGAACTAATTTAGTCCCCACCACACCCTGTGGGTGTAGACTATTTTACTAGACCCATTTGACAGGCAGGAGGCAAGGCCCAGAGATTCCAAAACTGGGACTCCAGAGCTCGAAGATCTCGTAGTTTCTCTCTTTTGAGCCTCACAGAAGCCTACAAAATCAGTGCCATTATTGTTACCACTTGACAGATGAGGAAAACTGAGGCTCAGAGGAGTCAAGTAACTATGGTTACATGGCTAATTTGTCCTGGAGCCAGGATTCAAAGTCCAAACTCTTTCAACTACATCATATTTTTCGTGTTTTCTCCCATTGTCTTAAACAATTGTTGATGACTGTTCACACATATCTACCTTGCTTTTCCAGTTAGACAGCAAGCTCCCTGAGGGCACAGTCTGAAGCCAGCCCTTCTATACCCCCCTCCCTGGGCCAGCACTGTAGAGACATGGGCCATGCTCCCCAGAAGCTCCCCAACCACTGAGCTGAGCCCTCTTGACAGGCATACCCTGAGGCGCTGCCTGTTTCCCACATAGCCCAATTTGTGGGCTACATCTGCCCCATCAGACTCAGTGCTGGCGAGCAGGGCTGGGTCTCCCCCTCAGTCTGGACTAGAGGCTCCCCAAAGATGCCATCTCTTTGGGAATTCAGGGCTCTCATCTCCCACTTGGGGCATTAAGGGAGCAGGATAGCATGGTGGTACAGAACAGACACTCTGGGTCCCTATGTTCCAAGTTCAAAAGCTGGTTCCACCAGTTACTGGCTGTGTGTCTTGGGCAAGTCAGATAAGTCAAGCCTTTCCCCACAGCTAACCCAGCAATCTCCCAGCTGGCCTTCCACCCCTTGGAAAAGGAAGGGGATCTAGTGGCAGCAAGTTATGATAGGTGATTACCTGCCATTAATTAATTAAAATAAACAGCAAATTAAGTACAGTAAAATTAAAATAGCACAGGAAATTAATTCTCTACCAGCCCCACCGCGCAGGTAAGTTGTTTAAAGGGCCCCTTGCAGCCAGAATCCAGGGCAGCTGGGGGGGGGGGTGGTCACTGGGACCCGCCTTATACCATGACTCCTGGCAACCCCAAATATCCATGGCAGAACCCAGCTACCCACACACACTCACCTGGCCCTGCCACTCACAATCGGCCCTAGGGGACTCCAAGCTCTGGACCACTCTCCTAAACCCAAGCCCTGCTCCCTGGTCAGTGGGCAGGGAGGATGCTGACACCCTCAGGGCCAGGCTTTGGGCACTTGTGTCCTCCTGGGCACATGACCCATGTCTACCCCTTCCCCCTCCCTGCGTCAGAGCAGGAGTGAAGAGGGTCCTTGGCCTCTCTTCTGGGTCCCTTCTGGGGCTTGGAGTCAGATCCTGGCAAAGACTCCTCCCCTCTGTGGTAAGTTCCTGGCCCCTCGTTTGAAGTGCCCAAGAACTGCCTCTGTGGACTCTTCACTTTGCTCCTTTCTTTTGCTCAGAATGTTCAGGAAGAAAGCATAGCTGAGACCCAGAATACAGCCCCCTGGATGTGATGCCAGAATACCTTCCTACACAAGACTAATGCCTCACCTCACAGATGGGGAAACTGAGGCCAGGGAGGGGGAGGCATTTGTTTACAGTCGCCCAATGGCTTAGTGGCAAAGCATAGAACAGAATCTCTAACGGGCACATTCCATGTTACCAGCAAATCATTGGATTTCTCGAATGCAGCTCAGCTCCACTCTGACCCTCACTCAGTCTGACAAAGTCTCGATCTTGAACTCCATCCCATAGCTCCCCATTTTTGTGTCCCACAGGCCAGCTAGATTAGACTCCCCAACCATGCTCTGAGTTTCCTGCCTTCTGGCTGTTGGTCACACAGTTCCCTCCACCTGAGGCTCCTTCCCCAACCTCTCTGCCTGCCCCTTTCAGGTCCAGCCCAAGGCCAGTTCCCCTATAAGTCATTCAGGGGCCTTGCAGGTGATACCTATCCTCCTTTAAGCTCCCAGGGTGCTGTGCCTCCCAACTCCAACCCTGACCTTCTCTGCTATCTGTGTGAGCTGTGGTTATCTGTGCCAGATCTGTGAGCTTTCTGAAGCTCAGACTACGTCACCTCTGGGCCCCAGCCCCTGGCTCAGTAGGTGTTCAGTAAATCTCCTCGTCTCACTCGCCAGGTCCAACTGATAACTGACAATAAAGGCTAGCATTTCCTGAGCACTTACTATAAGCTCGGCACCTGCACAGTCCCACCCTCACATGACGGACCTAGCTCATTGAGGTTGTGTGAATTTCCTGAGGTCATGCAGCTCTGGAACCTGAACCCCATGGGTCCATGCTCCTAAATGAATCTCTTCTCCATCCTGCTCACCTTTTCTGGGTCAGCCCACCATCACTTCCCACCTGTACCACTCAAGCCTCTTCCCTGCCTTCGGTTTCTCTCCATCCTAGCCCTGTCATTAAAGACTTCCCAAGACCCTTGTGGCCCACTGGACCCTGAGCATGGAATCTGAACTCTGTGACGTTGGACCTCTGCAGCTCCTTCTCTGGTCTCTGAGCATCACCTCATTTTCCCAGCATACCATATGTTTATGCACTTCCAGGCTTTGCACATGCTCTTCCTTCGGCCTGGGTGGCCCTCGCCCCATCTTTCCTCTTGTGAACTCCTACGCATCCCTCAACATCCAAGATCAAGGTTACCTTACAATCTAGTCAGAAGACACAGGCAACAAACTAACAGGCTGACTGCAAAACTGAGAGCTCTGTGAGGGAAAGGCCTGTGTCTGTCGCGGTCACCACAGGACCCCCAGCACTTACCCCATAACTGATGCTCAATCACTATTTGCTGAGTGAATGAGTGACTGCTCCATACCTAAGTGCTGACTAAACAGAGAAACAACGAATGCACATGAGGCCACAGCACGCGGGGCCAGGGGTAGAGGGGAAGGGACGGAGGCCAGGAGGCCAAGGAGGCGGTGGAGGCAGTGGCAGATCCTGGCTGAGGCTGCTCTGCTGCACTCTTGGCAGAGGGAGTGAGTGTGAGAGACAGAGGAAGGGAAGTGATGGTGCGAGCGAGGCTCTGAAAGCATGTGTGTGCGTGCGGGCGCGTGTGAGGAGGAGGTGAGGATGCATGCGGGGGAGTGTGTGTCTTACAGTGGGGGGGGGGTCTGTATGAGAGAAGGCTGTGGGTATGTGTAAGTGTGCAGGTGAGAGGGGTGTGTGCCTTACATGTGTGCACGCCACGGAGGTTGTACATGTCTGCTGGAGAGGGGGGAGGAGTGATTGAGAAAGACAGCAAGAGGGGGGGCACAGGAGGGATGGGGGGCTATGAGTGAGAGACTGTGAGTGTGTGGGCGTGCAGGGGGTGTTGTGAGCATGTGCGGGGGGAGATGGTGTGCCTGTGAGTGGCTCCAATGGGGAAGGAAAGGTAGCAGATGTCAGGGTTCTGCCGAGGGTGTGGCTGCCACGGCCTCAGCCACAGGCTCGGTGCCAGAGGTGGGGGCTGGCCCTGGGCCCAGAGGGGTGGGGGGGGCGGGGGCTCTGACAGAGCAGAAGATTCCTCAGAGTCCTCCCCGGAGCCACAGGCACCAGATTACCACGTCCCCAGGCAAGGAGGTCGAGAAGGAGGCCCAGATGTGCGTGCACCTCTACATCTGTCCACGGCAAAACCTCTGGACATTTATGTCTTTGTCTGTGTCCGGGTGTGCATGCCTGTGCTTGTGTGAGCACTGCCGGCTGTGTGTCTGCGCCTGTCTTTGTCTGTGTACCTGGGCCTTTGTCTCGATGCGTGTGGCTGGTGGCCCCTGCCTGTCCGCATGGCCGTGCCTCGTCTGGTGGCTGTCTCTGAGTGTAGCTGCGTCTAAGCAGTGGGTACAAGCACCCGCTGGCCTGCCTGGGGGTCCATGTGGCCCCGGCGTGAGCGAAGGAATGGTACGTTTTTGAGGCTGTGAGTCTAGCTCTTGGAGTATCTAAGTGTGAGTGTGTGTTTGTGTCTCTGTGTGTGACCCTAGGCTATGTGTAGTGGTATGGGAGTACTTGTCTGTGTCTATGTGACATGCGTTTGTGAGACCAAGGATATGTGTGCCTCGTGTGTGTGTGTGTGTGTGTGCGAGGGGTTTGTCACAGACTGGTGAGCAAGTTAATCTCAGACTCCGTGACACATGGAATAAAATCACGCTCCCATAATGGGATCATTCGTCTTCCTGTCCAAGGAGAGAGCCAACTCTTCACCCTCCGCCCTAGGGGAGCAGTGGGGCCAGGGCCAGGCATGGGCCCCCACCGGGGCCCCCTTCTGGCCTCCGCAATCCCCCCACCCCCTCCTCTGCCTCACTAGACCCGTTCTGCCTCCAGAGTGCCCTGGTACCCACTGCCGGCTGGGCTCGGCTCCAGGACATGTGACCGGGCCTTGGAGGCCTGTCCTGGGCCCCCCAGCCCCACCCACTGTCGAGGAGGGCCCTACCCTGGGAGGGAAGGGGGGTGCAGGAAGGAATCTTTGGGCCCCTCCTCCTCCCGGAGGGGAGGGATGAGCTGCAGGCCCGGCCGGGATTTTCCATCTCTCAGCAACAAGATTCCTGGTGAGCAGGCTGTGGGGTTTGGCAGGGTGCCTGCTGGAGACCCGCCCTCACCCGCCAGGACGCCCGGGTCCCCGGGGCCAGGCAGCAACGGCTTCCCTGGGGAGCTGGGAGGGCCCCAGAACTCTAGTCTACTGCTGCCTGGGCCTGTGGGAAAGCCAGACCCTTCCAGGTCCCTGCCCCCAAACACAGATGGCTCCCCGGCCCCCCAGGGCAAACCACCACCCTTTCTCGGGCCTCCCCCAAGCCTCAGCCTTTGCTTCAAAAATCCTTCCCAGGCCAGGCACCCAGCACTACCCACTCCTGCCTGAACCTCAGCACACACCCAGCCTAGGTGCTGGACCTCCCCTCTGGGTTTGAGGGCCCCAAGGGCAGGGCTGCAATTCTCCCCCTCAGACTGGGGCTTCTGAGATGAGGCTGAATGTCCAGCATCTGCTAAATCCCTCTTGGTCTTAGGTCTCCTTCCCGAGTTGAGGGTTTCAAACCCTAAGTTGGGGAAACTGAGGTAGTGAAGCCCTCTGCCCTATCTGCCACTATCAATCAGAGGCAAAATCCAGTAGTCTGGACACACTGTCTTAATCTGCCCAATAGCAGCAGCTACAACTCTTTCTTCCCCATGGTGGGAGGGGAGTGCAATTTCAGGAGGGGGACATCAGGCGGAGGGAAAAGAAAATGGGCAAGTGGGGCCCTTCAACTCCCAGCACCTTGGAGGAGCAGCTAGAGAGCAGGTTTGGTAAGAAATTAAGGCCGAGGAAGAGGCAAAGCGAGATGCTCCAAGATTTATGAGCCTAATTCTTCTCCCTTAAATTCACCTCCAAGCCCCCCAGCCCCAGCCTGGCCCCTCCAGGGCCATTCTGTGGCCCCAGGCCAATGTCAAGGCTCTGGCCCATCCATCAGCTGTTACCAGGGAGTTTCTACCCAAGTGGGTTTCAAAGGGTGGGGCTCAACTGACACCAGAAGCCCAGATTGATGGGGAGGGGACATGGCCCTAAGGAAGCAGCCAAAAGCCCCCAGCACCCTCCCTGGAGCTTGGAGCTCAGGGCCCCAGGGAAGAAACTAGGCTGGTGGGTAGGATCCAGAAAGAGGTAGCCTCCCAGCCCTGGCACCACACCCAGCCCCGCCCTTTCAACAGGCCAGGAGACCTGGGATCCCAAGAGGCACTGGAGCTGGCAGGCCTGTGACCTTGGTGGTTGCTACTCCCCTCTGGGCCTCAGGCTCGCCACTGCACAACGCAGGGAGTGGCTCTGATATCTTAGGTCCCCCCTTTAATTCAGCCCCCTCAACATGAAGCCTTGCCCTCTCCCCATTCCAAGAGTATCACCCAGAGTCTAGGCTAGATGGGGTGAGCTACAGCAGCCACCCAGGAGTCCCTGAAGCCTCCCAAGCCAGAGCTGAAGGGCTTGTGGTGACGACTACCTTCCACCACACGTCCATTTGACAGAAGAGTGAAACTGAGGCCCAGAGAGAGGGTCTGGAGTTGCATGAGGACCACATTCTACTGGTAGAGTGGTTAAGAACATGGGCTCTGGGGACAGAAAGACCTGGGTCAAAATCCCAGCTGCACCAGTAACTTGTAGTCCCTTGCCTTCTCTTGGCCTCCAATTTCTCATCTGTAAAATGGGGTAATACTACCTCCCTCACAGGACTGTTGAGTGGAAATGAGAACATGCATGTAGAGGGCTTGCCACAGCACGCAACATGGGTAGTGATCCTGGTTGTGGTTAGTATTAATGGAAGGCCAAGTGGCTAGCAGGGAAGGGGAGAAGGGATCCAGGCCGATCTCATCCTCAGCCAGGCCAGGACCCCTGGGGAACTCAGCCCAGGAGGGCCCGTCAATGTCCTCGCAGCCCCCCAGCTGTCTCTCCTATTCGTCAGAGGCCTCTCATTAATGAGCCTGGGCACCTGCCCCTCCAAATGGACTAAGCCTCATTAGTATCTTAGCCCCAAGCTCTGAGCCCAGAGTCTATGCTTGTGCACGCACATGACCGTGGGGAGGTGGGGGCTGCAACAGGCCTCCAGCCAGGAGACAGCATCCCCGCCAACCACACCCCCTGCCTGTCATCCACAGGGCCCGTCACCACCCAGCTTGTCACCTGCCTGCCTTGCACCCGCGCCACCTGTCACCCACCCAGCTCGTCACCCACCCAGCCCATCACCTGCACCACCTGTCACCCACCCGGCCTGTCACTGGGGCCGCCTGATAAGCATCTGGGTGGGGGACAAGCGATGGGAGGGAGACCACAGGGTTGTGGAGCTGGGGGCCCCAGAGACCCTGTGGGACCCCCACTTCAGCTCGGCATCCTGCGGCATCGCCATGGCAACCTCTCAGCCGCAACCACTTTCCCAAACATCCTCTCCCCCCCACACCCCCCAGGCCCTGCTCTTAGCAGAGCTGAAGCTGAGAAGAGCCTGAGTGACAGCAGAATGGGGCAGGAAGGAGGGGGTTCATCAGCTGGCTGGCCCTGGGCAGCCTTCCGCCTCTCTGGACTCGGTTACCCCATCTGGAAAATGGAGGGGCTGGAATGCGGGAGGCCGCTGTAGAGCAAGCCATCCTGCTCCAGCTACCATTTAACCTGTGAGGATTGTGGGATGGGTTCTCCCCTAGTCCTTTGCTCCAGCCCAGCCCAGAGAGGCTGGGCCCCTAGTCCAAGCCCACACAGCAGAAGGCAAAGAACAGTGTGGAAGGGAGAGGGGCTCTGCGTTGGGACTGCCAGCTGGAGACAGCATACTGGGTGACCCAAGGTGACCGGGGAATGAGTTGGCCCCCACCTTGGAGCTACATTATTTATAAAACCCAGAGCTCAAGGCTGAGCAACAGCTGCGGTGCTGCCCCTCCAAGGGGCACATGCCATGATGGAATGGAGACAACAGGCCTCCTCATCGAAGGCCTCTGGGGTCCCCGGCTCCCTCCAGGGCTGGCTGAGGCAGGAGCTGAGGTGGGAAAGGGGCAGCAGCTCCCTCCCTCCCCACCCCCTCTCCTCTCCTCTCCTCCAGGCAGGCAGCTATAGGATTACTTCTGCATGACTGCCCGCTCCACGGGGTTCCAGAGACCCTCCTGCCTGCAGCAATCTTTAAAATTCCTCCAGCCCAGCCTCACTCCCTTTCTCCTGCAGTGAATGCTCCCGTGTCTACTGCAGTGTGCCCGCTGCCACCGCTGCTGCCACAACCACCACTACCCCCAAGTGGGCCGGGGTTCAGGTCCCTGGTGCCTGTGGGCAAAGACGGACCCGTCCTTGGGGTGTAGCCCTCAGAACCCTGAGGCCCAGGCCCTGGCCCATCCCCACTGGACCCTGGTGCTGGTCCAGGTCCACAGCCCGTGGCTGAAGCTGAGGTTGACATGTCATTTGTCCCAAGGCATATGGGCACATACCTGCAAACACACCTACCTGGTAGATCTCGGCATGCCTGCCCATGTCCTCTGCTGCCAGAACCTGCTTGCCTCCACCTCTGCCCTGACTCCCACCCCATCCCACAACATCAATCCCTGCTACCCCTGGGGTGGGCAGCCAGCTGGGCCAGGCCAGCACCTGGGCTCCCAGGGCACAAGAGGCAGGCAGAAGATCGAGCCACTGAATTTTTTAAGGCCCTAATGGAGCCTGCATCCCACGACTTGCTGGACTGGGACATAGGTGATATCTTGGGGGCCCCTCCCACAGGTCTTGGGGGTCAGGAGAAGCCCTCTATGAGCCTTCCCCCAGCAAGAGAAGAGGCACAGGGACCCCTGGGAGAGAGATGGGATTCAGGGCCTGTGAGTGATACCCAGTGACCCCCCCGCCCCAATTCCTCCAGTCCTAGTGCAGGCAGAAGCAGCTCAGCCTCTAAATCACTCCCCTCATGCTGCCCTCTGAGGCGGATTCTGTGCATCTGTAATTAGGGGGTGGAACAGATGGTGGAGATTCCGTTTAAAATCATGCATCTAGTAAAGTAACCTTCACTGTCGGAACTGACTCCCTGGGAGACCAACCCCGCAGCCAGATTGAGGGGGGCATCTCAAACCAGCACCTTCTCCATTCTTTTCCTGAAGCCCCAGGCTCAGGGTCCCTCTCAGGTGGGTCAAGGAGTGGGGGGATCTGGCAGGCACCTAGGAAAGTGCAGGCTGGGCGTAACTCCCCCTACCCACCCCATCCCTCCAACACACATGCCAGAGCCAGGGCAGATATGGGAGCTCAACGTTCTTGGCTGATAGACTGGGGTTGCCTGGGTGCAAAGGGGCTCTGTCTTACCCCCAAATAGGCCCAGAACCCCAAGTCCAGCCTAGGGTGCCCAGAGCACAGGGTCTTGGGTAGGGCAGCTTTGAACCAGATGTACAGCTTCACTGTCCAGGAATGAAAGGGCTGAGGCAGTGAGGGGGGTAGAGATACCTCCCCAGGCAGAGGAGGCTCTAGGAAGTGTGAGGGGGACAGGGATGGGGACTGAGAGAACTCACAGGAGTGAGCAAGTGCGAGTGGAAGAATGAGGTCGTCTGGGTGGGTGTCTGGGAGAGGGGAACGGAGGAGAGAAAGGTGGGGTGGAGGGAGCAGTGATGCAGGTCACTGTGGAGGGAGGGAGCACAGGAATGTACGGTGGGTAGGAGGGAAGGCTGCCGAAGAACTGTGCCGAGTGGGGCATGTGACAGGGTGTATGGGGGGGGGTCCCGGGGGTGCGGGGAGGAGCTGCCTGTGAGCTCTGAGGGGTGAATGGGTACAGGACTATGACTGAGCTGAGGCCGGGTGTTTTCAAAGCCTTAGCCCAGTGGTGTCTGTGTTTGGAGATGTGTAGGGGCTGTCTCTGGGCCTCAGATGGTTGAGGAAAGTCCTGGGAGCTGTGGTTGAGACTGTTTGGGGAGGTGTTGGGAACTACGGGAGGACTGTCTGCTTGAGGAGGTGCTGGGATCTGACCAACAGGAGAGAGAGTGTGTGCCTGGGAAGGCATTAGAAGCTGTGGAGACATTGTTAGGAGACATACTAGAACTGAATCTACGCTGTGTGTTTGAGGCAAATGTTGTGGCTACAGGGGATGTTTGAGAGGGTGCTGGAGCAGTGTGTGCATGTGTCTATTTGGAAAGGTGTAGGGGGTACACAGGTGTTTGGAGAGGTACTGGGCTGTAGCTGGGGGAAATGTTAGGCTACAAGGAGCATGTATGTTTGTCTGGGGCGATGCTGGGAGCGCCGAGTGTCTGAGCTTGTGGGAATGTATTCCAGCTGTAGCTGCATCCTGGATGTACCTGGCAAGTGCTGGGGTTATAGTGGGAATTGATGTTTGAGGATGTGCTAGCTTTGTGTGTGTGTGTGGGTGTGTCAGGGTGTTTGGGGATGTATTGGGGTCATGAAGTACTGGGTTTTGATCAAGTATGAGGCCTGTAATTGATGTGCTTGGAAAGGTATTGTGGCTGCATCAGGCGTTGGGGGGAGAATTGGGGCTGTGTTTCTGGAAAGGCTACTGGGACTTGGATACCTGTACCGGTCTGGGAGGCGTTGGAGTGAAAGAAGGGCTGTGGGTTTGAGAGTCTAGAAGATGTGCATTGGGTATTAAAGGCCTCTGTATTGGGGAAGGTCAGAGTGGGTCCCTGATGGTGGACATGTGGTGGGGGCCAGCAGGGCGACGTGTGGGAAGGGAGTGGGGGTGGTGCGACTGGGTGTGCTGGGGCTGCGGGGGGGAGGGGCGGCTGGCTGCAGGGAGGTGGGTATGGGGAGGTGCCCGGGCTCTGGTGAGTAAGGTGGTTGTGGAGGTGGGGCTGTGTGTGCGCAGAGCAGTTGTGTGTCTAAGGAGGTCCTGGAGCTGTGAATCTATATGTGAGGAGGTTATATATTTACGGAGGTTGGGGGCTGCAGTTGGGTCCCTGGGTCAGAGAGGTGTGGAGGCTGCAGGGTGGGAGTGGATGCTCCTTTAGGGTGATGAAGGGCAGTGCCCTGGCCTCTGCTCAGGGGCCCAGGCTGGGGACTGTCCACTGGAACGCCTCGGCCCTGTGCTGGGACAGCGAGACCGCCAGTCCATCTGTCTCAGCCTGTGCCCAGGCCTGAGGAGCAGAGCCGCCTCCTCACTCCCTGGGGGGGCAGCAGCGGATCCCAGCCCACCCATCTGCCTTCAGATGGTCCAGGCAGGAGCTCAGCGAAGCTGCCTGGAGGGTATCACTGTGTTTGAAGAGGCAAGGCTGGGGGGAGGGGGGCCTGCAAGGCAAACAGTTCTCCTGGAGGCTCCTTTGAAAACCACTGACGCCAGGAAAGGAAGAGGGAGGACAGGGGAGGGTATGTCTGTCCTTGTGCCTCTGTGGGGGTCAGTGCCCAGCTGTGAGCCCTGGAGCCCCTACCCATGCGTTTGTGCTGATGGCCTTGGAGAACACACCCCCAAACCTCACCACCTCACACACAGTTACATCCTTATATGCACAATCCCCCCCATCCACAAGCCCCCCACACCCTCACACACCCACACACCATCACACACAGAGCTTCACATATGCACACCCCATTACACACACTCCTGTCAGATACCCCCACACACACTCTGCAAAACCCATGCACAGTCACACACGCCCATCTTACAAGCACACCTGTCATACACACACATGCACAGGTACATACCTGACAAATAGCTATCACACGTGCCATCTCACACACCCACACAACTCTATACACTGGGATCTCCCTGTCAGACCCATACACTATCCCGCTTGTGCCCAGTCTCTCACATACCGGAGACGCTCGGCGTCCTTATACTGGCACATGCTTGCACACACACCACCTCTCACCAGCTTTCACACCACCCATTTCCGTGTCCAGCCCCAGGCCAGGAGGGTTCCCACCAGCTGAGAGGGCCTCCTGCCTCCCCACCCTGACGGCTGAGTCAGAAGGAGGGGGGCATGCCAACCCACCCACCCCCACCCCAGACACCACTGCTCCCTGGGAGCCCTGTTCCTCGCCCCCAGAGAAGCGAACCCTGTCTCAGCTCTGGTGTGACTACCACTGCCTCTGTGAGGGTGCGGCTTTGTGTGTGACTGCATCTCCTGAGACCCCTTGACAGGGCCTGGCTGTCACCACCTGTGTGGGCAACACCGCCACAACAGGCTCACCAGTTGTGTTTGTGAGATGCAGGGTGGGTGTGAGGATGGAGATGTGCACGTCACAAAGGGTGTGTGTGTGTGTGTGTGTGTGTGTGTGTGGCAGGGCATGCATAGACAGGTGTGAGTAGGGAGAGTACATTTACACCAGTAGGCACATACCCGCTGAGCGTGACAGGATATCTTCTGAGGAGGAGATGTGTACATTGTACAGAGGGGTCAGGGCTAGCAGCGCTCAGCAACTCCCTCCCCCACAAAAAGAAGAGCCGGCAGGAGGGGTCTCTGGGACACGTCCCTCTCTCTCTCCATGACCTCTTTAGCAGCTGGAAACTGAGCCGGGGGTGGAAGGAATGGAGACTTGGCTGGCCTGGGGGGGTTGGGGAGGGAAGTGGGAGAAAACACCTTCCAGATTCTCATCAAATCCCTGTTTGTGGTTTGCAGCCTCAAGTCTCTCCTCTCTCTCCTGCTCTGTCTGGGTTTCCCCTTTTCTTTCTCTTTCCATCTCTCAATTTCTCCTCATCTCTCCTTCTCCCATCTCAGTCACCCTGTCTCCCTCCTTGCTCCTCCCTGTCTCCTAATCTCTGTCTCTTCCCCAAGCCCTTCCATTTCTCTGACTCCTCCTCTCTCTACCAGCACCTCTGTCTGTCCATCTCTTCCTGTCCCAGTCCATCTGTCCATCTCCATCCGCCTGTGAGTGGGTGTCTGTCCATCTGTTCCACCACCCATCTGGCTGGCTGGCTGTGTTAGTCCTCCTAAGGGTACCCACTCACTCCCCAAGGCCCCCTCCTCCAGGTCAGCAAAAGGCCTCTCCTGGCTCAGGGGATGGGAAGGGGGTGCAGAATGGCATCTTCTGGAAGCTTCAGTAGCAGCTGGGCTGAGCTGGGAGTTCGGGGCCAGCCAGCTGTAGAAGCAGCCCCTCCCCTGGGCTCTGAGGCCAAGGACCCCAGAGCAGAAAGAGGAGAAAGCACGGCCTTGCTGCAGCTGAGTTTCTGCGTGGGGGGTAGGGAGGTAGGTGCTCACTTCACCCTTACTTTACCGTTCCCTCAAAGCCAGGCCCTGCAGGAGAGGGGTCTTCAGTGCCCATCTTCCTCATCCCCTAGCCCATGGAAGAGAGGCTGGGATCCAGGAGGGAGGGCCAGGGGAGGCCAGGCCTTGGGGGGAAGGAGGTGCTGGGAGCCACAGCTTCCTGTCAGCTGGGCCAGGGGGGCTCCTTCCCCCTCCCTTCCAGGCAATCCCAGGGGATTCCTCCTGCTCTGGTCCCAGTTCCAGGCATGAGGGGCTGCACAGGCATTTCCTTGCCAGCTTCCACTGGGGACAGCTTCCACCCGGCTTCCCCAGAGCCTGGCGGGGATCACACCAGTGCCACCCCCAACAGTGGAGGCTGATTCTGGGCAGGTGGGGACCCTGGCCCTGTCTAGGCACTGGCCATCCAGAGAGACCCAGGCAGCCCACCTCCCGCTGCACCTCACCCACACACAATGAGCGCCAGCACCCACTGCAGCCCCCACTGTCGTGACATGCACATCGGAAGGTTCTACAGGGATCCCTCCCCGCGGAGATCCATACCCCACCTTGCCTGGGCGGCAGGCTCCAACAGTGCCCCCCCGACAAAGGCAGCAGCTGGAAACCGCATTCCTCAACACCCCCCCTGGGCCGCTCTGCCCCTACTCCCTCTCTGAGCATGGCTCACAATCCAAATCCCACAATGGATGGAGAACCCGAGGTGCAAAAGGTCATCCCTCCTGACCCCCTGGAGTGGGATCATAAACAAGGAATGGGGAAAGAAAGGGGCACTGTGGGGCAGAATCTGGCTCCTTCCCGACCTGCCATGGGCAAAGTCCACACTGGCTGCGCCCTCTGCATGGAGCTACCTGGGCCAGGGCCAGGGGCTGGCTCCCTCCCTCTCCAGCTCTCCTTGCCCCTGCCTGGGCCCCCCCCCTTTCTGAGCAGCCCTCCCTGCTCTCTCCCTCCGGCTCTGGCTCTCTCATCCTCAGCTCTTGGAAGCCTGACTCACTGTTTCCCCTCCTCTCTCCTCTCCCTCCCTCTCTCTCCCGGCAGCAGCGCCTCCCCCTCCCCTGGGGGGCTCTGGCCACAAGGGTGCCTGTCTCCTCCTCTCCCCAGGCCCCGGCCCCCCCACTCCTCACCCAGGAGGCCCCCTGCAGCTATCCCAGTTCTCTACCTACAGTGAGGGAGAGCGCCAAGAGCCTAGCCCCCAGGCCTGGCCCTGCCCAGTGTCTCTGGGACCCCAAGCCAAGGGCTCCCCTTGCTACACTTGCTTTCCCCCTCTGGTCAAACAAGGTCGGGGGAGGCCCAACCAGATGATGCCCCTAGTGCCTCTGGCGACCTGACTATTCCCTGCTTTTCCAACCCAGCTGCCACCTGGCGCAGGGCACCAGCAACCTGTGGGTGCTGTAGCTGCCTTAGGCTCCGCCTCCAGGTCCCAAGAAGAACTCGGCTCTATCCCTAGCCATTTGGGGAAGGCAGAAAAAGGCCCTGGGCCCCCCCCCCCCCCCCGGCAGGAGCAGAAGTTAAATGACCCCTGCAATGGCCCTGTCTCCTCTTTTCCCTCCTCCTGTGGGAGTCTCCCCCTCTTGTTCTTGCCCCACCTGTCCTCCTCCCTCTTCCCAGAGACATCTGTTTGTCTCTCCTCCAAAAACAACCCCAGCACGGGGAAAGCCCTCAGGACCCCTCACTTCTGGTCACGGGGGTGAGGAATAGGATAGGACGGGGCCTTCTGGGCCCCCTGCACCCCGCCTCCGGGGCTGTGACCCTGGTTTTCCTCCTTGCCTGTTTCTCCCCCGCCTCTCATCAGAGATGGCCTGTCTCCATCTTTCCTGTTCCCTGCCTCCATGTGGCTGTCTGGGTCGCTCTCCTCCCCGCCCCCACCCTCCTGCTCTCTCCCTGGGGGGGGCCCATCTGCTGGCATTAGCAACAATGTTACCCTTGCTCCCCCCTACAGTCCCAGCTCCACCCCATTCTGGCTTCCTGCTCCCCCCTCCCTCTGTCCCAAGAGGCCCAGGGGCCCAGAGATAGAGCTGGGCTCCATCCCATAATAGTGAGTCTGCTTGACCTCGCCTGGGCAGACGAGAAGGGTCTGGGCATCTGGTATGCAGGGATGGCAGCTCCTTGTTCTTGGGTGGCTGGCATGAGACACAGAGCTCTGTTTCCATACACATACACGCAAGGATGAAGCTGACCTGGGGCGGGAGGGTGGTGGGGGGACGGAGGGGATTAGGTGGGGGACGGGAGAGTTCAGGTTTATCTGGAGAAAGCCCCTGTCCAATGGGGAACAGAGGCACAGAGGAGGAACAGTTCAAAGTCAATGCTCCAGGCTGGTTCGAGAGTAAGCAAAGTCCCTCTGGGACTCTTGCCAATCTAGACCAGCAAACCGCCCCCCCACCCCCACCCCAATGTCTCCTGCCAGGGACAGGGACAGTCTGCTCCTCAAGCCTCCAGCACAGACACAACAATCAGGTAGAAACACCATCCTTTAATCTCCTTTAGAATCCAATTCCCATCTCCCCACAGTACACCTCCACTCCGCTCAGCAGGTCTTCCAGAATCCTCCCTGCTGAGATCGAAGCCCGTGGAGTGAGGGGGGGGGGGAAATGTGTGTGTGCAAAGCCCCCCAGTTCCCAAGCCTCTTCATCAGAAGGCTCCATCAGGGATTGAGGGTCAATGAGAAAGAATCCTGGGACCCTCACACCCCAAAATTGAGAAGCTAAGTCATCCACCCACAGCACCTGGGGGTGTTGGGGGCTCCCTGCCCCCACGACCCTGCTGCAGACCCCCCAGCCCAGCAACCATAATCAACAACGAGCTCTTTTTCTTTATGACACCAAATTTCTCCAAGCCCAACAGCTCCTTCCATCACTACCTCAGCCATAGATCACATTAAAAACTCACAGAGGGCAACTTAAACACATCACATTTGTTTCTCTCTATATTATTTCAAAAGTAACGGCATTAAAAATGGATTTTATTACAGAAAATAAATATCAGCACGTGGGCCGGGAGCCCAGGCATGGGGGGGGAGGGAGCCCACCAGGGGAATGTCCCGAGGGCTTGGGCACAGCTTTAGGCACCCAGCAGGGAGGTGGCTGAGAGGCCAGACTAGACCCTGGGGTATGGGGGGATGCCTGGGGAGGGGGCAGTGCCAGACCACAAGGAAGAAAAGAGTCACTGGTTTGGACCTGTGCCCACTGGTCCCCCAAAAGCTCATGCCCTCACTGGTCTTTGCAACCTCTGAAGGGTGGGAACTCTGGGGTGAGAAGTTCACCAGTCCCTGGGGGTTACTCCAACTATTGACATAGCACAAGAAAAAAATGAATTCAACTTACTATTTGGTTTGATTTTCCATTACTATAAAAATAAATATACATCTACTCAAAGGAGAGAGATGGCAAGCGACACGTACATGCCACCTGGGGGGTCCCCTCCAGAGTGCACCACCACAACCCAGCCTGGCACCCCCAAGCCAGGAGAACGGGAGGGGTGGACGGGCTGGTGATCTTTCACTTCCCAGCTCACACAGCCACATGCACGGGCCACAAAAAACTGGAACAAGCCAACAATAGAAACACCCCAAAGGCTCCTGGCAGGATTCTGCCCAGGCCTGGGCACATGCCCCCGCCCCGCCGGCGGCGGCAGGGGACAAAATGTGGCCACCCTGACCCGGAGGCAAAGCTTGTCCTCATACCCTGAGCTCTGCCCTGGGAGCTGGGGCCAAGTCCCGCCTGACACCAACTGGTCCGGCGGGAAACGCCTGCCCAGCCAGACGGGCACAGGCCCCCCAAAGGTCCCTTCCCATGTTCAGGGACCCACGCTGGTGCAGCACGGCCCTGCCTCCCAAGGTGACGCCTGGGCTCGCATTCAGCTGGCCCTGCCAGTCAGGCACTGGTGCAGAACGGAGGGCACTAGGCTCAGCCCCTCCCAGCCCAGCCCCAGGGCCCCCAAGCTGGGCGGGAGGGGGACTCCCCACCCCTCCACATCTGGCCCTGGCCCCCAGGGTCTGCGGTAGAGAATTCCCGCCCCCGCTTCTCTCTCCCTCCTCCCTCTCGGTGCCCGCCGCCTGCCTCGGGGGCAGCCCCAGCTCCCGCCTCCGGCCAGCAAGGCCCACATCCTTCCTCCCTCCCTCAGCTGACCCTTATGCCTGGCAGGAGGCTGGGGGGTCAGGCTGCTGGGGCAGCCCCCCCCACTCCCCCCCGTCCTCATCCCCCGCCCCCCAACTCTGGGTTGCTGTCCCTTTTCCTGTAGAACAGGAAACAAGGTTATTTCCTAGAGTCAGAGCCAGCCCCCTGCCCCTCTGGCTCTGCCCGGGGACCCGGACCCAGCAGGCGAAGGCGCCCTCAGCCAGGAAGCAGCGGGATTCAGCTATTCACCCCCAGCCTCGGGCCCAGGGGGCTGACAGCTGTCACTCAGCACCCCACCCCCTGGGGAAGAGGGGGCCGATTCAATCAGAGCCCCGGAGGAAACGCATTGATAGGCGATTATTTATTTATTTATGCAAAAGTGAGCCGACTTTGTTCGCCAGGTAACCCGGCACGCGGCCCAAACCCTCGGGCCCTGGCCGCCCCCAAATCCCTCCTCCGCCCCGCAACCCCTCCGGGTCATTAGGTCCCCGCCCCTCAACTCCCAGAGCACCAGCGGAACCTCGGGATTTAGGGAATGAAGGGGAGGGGCTCCTCCCTCCGCAGTCTCCCCTCTCTCCAAGCCGATCCTAAAATCCAGCCTTGTTCTCCGCTCCCACGGTCCCCCCTTCATTCCCCCCCCCCCATTCCCAGCAAGCTGGAAAGCAAATTGCAGTTTTAAATCCAAAGGCGGAGGGAGGGGGAAGGAGGAGGGGGCGCGCGGCAGCGCTGGGCGCGCACCTCGCCCCCGAGCCGGGGGAGCCGCGGGGCGGCCAGGAAACCCGAGAACCCCCCCTCCCCGCCCCCCCCCTCCCCGTCCGCCTCCCCCTCCCCCTTCCCGGCGCTGCCTGCCAGGCTTCGAGCCGAGCCCAGCCGAGCCGCGGGCCCCGGCGGAAACAAAGACCGATCGCACCGCGGGCACCGCAGCCACCGGGTCCGGCGGGCCGGACCGGGGGGCGCGGATGGGGCGCGGGGTCCCCCCTGGTGCGTGGCACAAAAGAGCCCGGCCGGCGGGTCCCCAGTGCGGGACTAGGGCTGGGGAGGAGGCGCCACTCACCGGAGTGCTGGGCTGCCGGCTCCGTGGGTCCGAGCCAGACGAAGGGCTTTGGGGGCGTCCGTCTTCCGGCGGCGGCAGCGACGCGGGCGCCCGGCTGCTGGGGAGAGGAGTCGTGCAGGAGCCCTGAGCCGCCCGCCGTCGCTGACAGCAAAGCTCGCGCCTCGGCTCACATTCTCCGCCGCTAACTCCGCTGGACACGGCCCCCCGCTCCCGCGGCGCCCCCCCACCTCGATCACTCCTTCGCTTTCTCTGCGCCCCCCTCGCTCCCCCCACCGCGCACACACTCTCACAGCCCTGGACACCCCCGCCCCCACCCCCCCAATTGCAAACCTGGGAGGGAACGCGCCCCGCGTAGTCCTCCTCCTGCTCCTCCTCCGCCCTCCTCCCTCCCGCTCTCTCTGGCTGTCTGTCTGTCTCTCTGACTACCTCTATCCCTCGCTCTCTCTGCCTTTCTCTGCTCTCCGAGCTGGGTGGGAAAAGGAAATGAGGACAGAAAGCAGACGCTGGCTTTGGGTGGTGGTAGCTGGATTCCCTCTCTCCCTCCCTCCCCCTCCTCCCCTCCCTCCTCCTGCCTTCTGCTCTCTCGGCTGCGAGCGGGGCTGAGCGCAGCCTGGCGGGTGGCTCGCTCTGCCCGCCCGCCCGCCTGTCTGTCTGTCTGGTCTGCCTCGCTCGCTCCCTCCCTCCGTCTCTCGCCCTCGCCCTGCCTGCCTGCTTCTCTCCGTCTCCGCTGCCGCCGCCGCTGCCTCTGCGAGCTCGCCTTACCTTCGCCGCTCACCATCCGGAACCCCAGGGGGGAGCGCGCGCGCGGCTCGCCGGGACTTGTAGTCCCCGCCCCGGCCGCTCGGCGCGCGGGGCGGGCGGGGCAGCGCTGGCAGCTCCGACGGCGCGGCCGGGAGCCGGCCGGGAGCCAGCTGGGAGGCAGCGGGGACCCCGCGCGCCCGGGCCCCTCTGGTGGGAGCACGTCCTCGTTTACTGAGGCACGCCGGTCCTCCCCAAGGATTGCGAATATTCTCCACGTTCCAGGTCTCCTGCCGGGGGCTCTGGCTGGAGCTGAGTTACGGGTGGTGGTGAAGGGGCGGGGTCTGAGAACGGAATGGGACTCGAATAGAGAATCTGGGGATTAGCCAAAAGGGCTGCGACTTTCTGAGACACCCAAATTAAATGGGAAGGGGGAAGAAGAGAGGGGAGAACCAGCTCTCTGCATCTGGGGACATTCTGCCTTTCTGAAAAGGTGACCTATTGAGTAAAGCGCGGGGGGTTACGGCGAGAGGGCAGCTCAGGAAACCTCAGCGCCCCAGCCAGCGCCCCCTCTCCACTCAGTGACACCCACCCGGAGCTGCGGCGTTAACCCCCTCCAAAGTCTAGTTTTCCTTGAAGTCCAAGGGCGAGGAGGACGCCAAAGACCTGATTCATCCGCAGATCCCCCCCACACCACCACCACACACACCCCTTGAGAGTTCGGCCGAGCACTTACCATGTATCAGGAAGCAGGATTCAGATTCAACAGTTCCGAGCTCCTGCTGCGCCTGGGGGCTGGGCTCAGCACTTTCACCTACCTCTTCTTCAGGTCACATCTGTTATCCAGCCCCGGCCTCCGGGCCCCCTGCCTGGCCTACCCCGCCGATGGGAATGTGCGCTGCTGCCGCGAAGGGCCTGGTTACCATGGGGAGGCGGCAGGACAGCACGGGAAGGAGAACGGCCGCGGCTGCCATTTACTGGGCTCCGCAGGGCTCTTGAGTCCTGCGACAGCCCGGTGAAATGGTACTATTATCATTTCCATTTTAGAGACGAGGGCACTGAGGAAGCGGTGACAATGAGGAAGAGGTGGGGCCCAGCTGGCTGATGATTCCAAGGCCTGCGTGCTAAACTCCTGGGCTGCATACACGGAGGCAGGGAGCTCTTCCTCCCCGGATCTCTCCCTCTGACCTTCTCTCCCTGTGTCTGTGTGTCCTCCCTTGGCACTTCAATTCAACAAATGTTAACTGAGGTATGCAGAGTTCGCAGGGGACACGGACATGAATAATGCATGGTGGCTGTCCTATCCTCAGTGTCTACCAACCCTGCCCTGACTGGTCCAGCACCTGCCCCACCTCGTCTGTCCGTGTACCTGACATTCCTTTGCTCCCTGCCTGCTGGCTTTGTCTGTTTTGCTCCATGTCTAAAGTTACTCTGGCAGTGCCTTTGTCCTGAGCCCACCTGTTTTTGACTCCTCCTTTGGCCCTGCAGGGTGAAGGCCAGCCTGTGACAAAGACATGTCTTGACATTTTGCTAACTGCAGCTCCCTAGTACTACTTTCCCCACACCTCCTCTTCTCCCAAGGCCCCGAGTCTTACCCTCCCCTAGGACTGTCTGGTTCTCCCAGAGGACAAAAGAGGGAGGGGGGGCACTTTGCATTGGCCCTTCCTAGGGAGGGGGGGGAAGCAGCAATAGGAGAGGGCTAGGACTCTAAACAGTACACCTATTGATTTGGCAAAATGGTGCAAGCATGGGAGCAGCTTCTCTTTACAGACAAGATGGGCCTTGGGTTCAAAGATTTATTCACTGAACACGGGAAACATCATACAGCCAGGTATTAATGAAAACAGTAGTTACAACCATCAGAGGCCCTTTGTAGCTCCAAAGCCTGAAGTTAGCATGAATAGATGAGAGGCTCTGGCATCTTGCCTTAGCTGGTGCCCCACAAGAGACTTTTGCATTGGGGAGACTGGGAAAGCCCTCCTCCATCACACACTCTTACCCTCCCCAGCCTGAATACTGGTTTGTGAGGGAGTTGGGTGGAATAATACAGAATGGCATCCCCCAGAGGCAACCCCAGGTAGTTTGAGATGAAGGGGAGTTTGGAAGAGGAGGGAGAAGTTAAATGATGAGGTGCAGAGGGAGAGGTAGGAGGACCCAAAGCTGGATGAGAGAAGGGAAATAGAAGTTAGGTGGGATTTTCCAAGCATGCCCTTCCTGCCCTGGGCTGCTTTCAGCCATCCCCTCCCCAGAAAGAGTGGGTTTTATTAGCCCCTGAGGTGTTGGATATCCTGGAACCCAAGCATTACAGGGTTTCCCTGTCATTTGGGGAGCTGGTCCTTCTCTTGGATCCTTTCTAAATTGTTTTTGGGGGGTGGGGGTCCTCAAGCCCAGAGTCTTCTTGTGGACTCCTGCTGCCACCTAGTGGCGTAACTCTGAGTCTGCTTTAGAAACTGTTGGCCAAAAGGGGGATAACCCAGTCCTTAAAAACAGGATTTGGGGTCACCATAGGCTGGGAAGGATGACTGTAAACTCCAGGTAAAAGGAGATTTAAGGGGACCCAGGTTCTAAAGATGCCTCCATCATCCTTTTCTGGGATCGGCTCTCTCCACTTGTTTAATGTGAGCAGAAGGTGGCATAGCTATCTATACCTTAGGAAATACAGGTGAGAGTCTATAAAGGCGTAGGGCCTAAGGGTTTGGAGGCCATGTAGAATAGGAGCCAGACAGACCTTTTTTTTTTTAAAGATCTATTTATTTCTACACACACATACACACACACACACGTTGTTTGCGCTTGCTGTCTGCTCTCTGTGTCTCTTTGTTGTGTGCTTGTCTTCTTCTTAGGAGGCACCGGGAACCAAACCCAGGACCTCCCATGTGGGAGGGAGGTGCCCAATCACTTGGGCCACCTCTCTTCCCTGCTTGTTGTGTCTCTCATTGTGTTTCCTTGTTGTGTCTCTTTATTGCCTCTTGTTGCATCAGCTCACCGTGCCAGCCTGTCACGTCAGCTTATTGTCTTGCTTTAGGAGGCACCGGGAATCAAACCCAGGATCTCCCATGTGGTAGGCAGGCACCCAACTGCTCGAATCACATCCACTTCCCCAGACCTGGTTTTTTTTTTGGATGATAGCTATGAGCTAAATCATAGTCTGCTGAGTCGAAATCAGTTGTTTTGAATTAAACTTAAGACCTGGTTTTGATCATGCTTTTATTTGCTGTGTATCTTAACCTGAGTCTCAGTTTCCACAGGTGTAAAATAGAGGTCGAATCCCTTCCCTGTCTACAGACAGGGCTATTGGGAAGATTAACTGAGCACATGGATGTGGAAACACTTTGAAAACTGGCAAGGGCATGGTGAGGGATTTTTCCATAATAATAATGACAACAACTGAGAGGCTGGGGCAGAGCAAGGTCCACCTTGCGTAGTGACAGGCATTCCCCCCACCCCAGTTGGTGGGGCTAGCCTCATTCTTGGGGCTGCCTCAGGGGAGGTATGGATTGCTAGAATGTGGTTCAGCCCAGTTCATAGAAAGGGAGACTGAGGCCTCGAGAGGTTGGGGGCCTGTCTTGAGTCACTGAGCTGCAGATCAAGGAACAAGAGGTGTATTGGACTGAAGCCATTATGGCCCCAACTTCCCCTCGCCTAGATGAGGGCAGCTCAGAGCTGGGGTCCAGAAACCACAGAAGCAGAAAGCCCCCTTCATTGTGGGAGACTGGGGATACTGGCCCCAAGGCCCCTATTATCCCTCCTCCTGGGCCGGCCCCTCCCCCCCTCCCCCTGCAAGTCCTCCCACATTCCTCCAGGCAACAGGAAACCCCAGCTGCAGCCCAGACTTCAAACAGCTCCTCCCTCTGGGCAGGGGGGTGTGGGAGGAGAGGCCAGAGGCCAGAGGGCAAAGGTCAGCTTTGTTCCTGCAGGAGGTGATGAGGGACCCGGAGGAGACAGAGGGGGGCGGGGTAGGGCCCTAGACAGCCACACTGCGTGTGTGAATTCCTCTGTCCATCAGGGTGTGCGTGGCTCCTGCTGTACAGGGATAAATTTGTGTCCTCAGTTTCCACTCAAGGACATGAGTTATGTGTCTGAGTGTATATCAGTGCATGTTTGTCTGTGGGTGCTCAGTCTGGGATCCCTGGGACATGTCTGTAGGTGTCATCGTGTGTATTGACGTGCCTGGCTTACAGGCCTGGTCAATGCTATTTGTCCTCCTGTGTTACGTGCTATGGGTCTTTAAGAGGGGCGACCCTCTCCGGTCTCTCTCCCTCTCAGACTTCCTCCTTGTTGGTCACCAGAAAGTTCCTTCTGAAAGAATCTGACCTTGTTGCTCTGCTCAAAACTCTTCAGTGGCTTCCCATTGACCAAGAGTCGGAGTTGCAGCCCAGCGCAGGGCACACAAGGCCCAAGCCTACCTCTCCATCTTCATAACCACTAACCCACTCAAAGCTTACACTCCAGCCACATCTGCCTAATTGGCACTCCCGCCAGGCAGCCCCATTTCCTGCCTCTGAGCTTTGCTCACTTAATTCCATCAAGTCTGGAATGCTTTTCTCTTGCTCCTTTATCAGGTAAAGTCCAACTCTCTTTTTTTTAAGTCTGAAGCATCACTTCCCCTGCCCAACTGAGTTAGGGCTTTCCCTTATTCTCACATACATACTGCCCTATCATTTTCTACCTGTTTGTTCCTCACACCCTCCTCTCCCCCCACACCATCACCATTGAACGGTGTGCTGAGGGCAGGAATTATGCGGGATCTCCCATCCTGCGGTGGGAAAAGTTTTGAAGGGACGTGCCCTCCCATCCTGGGGGAGTTTCCAGCAGTTTTGGGTGTAGTACCCAGAATGGACACTAGAGGGAGAGTGACCATCACTGCAGCCGGTCCAGGTTTGGGGGTAATGGATGGGGAGGGGGAATGGGTGGAAACTCTGATTCTGTACCTGGGAGGGAACCACTGCAGTGGATGGGGGGTCTAACCAGGTCTCTAATGGAGCAGTGAGATCCAGGATAGACTCTCATGCAATGGGGCCTGGATTCCCTGATTTCTGACTTTCCCAGGAACGTAGGAATCTGCCCCTTAATTCTTCCCGCTCCTACCTTTTGCCTCCTGCCGGCTTCCTTCTCTCTGAGCCTCTAACCTTCCTCCAGGCCTTACCTTCACCCTCAGCCCTCCCATATATAATTACCTGAACTTGCCTGAAAGGGCCTTGCTCCCCCATACCTTTGTACATGCTGTTCCCTCACCGGGAGACGCCTCCGCCCTCTGGCTGTTCCATCAGGCAGACTTTTCTTTCACCTCAGCCAAGAAGCTGCCCATGGCCCCCAAACTGAGTTTGCCCCTAAGTGTTATTTATTTATTTATTTATTTATTTATTTATTTATTTTTTACCGGGAGGTCCCGGGGATCGAACCCGGGTCCCTCCATATGGGAGACGGACGCCCAACCAGTTGAGCCACATCCGACCCCCCTAAGTGTTATAATTGTTAGCTGTTCTGTCTCCTGGACAGGACTGGCCTACAGGAGACATGTTAAGGGTGTGGAGTTAATAAATGACAGCTCTTTTAAAGTACAATCTTCTTTTACAAGTATAACCCTGGACCCCTCTCTGCACCCTGGGCCTGACTCTGGGTCAGTATCATTAAATAGGGAATGTCGCAGTAGGCTGCACAAATCAAGTGTGATCCATGGGGTTCAAATCCTTTCTCTTCCACCCAGCTATATGATCTTGGGCGAGTGTTGTAGCCTCTGAGTCTTCTTTTCCTCTTCTGTAAAACGGGGATAATCACGCTTCTGCACTGCCTCCTGGCAAGGACCAAATTAGACGATGCATGTGAAACACCCAGCGTTAGACACTTAGGTGTCCTCCTCCCCCACCAGGAACTTGGAAATAAAATTGCCCTCTGAGTGTTAAGCCAGTAAAATCCACGCATCACAGAGGAGAAGAACCAGGTGGGGGAGTGAATGAGGCGAGAGATGGTTTTGTAAACGAGCGACTGAAGAGTTTTGTGAACGGTGCAAACCGCAATCAAGGTGACCCGCCTGTAATCTCAGGGAGGCAGGGCGAGGATGTGATTGAAATTGAGAAAGCAGAGGCCTAATCAATTACATTGTACTCTATCTGAAGGGAACAGAAGAATGCACAGAAAAGGGGGTGCAAGGGAGAATTCTTCCAGCTGCACTGGAGGGAGAGATGGGGAACCAGTAGACATGGATTCCAGGCCTAGAAGGCACTGGTCTCTGCTGAGGAGCAGGGAGGGGTCTGGTGAACTCCAGAATGGCTCACTGCCTGCTGGGCCTTCATTTAAATCAAGTGGGTGTCCAGGTAACTGTAGGGCAAACCAGAATATTCTATTCCCAGGAAAAGGGGGCAAAGACTAAGAGCACTGGTTTTGGAGTCAGGCCTGGTTCAAGTCCTGCTCTGCCACTTATATCCTGTAACCTTGGAAAAGCTAATTTACTTCTCTGTAGCTCAGTTTCCTCATCAGTAAAATGGGACACAGTAGCATTTTTCTCATAGGGTTCTGTGAGCATCAAGTGGCAGCACTAAGCAGGGTGCCTGGCACAGAGTAAACAATTGGTAAGTGGTAGTGATAAAGAAAGCTAACATTTATTGAGCATTTTATTGCCACTTTTCAAATGAGGAAATTGAGGCTTGAAGAGATTAATAGCTTGCACAAAATCACCCCACTATGGAGTGGTGGAGGCAGAATTCACACCAGGCAGCATAGCTTAGAGCTGTGCTCTTATCTGCTTACTCCACAGTAGGATGGAAACACTGGCCTCTGGCTTGTACATCTAGCTCCTGTGAGTTTGGCTGGACGGAGATTGTGGCCCATGAAGAGGCTTAGACCCTAAGAGTTTGAGTCCTCAGAGATGAGGCTCCCACCCCTGAGATGGCCTCTCTGAGCAGCCACTTGGCCTCTCTCCATCTTTATTTCCCATTTGGCAATGCCCAGCCCAGGGTTGGGTAAAAAGGCTGGGCATAGGGAACCCTCAATCTGCACTGGCTACCTTGTCCCCCTTTCCTTTAGGCCACTCAACTTGGGGGCTTTGGAGTTCCAGGGAATCTTTCTACCAGTAGCTGGAGGAGAATAGTGGTAGAGGATCCCTCCCCTGTGCAGAGATGATCTCCTTCCAAAGCCTAAAGGCAGGGAGGTCTGGTGGAAAGAACATGGGCTTTGGGGTGAGACCTGGGTTCAAATCCCAGCTCTGCCACATACAACTGTGTGACACTGGTATGTCATATAACGCCCCTGAACCTCAGTTTTCTTTTTTTTTTTTTTTTTTTTTTAAAGATTTTATTTATTTATTCATTTATCCCCCCCTTGCTGCTTGTGCTCGCTGGGTCAGCTAACCACGCCGTGCGGGCGGGCTTGCCTTCACCAGGAGGCCCTGGGAACCGAACCCGGGGCCTCCCATATGGTAAACGGGAGCCCTACTGATTGAGCCACAGCCTCTTCCCCTCAGTTTTCTCATATGTAAATGGAGGCTAAGCATGGAATCAGGTTCAGGACTAGGTTAAAGGAAAAGATGGATGTAAACACATTTGGCATTCAGCAAACACCTGATAAATGAGTTGTTATTACTATTGTTTCTCCCCAGTCTGACTGTGCACTCCACCACGGCAGGGACAGTATTTGTTCGTTTGTGTTCCCGGGGTCCCGTATAGCAAAGGGCCCTTCATGGAGTCAAAGCTTAGTAAATGTTTGCTGGTTGCAGCAGTGGTTCCCAGCTCCCAGCTCCTTCCCTGGTCCATTCCCTTAGTCAACCAACCAGTCAACACACATTTCCTGAGCACCCATGGGAGAGGTGGAAATCCTCATTCCCAGCTCCTCCTGTTTCCTCATGGAGGAACGTCAGCTGCCCGAGTTTCTCAAAGGGGGTGTTATGAACTAGGACAATTCTTCAATGCACAGCCACACTGCAGGTTATTCAGCATCCCTGGTTCCTGCCCACTAAATGCCAGTAGCAGCCCTCAGTCCTTGTGACAAATAAAACTGCCTGGGTATCTCTCCAAAAGCCCCTTAAGGGGGCAAAGCTGCCCAAAGTGAGATCCACTGAGCTAGACAACCCCTCTGTTCTGTCCTCTTTTGGGAGATATGCCACCTGCAGAAGGTCCACTGTGGCCCTCTCCCTTGCCCCTGTGTGGGGAAGCCCACGGTTGTCCTGTTATGCCTGGGCTCAGTGGCAAATCTGCTTAAATCAGGTAAAGAACTTGCAAATGCTTTGCACACAGATCGAATGCAACCTCAGTAACAAGGGGAACATTTAGATCTCCAGATGATAGATGCTCATCTTCTGCATCTATCACTCAATTAATTCTAAACCCACTTGGGGACAAGCAGTAGGACTTTAGGGTATTCTAACACTCCACACCTTGGGAGCCCTGTGCTCCATAGCCAGGGATACTGTCACACCTCCCCCTCCTGCTCCCAACAGCCAAAACATCTCCACTCACCCCCCAATGACCACCATTCCCCAAGGGTGGGTTCAGGGGATTTTCACGGCTCAAGGATCCATATCATCATTTTCCTTATTTACAAAACCAGTAAACACACATATGACTCAAAAGGCGATGAGCTCTCAGCGGCCCTCTCCCTCAAACCTGGGCTTGGACCACAGTTCTGGAGCACAGTGTCCACCCAGTCTGTCAGTCTTTGTAACCGACAGACACAAGAGAACTGCAAGTGGGAGACGAATTCTGTGGGCTCGGATGAGGGTAGGGTGACAGGAAGGTAGGAAAGCAGGGATAGGCGATAAGGAAGGAAAGGGATATAAAGTTTCATAAATAACTAGATGAGGTCTGAGCACTGGGGGGAGGTGGGGCCTATGTGGGAAGGGGAAAAAACAGTACTTTGGGCCAAAATGGGTGAGGGATGAGCTCTGGACCTCTCTTTGCTCCATCTGTAAAATAAGTGGGTTGTCCTAGATAGTGTCAGAGCACCCTGTTTGCTCGGAATTGTTGGGACTCTGTAGAGCCCTGGGGATTGACAGGGGCTGGTAGACACCCCCAGAGAGGTGGCCGACGCCCAAGCAGGCTATGTCTGATCCCCAGGCTGGTACTGGGGTTCCGTGGAGGTAAAGTAGTCCTCTAGGAACAACTGCAGGTATTCGAAGGTAGGCCTCTCCTCTGGGTCCAGACGCCAGGTCTGTTCCATGGCCTCGTACAGGGATGCGGGGCAGCCTGGGAGGCATGGCATGTGGTAGCCGTGCTCCACCTGTTCCAACACTTCCCGGTTATTCATGCCTAGAGGGTGGGGCTCCATTAGTCAGGGGACCTGGCCCCTCCCAAAGGGGCAGCCAGGAGGAAGTCCTTCCCCCTGCCTACCCACCCTCCTGACCCCTGGCAAACCTGGGTAGGGGACTCGGCCCTTGCTGATGAGTTCAGTGAGCAGGATCCCAAAAGACCACACATCTGACTTGATGGTGAATCTGCCAAAGAGAGCAGCCTCTGGGGCTGTCCACTTGATGGGGAACTTGGCCCCTGGAGAGGTTGGGGGAGAAGGGAAAGTAAGTGAGGGGAGTCCCTGGGAACAGCTGGATTAAGAGAATGGGGTCTTTAGGATTGGGAACCCTGAGGACAGGGTCTCTGGGTGTAACAGAAAGGACCTTGTATCTGGCCAGCGCCTAACATAGTGCTGGGCATTTTGCAAACATTGTCGTAATTCTCATAATCACAGCTTATACTTGCAGAGCCTTTGCTATGTGCTGACCACTGTTTTAAGTGTTTTACTTGCATTAACTCATTTACCTTACAAAAAAACCCATGAGGTAGATATTACTATTATCCCCATTTTATAGATGAGGAGAAGGAGGCATAGAGCTAATAGGTGGCTGGGATTCATACCCAGGCCTTTTGGGTTCAGAGTCTGTCTCTCCATTAAGCATTCCCACAGTGCCTGACACATCGTAGGTGCTTGGTAAATATCTGTCGACTTACTGTTGTCTGAGTGTTTTCATTTTACAGATGAGGAAAGGCAGGCAGTTCACAGAGGTTAAGTGACTTGTCTAAGGCCACCTGGCTGGTAAGTGGCTGAGCTAGGATTTGAACCTCGATTTACCTCTTTCCCTACAACATCAGGATGGGCGAGTCCTGGATGGCCTGGGGCTGGGGAAGATTCCTGAGCAAGTGGGGCCTCCTAGCAGCCCCTTGGTCCCTTGGGGGTCTCTTGAGAGGTGGGGTGAGGTGAGGCACCTTGCCGGGGGTTGTACTCATCATCCTTAATGAGGCGGGCCAGCCCGAAATCCGCGATCTTGCACACCAGCCGCTCCGCCACCAGAATGTTGGCTGCCCGCAGGTCGCGATGGATGTAGTTCATGCGTTCCATGTAGGCCATGCCCGCAGCTACCTGGGGGGCCAAAGTGTGGAGAGGTGGAGTCCAGGTGGACTCAGCACATGGCCTGTGTGAGCTAGAAGGACTTTCATTTGAAACTCATTCCAGATAGAGGGACTCAAGTCCAGGGAGGGGCAGTGCCCTCAGGTCCCACAGCTGATGCAGTGGGCAAACCTGCATTTCCAGAGGGAGGCTGGGGTTTGAGTACCGAGATTTGCAGGTTAACAGGAGGGAGTCTGAGAGATAAAGGCTGATGTCCTGGTTTACCTGGGCTGCCATGTCCACCAGCTGGGGCAGCCTCAAATCCTGGCCCTCATGGTTCTTGAGGAACTCCAGCAAGCTGCCTGGGGAGAGGAACCCAGAAAATCAACAGCAAGATCCCGCCTCCAGCCTCAGGCCCCGCCTCCTCCCATATGCCCCCGCCCCTAACCAGATCCCAACGTGGCCACGCCCCCCGCCCCCAGCCCTCTCATTTCGATCCGCCCCCCATCCAGGCTTTCGCCGGGATGCCTCAATCACCCATACAGCCAACTCTGCCTCGTCTCCTTTCCTCTCCTCCGTCCCCGTGGCCACGCACCACCCAGACTTCGCCCAGGCCCCTCTGGGCCCAGAGCCCGCCTTTACCCCCCCCACCCCCCCCCCCCCCCAGGCCCCCCCCCCCCGCCTGAGGCCCCCCCCCGCCCAGACTCCGCCTCACCCACCTTGGCCCCGCCCCCGCTCCCAGGTCCCACTCGGCCCCGCCCCCCCATTCGAACTCCCCGGGTTGCCGCTGGCACCCTGGGTCCCGACCCCAGACGCACTCTGTGTGCCTTCGCCCCAGACCCTGGCCCGCCCGGACCCCGCCGCGTGCGCCGGCCCTCACCGTGGCACATGAACTCCGTCACGATGTAGATGGGCTCCTCCGACACCACGGCGTACAGCTGCACCAGCTTGTCGTGCCGCAGCAGCTTCATGATCTGCGCCTCCTCCAGGAAGGCCTTCGGGGACATGGTGCCGGGCTTCAGCGTCTTCACCGCCACCTTCGTGCAGCCGTTCCACGTGCCTGCCGGGCGGCGGGCGGCGCGTCAAGGGACGCGCTCCCTGCGACCCCAGGCCCTCGCCCCCGCCTCAGGGCCCCGGGACCTCCGTACCCAGCCACACGTCCCCGAAGCAGCCGGTGCCCAGGCGGCGCTCAAGCGCGATGGAGCTGCGGCTGATCTCCCAGGCGTCCTTGGCCAGGCCCAGCGTCTGCGGCCTCATGGTGGTGCAAGCCGCCGTGAGCAGGTGGCACAAGCCGTCGTTCACTTCTGGGGCCAGGGGAGGGAGGTCACGGGCGAGCCAGGACGCCCCCCACACTCCTCCTCATACTCCAGCCCCTGCTCCAGCCCCAAGATCAGTTCCCAGGAACTAGGCCAGAGCGGAGCTCACAGGCCAGGGTGGAAGGCCCACTGAGTCTGAGGACACGATGGTGGTGCCCAAGGAAGGGGGTGGCACTGAGAGGGAGACATGATCCCTGGCAGGATTGGGGGCCTTCCCACAGTAGTGGCCTCCAGCTGTGCCTTGACAGGTAATAAGATGGGATTCTAACAGGTGGAGAGGAGGTTGGGCATTCCAGCAAAATGGACAGAAGGCCCTCCCCTCCCCTGAACCTCATCCTGGGCCACCCAGTCAAGACGGAAACCTGGCCTTCAGCTCCCACCTTCCCCTCAACCCCATAGCCAACCCTCCAGCAATCAGACCTATTCCACCTCCTTCCCAGCTTCAGGATCTTCTGCTTCTCCTGGACTCCACTGCCACTGCTTTAGTCTGGCCACCATCACCTCGTGCCTGGACAGTGGTCACAGCCCCCTAATGGAACCCTCATCCTGCCTTGCCCCTGGAATCTAAGCTCCACCCAGGACCCAGAGTATCTCCCCATGGTGCAGACCAGCCTCTGTCATTCTGTGCTCAGCGCCTGGGATGGTCTCCAGGGCTGAGTCCTGGTGCCTTGGTGGGGCAGTCGAGGCCAGCGGCTGGAGTATGAGGAGGAGTGTGGGGGGCGTCCTGGCTCGCCCCACCTGGTTTGCAGCACTCCCCTGCAGGTCCTTTTCCCTTGCCTAATGCAGCTCTCTCTGCCTGGGGTTGGGGCCGCACCCCTCTGCTTTAGCACAGCATTATTAGTCTCCACGACTCAAAATCTGCATGTCTTGAATAAATTGCTTAGCCTTTCTGTGTCTCAGATGAAGTTGCAATGATGATGAAAAGAGTTATTTCATATAAAGTGCTTAGACCAGTGCATAGCAAAGGCCAGTGTGAAATTTTTATTCCTGTTATTGTTGATGTTGTCTATCTCCCTGACCAGACTGTGAGCTCCTTGAGGAAGGGGGCTGTTTCTCCAGATGCCTGCAGCACAAATGCTCAAAAAGTTTCAACAGATTTAGGCCTTGAGGTAGGAAACTGGCCAATTCCTTGCTCAGAGGTTAGGGGGCGCTGCTTTGCCATGGACGTCCTCATGCTTCAGTTTCCTCATGAATCCCACAGAGCAGGATTCTGGACTGGGACCCCTGACACTGCCGGCCACCACTGCTTTGGGAGACCCTTCCTTTCTCGGGGCCTCAGTCTTCCCATCTGGACAACGGGTCAGCTGATTGGTTCAGGTATCTGAAGCCCTGCCAGCCTGAGAGCCTGCCCTCACCGACATAGTGCTGGACCAGCTCCTGCACAGAGTCGAACTGGGCCCGCGTGGTGATGTAGTAGCCGCCTGTGTCCAGCTTGCGGATCTTGTAATGCTTCACGTGATCTCCTTTAGCCTGGTCCCAATCCCGGATGGACAGGGAGTAGGCGCCTGTGGGGAAAGGGCATCTTAGGGCCTGCTTCCTTCCCCTCTCCCATTCTGGGAACCAGGAGAGGCCCAAAAGGCTGGGGACTCTGAAGTCCGACGTCCCACCCATGGGGGGGACCCAGTTCCAGCCTTAGTTCCGCCCATCAAACCCTGTCCCAGTTTTGGCTCTGCCCCCAAGTCCAGCCCCCAAGCCCAGCCCTTGTCTTGGCCTGATCCAAGCCCCACTCTAATGTTTGGGCCTCCTCGTTACCCCTTGGGGACTTGAATGGGTACCGCCCCCACCTTTGGTGGTCTCGCTCTCCCTAACGAGAAAGGCCCCCTGGGGGTTGCCCGGGGACAGCAGCTGCCTCTCCGCATCCTTCCGGCTGATCTTTCCAAAGTACCACCTGTTGGGAAGGGTCGACAAGAATCAGATACACCACCGCTTTCAAATCTCAACTCAGCCTTCTAGACAAAGTCAACTCAGAAGCCATGCCTCCATTTCCTCACCTGTAAAATGGGGCTCACACACCTTCCTGGCAGCCTGGTAGGGAGCACCACAGAGAAGGGGAATGCAAAATGCCTGGCACACAGTAGGTGCCCAATAAAGATTAGACTTCTCCTCTCCACTCTCTGGGCTTCTCTTATATTGAAATTGCTAGAACAGAACCCCAGTCACCAGTGATTTCATTAAGGTGCCATGGGTCTTTTAGTCCGTCTCACTTCGCCCCTCCTGCACCCATTTTACAGATGAGGAACTTGAGGCTCAGGGAGGGTAAATGGCCTGCCCACAAGGCAAGCTAATGAAGTCTACCTAAAATGCTTTGAAGCCCACTCTAGTACTTTTTCCACCACCCCAGGCAATCATTCTGACCCCTTCCCCGACACCCACCTCCCAAACCTTTTCTTGCTTTGGCATCCAGAGCAACACCTTCTTCCCCTTCTCGTCCTACCTCTCTGTCCGCTCCTGCCCAGCTCTGACTGCTGCTTTTCCTTATCTCTCTACAGTTCTGATGTTGTTCTAAGCCTCAGCTTCAACCTCAGGCCTCACTACTCCTGCTCTCTCTTGAGGACTCTTTCTGGAACTGTACTGCAGCCCTAAACTAACTGTGTAAGTACATGCTGCGAGTTGAAGTGACCACGGGCACCACAGCAGACTCAGATGTCATTTGATCACCAAACTGGCCCATGATCATCTTGGACAGAATTAAAAGGAGCATAGTTTCTGAATCAGGGGAGGTGGCAGTCTCAGTGAACCCTGGGATGATTAGTCCACACCTGGAGTACCAGGTACCGTTTGGGGAGCTGGGGGAGGCACTGGCAAGTGGGGTGTCCAGGTAGGCTGGCAGGATGGGGAAGGAAGGGCTGTGGAAGGATTGTGGAGCTAGGACACATTCCCAAGGTTTTTCAAAGCCACGAGCCCTGCCCCCACCCCTACCCCCAGCCATGACATTAGCTACTTCCTTAATAAGTAATATAATAAGAAATATAACAACACCAGGCTTTGCTCTAAAACATATATTTAGTCATTTATTTCTCAATACAATGCTGTGAGGTCGGCACTATTGTTACCCCCCTCCCCCCAGTAGACAGATGAGGAAATCAAGATACTTAGTGGTTAAGCAACTTGCCTGAGGCCTCAGGGCTCTTGAGCTGTGTTGCCAGAATAGGAACCTGTAGCAGTTTGATATTATTGATGAATTCCAAAAAGAAATATTGGATTCTGTTTATAAATTGGTCTTTTCCTCTGGGCATATTAGAGTGTATTGGGTTCAGAAGTTTTACTTTAACTTGATTAAATAATGATTAAGGCTTTGATTGGGCCACAGCAGTGGGGCATTGCATCCCCACCCCCTTGGTGGGTGGGGACTCACCGAGAAACGGCACCCCAGAGAAGGGAGGTTGGGGTCTTGAGCTGAAGCCCCAGGAAGTAAGCACACAGAGGAGCTTGATCGTAAGGAAAGAGAGAAGGCCCGGGGAAGAGAAACAAGCTGTTTGCCTAATAATCTACAGCTGGCCTTGTGGCGCTAATAGAGCAGCTGAGCCCGGAGAGAGGCAAGCCCCGGGAAGAGAGGAACCCAGGAAGCCTGAATCCTGGCAGACGTTGGCAGCCATCTTGCTCCAACATGTGGCCATAGACTTTGGTGAGGGAAGTAACTTATGCTTTTTGGCCTGGTAACTAAGCTTCTATCCCAAATAAATACCCTTTATAAAAACCAACTGGTTTCTGGTATTTTGCATCAGCACCCCTTTGGCTGACCAATATGGAACCCAAGCTGTCTGCTCTAGGGCCTGCATTTTCAACCACGACACTGCACTGGGAGCCTCTCAGATGCACAAGCATGAAACCCCACAAACCATTTTCAGCCCTCTCTCCTCCCTGTCTCCTGCCACATTCCCCCAGCTAAGGCCTCACCTCACTGAAGCTCTAGACCCCACCCAGCTCCCACCCAGTAGCCCCCAACTGAAACTTCTTCCCACCAACCTCTAAACATGACCACATGTCTACTTTCCCCAAACAAAACTGTTCTAAGCCCTATCTGGCCAACATTCTGCTGTATCTCTCACCTTCCCTTCACTTGAGAAAGTAAGCACTTCACACCTGAATCTCCACTTCCTCACCTCCCAGGGGGGCTCTGCTGTCTGGCCTCCACCTCCACTGTGCACAGGATTCTTTCACCAAGGTCACCCCCATTGCCGAGTCCAGTGGCCTGCAGCCTCTGACACTCCCTCTCTTGTTCCTGAAACTTCTCCTCTGCCCTCTTGGCTTGTTCTGATTGGGCCTCACCTGGTTTTCCTTCTCCTTCTACTTTAAGGAAGGGCAGTTTTTCCCAAAGTTGGGTCCTAGGGCTAATCTCTTTCCCACGCTTCTCCCTCTTCCTTCACCCTGCCATGCATCTTCAATTATCTCCACTCTGAGAGGTCCCAAATTTCCATCAGCCCAGGAGTGCCCTCTGCAAGGGCCACAGCAAACACACCAGGAGCCTCAGTGCCAGTCAGGAAAAGGCACCCCTTCCTCTGGGCTAATTCAGGGGCACAGCTTGGCATGGGCTGGGCACCCTCATACAAAGCACCACCTGCCCAGCCACTGGGCAGCCCTGCCCTCCAAGCTGTGGGTTATATATCTCATTGTCCTTCCCCAGGAACCTCACTCAGCCCAACACCTTCCTCCCAGAACATCAAACCCGGACCTGCTGCTGTATTCTCCACCTTGGCAAATGGCACCATCATCTGTCAGTTGCCCCAGAAGACTTTGGGTCACCCTTAATTCCTCCCCCTGCCCAGAGCCCCATAGCAGATCAGTCACCAGGTCCTGGTGATTCCCATTCAGCACAGGCTATGTAATTTCTCTGTGCCTCAGTTGCCTCATTTGTAAAATGGGATAATAGTTTCTGGCTCATTAAATGAGTAACTACATGAAAGCATGTTGAACAGTGCCCAGAACATAGCACAAGCCAGATAAGTATCTACCTATCATCTATCTGTCTGTCTGTCTGTCTGTCTGTCTATCTATCTATCTATCTATCTATCTACCATCTTCTTTTATTCTTACAATATTTATAGATAAGGAGACCGAGGCTCAGAGAGGAGCAGGGACTTGCCCAAGAGGTGGCCTTGGAGCCTGGACTCCAGAATCCTGCCCACAGAGCTGGCCTTCCCCCCAGCCCCTACTCACTCTTCAGCCTGGATGGAGTCCACAGGGGCCACGTAATTGCTGGGAATGTAACCAGTGTGTCCAGAGCTGAGGGACCGAGCCTCCCACCAGTCACCTTCGCTGCAGGCACAGAACAGGGCATTGGTCAGCAGTAGCCCCAGTCTTTGGTGCACCCTGGGCCAAGCAGGGCCACGCAGAGGATTGGATGGAGACTGGCCCTGCCAACCTCTCACCTTGGAAAAACACACACACACACACACACACACCAGGGACTTCTATCTGCTCTGCTACAGCCACTGTGGCTGCCCTAGAAGGGCATCTCCTGGTGTAAGGGAGATGTTTGAGGACATCTGAGCCTCCTGGCTTCCTCCTCTGGTTTTTCTGCTGGTCTGGGGTTCAGGGATACAGTGGACAGCCAACCAGGTCACTTTTCCTCTGAAAACCCCCCAATGGCTACGTTTCCTTCTGAATAAAATCCAGAGTCCTCACCATGTAGTATCTGCTCCCACCCGCCTCTCTAGCCTCTACTCTCTCTATCCTGCACCTCATTCCACGATCCACCTGGACTGAACCACTTGGTGCCTTCTAGAAGCCATCATTTATTCTCATTCTCTCTCACTCTTTCTCTTTTCTCAACTCTTCCTTCAATGTCTAGTCATCTTTCCAGTCTCAGTTTAGAAATCGCCTCCTCCAGGGAGCCTGCCCTGACACCACTCCTGTGGAGACCACATTTGGCATCCCTCTGTGCCCACAGTTCTCTACCACCCCCCACCCCCATACTAGCAATTACCCAGGGTTGCTTTTGTCATGTGTCTGGCTTCCCTGCTAGGCTGGGAGCTTTCTGAGGACAGATGAGGTAGGAATCCTCTTCAGGTCCTGCTGCCAGCCCAGACCATGTCCTGAGCTGGGTAGCCTGGTCACTTACGTATTGTTCAGAATGTGGAACTTCTCGCCCTTGGTGAAGGTGAGGTCATCCTCTGTCCGGGCCTCATAGTCATACAAGGCGATGAACAGGGTCACCCCTGTGCCTGTCAAAGTCAGGGCTACTCAGCAGGGTAGGGCATGGGGCAGGGGGCACCAAGGGGGCTGCACCCGCAGAGTCTTTTTCCTGGCCATGTTTGCCCTCCCACTGCTTCGGTGCCCCGGTTCCCAAAGGCCTCTGGAGTCTGATGGATTTCTGATTCGGGGCTCACAGTTTGGCCCCCTCCATGGAATTAGGACATGCACCTTCAAGCCCATCCTTCCCACCCTGGGAAGACTTTCCACCTGGGAGACGCACCCAAGAGGGCAAGAGGGTTCTCTTTACGTTTTGCACCTGACATCTGGATGCCCTCTCAGACTGGAGATCTCTTAGAACAGAACTATGTCCCCCCATTCAGACTGGGGTTTCTGTGGGCAGGCTGTAAATATTCCTCCAGCCTGTGCACCCCTATGTAGGGCTGTGTTGCCCTCATACTGAAGGCTCCTAAGGACAAGACCACAACCCTTCCTCCCCCAGTTTTTCCCAGAGTCTGCCTCCAGCATCATGCCCCCACCCCGGCCTTCTGGACTTACCTGAGATGCCCCTGATGGTGCCCCCGTCAAGGAAGGCAGGGCTGGTTGGCTGAGGGGTGAAGTTGTTGTAGTTGGGGATGTGGGCAAAGGAGGACGCAGGCCGGGCCTGAGTTGGGTCCGGGCCGTAGCGATCCGCGGCCCCATAGCCCCTGCTGTCCCCTTCCAGGCCCACATCCTCCTTGAGCCCCGGCTCCACCTTCTTGCAGAACACACAGCCCATTCCAGGTGCCCTGCTACAGAATGGAGGCATGCCTCACTCAGGGGCCCTGCCAGGTGTACCACCCACTCACAGGCACTCACACGGACCTGTATGGACACACACACGTGCTTGCACGCATGCATGCACACACACACACTCAGAGTGCAGCGTCTCCTCTTGGGCCTGGTGGGGGTCCTGCTGGTGAGGAATAGAGGTAGGGCAGGGCCTTAGTGTGTTTGGAGGGGAGAGAGTATGTGTATCTTCAGCACTTCTCTCCCCATCCGCCGAGCCTACAGCTCTGTGGCTGGTTTTCTACATCAGGGCATTGCTGAGTTTATATATTTTGCTTCCTATTGCTTTGATCTGCTGCTTCTGTGACTCCTTCAGTGTGTTTGTGCATGTGTATCAGTTGTGTTATCCCTAAGTATGTGTGAGTTTGCTTGTGGGTGTGTGTCTCTGTGTGAGTGTATGTACAGGTCCGTGTGAATGTCTGGCCTGTGTGTACATGTCTCAGGGCATGTGTGGGGCTCTGTGTGTGTGTGTGTCTATGAGTGTGTGAGTCTGTACATAGCTCTGTGTGTGCAAGTGTCTCTGTGTCTGTGTGGATATTTCTATGACGTGTGCCTCCCTCTGGAGGGTTTGTGTCTGTCTCTGTGTGTGTACCTGTGTGTGCAGATCTGTGTCAGTGACATGTCCCTGCCTCTGGGCATATGTGTGTGTCTCTGTTTGTGTATTTGCATGTCTATGTATATGTGTGTGTTTGTGTGTGTGTGTGTGAAGGCTGTGTGCCTGCACCTGGAAATTTCCTGCAGAGGGGGATCAAGGCCATTTCCCCTTGTGGGTCCAGCCTCCGGCCTCTCAAGCTGCCTCATTCTGGCTCCCCCCATCCGTTACCTAGCAACAGGGTCTGTGCAGGAAGAGGGGGCTGTGAGGAGCTGTGGGGCCCGGGAAGGCCACCCCCACCCTGTTTCTTGACCCTGATAGCCCTTAGCCCCCACTCCCCCAACTCACCCCTCAGGCCCCTACTCCTGGGTCAGTGGGGCCACAGCATGATCCTTGGGAGGGGCCAGAAACCTGAGGGCGAGACAGAAGGACATGGAGGACGAAGGCCCTGCCAACATTCCTGCCCTCTCAGGAAGCCAGAGGGCCTTGGCTCTGCCTTGGCATGACTCCTGCCCTCACCCTCCTGCCCACTATCCCTGGCACACTTACACAACAATCGCTTGCATGAATATGCTCGCCACCACCACACGCCAACACCAGCGAGCTCCCGCAGCAGCCCAAGCTCTGACGCAGTGGCACATACGTGTACACATGCACGCTGGCTTCCTCTCAGGCTCATAGATCCACACCCCGTATGCTCACTCATGTTTTTGTGTGTTGGACGCAGCTCTCGGATTTCTATCAAGCTATGCTCATCTCATTCATAGACCCCCAGTTACTGTCTCCTAAAAACAAGCCCCTCCCCTGGACCCTGCCTCAGCTTGCAGCCTGGGCTGGGTAAACTCCAGCAGCCCCAGGGACCACCTGCCCCCAGAGCTCACACCAGGGTAAGGCCCAGGCTGGGAACTGGAGCCACCAGGGCCGATGGAGAGCCCCTCCAGATGAGCCAAGCCTTTCCTGGAAGATGTGTCCTTTGAGCGAAAGAGTAGGGTGGACATTGAGCAAGGGTTCCCCACCCCCCACCAGAAACTGTCATTACAACACTCAGAGAGGAACTAGCTGGGGAGAGAGCTTGGTTTCCTAAGATGTGAGAGGAGTGGAGAGTTGTGGGGTGGGGCTTTCCCCCAGAGGGGCCTGAGGGCCCTGGGGACAGGGGCCCCTACCTTGCCTCTCTGGACTCCGAAGTCCAGTTTCCCTTATGGATAGACTCCTCTTCTTTCTGTTCCCTGCTCCTCTAACCCACCACCACTCACCTCTTCCAAGAAGCCTTCCTGGATCCTCCAGGTCCAGTGCCTGGCTATGGCTCGGTCACATCAGTGCCCTGATCCCCACCCTGGCCCCACCAGCTCTGCTCACCTCTCACCTTCACTGTAACTCCCATGTATGTGTGTGTGTGGGGAGGGGATAACACAAGTGGGGTGAACTGTGAACTCTGAGGAGGACTGTGGTGAGAGGTCTGCCTAAAATAGCCCCATTGCTGAGATCTTCACCCCAAGAGCCATCCCTCTCCTTGGGGTGAAACCACTATGTCTGAAGGACCCAGGACAGTGCAGAGCTGATAAAGGCTGGGGGAAAGGGTAGAGGTGGGAAGGCGGGGCACTGAAGGCCCAGCTGAGAGGAGAGATGGGTTAAGGACACAAGAGCTCCAGGGTGAGAAGGGAAGTCTTCCCACAGGGAGACACACACCTCCAAACGGCACACACGCTACACCCAGATCCATACAGCCTTCCCCCCATGTTCTTGGACACACACCTTACGTCACTACACACAGCTCCTCACATACAGAAAATCCGAGCTCCTCTGTAGAGATTCACAGACACATCTTCAAGTATACCCACACCCCCTACACACACACACACACACACACGGCCTCTCCACAAGAACAGTAGATATGGAATTTGCAGCACATAGTATCTGCCAGGTACTGCGTTAGGGATATATTACACATATTACCTCATTTTATCATCACAACAAACCTATGAGGTAAGCAGTGTTTTTACTGAAGAGGAAACTGAGGCATGGAGAAGTTTAGAAACTTTTCCAAGGTCACACAGGTGATGTATCCTGGCATTTGGCCACATAGTCTGAGCTCTCAACCACTTCTCTCCACTGCCTGCCACTGACAGGGACCATTACAGCCAATCCTGCAAGCACGCACAGAGGCAGAGTCCCCACAGAGACACACACACATGTATACACAAACACGATAGCCACAACCCTCCCCCCAGACACAGACCCGCACAGAGTTCCCCTCCATAGGACAGAAACTTACACAACATCTATACCCACATAGCTATAATGTTGTCGCTTCCAACAATAGCCAAGCACATGTTTCTGTGGCAGCCGAATTCGGCATGCCTGGAGCTGGGGGTGGGGGTAGGGGTGGAGGTGGGGTGAGAGACTGTCAGCCTCTGAAAAGGAGGCAGGGTGCTCTGTGGGTTGAGAAAGAGCCCTGGCAGGGCTGGCAGCTCTCAGGGCTCTAGCACCCCCAGGTTTGGTGGGGGCCAAAGTTCCAGGCTGGGCCTGGCTCTCTGGGGACCAGCCATGCTGAGGGAGCCAGGGTCTGGCTCTGTACAGCCCGGGGCGGTGAGGGGCCACACTGAATGGGTCCATGCTCACGTGGCTCTGTCAGGAGAGAGCGATGCAGACAGAGAGACAAAGAAGAGGCAGAGGGAGAAAGGGAAATATAAAGAGAGTGACAAAGAGAAAAAGATTGAGAGAGCCGGAGAGCCAGAAGGAAGAGACAGAGACAGAGAGACAGCATGGCGTGCTGGCAAATTGGCTCTCAAAAACAAAGACCTGAGTTGCAACTTTGCACCATTTGCTGATTTCCGTGGTGTAAATATTCCCGCCATGGCTGGTTCTGAGCTGCTGAAATAACGTCACTGAATGCTGGCCTGGGAGGAGAAGAGCAGAATCAGGTCCCTCGAGCCTGGACTGGCCACCTCGACTCCAGCACATCTGCCAGAAAGAAACAGACAGAGACAGAGAGACAGACATGAGAGGAGGAGAGAAAGGCAGAGATAAGGAGAAAGTGGGAGGAGTTGGAGACAGAACTAAAGAGACAAAGACAAAAAGAGAAAGAGCGAGAGAGCGAGAGCAAGCAGGTTGAGTCCCCTCTGCTCAGTCATCCATGTGCAAACAGCCCCCAGGACCCTCCCTGGCTCCTTGCTCTGATCCCAGCCACTCACCATCAGTTCTTTGGAGCAAAATTTGATTTCCTAGAAGTCTGGGTGGCAATATCATTGGTAAAAACATGATACTTGAGTGAAATAAGCCAGACACAAAGGACAAATATTGTATGATCTCACGGATGTGAAATAATTAGAAGCAGCAAATCCATAGAGTCAGACACTGGCACACAGGTTGCCACGGGCCAGGGTGGAGGTAGGGAATAGGGCGTTAATGCTTAAACTGTACAGCATGTCTGTTTGAGGGGATGCAAAAGTTTTGTTAGTGGACGGTGGTGCTAGGAGCACAACATGGTGAACGGAATTAACAGCACCAAAGGATATATTTTAATGTGGTTAAAAGGGGAAATTTTAGGTTGATTATATGTTAGTAGAATAAAAGTTTTAAAAAACCGTAAATCTGTATAGTACAAACAGGGAACCTTAATGTAAACCATGGACTATAGTTAATAATACAATTAGATTAATATTCTTTCATCAATTGTAACAAATGTACCAAACTAATGTAAGGTGTTAGTAATAAGCAGGTATAAGGGGACTTTGTATTTTCTGTGTGATGTTTCTGTAAACCTACAACTTCTCTAATAAAAAAGTGCTAATTTATTAAACACATTCTCAGTGCCTGGCATTGTTCCAAGCAATTCCCATGCTTAGTCTCATTTACTAACCCTAGGAGGTGGGCTTATTATTACTGCTATTTTCAGACGAGGAAACTGAGGCGTAGAGATACCAAGTAACTTGCCCAAGATTAGATGGTGAGTAAGCAAGAGCTAAAATACAATCCCGATCAATTTGTCTCCAAGCCCACCTCAAGCATTGTTCTATTTTGTATTTCTAGTGGAAGCAATGTCTGTTCTTCTGTTCCTTGATGAGCACCTATTGTGTGCCAAGTCCTGTACTGTTCTATGTGCACAAATTCCCTAAATCCTCATTAGAGCCCAGAGAGGGAAGCAACCTGCCCAGGGTCTCCCAGGCACGCACTGGCTTTTATAGTCCTAGAGTCTGAACCTAGGTCTTTCTTTCCTCAGAGCTGAACTCAGCTGCCTGCTAACACCAGAAAGGGAGCAATTCAGAGTGACCACAAGAGTTCTGGGTACTGTAGTGACTTGGGTCTGGTTTACGAATATGTGCCTTGGAACATCTGGTCGACAGGTGTCAGCTCCCAGAGCCCCATCACGGTCAAAAGCAGGTTGTGGGTGTGCAGAGCTGAGGCCCAGCCCTGGACCACAGTGCCACCCCCTTCAGCTTCTCCCATGCAGCCCTGCCCCAGCTCTGTTCTTTATTAGCTCTGTTCTTTATTAACTTGGATGAATGACATCAGCCCTCTGAGCCTCAATTTTGCATCTACACCTTCTGGACAGAGCTGTGGGGAGGGCTTGATGAGATGTGGCTCTGGCCCAGCAGGCAGTGGCCAAGCAAGGCTGCGAATCACAAGCAGCACAGCTTAGAATGGTCCCCTGGGTCCATTCATCAGTCCACCCCCTTTGCGTGTGTGTGTGTGTGTGTGTGTGGTGGGCGGGCGACTTGCCTGAGGTTCTACAGCCAGACAGGAGATTCAAAGCCAGGACAATGAACTCAGGTCCAAAGTTCTGTTCCCAGCACCAAGGCTGGTGAATGCCATACTGCCTACCTGGCCTCTGGCCAACCGAGCATGCCATCCCTGCCATTTGGCAGCTGGCCACCCAACAGGGAGTCTGCTTCCCACCACCCAAGCAGGAGGCCTACCCTACCCTGACATAGGAGCCCAGGCTCACCCATCTTTTCTCAAGGTCCACATTTTTCAAAGTCATGTCAGGGTTTTACTTTATCTGTGGGATCTGAAGGCAGATTTGGGCTCAAATTCTACCCTGCCTGCCAGCTATTTGAGATCTTGGGCAAGGCGTGTCACTGTTCTGAGATGCAGTTGCTTTGCCTGTAAAATAGGAATACCGACCTTCACCTCATGGGGTTTCTTCTGAGCATTAAGTGCAGTCAAGCCCCTGAAAGCACCAGGCAATGCTCAATGAACTTTTACTTCCCCTCCTTTCCCTTAAGGAAGGCCCCTCTAAGGCAGGGCTGGGCAGGGCTGAGAAGAAAGAGAAGTTCTCAGGGTGAGGTGGGGAAGGCTGAGTAGGCCCAGCTGCCTGGGGGATTTCACCAAAAGGGAACTGGGACTCAGGGCAGCAGCAGGAAACCACCATCCTGCAAGAGTTCCGGCTTCTCCTCAGGGTTCTAGGCTTGGTCAGGAGGCAGGCCAGGGCTGGTGGAGCAGGAAATAAGGGTAAGGCCTGCAGCCACCCCCAGCCCCACTGTGCCCCACCCCTCCCTAAGACCTGACCTCCTGATCAGGGGTACTCTCACTGACCCTCCACCCCTCACTGAGCCTCTTACTGAGCACCCATTCCTCATTGAACCTCTATCCCCCTCGCTGAACACCATCCTTTCTGGAAGCCTCACAACCTCCCACCCCTGAGTGTCCAGGGGCCCTAGTTTAGAAAGGCCACAGTCTGACTTTACTGCCCTGGGGGGCTGGGTGTGTGTGAATCAGGGTTGGGGGACAGGGATGGCCTTTATGTGCCACACCAGCTTTTCCCTCCACATGGTCCTGAAGGTATCAGCTGGGTTTTCTCCACTTCTTGGGGGTAAAAGTGGTTTCCCATCTGTCTCTGAAAACCCACCAGCCTCTAAAACAGGAATCTTCAGCTCCCACCTGACCTGGGACTCAAGGTTCTCAGGAGATGGGAGCAATGAATGGTCTGGGGAAGCTAAGGAGATAAGAGTTTAGATTCCACAGTATGGCCAGACAGGAAGTCTCCTTGCCAGTTCTGGAGGGCATCCTGTCCTCTCCCACCTGAGGTCAGCCCAGTCTGCTCTGTTTAAGAAGAGCCCTCGGTCCTCCTCCCCCAGCTCTGGGGTCTCATACCCAGCCCCCCAGGGTCTGACCACTTCCTTTGCCACATGGGCCCCAGGTGGCTGCAGAGAACTCCCAAACACCCACACAAGCTCACTCACACGCTCATGCTCATTCGCTCAGAGCCCAAATCAAATTCACACTCTCACGCCCTCACTAGCAGCTTCACACCCACTGGAAAGCAGGGGAGAGCACTGAAACACATGATCCCCAGAGCTCCCTCTGCCCACTCCCATGTCCACCCACAGCCCTCTCCAGAGAGCTATGTGGGACTTGGCAGGGATGAGGTGGGGACCCCTTCATCGCATCAGCAGCAAGATGACCTGGAGTCGGTTCCTGACTGCTGGCCCTATCAGCCATTGCCTCCCAAATCTCCAACTCCCCATCTGTGGAGGGGGAACAGAGCCTTGCTCTCCCACCCACCACCACCGACAGAGGGATGCCAGGGGCCTCAGGGTCTCTGAGAGACTACAGGACTGAGGGGGAGGCCAGCTGGGTGCGGGGGCAGATCTCACACCTGGTGACTTCCCGAGTGTGGGCCCTCAACAAATCCCCACACATTTACTTACTGATTAGACACCAACTGTGTGCTGGTACTTATGGGCCCTGTTAGTGAGACTCGGGCTTCCTGGCCCACCTCTGTGCTTTCCAGAAGGCACAGGAGAGGCTAGCTAGGTCAGGGAAAGCGTTTAAGCCCTCCAGAATATTCACCTCAAAACGGCTTTCTGCACCCCTTTCTCATGAAGTCGGATGTAGGGGCAGAGATCATTTCTCCCCATTGTTCAAATGAGGAAAGCGAGGCCCAGAGAAGCCCTGTAAATTGCTCAGAGTCACACAGCAATTAAGGGCCCAGTCTGACCAAGAACCCAGGTCTCTGCGACTGCAGATTTCTTGCTGCAGGATCCAGAACACTGGGCATCACCACCTCACCCCTCGGTGGGACAGACCGCCCCTCCCTGGGGGCCCAGAAGTGGGGAGACGGGGAGAACCAGAGAGGGTTGCCAGCCAGGAGACCAGCATTCGCCGAGAGCCCGGCTCTGGCGCTCCTCCTTGGCGTTGCCATGGAGACAGCCCCTCCGGGCAATCACGGTCAAAAGCAGGATTTCCGTCGGGGCGGCCAGCAATTCCCGGATCCCGAACGGAACGCGGGCGCAGGCTGCCGCTGCGCGAGGGGAGGGGTACCCCGAGAGGCCTGTCCTTGCTGAGGGCGGGGACTTCCCCAGGAAGCGGGGACCCACGCCTCTAGAGCCTGGAGGAGTCTCTTCGCTGTCCCAGGCCCTCCCACTAGTGCGGGGACGGAAGGGGGGCTTCGTTCCTGGCCGCCTTTCCTCCTCTCCTGGCCACAGGCTTCACCCTGGGCTTCTGTCCATTCGCGATAGGGGACCTCCTGGACAATTGCGCCATACATTCTGTGTCCCCCAGAAATGGTTCTCCTTGACCCTTGCTTCTCGCAAACTCCCTCGCCTGATCCTCCCAGTCCACCCACCTAGGTCCTCTTCACTACATCCCTCCAAATTCTCACTCTCAAGGTCTCCTCAGTCCTCCCCCCTAGACCATTTTGGGGGTCTCTTAAGCCCCTATCCCCCGACTCTCAGCCCCCTTTCCAAATTCGCTCAAACTCACTCTACAGGTCCCCTCTGTTTTCCCCACCAGACCTTTCAGGGGCTCCTTTTAGTCCACATCGCTGACTCCCTCAGCCCCCTCCCCAGATTTTATCTGTCTCCCTCTCCCAGTCTCCTGAGTTCTCCTTGGATCCTTCCCAGAGTGGGGCCCCGTTGGTCCTACTCCCTTCAGCTCTGCTCCCCAGGTCCTCTCAGGCCGACTCCCCCAGCCCCTCTCCCAGAGCCGGGGCGGGCCGGGGGCGGGGCACGGCGCGGCCCATCCCAGCCCCCCACCTGCCTACCTGCTCCCTGGGGAGGCCGCCGGTGCCCGAGCCCGGGGCGATCCAGCGGGGCTCCCAGCAGCAGTGAGTGCCGACGTGGGGCGGGGGGAACTTGGGGTCCTGACCGCCTCGACAGCCGCCGGCTCTGGGCTGGGAGGAGGAAGCCGCCTCGGACTTCTCTTCTTGCAGCGGTGGCGGCAGCGGCGGGGAGAACTCTCAGTCACGCCCCAGCCCCGAACCAGCTGCCCGCAGGGAGGAGGGGCCCTCAAATCCCATGCCCGCCCGCCCCCACTTCCCATCTCCCCCGGCTTACCAGGGGTCGGCTCTCCCAGCCCGCTTCCCGCACCCCAGCCGCGTCTCCCACCTGACCCCCCAGCACCGCCTTCGCAAAGACCCCCTCCAAGGTGGCCGGTTTCTCATCCCTCAAAGCACCTGCTTTCCTAGAATCATTGGATTTGAGGTTAGGAAGCACTCTTTCCTATCACTGAAGACACTGCCCTCTCTGCCCCTTTCACAGCTGGGAAAACTGAGGCCCAGGTGGGGACAGATCTTACCCAAGTTGTCACAGCCAGTTGACTTGATACTGTCCCTAGAGCCACTGTGAATCCCAACATGGCGCCTTGCCTCTGGGAGGGTGAGGAGTAGGCCCCAACCCTTCCCCCAGGAGCTTTTCTGAGGAATTAGTCCTCAGGCCACAGTGAGGGAGGAGGGGTGTCAGCCCTCCACACCACCCAAGTCTTAGAGAAACTGAGGATCATCCTCTATTGGCCTCTCGGGCTGGCCGGGATCCCTGACCCCTCCTCAACCTGGGGGTCAGTCCCCCCTCCCCCCACTGTTGCTTCCTCAGCCTTAAACTGAGGGCTAGGAAGACCCTTTCTGTGGGGAGGAGCTGGCATGTGGGGGAGGGCTGTTTGGTGAAGACGTGTGCGGGTGTTGGGATGCAGTGGGAAGGTAGGGAGAGTGTGTATGCACAGAAGTGTGTGTGTGCGTGTGTGCACGGTGTGCGTGCGTGTGCGTGCGTGTGTGCATACGATTGTTGGCAATGAACATGATGGCAGCATTTTGGGAACCAACAACTGGGACGTGTTGTGCCAGAGCCTTGAGTTTCCACGTGTGAGCAGAGGAGTGTTCCGATGCCAGAGGGAGGGGGTGGGCTCAGATGTGTTCCGAGATGCCTGGAGTGGATGTGCAGGAACTTGGGAGGGGTGGCCTTAACCTGGCTGGCCAGCACCCTCCCCCCTATCAAGCACTCCCTGGCTGCCTTTGGGTCACAGGTTCAGTTAACAAACATTTCTTGTTTCCTGTCAGCGGCCAGCCTTAGGGAACACAAATGAAAGAGGCTGGTCCCTGCCACCTGAGGTGCCCCCAGTCGATCTGACTTACTTCTGCCACCCTTCAAGTTCTCAGGCATCTCCCCAGGAGGCCTTCCCTCATTTGGGCCCCCATCCCCAGCAGAGCACACAGTGATTTGTGCAGTCCTTGGGGTAGGGATGTGTGGGGATGTGTCTTCCTCACGGGCAAGGGCTGGGGCTGGCCCAGCGCAGCAGGCTCTCTGGACTTAGGAATGCATGAATCCATCAAGGAAGAAAAGAATTAACGGTCAACAAATGAAAGCCCAATGAAAGAGTAAATAATTGAAGTTAAGAAGGAAAGAGTGAATGAAGAAATTTGAGACTCCATTACTGAATAAGCAAACGAATGGAAGAACAAAGCTGCCGCTGCTTTTTAAAGTACAAATTGGACCACTCTAGTCCCTTGCCTAAATAGTCCCTCCAATAGCTTACCTTCCATTTGGCTTGGAATAATAAAAATGAAATAAGACAATAATAACAAATAATAAAATCTGAACTCCTTTCCAAGGCCTCCCAGGTTCTCTGAGCCTGGCCCCTGCCCACTTCTCCAGTCCCACCTTGGGCCAGCTCCCTCTCCAGCCACACTGGCCTCCTTTTCAGTTCCTGGGCTACACAGAGCTCGTGCTTCGATACCTTCTCACATGCTGTTCCCTCTTTCTGAGACACTCTTCCCCTTGCTCTTCACAGTACAGTCCTTTATTTATTTATTTATTTATTTATTTATTTATTTATTTATTTATTTATTTTATTTATCGGGAGGTACCAGGAACCGAACCCTGGTCTCTCCATATGGTAGACGGATGCCAAACCTCTTGAGCCACATCCGTTTCAGTACAGTCCTTTATATCCTTCATCTGAAGTGTCAACTCCTCAGAGAAGCCTTCCCTGACTGCTTCAACCCCCATGCTTGGTCTCAGCGCCCAGTTTGTCTCCTTCATGGCAATTGTCACAATCGGGAATTACCTATTTCTCAGTGGTTTTCTTATGTCAGATGCCCTCTGGGGCTAAGCCACTTTCTCCAGTCCCTGGACCTCCCTGGCCCGGATCAGGGTTCTGACCTCAGGGCACACTGGCACTATTCAGAACAGGGGCAGGCAGATTCTATGACCCTTATTCATCCATTCAGAGTAACCTAGTGGTTAGCAACACAGGCTCTAGACCCAGACTGCCTGGCTGTAGGCCAACTTTGCCTCTTCCTGGCTCTATGAACTTAAGACAAGTTATTTTACCTTTCTGGGCCTCGGATCCCTCATCTGTAAAATGGAGATAATAGTTGACCCCAGTCTTGGGAGAAATCAACGAGCGTTAGACTAGTGCTCTGTACATAAGTGCCATGTAAGTGCTTGCTATCATTCATTCATTCATTCATTCACTCACTCAGACCGCAAACCTTCCACAAACCTATGCTGTGCCAGGCCTTTTGCTGGGTGCTGGAGGCTCAGCTGTGAATGGGGCCAGTCCTTGCTCTCAGAAGCTCCCTAAGTAGCACAGACCAGAAGAATGGTGGACACAGGACAAAGAGGCTAAAGAGTGGCCTGTTCAAAGCCCCTACTCTCTGGCCATAGTCCCCTATCCTTCCAGCTCCCATGCTCACATGCTCCTTTGGCACAAACCTGAAAACAGACACCAAAACCAAAAATCAAAGCACAGGGAGCCCATAGGGATCTCCCATCCATTCTCCCATCTGGCCATCACTCTCCTGTTTCCATGTCTGTTTTTAACCAGGTTAAATCCCCTCATCAGTCCTTGAAGTCCTCCTTTGCAAATACTCTATCCTTCTTTGCCTTTCCTTTCCTCTCCTATAAGTGCCTGGAAAGCCCCAGGCCAGCAAGAAGCCCACCATCTGCCTTCTCTGAGTGTGGAGGAGAAAATCACCCACCAGGCAGACAGGGCCAAAGACCCAGCCTCAGAGGAGCTGAACCAGACCCAGCCATTCTCCAGGGCATTTCTTAAGAAGCTGGTCTGACAGCTCTCTCCAGAGGAGCAGTGCACATCCTTTCTTTTGTCCTCCAACCTCCCTCCCCTTCTCCCCATTCTCCACTCGGACTCTAAATCCTCTCACCTTTTGTAAGGCTTCAAACCTTCTGTAATCACCTCTTCTGTACCATCCACCTCTCCCTCTACACAGAATTATCCTCTCAAAATACAAAAATGTTCTAGAATCTCCCATGTATAACAAAAAACAACAAACCAAAAACCTTCCCTTTAAAAAGTAAGCATTTATCCTGCCTTTTTTAGGTTCATTCCTAGTTGATGAGGGAAAGTTCTTTGTAGAATGCCTCCAAATATAAATAGAAGAAATGCGAGAATTCAAAAAACTCGGTTTTGCAAGCCCAGTGAAATAATTGATTTAGGCAAGAATCATCAATGATGCTGAAACCACTGGGTGAAAGGTTTTAAGGAACACAGTGTCCTCACAGTGCCGAAGTAGCACTTGCTATTTGCAAAGAGGAAAATGTAGCTTTTCAATGAAGAACCTGGTGGATACCGCACAGCTGGTGCTCAGCTGGCAGTATGTGCCTCCTCAAAGGATGATTATGAAGCCAGCAATGTTACTGTGAAGAATTCCTGCCACAAATGTTTAGCCTAAATCCACTCAAGCCTCTAGACCAGGGGTAGGCGAGCCATAGGCCAAACCTGGCCCACTGTCTGGTTTTATATAACCCGTGAGTTAAGAGTGGTTTTTATGTTTTTAAATTGTTAAAAAAATTTCAAAAGAATACTGTCTCGTGGGAAGCGGATGTGGCTCAAACAATTGGGCTCCCGCCTACCACATGGGAGGTCCATGGTTCGGTTCCCGGTGCCTCCTAAAGAAGACAGTGAGCTGGCACAAGGGGCAGACGTGGCAAGCTGACACGACATGATGACACAAGAGACACGGGAGGAAAAAACATAACGAGAGACACAATAAAGCAAGGAATGCAGGTGGCTTAAATGATTAGGCTCCTCCCTCCCATATCAGAAGGCCCGGGGTTCAGTACCCAGTGCCTCCTAAAGAAACAAAGAAGACGAGCAGACACAGCAAGTACGAACAACAAGGGGGTGGGGAGAGAGAAATAAATAAAATAAATCTTAAAAAAAAAAAAGAATACTGTACATAAAAGTGCCATATAAGTGTTTGCTATCACTTTAAAAAAAAAAAAAAACTTGTAGTTTTATTCAGGCTTGATTTTAACAAATGTTGTTGGGGAAAGAGCCCACAGGAAAGGGTGAAGCCCATGGAGGCAGGGCCCTCCCAGATGCTAGAATCATGATAAATTATGATAAATTCAAATTTCAGTGTGCATACATAAAGTTTTATTGGAACACACTCATGCTCCATTTACGTATTGGATATTGCTGCTCTTGTGCTCCAATGGCAGAGCTGAATAGTTGCAACAGAGACTATGGATTGCAAAGCCACAAATATTTTCTATCTGGGGAGCAGGTGTGGCTCAAGCAGTTGAGCACCTGCCTCCCACATGGGAGGTCCTGGGTTCAGTTCCCGGTGTCTCCTGAAAAAACAAAAACAAACAAGAAAAACAAAATGGAAAAAAAAAAAAAAAAAAAACAACTCAGGGAAGCTGACTTGGCTCACTGGTTGAGCACCAGCTTCCCACATATGAGGTTACAAGGTCCCGGGTTCAATCCCTGGCCCCCAGTACCTAAAAAAAAAAAAAATTTACTATCCACCCTTTACAGAAAAGTTTGCCAACCCCTACTCTAGAACTACCGTCCAGTTACAAGAGACACCAAGTTTAGAGGAATAAGGTAAATGGCACTAAGTATAATTAGCAGCTCTGAATTGTATGTGTGGTTGTGGTTGAAAGAGGAAGTTTAGGGTCACATATGTCACTAAAAGGAAAGCTAGAGGATGAAACATGGGGCTGTATAACATAGTGAACCCTGTTATGGATGACGAATGTGGTTAATAGTACAAATAAAGAATTTTCTCTCATGAACTAGAACAAATGTACATCACTATTACAAGGTGTTCATAATAGGGTGGTATATGGGGAAAAATACACCTAATGCAAATCATGAGTGATAGTTAACAGTAAGAGTTTAATGTCCTTTCATCAGTTGTAACAAAGATACCACACTGATGCTAAGTGTCTATAATAGGGGGTTTAAGGGGTATGGGGTTTTTCTTTTTGGAGCAATGAAAATGTTCTAAAATTATGGAGATGAATATACAATTCTGTGATTATACCGAAAGCCACTGATTGTACATTTTTTTTTTTAAGATTTTATTTATTTATTCATTTATCCCCCCCTTGCTGCTTGTGCTCGCTGGGTCAGCTAACCACGCCGTGCGGGCGGGCTTGCCTTCACCAGGAGGCCCCGGGAACCGAACCCGGGGCCTCCCACATGGCAAACGGGAGCCCCACTGATTGAGCCACAGCCGCTTCCCTGATTGTACACTTTGGATGGATTGTACAGTGTGTAAATAAAACTGCTTTTTAAAAAAAAAAACAAAAAAACCCACAAAACTATGAGGTCTCAATGGGAGACACTTGATAAGACAATTGGCCTGGGCACTTATAAAAGTTGTCTTTAAAAAAAAAGTGGGGGGGAGGGGTGACTGTTCTATATCAAAAGCAACCAAAGAAACATCACCACCAAATGCAATGTGTTAGTTAGATTTTTTTTTTTGGAGTAAAAACAGCAGCTATCCTTCTGTGTGGGTTGGCTGGTGTATTTCTCTCTCTCCCTTCTAGACTGCAAGCTTCACTAGAGCAGGGGCTTTGTCAACAGCTAGTCTACCCAGCATCTGCAAGTGCCAGGCACCTAGTAGGTGCTTGATCGATGCCTGTTGAAAACAGGGATGGAGGAGGGAGTAAACTAGGCCTGGGGAGAGAGGGATGGCTTCCCAGCAGAGGGAGTATTCCAGTAGATTCTGAAGGATGAACAGGATGTAGCCCACAGGCCAAACCTTTGACAGAGCCCTCTCTTAGAGCCTCTAGTGCCAGGGATGGCACGGATCCTAGAGGCCCCAGATAGCAGAATGCTCATCAGCAAGTGGAGGCTTGGGCAGGCAGAATTTCAGCTTGGCCCCTGGCAGAACTGTAACAGTCAGAAAGGCTAAGCAGGGGAATGGCTGGCCCCAGGGAGCAGCAGGGGAGCAAGCAAAGGGAGCCCCCACGGACTGACCTCATGTATGAATCGCCCCATGACAAGCCCCATCACCAAGCCACTGCCCAGAGGTCCCCACCCCCATGCCCTGCCCGGAGGCCCCTCTTTCCTCTTTCACCCAGGCTCAGTCTTCCCGGCAGGCAGTATTTCTTCTTTCTCTGAACCTTGAGCACTTCTCCTCCGCACCACTAGGGGCCCCTTTGGCTCACTCTGCCTTTTATGGGCAGGCGAGTCTTCACCTGGGTAAGAAGCTGGGCTGGACGGGCTGTGTGACCTTGATCAAGTGGCCACCTGTCTCTGGGCCTCGGTTTCCTGATGCGTACAAGGCAGGTGGGACAAGATGCCCAGTGAGGCCTGTCCACCTCCAGATGCCCGGCTTAGACATCTGTCCCCCAGGAGTCCCCAGTCCTATAGAGTCTGGGCCTCTGACCTCTATAGGACGGGGAGTCCTGGGGGACAGAGATGGTATTGGCCAAGGACTTCTGCCAGGACCCCCAGGAAGACTTGGCTCATCTCCTCAAAGAGGGGCTTGGGATGGTGGGAGTGGCTGTAGGTAACCTCTCATCTCCTTCCCCCCTGCCTTGTTCCCTGCTCCTTGCCAAAGACGGTGTGGTTGAAATTCAGGCCCCACAGACTATAACTGTGTTGTCACAGGCAAGCGACAATTCTGGGCTTTAATTTCCATGTCAATAAAGCCAGAACAGGGGACTGGGTGTAGCTCAATGGTTAAGCACATGTATGAGGTCCCAGGTTCGATCCCCGGCACCTCCTAAAAACAAATAAACAAACATAAAAACCAGCTTTCATTGGGGAGTGGATGTAGCTCAGTGGCTGAGCACCTGCTTCTCATGTATGGGGTGGTGGGTTCAATCCCCCGTACCTCCTAAAAAATTAAAAAAAAAGAACAGAACAGTAATATTTGTCTCCCAGAATGAGGAATAAAGGAAACAATGACTTTGAAAACAGCTTGCACATAGTAGGTATACACAAATCTGCCAGCAGCCAGGGAGGGAGGTCTGATCAGAAATTATGAGATTCTCTCTGCCCCAAACACTCCTAATCCCTTCATCCTCAGAGGCTGATTGGTGCAGGCAGAAATAATTAAGACCTTATTCCACATCTAAAGCAGGCCTGGCACATAACCACTACCTCCCTTGAGCCTTGAAGCAAACTGGTAAGGGGTGGGCAAAGGATTATTTTCTCTGTTTCACAGGTGAGGCCACTCACTGCAGCTCAGAGAGGCCAGGTGACTTGCCCAAGGCCACTTCACTAATTCTCCAGCTCCCAGAGCTGGGTTTAGACCCCCACCCACACAGTCTCCTTGTGGTCAGGGATGCGCTAGGCCCTGCCTATACTCACCCCTACAGAAGGGGGTAGCAGGGCAGTGGGTGTCCCCCAAAGTCTGCCCCCAAAACTGCTCCTTCATGGCCCAGATCTCCTCCTGGTCACTTTGCCCCCTGGCCACAGGCAGTCTGTGCCCTTTGGTCAGCTGGCCCACAGAGCCACAGGGCAGGTGTCAGAGGGCAGCATGATGGGAAACCAGGGCTGGGCGCTGAGGCTGGGGGCTGACCCAGCTCAGGGGGTAAACAACAGGTCAACTTGGTAGGCAAGGGGTATGCCATTCCCCCAGGAACCCCCACTCTTTGGTGACCTCTTTGGCCCTGAGACCATAATCCAAGGATTCTAGGGGTCCCTGGGAGCCCAGTCCCATGCTCTCCCCTGCCCTCTAGTCCAGCCACAGAAGTCCTTCAGCGTGGGCTACAGAGTGGCACTGGTGACCATGACCATGGGGACCAACATCCGTCTCCTTCTTCAAGTCATTGCCACGGAGGAGCAGGCAGTCCAGGTGCAGAGCCTCCCGCCCAGGCTCTGGGGCTTCCCGATGAGGGCCAGGAGGGCTTGATTCCCCCTCTGCCTCTGGGCAAGATTCCTCTCCCTTCCCCAGCAGCCCTCTCCCAGGAGGGGTCTCCCAGTTGATGGGGGAGGGAGAGGGATTCCTGGACCCAGCGGCCTCTGCTTCCAGGGGTCTCCTTCCAGTCAACCTGCAGTCCCTCCTGCTTTGGTGGGGAGGGATGGGGACGAGGGACTTGCTTATTTCCTAAGTTTGGGAGCCCTAGTGGAGCGGGGGAACCTACTCTGCCAACATGGCTCCTCGTGTCTCTGCAGCCTGTGAGGTCTGAGGCCTTTAGGGGACAGAAGTGCTCAGTGCCAGGGAGGGTGTCAGTGGGTAGCAGGTGGAAGAGCATGTGCATTAGGTCCCCAGGGCCATGCACACTACACCACGCCCAGTTTCAGCTGCCTACTGGGCTCTCACTTCGACACGTACCAGCTGGACTATGCCACCTTCTCCAAATGCTGTCGACACATGGTCCACCTTCCCCAGGAGGCCTGGCCCACCAGCTCACCGGACATAGGACAGAGCCCCAGACAGACTCCCTGCAAGAGCACCAAGCCCTGGGCCTCCTCTGTCCTCACACCCCAGCCACACACCCTGTGCAATGAGGTGGCACAATGCTGTGGTTTCCCAGCCAGTGTGAGGCCTGGGGCCAGAGCTCCCCTCTCTGACTGGGCTGTGTTTCCATCAGAGCAGGAACTCTCCCCTCACCCCGGCAGGAGACTGAGTCTTCCTGGGAGTGGGGATGGGGGTGGGGATTCCCAGCAGTCCCTCAGGCCTTAGCCTGGCAGGAGGGAACACAAATATTGTCCCTCTGAGACAGCCAGGTCAGCCTGGCCTGGCATATACCCAGGTCTGGAGACCCCACCAAGGGGGAAGACAAGGAAGGGAACACTCTTTATTATATACCTACTGTGTGCCAGACCTTGTTCTAGGCATTCTACATGCGTTATCTTCCTGTGAAGTAAAATCATTCTCTGTTATAGGAAACTGAGGCCAGAGAGCTCCAGAGCCTTTCCCAAGGTCACACAGCTAAGTGAATGTGTGGGAAAGCTGGGGTTTGGCCCTGGGTCTACCTGGACCTGACTCACAGGGCCTCCTCCCTATAACTACAGCAAATCCTGACGACTCCTCCTGATGGCTGGGTGACCGTGAACAAGCTGCTGAGACACTTTAAAGACTGCCTCCTCATCTGTAAAGTGGGTACATTAATAAAATCACTGTCATATGATGAACTGGGATAATGCATGTGAAGTGCCTGCTACATAGTAAATGCACATTTACTATGACACTGTATTAGGTAGTATCATTTGAAGAGATACAGTCCTGTCCCATTTGAGATCAGAGACAAAGCTCTGCTCTCAACATTCCCTAGTCTGAAGGAGAAACTAGGCAAAGGGGAAGGAGTTCCTCCCTCCCATAACTTCACCAGGGCCAGGAGAAGGGGGAGGTCATAAAGTGGACAAGCTGGAGAACTGGACAGGTTAATTCTGAAAACTTTCCTGTAGGGTCAATCTCATTGTCCCTGTTTTATAGATGGGGAAACTGAGGTGCACAGAGGCTGAGTTACTTGTTTAAGAATGTAGCGACTCAATGACTGAGCAGGGCCAAAGTCAACTACCCAGTCCCCTCTACCCTAGGGTGGGAGTGGAGGTGATGTCCTGGGGTCCCCTCCTTACCCCCAAATGTGCCCTGCATGCAAAAGTCCTCAAGCCCGAGGTGCAGCATCCCCCCCCAGGTGCACCTGGCAAGGACTGCGACCTCGGCCTCTTTGATCACTGCTGCTGGCTTGGGAGGAGCTGCAGTGCAAGGAGGATCTGGGGCGGTGCAGGCAGAACTTCCCCCACCACCTCCGGAGGGCCGGGCTGACACTGACCCACACAGGAACACAGGGCCTCCGAATTTGCTGTCTGTCCTCTTTTGCATCCCCACAACCACCCGGCCTCTTGATGTGATGATCCCCATTGCTCAGAGGAAGAGATTGAGGTTCAGAGAGAGGGAGGGCTTTGCCCCAGGTCACACGGGGAGGGTCCAGCAGAGGTGAGAGTGGAAGGCAGGACCGTCCGGTTCAACCCCAGGTCCTTGCCCTGCCTTCTTTCCAGGCATTAGCTTCTATTCTAACACCTGTCTTCTCCCTGGCAGGACCAGGCAAGGTGTGCCCTCCCCAGTATTGCCCAGCAAAGCAGCAGACAGGTAGGGGCTCAGAGCTCCCAGCCCCACCTTGCCCCCAAATATCCTGCTGCTCAGACTACATTTTATAAATAGCGGTTTCAATATCTGCCTTTCCCACTGGACCCTGGAGGGCCTGGCCCAGAGCTGACATCTCTCTCTGTTTTTTTGACTGAACTGATAAAACGGCATGTTTATTGGGTACTTATTATGACCCAAGTATTATGTTAAAGGGCTTTAGATAGTTAGCTTGTTTAGTCCTCACAATGACCACAGAAGTGGAGTACTATTATCCCCATTTCACAGATGGGAAAAGTGAGACGTGGAGAAGATAAGAGCTGGGTGCCTGGCACATAGGAGGTGCTTCTAACTTTACTCTGCTGGCTGAATGAAAGGATGGGTGAATTAAGAAAAGGGAGGTGTGGGGGGGTGAGGCAGTCAAGTTCACAGGTGTCATCTTCTTCCCTCATCCAGGCTCACTCATTCCCACAACCGATCTGAGCACGCCTTCTGCCTGGCCCCAACCATCTGAGGGCCTGCAGCCCTGGGGAGCTCCTCCCAATTGAATAAAGGGAGACCTTTCCTGCCAAGCAGCTGCCCAGCTTGGCTCTGCCTGAGAGCCTGGACTGGAGAATCTATGGTGACTGTCCATTCCCAACTCCCTGACAACCAACAAAGGATTACAAGAAAGAATTAGCCCAGCTGCTCCCTCAGAGGCCCGAGGGACCGAAAAGGAAACTCATCCTTTACTGCAGCAAGAATGATTTCATTAGACTGCAGAAGGGACTTACTGGCAGAGATGGGGAACCAGCCTGGAATTTCTTACCAGAGTCAGGAAGTGACACAGTGGACCCCATGAGTGAGCAGTTCCACAGACTGGGCCCTGGAAAAGGAGGGAGCCAGAGGGAGGCAGAACCATGGTTCCCACAGTTCCCGCACAGGGGAACCATTGTCTAATGGAGGAGGCATATCGCGTCTCCAAGTCAATAGCTGAATGTAAAGGCCACTTGGAGAGGAGAGAGGAGAGCTGGGAGAGAAAGGGAGGCAGCCCCAAGAGAAGAGCCCAGCTGGCTACACGGGAGGTATTCGTGGAGGGAAGTCACATTTATTGAACCTCAACTGTGCGGCCAGGCACCTTAATGAGCACTTTACATGCGGCGCTCATTCAACAAGTATTTATTGAAGGCCGCCCAGGTGCCAGGCTCTGTGCTAGGGACCTAAGGTACAGCTGTGAACAAGACAGACACAGCCTGTACCCTCTTGAAGCCTGGAAGCAGGAGGAGACAATCGACAGGTACATCATGACAGGCGTGAGACTTGCTTTGTAGCCCAGTAAAGCAGGGAAGCGGGGGATAGAGAGTGGCAGAAATTGGGGGTTCAGGGCTGGCTTTGTTGTAGCTATTTTGTTTTAGGTCAGGTAAGCCCTCTTTGCAGAGGTGAGGTTTGAATGGAGACCTGCATGAAGTGCCAAAACAGCCAGTGCAAAGGCCCTGAGGGGAGAGTGTGTCTGGCAGGCTCCAAGAACAGCAGGAGGCCTGTGTGGCTGGAACAGCATGAGGGGGGTGGGGGGGTGAAGGGAAAGTGGATGGGGTGTTCAGCTTGGGGTGAGCTTTGTCAGCCACAGCAAGGAAATCTGATTTTGTTACAGATGTGATGGGAAACCACTGGAGGGTTTTTGAGCAGGTGAGTGATATGATTTATGTTTTAAAATAATTTTTTATTTAATTTTTGAATAAATACATTCATGTAGTTCAAAGAGGAAAATATATAAAAGCCTGAAAAATGCAAAGGTTCTATGAAATCCTGCTCCCATCCTTGTGCCTCATCTCCTTATTCCCTTCCTTCTACCAGCCATATTTTTTAGTTTCTTGGTTGTCCTTCCAAGGTTTCTTTATGCAAACACAAGCATATGTTTATTATTATTATTTATTTATTTATTTATTTATTTTTAAAGATTTTATTCACTTATTCATTTATCACCCCCTGCTGTCCGCGCTCGCTGGGTCAGCCAACCACGCCGTGCAGGCGGGCCCGCCCCCACCAGGAGGCCCCAGGAACCGAACCCGGGGCCCCCCACATGGCAAACGGGAGCCCCACTGATTGAGCCACAGCCGCTTCCCAAGCATATGTTTATTTAACATTTATGTAGTACTTACTATGTGTCAGACCTTATTCTAAATTCTTTAAGGATTAATTCATTTAATACATATAACCCAAACTTATGAGGTAAGTACTACTATTATCCCTATTTTACAGATGAGGAAACTAGGGCACAGAGAGGTTAAATAATTTGCCCAAGATTGCACAGCTTCCAAGTAGCAGAGTCATATTTGAACTCAGGCAGTCTGGCTCCAGGGTCTGTGCCTCTTAATTGCTGGTTATGCTGCCACTCAGAATGTGAATCATTCTCCCCCTTTTCCTACGAAAGATGGCATAACTACATATGCTGCTTTTCACCTTACAACTTAAACTTAAAATTCCTTGCTGAACTTTCTCTGTCAGGGCACAAGGATCATCCTTATTTTTTTTTTCATAGCTGTGTAGTATTCCGTTGCATGGACGGACTGTGCTACACCTACCAGAGCCCCTTACTAATGGACAGTGGTTTTCTTCCAGGCTTTTCCTATTGCAAACATTGCTGTGGAGATTAACTTTATATACACATCATTTCTCACTTGTGCAAGTATAGCTGAAAGATAAATTCCCAGAAGTAGGCTATCTGGATGCATTTGTACTCAATTTTGATAGATTTTGCCAAAATGCCCTTTCTGAGATCTGTATCAATTTATATCTACATGTGTGAGAGTTCTGCTTCCATGCAGAATTGCCCACAGTGTTATTAAACTTTTGGATATTTTTTTGTTTTTTTTCGTTGTTGTTGTACCGGGACTGGGAAATAAACTCAAGACCTCATATATGGGAACCCAGCCCTCAACCACTGAGCTACATTGGCTCTGCTGAGTTGTTTTTTTTTTTTTTAGGAGGCACCCGGGACTGAACCTGGGACCTCCCATGTGGGAAGCAGGCACTCAACCACTTGAGCCACATCTACTTCCCCCAATGTAGTTTTTTTTTTTTAAAGATTTATTTATTTATTTATTCATTTATCCCCCCCTTGCTGCTTGTGTTCGCTGGGTCAGCTAACCACGCCGTGCGGGCGGGCTTGCCCCCACCAGGAGGCCCCGGGAACCGAACCCAGGGCCTCCCATATGGTAAACGGGACCCCCACCGATTGAGCCACAGCCGCTTCCCCCCCCAATGTAGTTTTGATTTGCATTTCTTTTGAGTGAATTTGAACTTTTTATATATTTAAAAGCCACTTGTATTTACTTTTCTGGGATCTGTCAGTTCAACACAGAGCCTGTGTTTCTATTAGATTGTCGGTCCTTTTAATCAATTTCCAAAAATTCTTTATATATTGGATGACCCTTTGCCTGTGATCTGCGTTGCAAATATTTCCCTCCAGCTTGTCATTTGTTTTATGGCTTGATTTACAGTGTTTTGGTTTTTTTCCCCAAGTGTTCTTTTGTTTGTTTGTTTGTGTATTAGTCAGCCAAAGGGGTGCTGATGTAAAATACCAGAAATCTGTTGGCTTTTATAAAGGGTATTTATTTGGGGTAGAAGCTTACAGTTACCAGGCCATAAAGTGTAAGTTACTTCCCTCACCAAAGTCTATTGCCACGGGTTAGAGCAAAATGGCTGCCGACGTCTGTGAGGGTTCAGGCTTCCTGGGTTCCTCTCTTCCCAGGGCTTGCTTCTCTCCCGGCTCAGTGCCTCTGCTATCTCCACAAGGCCAGCTGTAGACTATGAGTCGAACGGCTTGTTTCTCTTCCTGGGGCCTTTTCTCTTTCCTCATGACCAAGCTCCTCTGTGGGCTTACTTCCTGGGGCTATAGCTCAAAACCTCCAACTAGCTATCTGCCATGTCGTTCTCTCTGTGAGCCTCCCCACCAAGGGGGCAAGGACTCAATGTCTTACTGACATGGCCCAATCAAAGCCCTAATCATAATTTAATCATGCCCAGAGGAAAAGATCAATTTACAAACATAATCCAATATTTCTTTTTGGAATTCATCAATAATATCAAACTGCTACAGTTTATATTATGGCTTGATTTACAGTTTTTCTTTTTTTTTTCCCAAGCAGAAGTTTTGGTTTTTATGTAGTTGACTTTATCAATTCTTTTTAATGGTTCTGGATTTTTGAGTCACTTTTGCCACGATGACTATAAATTCTTCCATATTTTCCTCTAGTGTTTGTATGGATGTTTTGCTTTGGTTTTGTTTTTCATATAAATCTTGATCCATGGAGTTTATATTGGTGATCAATTTGAGGTACAGATTTAATTTTTTTCCCCTAAGGTTGGCTACCTAGCTGTCCCAACACCATTTATTAAGAAGTCCATCCTTCCCCACTTTGAGATGTACCTTTATCAAATACTAAATTCCTGTGTGCAATTGGGTCTATTTGTGAACTTTCTATTCTTCTCTATTGGTCTGTTTGTCTCTTCCTGCACCCAAACCAAGTTGTTTTAATTATTGAGGCCTTAAATTTTGTGATCAGTAGTAGTAACATGGCTACTATTGACTTTTGTTTTTCTTTTTCCCAGAGAATTTTCCTGATATATTTTTTTAAGATCTATTTTATTTATTTTTTTCTGCCCCCGCCTCATTGTTTGTGCTCGCTGTCTGCTCTCTGTGTCCATTCATTGTGCTCTCTCTGTGTCTGCTTGGCTTCTCTTTAGGAGGCAGCAGGAACTGAACCCAGGACCTCCCACGTGAGAGAGAGGTGCTCAATTACTTGAGCCACCTCTACTCCCTCTTTTCTTTTTTTTTTCTGAGGAGGGAACCTCAGGAGATTCCATGGGACTTAAACCCCTGTGAGGAGCAGACAATAAACTAATAATCACATGCCATTCAGTAGGTGCTAAGAAAAAGAAAATAATAAAGCAGGGTAAGGGGAGTGAGGGCCACAGGGGAGCCGCATTTCAATGAGCAGCCAGGGAAGGCCAGGGATGAGGTGGAGACACTGGGGTGAAGGGAGGGCGGCCACGTGGAGACCTGGGGGAAGACAGATGCTTGGCAGGACCAAGGGCAAACGCAAAGGCCTGAGGCGGGAGCATGCCTGGCATGTTGAAAAACAGCAAGGCGGCCAAGTGCGGCTGGAATGGAGTGGCGATGGGGGTGGGGTGGTGGTGGAAGGCGATGAGGTAGATCACGCAGGGCCTTGTAGGTCATAGCAAGGACGCTGGCTTCTCCTCTGAGACAGGGCGCCACGGGAGGGGATGGAGCAGAAGAGTGACATGTTCTGACCTCCCTTTTAATAGGATCGCCCTTAGCGCTGTGTGGAGAGCAGGCAGTAGGGGTGAGGGCAGTGGCAGGGAGGGTGATAGGATTTGGGATGGGTAAATGAACTGTAACTTGGTTTTTTCATCTGTCTCCCCCACCGAACTGAGAGTTCGTCTGCAAGGACAGACACTGAGCTTATTCAGCTCTGTATGTCAAGTGCTGGGCACAGAGTAGGCATCGATAAACATTTGTGGGAGGATGAAGGGAGGGAGGGCAGAGGAGGCAGGAGAAGCAGAGTCCCTGGGGAGTGTCTCTACCAAGGCCACAGATAGGAGAGGGAGCAGATGTGGGGAAACAGCTGTGGCAGAGCTGGTTCCCCAGCATGGACCCCTTCCCAGGACAGGGACAAGCTGAGGCTGGGGGAGCTGGGATCCCCCACACACAACCAGAGCCTGCCCCAATCAAGAGCTGTGACCCCTGTCAAGGACTAGGCCGTGCACAGTTCATGCTGGAGTTCTGCCACCATGGGGACCCTAGAGGGGCCTCTATTTCTCAAGGTGAGGTTTCAAGGGTGAGGCCTGGCAAGAGAAAAGCAACTTTCCCAAATCCTGGTGCACTGAGGCTCTTGGAGAGGGGCATTTCTCCCCATTTCACAGATGATAAATTAACGCTCCAAGAAAGAAAGGAACTCACCTAAGGTCACACAGCAAATAAGTTGCCCATACTGGTTTCAGGGGCTTGGTTTCTATAAGGCAGCTCCTTGACCACTGCCTCATTTTGGTCTGGATCCTTCTGGCAGTTTTGGGGAATGACCTAAGTACAGAAAGAAGGGAGGACTCCTGGCATCCAGCCAGCCTTTAGCCCTGCTGCTGAGATGACCAGCTGCGGGGGCAGGACCGATGGAACCCTTCACAGCCTTGTGACAGAGGGGGCCGGAAGGGGCCTGGGAGTGGAGTAGGTAGAGAAGAGGTACCAGGGGTAGAAGTTCTTCGGCTTTGCCACTACCTTGCTGTGTGACTTTAGGCAAGTAATAGCCACCCTGGAACCTTAGTTTGTGCATCTGTAAAATGGCAATAGGGAAGTGGATATGGCTCAACCAATTGGGTGACTGCCTACCACATGGGAGGATCTGGATTCGGGTCCCGGTGCCTCCTAAAAGAAGAGAAGCAGATGTATCCCTGCCACAACAAGCAGATGCCACAAGCCAGCAGCTGCCCCAGCCTATGGGGAGCAGATGTGGCTCAGGCTGTTGGGCACTCGCCTCTCATGTGGGAGGTCCTGGGTTCGGTTCCTGGTGCCTTCTGGAGAAGGCAAACAATGCGCAGACAGACGAGAGAACCATCTGGGGGAGGGGGGAATAAAGAAAAATAAAGTAATAAATAAATCTTTTAAAAAATGACAATAGCATCACCTGCCTTGCTCGGCTGGCATGGGGGTTGAATGAGGTTGCAGCAGTCCAGGACAAGGGGGTGGGCCCTTCACCTGCACCGAGAAGCTTTGTACCTAGGCTGCTTTTTTAATTGCTTGGGAATGGGCAGGAATTGAAGGCACTCTAAATAGCAAATGGAGCTGGATGCTTTAGAAGTAGTGAGTGCTCCACCTCTGGAGGGACATAAGGGCAAGCACTGAGATTCGTCATGCATTCATTTATTCATTAAACTCCCATGAAGCACCTACTTTGGGCCAGGCCCTGTGGCCATCACTGGCAGATACAGTGACAAACAAGGCATCTTTACCCTCTGGCAACTAACATTCTAATAGAGAAGAGAGACATTAAATAATGGCAAGAAAGTGTGTGATCGATACCCTATATCCGTAGGGGCTGGTGAAGGAGGCACCTCCCACACCCACCCCTGAGGAAGCGACTCTTAGCAAATTTGAAAGACAAGTAGGAGTTACATAGAGAAGGAAAGAGTGTTGAGGTCTGAGAGAATTGCAGGTGCAAATCTTGGAGGCAAGAAAAAGCAGGACTTTTTCAAGGGCCTGGAAGTTCAGCATGGCTGGAGGGTAGAAAGCAAGAAGGGGAGTGGCTGAGGCAGGCGAGGTCACCAGTCCTCCTCTAAACAGGGACCCATTTTAGGGGTCAGCATCCACCCCTTCTCCCCCATTGGTAGTCAAGGATGAGAAGGAGTTAGCCAGGTGTACCGTGAGGGAGATGCGGCAGGAAAGTGGTCCAGGCAGAGGAAAACTGTGAATGTAAATGCCTGGAGGCAAGGAAAGAGAGCTGAACCAAGTTCAGGAAAGGAGGGGGTGGGGGCTTGGCTGAGACAGGACACCCAGTACATTTTGTATATCTTCTGGAGTGGCCCGAGGGCCATAGGGAGCCACGGAAGGGTTTTAAGGAGAAAAATGGGTAGGAACATGGAGGAAGGTTATCTGGGATGCCCGTTAAGGTTCCTGCAAACCCAAAGACTCCACGGAACCTCTGGGGAGCTCAGCCCTCTGAGACGCAACCTCATTAGAGGCACCTCAGGGAAGATGAGGAAGCTCAAAGAAGTCAAGTGTCATGCCAAAGGGCACAGAGCTAAGGGGCAGGGACCGTGTGGAAAGGAGAGGGGGAGGGTTCCGGAGAGAGGGCATGTGGCCTGACTCCAGGAGTCTGGGCCTGGTCCCAGTTGCCACCGACTCTATGACTCAAGAAGTCTCAGAATCTCAGGGCTGGACGGACAATTCTCTCCTTCTAGGGTGAGGGAAGCAAGATTAAGTGAATTGCTCAATGCCGGAGAGCAAATGAGTGGTGGAGTTAGGCTCAAGGAGAAAGAAACTACTGTCTCCCGAGCCCCGAATACGTGCAAGCCCAGGGCCCTTTATACATTACACCATTTAATGCTTCGTTTTACAGGTGGGTAGACTGAGGCCTAGGAAGCGAGCCTTGCTCAGGGTCACGCGGGGAGTTAAGGCGAGAAACCAGGTCTGCAGACTCCCGCAGGTCTTCTGGGTCTGAGGTTGGGGCGGGCCCAGGAGCGTGAGGGGGAGGGCGTGGCTGTGTTTCTGGGACTTTCCTGGCCGAGGTCAGATGGCCCGAAATAGCCGCGCTCCGGTGAAGCTCCCCGAAGCCGGGTCGCCGCCTCTCTGCCCTGCCCGCGGGGGCGCGGTCCAGCCGCAGCGCACGTCCCCTCTCCCCGGGAACACCTCGAGCCCATCCCCCGCCTCGCCGGCTACGGGAACGAGCTCCCGGGCGGCCCCGGCGCGCCGAAACCGGCGCCGTAGCCCCACAGCCCAGGGCCCGACTACGTGGACACGCCGGCGCGCTCCTCGGCCTTCTCCTCCCGTCGCGTCCGAGCCGACCGCAGGCGTCCAGAGCGCGGCCGCCGCCGCCCCGCGCCCGCCAATCAGGAAGCCGAGGCTGGCTCTTCCGGCACGCCTCCCGTGTGACGTCACGAGGCCGCCCCCGGAAGCCCCGCCCAATGGCCGGGCCTGGGAAGCGCGGAGGGGGAGTCTGTAGAGCGGGAAATAACTCCGGTGTGAACCGCGCTCTGAGGTCGTCCGCGATCGCATTATAACAGCCATGAAAAATACAGGCAGGGCAGATAGTGTCTTAATTTTAAAAAGTGTTAGCTCAGTCACTCCCTCGTCCATCCTTCCATCCGTCTGTCCATCTCTCTGCCCAATCATTCAAGCAAAGTCATTGAGCGCCACCTGTGTGCCAGTCTCTGTGCTGGGTGTTGGTGATAAATAACGATGAACCTTGTGCTTGTCTCCAGGGAGCTCATAGTCTACCGGGGAAGGCTGACAGGAAACAAGGCTTACACCAATCATGTTTTTATTAGGATATGATCAATTCTCATAGTTAGGTAACACGCTGCTGGTACACTGGGGTGTCCAGTTTAGACCGGCGACTCGGGTCTCTAAAGAAGTTACATTTGAGCGGACTCCTGAAGCAAAAAGTGTTCCAGGCAGAGGGATCAACGTGTGCAAAGGCACTGGGGTTGGCAGACAATTGGAGCGTTCTGGGAAGGAAAAGGAGGCCAAAATGTTTGGAAAAGAGTTGGGGGAGGGAAGCAAGGTGAAATAAGATTTGGAGGAGCAGGTTATTCAGGGTCTTGAAGGGCATAGTAAGGTAGTAGGATTTTCTTCTAAGTACAATGGGCAGCCACTGGGGGATGGGGGCCTTTGTGCAGGGGAGTCACTTGATCTACTTTGTGTTTTAAGATCATCCTGGCTCTGCATGGAGAATAGACGAGTGGACACAGAGGGGTAAAAGTGGACACAGGAGACTGATTAGGAACACCTAGTAGGTGCCCTCCAGGTGGAAGGGTAGCCAGCCAGAGGAGAGGTGGGCCAAGGAGTGGGGGAGGTGAGGCAGAGGGAAGTTAGGATCCAGTCATTCCTTAACTTAATAATTGAGTAATTCTTTTTGGAGACCCCTCTGGGGCCAGGCACTGTTCTAGAGAGGCAGACTGTTTGGGTTAAAATCCTGGCCCTATCACTGGCTGGCTGTTTAGCCTTAGGGAAGTTATTTAATCTCTCTGTGCCTTGATTTCTTTATCTGTAAAATGGGAATCCTAATAACATCCAAGAGGACTGTTGAAAAGGATAAATGAGTTAATATATGGAAAACACTCAAGAACAGTTCCTGGCACATAGTAAATCACAAATGATAACTTTTATTTTTGTGGTTATTCTTGCACTGGGGATACAGTCATGAAAAAGACTGGCAAAGATCTCAAAGAACTTATATTTTAGTGTATGGAGGGGGTGGATAAACAAATAAGAAAATATCAGATAGTAATAAGTGGCAAGGAGAAGATTAAAATAGGGTGATATGCTAGAGCAGGTTACCAGTTGTCTGTTAGAGTCTCCTGGAGATTTTCTACAATTCCAAAGCCCAGAATATACCCCAGGCCAATTAAATCATAATCTCTAGGGTTGAGACATAGATATCGGTATTTTTTGATGCTCCCCAGATCATTCCAAAGTGCAGGCAAATTTGGAACCACTGTGATAGAGAGAATCAAGGAGGCTTCTTTAAAGTAGGTGATCAAGGGGAACAGGTGTAGCTCAGTGATTGTGTGCCTACATCCCATGTGTGAGGTCCCAGGTTCAATTCCCAGTACCTCCTAAAAGAAAAAAAAAAAAATTAAAATAAAGTAGGTGATCAGGGAGGGCTTCTCTGAGGAGGTGACATTTGAATGGAGACTAAAGAGTGAAGAAGGAGCCATCATTGGAAGGTCAGGAGGGAAAGCCTCTGGGCTGGACATCTGCCTGCCTGGAGGTGCTTTTGCCCAAAGCCGAAAAGATTGTGGGAGGGTTCGTCTTGGGTTGGTGGGTTCGAAGAGAATAAGTGAGTGAGTGATCATGGCCAAGTAATGACCCTCTGTCCCTTCTGCAGGTCAGCGGCCGCAGCAGCTGGACCATGCCATGCGCTGGGTGCTAGGAGGTGAGCCCGGCTGGCTCACCAAGAACTCCAGGTCACTGCTTTGGGCCTCACCCTCATGGCCACCCAAAACAACACCTCCACGGAGACTTTCCCATACCCCTCCCCCCATCTCTCCCTTGAGAAAGGCAGGCAGAGGCCCAAACAAGGAAGAGACTTGGTCAGAGTCATACAGAAAGGCTGAGGGGTGGCAGGCCCTGAGCGAGTCCCCTGCCTTACTGCCTTGGGCTGGTTTCTGGAGGCCTCCAATTCTCCTCTTGCTCTGGCCTGGCTCAGGAGTCTGCTTCTCACTGGATGGGGGTGTGGATCTTTGGAGAATGGGCACTACTCTGGACCAGCCTGCGCCAATAGAGTAAAGGCAGCAAAATTGCATCCATTTGGGTTTTGTGACTATTCATCATGGGCTGGGCTGGCATTTCCCTAGGTGCTAGCTAGAGGGGAAGAGTCTGTCCAGCAAGTCCATCTGTAGGATGACTAGGACAATGCCTCCTCAGGGGCCATTATCCTGTACAGCCAAGAATCCACTGGCTGGGCAGTGGACACCCCTTTGGGAGCTGGTGCTTGGACCTGGGAAATTGGGGCTGCCTATTTGAGGCCAAGTTCTGGGGGCGGGGGGGTTTGGGAGCTGGGTTTCTGGGTTTGAGTTCTGGGTTCTTGGGCCGGCTTCTTGGAGTAACCAAAGCTCCATTTCTTGGCTGGCCTTATACAAAGGACCTGTCCTAAACTGACTCTTCTCTCTGTGGCTTCACAGTATGAGGGAAGGATGTGACCCTGCCTGTCTCAACTGTCTGCTCCGTGGAGACCCCAGGGGGAAGAAAAAGGAAAGGCTGCCATGGGCCTCTCCTGGGGCCATCCTGGGACTTTCTCCTCCCCCTCAATCCGGAAGCAGCCAGTGCTCCCCAATCCCCCTGCCCTTCCTTTGCAGCAGTTTGCTTAAAGGAAGTGGCTTCTCACGTCTTCACAGGAAGCCACAGGCCTCCTCTGCCTCAGCTCCCTCCAGGTACTCCTGGCCCAGGCCCTCCACTAGCCTGGGGCCCTTTCTGGGCTGGGCCCAGGGCTCCCCTGCTCCCAGCCTCACCCTCTGCTGTGTCGGTGGAGTGCTTCTCTCATTCCTTCAAATACCTTTGGCTCAGGTCTGAGGCACAGCCTTTGGGCCTCAGTTGAGAGCTGGAGGCAGGGGGTCGTGAAAACTCTGCTCAGAAGTTTGGAGAGCCTAGAGATTTAGGATTGGAAGGGAGAGGAGCGGGTAGGCCCTGCAGGAATCCTTCGGATGGACTACGCCCCAAGAGCTTTAGGAGCTCCTGCTGCAGTGCAGGGGTCCGGCATGGGGCCTGCCCCAGGGAGGCAGCTATTGGTAATTGTAAAACTTGCTCAGGGAAGAGGCTGAAGGAGATTCCAGGATGGGGTTGCACTGCCACCTGGTGGCCATATCAACACATGGCACCAAGGGATTGTGAGAGGCCCTGCAGGGAGAGGGAGTGGGCATTGGAGGATATGGGAACCAGGGAAGCCCTTAAAGGATAAGGGAAATCCCTAGATACAGGGGAGGTGTTTATTAAAGAGCAAGACACCCCTAACATAAGCACTTAGGAAAGATATTCTAGGCCTGGGTGAAAGTCTTAGTCCCCACCTCCCCTGTTTTTCAGACGAGAAAACTGAGGAGGTCCAGAGAGAAAGAGATGACTGAAGCTCTCCACGTTGTTTCACAGCAAGTCAGCCACAGAGATGGGATCTATTCTGGGCTTGTCTTAGGGTGTGGTCCCAGAGTGAGGAGCCGCCCTGCTGGCTTCTAGTCACCCTCATTTGTGACCAAACATGGCATCTCCCAGAGCCATCACCCAAGAACTCATGGTCACCACAGGGTGGTTTTTGGCTGCTTCCAAAAATAAAGTCCACCCTCAGAGGGCTGGGATCTGACCCAGTCAAGGGGATTCAGAAGCATGTGCTTCAGGCTCAGCAGAAAGGGCCCTGGAGACAGTGATGTCCTCTTTCTCCTTTTACAGATGAGAAAGCTGGGGCTCAGAGAGGGCAAGCAACTTGCCAGAGGTGCCCCAACCCTGGAGCTGGGCAGGGCTCAGCTATGTATCTCTTGGCGTCTAAAAGTGCATTGAGCATCTCCTGCCTTGTTGCATTAGTATATTCTGGTCTGGTTCATCGTTCTGCCTAAAGCTTTGAAGACTGGATAACTGTGGTCTGTGAAAGCTGACAACAGGGAGTGTGGGTGAAAGGAGATCAGGGTGAGATGGTGATGACAGAGAGGGAGCAGGTGGGTCATGGATGCTTTTGGGGGTGCCTGTTTGTGCACTGTGAGCTCCAAATAGATAAGAACTGTCTCTCCACTGCAGGGTCCTTAGCACCTGGCACAGTGCCTGGCTCAGACAGGCTGCCTGCTAAATGCCTGCACAATTAAGGCAAGGAGTTCTACTGCACAGGCCCAAAGGGAAGGCCACACTTCTATGGGAGGTGGGGTCTCCCCTTAAAGGACTGGTTATTTCCAGTGTCATTCAGCCTGAGAATTGCTGAAGCCTCAGATCTCAAACTCTGGGGGCAAAGCTGTCCCCTCTCTCTGGCCTTGTCTCTGTTCAAGGGATAAGATGGCCTGGGTAGGGGTTCTAATTCAGTGCTTGGGAGATCAGCCAGGAAAAGCAAGGCATGTGAACCTCAGAGAGTAAACCATGGCTCAAAAGCCAGATTATCTAATTCCTGGTTGTTGTTTGGCTATTTCCTCTTTGTTTCATGCAAGGCCTTAATAACAATAGCTGACATTTACTGAGTGCTATGTACCAGGCACCATGCTAAACCTTTTACCTTTATTCTCTCATCTAATCTCACAAGACAGCTTCACAGAGGAAGTGTTATTATCATTCTCAGTTTAAAGAGGAGGAAACCGAGTTACAGAGATGTGAAGGAACTTGCCCAAGGGCACACAGCTAAGAAGTGCAGAGCAGGATTTGAACCCCGATCTGTAGCATTAGAAGTGCGTTTCTACTCCTATGCACCACTGCTTTGTTTGAAGAGCCCAGCCTCACCTATGTGAAAGAATAGTAAGAAAAGCATTAGAGGCTTGTGTCCACTTGGGCCACAGTGTTAAGGGGCATGCAGGGGCCCACCCCAGGCCTGAACTGTGTTGACATGGGGTATCATCTCAGGTTCTGAGAGTAAGAGCTCCAGCCACCCTTTCCCATAAGGATTGGGGAGGGTGAAGGGACAGGTAGATGGCAGTGGAGACTGGCCTCAGGTTCACTTCTGCCGGTATATATTGAGCACCTACTATGTGCCAGGCCTGTGCCAGGCACTGGGGGTAAGAGATAAATTAGACACAGTGCCCTTCCGGGAAGGGCTGGGGGAGCACACACTTATGTCCCTGGAATGTTAACCCTACAGTCAGACTGGGGGCAATTAACAGGCCTCAGTGGGGGGAGTTGCTTGAGACCCTCCCTCCCTCCATGGGCAGAGGTCCACTCTTACTGCCCCTCCGTGGACGGGTCTAGCTGAGGCAGGACTCTGCTCAGGCCTGTTGGTGGGCATCAGGTCAGGGCACTCAGCCCCAGCTTCTGCTCTTAGACAAAAGCCTTTGAGATGTTTGGGGTGCAGATGGTACTTCTGCCACCTACACATCTCTGCCTCTGCCACAATAGTGCTCATCTGGGGGCCTGGGGCCAGCCAGCTGAGCCAAACAATTGCCATCTGCAGAGGTGCATGGAATGAAGGGCAGGAACAGATAGGATGGGACACTCTACCACCGCCCCACACACATGCCTGGGACCACTGAAGAACTTCTGGATTATAAGAGGGACCGGGTGGGGAAGCCTGAAAGGCAGCTGGTTTGGAGTTCCTCCTTACTCGTTCCTTCCATTGAGGGGGCTCCAAGCTTTTTGATGTTGTGACCCTTTTGTGATCAGCTTTTGTGGCTCACACACAGCCACTTCCCCAGGGCGCAAGTCTCCCCAGGAGCACTGGGCTAGCATTGAGGCTGGTGTGCTAGAACCAGCCCTACCTTTACGGTCATTTGATTTCCAGGACCTCTATGCTCGTGGGCACCGTGGTCCACCTGGACAGGCCTCCCCAGCATCAGATCTCCAGGACAGGCTTGAGCTGTCTTTCCTTTCTCACCCAGAAGGCCTATGGAGTCCATATGCAAACTGTCCACTCGGAACCCAGAGCTCTAGAAGGGAAGGGAGGCCGGGCCGGGCCCTGGAAAGATGCTGTGATAACCTATCCCCAGGGCAAGGGGGCTGGCCTTACATCCTCCATCTGAGAAAGACCACTGGTAACTTTTCAGAGAAGGGAGATCTGGCTTCTCTATCTCTGCCTATTCAGAGAAGCAGCTGGAAGCTTCTCTCACTGAGAACAGAGCCCTGCTTCCCCAGGCTCCCTGTGAAATGGAGCCTGAGCAGGGTAGCAGTGGCTCTGCGGGGGATGTGTCCTGGAGGGGGTGCTGCCTGAGCTGGGTTTGGAAGCACGGAAGGGGAAGGGAGTTTTTCAGGTAGATGAGCTTCCGAAGGACATTCCAAGCAGAGCAAACAGCGTGTGCTAATGCCCAGAGACAAAATCAGCTGGTTGTGTTCAGGGAGCGTGGGCGCCGTGATTGGCTTTAGGGGAAAATGGGGGTGGGTAGGGGTATGGACGAGGCAGGCCAGCTCCGGGTCTTGTTGAGTTTCTCATAGTGAGGGTGACTCACAGGAGGGCAAAGTGTTTTCTGAGAGGACTTTATTCTAGTTTTCTAATTTAGGTTGTTGAGAATGACAGAGAAAGCTCTGGATTCCAAATGGTAGGAGGAGGGCAAGGAGGAAGGAGGGGGTCCCTGGAGACGCTGGCTACTGCTCCGCCTCCTGCCCGCTGTTTTCGAGGTTCTTGTGGACGGTGTAGCCCAGAAAGGAACTGATCTTGGCCATGAGGGTACTGCTGCCGCCGGTACCCCTGTAAATCGAGCACAGATGGGGCACCGGGGCCCCAGGCACCAGGCCTGGGAATCCAAATGTCTGGAAACCATTGGTCGAGTCCAACCTCCTCATTTCCAGATGGAGAAACAGAGGCCCTGAGGGGGAATGGGACTGCTGCATAGTGAATCCTATTTTCCCACTGACTTGCCATCTCAAATCAGAGCTGTTTCAGAGATGAAAAAGACACATTTAATGGCTCATTCTATGGAACCACACTTGGTGTCTGCAATGAACAGGCCGTTTTATTAATAATGCTAATGACAGCCACCTTTGTGGTGACCTCACTGTGTGGGGGTTGGTGGGCTCGCAGCAAAGATCTCCTTTCATCCTTGTCCCAGCCATGTGACATGTGAGAGGACAACCATCTACGAGCACAGAGTGTTCCTAGCCTTGCCCACATCTGTTCCCCCCCACTCCAGTCTTCCCCTCTGTCCCCTCTGGGAAGGCTCTGTGCTACCCGGCTAGTTCTTTGGGCTTTTGCCACCCACAATTGAGAGAAGTTGGAGGGTTCAGAGAGGCAGAGAAGGAGTTTGTCAAGGTGGGTTTTTTTCCCCAGGATTTTGGAGGTCTCAGAGAGAGAGCATGAGACAGAAAAATAGGTGAACGGGAATTTTTAGAAGGGTCACTCTGAGCTCTGTATCCACCCTTTGTGGTGTTCAAAAAAATGCAAGTCAAGAGCAGGGTGGGTGTGACTATGGCTGTCCGAGACTGAGCAGATTCATAAATGCAAAACTGAGGAGGATTATCTATGGTTTACAGTGAGAGAACTGAGGCTAGTTGTGACTTGGCCAAAGCGTTAGTGAGGCACCATGCCATCAGACTGACTAGGTCTGAGTCCTGGTTCTGGTACTAACTAGCTGTGAGAATGTGGAGTAAGTTACTTTAAGAAATGTCTTGTGCCTCAGTTTCCCCATCTGTATAGTGGGGTTATGTCCATAACAGCCCCATTAAGTAAGTACTTCACAGAGCTGAGATAGCCTGTGAAAAGGACTCAGAAGAGTCAAGAGGACCGCCGGGCCCGGCCGCCCCCACTCCCCTTTGCTCTGCAGCGAGGCCCCCAGGCCCCCGGCGCCCCCATTCAGCGTCGCCAACCAGCTGCTGAGCCAGGCGGCCTCTGAGTTGGCAGCGATGCCGGAGCGGGTGTGAAGCTCAGCGCGGACAGCCCAGCGCTAAGGAGACCTGGAGGAAGAGAAGGGGGTGAGCGAGAGCCCGACAGGGTGGAAGCGCCCCAACTTCCCGAGCTCCCGGCCCGCCAGACCCACCTCCTCCGACCACCACGTAGGGCAGAGCCGGAGCCGCCGTCCTCTCCGCGCTCCTAGCGTCTTCTTTTGCCTGTGGGGAGAGCGATCAAAGCGGAGTGGAGGGGTTAAGAGGATCGCCAATTCTGTGACTGGCGCCAAGTCCACCCGCAGAGGGGGGACCACCATGCCTGACACAGTTGGCAGTGAACACCTTTCGGTAGAATGGAGGAATCGACAACTTAGGGATTCGAACCCCGGACTCAAGCTACAGCAACTCTGCGCTGTCCATTTTAACAGCTGCTCTCATTCAGGGACCCTGAAACTACGTAACCCTAGCCCCGCTTCTTTATCCCACAGTACCCCCTCCCCCGCCCTCCCCAGCCCCAGGAACCTTACCTGCCACCGCCCGGTCCCAGGTGAACTGTAGCAGGTAACACAGGAAGAGCGATATCGCCGTCTACCGCACGGTGGCGCTGCGCACAGGCTTTGTGCTGAACCCTAAAGTTGGAGAAGGGGCAAGAGACGGTCCCCAGAGCCTTTTCTGAGACTGAGTGGAGAAGTCCTGACCCGCTCGGTTGCTTTCCCTGACTATTCGAGGATAAGGCTGTGGTGAAAAGCAAGCGAGGTGCGCTGGACCGAGCCTAGGATCCTTCTCAGAAGCCGCGGGGTTCCGTTTCCTCTCGGCAATAGCGGAAGTGATGGTCCTGCCTCAGCGGGTGGTTGAGGATTCAGTGAGGGAATGCCCTTAGGGTGCGATACCTGGCACCTGGTGAGCGCTCAACAGATGTCAGCTATTATTATTACTGCGGTTGTTGTTCTTGGCTTTGTTGTCACTGGAGATGTGACCTTGAACAAGCTATTAGGGCACTTCACTTCTCTGGGCCTCAGTTTACTTATCCGAAAACAGGGATCTTAATAGAATCTGTTTCAGAAGCCTATTACAGAGGTTGTGAAGTTAGAAAACGTTCACCACACTATCCCGAGCACTTAGAACAGTGCCTGGGGGAGCAGATGTGGCTCAAGCAGTTGGGCACCCGCCTCCCACATGGGAGGTCCCAGGTTGGGTTCCAGTGCCTCCTGAAGAAGAGGAGCTTTCCGAAGGAGCAGACAACCAGCGGAAAACGAGCAGACAAACAAGGGAGCCATCTGGGCGGGGGTATGGGGTGGGGGGTGGGAAGTAATGTATGGCTCATATTCATATTAACTAAAAATGTGAAATCAATATTCAGAAAACTGGAAATATGAATCATACACAACAAAGGTAAACCATATCTGTACCACATTTAAACAATGACAGCATACATGCTTCCAATCTACACAAAACACTTAAAAGGTGTAAAATAACAAATGGTGGCATCAAAAATAATTATAATGACTAGAATGACTCTGGACTCAAATGCATTAAAAAAAAAAAAAAGAAAAAAAAAAAAAAAAGAGCAGTGCCTGGCTGGTACATAGAATGTGCTGAAAAATGGTTGTTGATAAACTTATTCTTTTTTTTTTTTTTTAAAGATTTATTTATTCATTTATCCCCCCCTTGCTGCTTGTGCTCGCTGGGCCAGCCAACCACGCCGTGTGGGCGGGCCTGCCCTCACCAGGAGGCCCCGGGAACCGAACCCCGGGCCTCCCATATGGCAAACGGGAGCCCCACTGATTGAGCCACAGCCGCTTCCCGATAAACTTATTCTTACAATGCATTGAGTACCTATAAGTACCACGCATTGGCCTCACACCAACTTCATCATTCAGATGAAGAAAGCAAAGCACAGAGCAGACAAGGAGCTTGCCCAAGGTCACACAGCAGTTGTGTAGCCTATACACACACTTATTACTGTTGTAATTGAAAACGTATCCTCTTTCCAGTATACCACAAACTAGGAAAATATATATGCCTCCAAAACCACAAAACTCACCTCTAATGTGATGTCTGTCAACTTAATATTATTTCCTTGAATTAAACACACACACACACACACACACAATATGTACAAACTCTCCCATTCACACAAATCCACTAAGTGTACTTATTCAGCACTTTATGGCACAGGGTTATGCCCATAGCAGCCCTATTAAGTAAGTACCATTGTTTCAATCACGTGCCATAGATTGGCAAACTTAGGTTCAGAGAAGTTAATATCCCCAAAGCTGCCCCACCAGAAAGTGACAGGGCCAAGATTTAGGCCCACAATTGATTGATGCCCAAACCCACATTTTTTTTTCCTTAGGAGGTACCGGGGATGAAACCTGGGACATCATACATAGGAAACAGGTGCTCAGCCACTAAGCTACACCCACTCCCCAGGCCCACTTTTTTTTTTTAACCACTCCAGATGGCTTCATCTATCTTCAAAGTTGAACTTACCGTCACATTAGCTCCTAAAATAAAGGGGCTTCAGAAGTCATCCAGTCTTTTGGGCAAGTAAGGTAGCTTGATCTCCATTTTGCAGATGAGGTATCTAAGGCCCAAAGAGGTGAAGGTGACAGGGTTAAGACCACAGAGAGCTGAGCTGGCACCTATAAGGTAGGTCTCATGCCGCTTGGTTATTGCACCTGATCGCCTAAAAGCGCTGGCCCGTTCCCTCTGTCCCAGCCCCATCCTGAAAGGGGCCCAGGGGTGCATCCTGGTGGAGGGTGGCAGCTTGGTACCTACACTCCATAGGTCCTGGGTTTACCTTGCAGGAGGGAAGAGAAGGAATCTTCCTGCCTGGGCCCTGCTGATAGATGGGAGCAGCGGCTGACAAAGGCTCCCAGGCTCTCAGGCTGCCTTTTTATAATCACATTTGGAATTCTTCCACCTTCCCCAGGCGGCCAATCCCTGTCAGAGTTTCCATTTCCTGCACTCTGAAGCGTTTTCTCTTCTCCTCTCCTCTGATTCTGCTCGGCAACAGCATCTGTGTGCTGCCTGCTGGCAGAAAAACTTAATTCAAGCCGGGAGCTTTCTGAACAGCTAAGAGTATTCAAAGCAGGTCACGCTGTGGTGGCATCCACAGCTCTAGTCGGCTTAGTGAAGCCAGACCACCAGCTGCCCCCGGGGCACAGAGGCTTTTCATGGTTCAGTTCAATCCATAAGAATACCTATTATTTATTAAGCACTTGCTGCATGCCAGGGCCTGTGCAAAGTGCTCTATGTACACTATCCCTTTCTAATCCCTCAACAGCCATGGGAAATACCATATACTAGTTTTTTTTAAAGATTCATTTTTATTTATTTCTCCCCTCCCCCACCATATACTAGTTTTAATCCCATTTTGCAGATGAGGAGCTTGTGGAAATGAAGTCATTCCGTTCCATTGTTCTCTTAGGCTGACCAGTTCTGTTGGTTACACCTTAACTGAAGTAACATCTGAAGAGATGTCATTTATAATGGGTTCACACCCACCAGAATGCAGACCGAGATCAAGAACACGTCCAAGGAAGCGGATGTGGCCCAACCAGTCGGGTACCTGCCTACCACACAGGAGGTCCCGGGTTCGGGTCCCGATGCCTCCTAGGGAAGGTAAGCAAACAATGAGCAGAGAGACAAGAGAACCATCTGGGGGAGGGGGAGATAAATAAAGAAGAATGAAGTAAATAAATACATCTTAAAAAAAAAAAAAAATAGCACGTCTACACAATTCTATCCACCACATCCACTATCCTCTATAATCCATCTCTTTTCCCAGAGGCCAGACAGGTAAATTGAATGGGTATATGATAGGAAACACGACTTCAGTCAAAATATTAGATCAGAATAATACTGCAGAAAGAAACTGCAGGGCAGCTTTAGGAGCTTCCACTTGGTTCTTCCTATCATAACAGCCTTTATTCCACAGGCCATGGAATTAAGGAAAGGATTCTGTCAGCTTCTATAGGACACATTGCACTCGGGCCAAACTCCATTTATCACCTGGCCTCTTTTAGCCCCTATTGTAACCAGAGAACTATGATGGTATTTCATGTCTCCTAGTGTCGTTGTCAACTCAGATTCCATATCTTTAACAATCTTTGAAAATTCTGAATAGTCTCCTTTTCCAATGCACATTCTGGCAAATGGCAGCAGATCCCACTGGGGAAGGATTTGAGGAATATTCACTATACACAGTTGTGGTGTCATTGCAGAGGCTTTTCTTAAGGAGTCATGGCCCCCCCTTTAGTTAAGGGCCTCTGGTTCCATGAAATGAGCTCTAGAATCTGGATGAGTGACTGAGATTTTCCACTGTGGTAACTGATGTTATCCTTCTGCTTACCAGCCCTTGATTTCTTTTTAATATAAAACTCAAGGATCAGGGAGTGCACGTGGCTCCAGCAGTTGGGTGCCCTCTTCTCACATAAGAGGTCCTGGGTTTGGTGCCTCCTAAAGAAGATGAGAAGACAACCAGCAGAGACAATGAGCAGAGAGAGGGAGCAAAACAATGAGCAGAGTCATGAGTGTGGGGGGGTGGAAGTCAAGAATCACCCATCATTTCATCCCCATCATCAGTTGGTCATAGATCCCTGCATTCTGCTATTCTGGCCTTGCTGCCCACAACAGAATTTATATTCACTTGGCCATGAATGCCACCTCTCCTATTCTGGAATCCCAACATTACTATCGATATTAGAGATCCCAGATCCATGGCCACATCTTTTACTCTTAATCACAGCCTACCAAACACAGAGACCATTGAGCTATCCAAAGATGCTGCTATCCCCTTTATCAGTGAATTCCTTGTTGTCTTAATGAAGGGAGTATACTCTGGGCTCCCCTGTAGATCATAGTCAGGTGCTGAGTTCTTAGGTCTGCATTCCTACCTCCCTGAGCTTTCTGACTTCTTAAATACTATACTATGGAAGTTACAGCATCTTGACCTTATTTATTGTAGGTTATCACCCTGTCCAGGTTTTAAGAAGCCATCCTTGCCTCCAAAGAAGATATACAAATGGCCAAGAAAATTGCAATTAATGTGCCACACTAATGAAGGATGTTTGTTTATGTGGGAGGTATGGGAGGTGGGGTGTATGGAAATCCCTATATTTTTTTGTGTAACATTTATGTAATCTAAGTGTCTTAAAAAAAAATTAAAACAAAAACAAAAACAAATGGCCAATAAGCACATGACAAGATTTATCATTAGCCATTATGAAATGCATAATGCATCAAAACCACAATGACACCACTTAACATCCATTAGAATGTTATCATTGTTTTTTAAAAAAAGGAAAATAAGTGTTGACAAGGATGGGGAGAAATAGGAACACTTGTGCATTATTGGTGGGAATGTAAAATGGTGTAGCTACTATGGAAAGCAATTTGGCAGTTCTTCAGAAAGTTAAACATAGAATTACCATATGATCTGGCAATTCCACTCCTAGGTATTGAATTGAAAAAGAATTAAAAGCAGGGACTCAGTGATCTGTATCCCAATATTCATAGCACCATTAATCATAATAGCCAGAAGGTGGAAGAAACCTAAGTATTTGTCAACAGATAAATGGATAAACAAAATGGAGTACGGACAACAGAATATTATTCAGCTATAAGAAGGAACGAAGTTCTGATACATGCTACAACTTCATGTTGAGTGAAATAAGCCAGGCACAAAAGGACAAATACTGTATGATATCGCTTATATGAAATAACTAGAATATGCAAATTCATAGACACAGGAGAAGGGTGGGGAATGAGGAGTTAATGCTAAATGGATATAAAGTTTCAGTTTGGGGTGATGGAAAAGTTTTGATAATGGATGGTGGTGATGGTAGCACAGCATTTTGAATGTAATTAATGTTACTGACTTGTATACTTGAAAGTGGTTAAAATGGGAAATGTTATGGTGTATGTATATTATCCCAATGAAGTTTGTTAAAAAAGCCATCCATGGTGGTTTGAAGCTGTATGGACCCCAGAAACACAAGTTCTTAATTCAAATCCATTCCTGTGGGTGTGAACCCATTGTAACCAGGGCCTTTTCGATGAGGTTACTTCAGGTAAGGTGTGTGTGGCCAGCCCAATCAGGATGGGTCTTAATCTTCTTACTGGAGTCCTTTATTTTATTTTATTTTATTTTTTTTTAAGATTTTATTTATGTATTCATTTATCCCCCCCTTGCTGCCTGCGCTCGCTGGGTCAGCTAACCACGCCGTGCGGGCTGGCCTGCCTTCACCAGGAGGCCCCGGGAACCGAACCTGGGGCCTCCCATATGGTAAACGGGAGCCCTACTGATTGAGCCACAGCCGCTTCCCATACTGGAGTCCTTTATAAACGGAATGAATTCAGATGAGAGAGAGAAAGCCACTAGAAGCAAGAAACTAAAGTGGAACCCAGAAGAGAAGGGAGAGACCAGGAGATGCCACCATGTGCCTTGCCACGTGACAGAGGAACCAAGAATCACTGGCAGCCAGTCCCAGAATGCCACAGTCTTCAGAGAGAAAGCATCTGCCTTGATGATGCCTTGATTTGGACGTTTTTCTGGCCTCAAAACCATAAGTGAGTAAATTCCCATTGTTAAAGCAAAACCATTTTACGGCATTTGCTTGAGCAGCCTAGGCCTTCCTTGCAAACTAAGTCCATGTTTCAATTAACTATTGCTGAATAACAAACCACCCAAAACTGAAAGGCTTAAAACCAAAGCAATTTATTATTTTGTACAGTTCTGCAACCTGGGCAAGCATCACTGAGTGTTTATCTGCTTCTCGTGGTGTCTGCGGAGCTCACATGTCCAAGGTGTCTTTTTCACTTACATAAATGGCACCTCAGCTGCGATGGATGAAGACCTGGGACTGGTCAAGCATCTCTTTCTCCATGTGCCGTTTCCACATGGCTGGCTTGCACTTTCAGCACAGTGGTCTCAGAGTTCTTCGGTTTCTTACATGATCCTGGTAGAAGCCAGGGAGGAAATGGAAGCTGCCAGTCTTCTTAAAGTCTAGGCCCAGAACTGAAACAGTGTTGCCTCACTTCTACTATATTCTGGTGGGAAGGGCAAGTCACAAGGCCAGTCCAGCTGCAAGGAGAGGGGGAAATAGACTCCTCTTGATGTGGGGAGTGGCTTGTGCACAGAGGGAGGGAAGGCATTGATGGTGACCATCTTTGGAAACTGTATTAGTCAGCCAAAGGGGTGCCGATGCAAAGTACCAGAAAGCTGTTGGCTTTTATAAAGGGTATTTATTTGGGGTAAAAGCTCACAGTTATAAGACCCTAAAGAGTCCAACTCAAGGTTGCTTTCTTTTTTTTTTTTTTTTTTTTTTTACCGGGAGGTCCTGGGGATCGAACCCGGGTCCCTCCATATGGGAGACGGGCGCCCAACCAGTTGAGCCACATCCGACCCCCTCAAGGTTGCTTTCTCACTGAAGTCAGTTGCCACATGGTGAAGCAAGATGGTTGCTGAGCTCTGTGAAGGTTCAGCCGTCCCCTCTGGGCTTCCTCTCTCTCAGCTGCAGCCTGGCATAGGGCTTGTCTCTCAGGGCTTCCTCCCTCTCCTGGCATAGGGCTCGTTTCTTTCTGGGCCTTCTCAGCTGTTCTATTCTTTTCCAAAGATCAGCTGCTAACAGGTGAATGGCTCCTTTCTCCTGGGGCCCCAGGATCAAAAATGACAGAGTACTCTCTGTTCCCGTGTCTACTCAAGTGAGTGTCTTTTTTTTTTTTTTTTCCCCTCACTAATTGAACAAATATTTATTATACACTGTTCTTAATGCTTACAGCATTAAACATAACAAAGTCTTTATTTTCTCTGAGATCCCTACATTCCAGTGGAGGGGGGCGGAAACAGTTTAAAAAAAAAAAAAGGAAAAAAAAGTAGTGTAATACAGTAAATGTGACATTGAAAAATTAGGCAGAGTAAGGGATTAGAGAGTGATGGAGGATTTTATTTCTGGATTATGAGCGTGAGTGTCTTTTATATCAGACCCACCAAGGGGGTGGGGACTGAAAGCCCTCAAAGCAATCTTAACAGGAAGTCTAATCAAGGGCCCCTCAACTGAATCCAATATAATCCAAAGGATTATAATATCCTTTGATTATAGTGTGAATATAGTGTGAATATAATCACACTCAGAAGAATAGATTAGTTTACAAACATAATCTTTCTCTTTTTGGGATTCATAAAATAATCTCAAACTGTCATAGAAACTATATTGCCAGGGAGGCGGCTGTGGCTCAATCAGTGGGGCTCCCGTTTACCATATGGGAGGCCCCGGGTTCGGTTCTCGGGGCCTCCTGGTGAAGGCAAGCCCGCCGGCACGGCGTGGTTGGCTGACCCAGCGAGCACAAGCAGCAGGAGGGGGATGAATGAATAAATAAATAAAATCTTTAAAAAAAAAAAAAAAAAAAAAAAAGAAACTATATTGCCAGAGACCAGCTCCAGGTGTCCCTGCCAGAATATTAAATCCTGAGTTCTTGGAGAGTATTCCAGGTCAATGGATTGCCCTCTAGTCAGTCTTATATGCAGTGCCTGTTCTCCTCACTGCCATATCTAAAACCCCCAAGATCATACCACTTATATTATCCAGGTCTTGCAGTTCATTTGGTGTGTAGCTTATTTTTCCCAGGTCAAGAAACATTTCCCCAGTTATGATTGCTAGGAAGCAACTCTGGTTATCCATGTAGAGTCAATAAGGTTTGATGAGAGCAGGTCTTGAGAAGAACACATGTCATTTTATGAGGCACCTACTTTTTCTGAAATCATTGCATAGTCTCTAGGAAAGACTTCTTCCCTGGCAGGAGGGAAGGGGTTGCTTCTGCCACACAGGAAGGTTCAGGAGAATTTGTGAGATAAAGATTCTTAGGTTTGGATGTGAGGGCGATCTGGCTGCGACATCTGTCACTCCATTGATCGCCAGGGTTGATTCGGCTGATCTGGCTGGCTAGGCGGGTGTCCCCTTCCTCCCTCACCGCTCCATGTGCGTCCCTCCCGAAGCTGCGCGCTCGGTAGAAGAGGACGACCTTCCCCGCTAGAGGAGGACCGTTCTTCGGTCAAGGGTATACGAGTAGCTGCGCTCCCCTGCTAGAACCTCCAAACAAGCTCTCAAGATTCTTAGGTTTGTCTACCCTAATGCCCCTGTCCCAGGTCTCAGTATCTTACTCCTTCACTATCAGGGCCTTGACTTTAATATAGAAGACCAACTGAAGCTGTGCATTTAGAGTCCTTTGCAGCTCTGCCCCTTATAATCTGATCCTGGATCTTTTTCACCCCTATACTTATCACCAGCAATGTGAGTCCTATTGACTTCACACAGGTGGGAAAACCAACCCCAAAATCATGCCCCAAAGGTCTGTTTTCTAGGACTTCTCCTGGTTGTAAATGTCAGCCTATAATCCATGGAAAACAGAGCCTGAATCAAAGGTTTTGTGCTAACACTTTTTGAAATTCCAGGGAAGCAAAAGTGAGGGGCAAAAGAGAAGCAAAGTAGAAAAGGAGGGTAAGATGTACAAATTGATACATCTGGCCAGAGTCCCACAAAAATCAAAGCCAGTAACTCAGTCACATGGGATCTCTTCAGAGGTCCTGTGAACCACTATGACTTGGAATAGTCTATAGTGGGGAAGAAGGTGAGGAACTTATCTGTCAGCACTTTTTCATTATTCAGTCTCTTAGTTACCTATAGGGTCTTAATCAGCATTTTTGGGTAGTGTTAACTGGTTCCACCAGGCAGTTCCTAGGGAAGACTTCATAAAGATCCAGTTGAGTCAGGCATAAGTGCTGGAGTATTCAAGTTTGCTTTGCTGCCAAAAGCAGATACCATAAAATGGGTTGACTTTTAACAGTGGGAATTTATTAGCCTATAAGTTTACAGTTTTTTGGCTGAGAAAATTATCCAAATCAAGGCTTTATCAGGTGATGCTTTCTCCCCAAGGACAGGTTGCTTGCAATCTTGGATACCTCTTTCATATAGCAAGGCACATAGTGGCATCAGCTGGGGCTATCCATTCTCTTTCGGGTTTTGTTGCTTTCAGCTTCTTGCTTCCATGGCTTTGTGTCTGAATTTCATTCTCTTATAAAGAACTCCAGTAAGAGGATTAAGACCCACCCTGAATGAGGTGGGTCACATCTTAAATTAAGGTCCTACTCACCAAAAGATCCTGCTTACAATGGGTCCACACCCACAGTCATGGATTAACTTTAAGAACATACTTTTCTGGGGTACATACAGCTTCAAACCATCACACGGAGCTACTTTGGTTCCCATTCCAAAAACTAGTACTTGCCTGCCTATGAGGTTGAGTCAGCCAGTAATGTTTGGAGATGAAGCAATAATGGTGGCTGCTGGAACATTCTGCTGGGGAACAGCTAAACTGAGTTTGGTACAGTCAGAATAAAGACTTTGGCAATTATTCAGTGTGAGACGGGAAGCTATTGGAAGGTTTAGAGCAGGGGAGAGACATCTGACGTGTTTTTTAAAAATGTAATCTATTTATTTATTTATTTTTAAAATTTATAATTTTGGTAAAATATACGTAACATAAAAACCATTTTAAGTGAACAATTTTTTTTACATTAAGCACTGTGATGGTTAGGCTAATGTGTCAACTTGGCCAGGTACCTGTGCCCAATTGTTTGGTCAAGCAAGCACTGGGCTAATTGTAATACAAGGACATATATGGACTTTAGTCATCAGTGAGTTTAATGCATAGATAGCTGATTACATCTACAATCAGCCAGGGAGATTGCCATCAGCAATGAGTGACGTTTTATCCAATCAGTTGAATAACTTAAAAGCGGAAGTGATTTCAATATTCAGAGAAAATTTCCCAGCTCATCTTTGGACAGCCAACGTCTCCTGGGAGCTCATCAAGGACCTTCATCAGACTTTCATTGGAGCCCCTGGTTTGCAGCCTGCGTGTGGAATCTGGACTTGTGCTTCCCCATGGTCACATGAGAGAATTTTATAAAATCTCATACTATCGACAGATATCTCCTGTTGATTCTGTTTCCCTAGAGAACCCTGACTAATAAAAGCACATTTTTTTTTTTTTTTTTTACCGGGAGGTACTGGGGATCGAACCCCGGTCTCTCCATATGGTAGACGGATGCCGAACCTCTTGAGCCATGTCCGTTTCCCAATAAAAGCACATTGACACTACTGTGTAACTTTCACCAATATCTATTTCCAGACTATTTTCATCATCCCAAATCAAAACTGATACTCATTTATCAGTAACTCCCCCATTCTCCCATTTACCCACTCTTGTTAACCACTATTGTGCTTTCTGTATCTATGAATTTGCCTATTTTAAGTATTTCATAGGAGAGATATCATACAATATTTGTCCTTTTGTGTCTGGCTTATTTCACTCAACACTGTGTTTTCAAGGTTCATTCGTGTTGTAGCATGTAACACTTCTTTTTACAGTAATATTCCATTGTATGGATATGCAACAATTTGTTCATCCATTCATTGGTGGGTGTAAGAGTCTCTGCTTTCAATTCTTTTGGATATGCACCTAGGAGTGGAATTTCCAGATAATATGATAATTCTATGTTTCACTTTCTGAGGCATTGCTAGACTGTTTTCCACAGTGACATCATTATTTTACATTCCACCAATAATCTACAATGTTTCCTATTTCTCGGCATCCTCTCCAACACTTATTTTCAGTTTTTTTTTTTAATAGTAGCCATCCTAGTGGATGTGATGTGGCATCTCACTGTAGTTATAATTTGCATTTCTCTATGGCTAATGATGTTGTGACAGTTTGAATTTGGTGAATCCCAAAATATATATTTTTAAATTATTTAATTAATCCATTCCTGTGGGTGTGAGATACTTTGATTGCATTAGATTCTGTTAAGGGACCTTGAGATTAGATCCCTTGATTAGATTGCTTTTGATTGGACTACATCAGTGAGGTGTGACTCAGGTTGGGTCTCCACCCTCTTGCTGGGCCTTATATAAATGGAGAAACAGAGGAAGAGACACACAGAGAAAGAAAGCCACCATTTTTGACCCTGCCATGTGAAAGAGAGAACTCCAGATTCTCCCACAGTTGCAGAAAGAGAAGTCTTGTGAATGTAAGAGAGGAGGCCCAGAAGGAAACAAGCCACATACCTGATAGTGCACATCTGGGCTCCTGGAGACAGTGAGCCTGGAGGGGAAGGCAGGGACCTCATCAAAGATCAGCTATTATCTTGCTTTGCTACGTGGCAGGACCCCAGGATCACCAGTAGCTGACTTTGGTGAGAAAGCATCTCTGATGTTGCCTTGATTTGGACATTTCATGACCTGGGACTGTAAGCTTTTACCCCAAATAAAATTCCCATTATAAAAGCCAGCCCATATCTGGTACTTTGTATTGGCAGCCCTTTGGCAAACTAAGACAATGTTGAGGATCTTTTCTTATACTTACTATTTGAACATCTTCTTTGATATTCCTAATGTCCGTTGTGAGTCCTCCTTTGACCCACTGGTTGTTAAATAGTGTGTTTTTCAATTTCTAGATATTTGTAAATTCTCTAGTTTACCTTCTGTTATTGATTTCTAGCTTCATTCCATTGTGGTCCAAAAAGATACTTTGTATATATATATATATTCAATATTTTAAAATTTATTAAGATTTGATTTGTAGCTTAACATATGATTTATCCTGGAAAATATTCCATGTTCACTTGAGAAGAATGTATATTCTGCTGTTGTTAGGTAGAGTGTTCTATATATGTCCATTAGATCTAATAGGTTAATTGTGGTTGTTCAAGTACTCTATATCCTTACTGATCTTTTGTTTAGATGTTCTATCAATTATTGAAAGTGGTGTATTTAAACCTCTAACTATTATTGTAAAACTTTCTATTTTTTCCTTCAATTCTTAAAATTTTTCAAATTCTGGCAATTTTTGCTTTATGTATTTTGAGTCTCTGTTGTGAGGTGCATATATGTTTATAATCATTATAGCTTCTTGCTGGATTGAATTTTTTTTTTTTAAGATTTATTTATTTATTTATTTTTTATTTCTCTCCACCCCCTCATTGTTTGAACTTGCTGTGTGCTGTGTCTTTAGGAGGCACCAAGAACTGAACCCGGGACCTCCGATGTGGGAATCACTTGGGCCACCTCTGTTCCCTGCTTTGTTGGGTCTCTCATTGTTTTTCCTCCCTGTGTCTCTTGTTGCATCATCTTGTTGCATCAGCTTGCCATGCCTGCCCGTTGCATCAGCTCGCTGTCTTCTTTAGGAGGCACCAGGAACCGAACCACGGACCTTCCATGTGGTAGGAGGGAGCTCAGTCACCTGAGCCACATCCGCTTCCCTGGATTTAATCTTATATCAATATATAATATCCTTCTTTGTCTCTTCTAATCCTTTTTTGACTTAAAGTCTATATGTCTGACAATAACATAGCTATTCATCTCTCTTTTGATTACTTTTTGCATTGAATATCTTTTTTCCACACTTTGATTTTTAACCTCTTTTTGTTTTCATATCTAAAGTAAGTCTTCTGTAGACAGCATATGGATAGATCATGCGTTTTCATCCAATTTGCCAATCTCTTTTAATAGGGGTGTTTAATTTATTGACATTTAGGGTAATAATCAAGAAGGAATGATTTACTTCTGCCATTTAGCTATTTGTTTTCTGTATATCTTGTATGTTTTCTGTCCTCAACTACTCTATTACTCCCCTTCTAGTATTTAGTTGCTTTTTTATGGTGTACAATTTTGATTCCCTTCTTCTTTCCTTTTCTCTATATTTTTTAGTTATTTTCTTAATGGTTACCTTAGTAATTACAATGAATTCTTAACCTAATAACAACCTAGTTAAACTAATACCATCCTAGTTTCAGTACCATACAAACTCTCTACTCCTATATATTGCTGTCCCTTCCCCTTTATGTTGTTATTGCCCAAGATTACATTTTTATACATTGTATGCCCATTAATATAGATTTTAAATGCTAGTTTACATGGGGAAACAAGAAGTTAGTACTCCAAAATACAATAATACAGGATTTTATGTTTACCTATGTAGTTACCTTTACCAATGTTCTTTATTTCTTTTTATGGCTTCAAGTTAATTTCTTGTGTCCTTTTATTTAAGCGCAAAGGACTCCTTTTAGTATTTTTTTTTTTTTTTTTTTTTTTAAAGATTTTATTTATTTATTCATTTATCCCCCTCCTGCTGCCTGCGCTCGCTGGGTCAGCCAACCACACCGCGCGGGCGGGCCTGCCCCCCCCCAGGAGGCCCCGGGAACCGAACCCGGGGCCCCCCACATGGTAAACGGGAGCCCCACTGACTGAGCCACAGCCGCTTCCCTTTAGTATTTTTTTTTTTTTTTACCGGGAGGTACCGGGGATCGAACCCTGGTCTCTCCATATGGTAGACGGATGCCGAACCTCTTGAGTCACATCTGTTTCCCCTTTTAGTATTTCTTATAGGGCAGGTCTTCTGGGAATGAACTCTTTCAGCTTTTGTTTATCTGTAACTATCTTAATTTCTCCTTCATTAAAAAAAAAAAAAAGATTTATTTATTTATTTCTCCCCTTCGTGCCCCCCCCCCCTTCATTTTTGAAAGACAACTTTTCTGGATATAGAATTCTTGGTTGACAGATTTTTAAGGACTTTAAATATGCTTTCCCACTGTCTTCTGACTTCCATGGTTTCTAATGAGAAATATGCAGTTAATCTTATTGGGCATCCCTTATACATGACAAATTGCTTCTTTCTAACAGCTTTCAAAATTCTCTGTCTTTGGATTTTGACTATTTCACTCTAATGTGTATTTTTTTTTTTTTTTAAGATTTATTTTATTTCTTTATTCCCTCTCCCCTTGCTGTTTTTTGTGCTCACTGTCTTGCTGTGTTCATTCACTGTGGGCTATCTCTGTCTGCTTGTCTTCTCTTCTCATCTTCTCTTTAGGAGGCACTGGGAACTGATCCTGGGACCTTCGATGTGGGAGAGAGGCACTCAATCACTTGAGCCACCTCAGCTCCCTGGTTTGTTGTATCTCTTATTGTCTCTCCTCTTTGTCTCTTTTTGTTGCACCAGCTCTCTGCATGGGCCAGTTCTCCGTATGGGCCAGCACACTGCATGGGCCAGCTCACCACACAGTCCAGCTTGCTTTCACCAGGAGGCCCTGGGAAATGAACCCAGGACCTCCCATATGGTAGATGGGAGCCCAATTGCTTGAGCCACATCCATTTTCCCTCTAATGTTATCTTAATGTAGATTTCTTAGAGTCTAGACTGCTTGGAGTTCATTGAGCTTCCTGGATGTGTATATTCATAGCTCTTATCAGATTTTGAGTTTTCAGCCATTATTTCTTAAAATATTTTTCCTGCATCTTTCTCTCTCTCTTGTTCTTCTGAGAATCCAATGATATAAATGTTAGTATACTTGGTGGTGTCCCACAGGTCCCTCAGGCTCTGTTCATTTTTCTTCATTATTTTTTCTTTCTGCTCCTCACACTAGATAATTTCAATTGTCTTGTCTTCAAGTAGGCTGATCCTTTCATCTATCTGTTCAAATTTGCTATTGAATCTATCTAATGAATTTGCAATTCAATTACTGTACCTTGCAGCTCCAAAATTTCTTTTTTATAATTGGTTCTTTTTTTATAATTTCAATCTTTTGTTGTTGTTGTTGTTAAATATATGAGCTTCCTTAGGGACAGTTTTTGGAATTTCTTTTTTTTCCCCTTGTGATTGGAATATACTTTCCTGTTTCTTGTGTGTGTGGTAATTTTTTTGTTGAGAACTAGGCAATATAAATAGTATGTTGTGGGAAGCGGCTGTGGCTCAATCGGTGGGGCTCCCGTTTACCATATGGGAGGCCCCAGGTTCGGTTCCTGGGGCCTCCTGGTGAAGGCAAGCCTGCCCGCACGGTGTGGTTAGCTGACCCAGCGAGCACAAGCAGCAAGGGGGGGATAAATGAATAAATAAATAAAAAAATCTAAAAAAAAAAAAAAAAAATAGTATGTTGTTATAACTGTGGAAATCTAGTTCTCCTACTCTTCTGGGATTGTTAGGGTTTTTTTGTGTGTCTTTGTTTTTATTTTTGTTGTTGTTGAGGACTGGAGCCATCAATTTGTGAGTTTTCTAAACTCTTTCTGCTCCCAAGCAGGAAATGGAAAGAGAAAAGAAGAAAAAAAAAAAAACTAGATACTGCCTCATTAAGTCTCCTCTGCCACTTTTGCTTGAGAGAGGTTGGAACAATGGCTGTCCTCAGAGCTGGCCCCCCAGCAATCTGAAGCAGCTGATCAGAAGCAGTGATCAGGGGAGCAGATGTAGCTCAAGTGGTTGAGCACCTGCCTCCCAGTAACACAGAATCCCACCACTAAGTTCCTACAAAAGAGAGAGAAATTGAGCATCAGAGTAAACTCACCATCATAATCAGATGCCTAACATCAGCAAAAAATTACAATTAATGGAAGAAATGACCCAAGCAAAGGAATATATAAAAGTCCCAGATGAGACACAAGATTTGAGACAACGAATCAATGAGGATCATACAAATTTCCACAATCAAATTAATGAGTTGAAAGACTATATGGCTAAAAAGATAAAGGACATCAAGAAAACACTGAGTGAGCACAAAGAAGAATTTGAAAGCCTGAATAGAAAAATAACAGAACTCCTGGGAATGAAAACATAATAGGTGAGATAAAAAACACATTGGAGGCATACAACAGCAGACTCGAAATGATAGAAAAAAGAAAGTTGATACTGAAGACAGAACAGCTGAAATTGAAGAACACAGAGAGAAAAGAATGGAAAAAATTGAGCAGAGGCTCAGGGAGTTGAATGACAACACAAAATGCAACAACATCCAGGGAGTTCCAGAAGGAGAAGAGAAGGGAAAAGGGGCAGAAAGAGTATTTGAGGAAACAATAGCTGAAAATTTCCCAACTCTCATGAAAGAAATGAACTTACATGTCCAAGAAGCATACCATACCCCAATCAGAATAAACCAGAAAAGACCTACTCCAAGACATATGCTACTCAGAATGTCAAATGTCAAAGATAAAGAGAAAATTCTGAGAGCAGCAAGGGAGAAGCAAATCATCACATACAAGGGATGCCCAGTAAGACTTAGTGCGGATTTCTCATTAGAAACCATGGAGGCGAGAAGACAGTGGTATGATACAATTAGGATGCTGAAAGAGAAAAACTGCCAGCCCAGAATTCTTAATCCAGCAAAATTGTCCTTCAAATATGAAGATGAGTATAAAATATTCATGAACAAACAGAAACCAAGAGAGTTCATAAAAGAGATTCCATCTTTGAAGAAAATGTTAAAGGAAGCCTTAGAGCCTGAAAGAAAAAGATAGGAGAGAGAGGCTTGGAGGAGAGTATAGAAGAAAGAATAGCAGAAAGGATAATCAGAAGAGATGAAAATATGATATGGCATATGAAAACCAAAGAAGAAAATGGTAGAAGTAAATAATGCATTTACAGTAATATCATTGAATGTGAATGAATTAAACTCCCCAATCAAAAGATATGGGCTGGGCAGTTAGTTCTCGGGGTGTGGACTACAACTTACCAGAGTTTAGGGGGCAATGAACAGAGTGGCCCTGGGAATGCCTATGCCCGACAGCCTCCCTGACACCTAGGACTTCCAGGCAGGGATGCAGCTGGGGATCTAGGGAGGCACTTCCACCCCTCCTGTCCTCAGCCGTGGCAAGGTAGTTTCCCAGCCCCCTCAAGGTATTCACGGATGGAGGAAAGGAATTGACACTGACCTTCCCTCTGTGAGCACCTCCTGTTCAACTATGGAGGAAGGCTTGCTGCCCTGGTCATGACCTTTGACCCCAGGTCCTTTAACCAACAACTCCTAGAGCCTCCAGACCCAAGATGTGTCTTGGAACCCCAGAACAGTCCTGAACTGACACTTGCCCAGGTGTGTGCCCTTTGCTGCTACTTTGGAATCATCTACTGCAGCTTTGGCTACCGCTGCTTCAAAATTTCTCTTGGGCCTGCTATCAGGAGCATTGGTGTTCTTCCTGCTGTGCCACAAGGAGCAGGTGCTGGAGACACAGTTGAACCTGGAGGTGAGTGCAGGCATCGTGCTGGGCATTGGACTCCTCTGTGGCTTAGTCACCATGTTGGTTCACAGTGTCAGGCTCTTCCTGACCGGTCTGCTAAGTCTGACCCTGGGTGCTGGGGTCCTGCTGGGCACTGAGCCCATCTACCAACTGCTTTCAGCCTGGGTGCCAGCTGGGAGCCTGGTGGGGCTGGCACTGCTGGGAGCTCTGCTCACACTCTGGTGGCCACACCCACAGTGCTGGTGGCCAGTGCTGACTACTTCCTGGAGGAGCTGGCACTGGGCATTCGGCTGAACCAATGCCTGAAGGTCCTTCCAACCCTTCTTCCTCTCTGCTGGTATAGCTGGGTCTTGCTGGGGGCTTCCAGTGGAAGCTCATGGCTGAGGAGCATGCCAATGTAGTTTTTTTTTTTTTTTTTTTTTTAAAGATTTTATTTATTTATTCATTTATCCCCCCCTTGCTGCTTGTGCTCGCTGGGTCAGCTAACCATGCCGTGCGGGCGGGCTTGCCTTCACCAGGAGGCCCTGGGAACCGAACCCGGGGCCTCCCATATGGTAAACGGGAGCCCTACTGATTGAGCCACAGCCGCTTCCCAGCCAATGTAGTCTTAAGCCACCTGCAAAGGCACCTCCATCTCCTTCAAATCTGTCAGCAAGAGGCCAAGTGGCACCGGATCCCCATGGTGTGGGGCACTGTAAGAGCAGCCACCAGCACTAGCTTCCCCCTACTGCCTGAGCCCTGCTGACAGTCTGGCTCCAAGTTTTCTCCAGAGCCTGCCTACAAGAGCACCAAATGGGGCCAGGCACCCAGGCCACAGCCCCCCTACCATCCTGACTGTGGTTCCACGGTACCTGTAGCAGTTTGGTATTATTTATGAATTCCATAAATAGATATTGGATTATGTTTGTGAATTGGTCTGTTCCTCTGGGTACATTAGATTATATTAGATTAAGGCTTTGATTGGGTCACATCAGTTGAAGTTAAATCCCTGCCCCTTTGGTGGGCGGGGACTCACAGAGAAAACAACAAGGCAGATGAGTTAGTTGGAGTTTTGATATTGGAGCCCTGGGAAGTAAACACACAGAGAAACAGATAAGTGAGGAAGAAGAGAAAGCACAGTTAGACACGGCAGAGGCCCCAGGAAGCAAGAGAGCCTAATAGTCTACAGCTGACCTTTTGGAGAGAACAGAGCAGCTGAGCCTGGAGAGGAACAAGCCCTGGAAAAAAGATGAGACTTATCCCAGCCTACAGATGATATTGGGAGAAACTGGGACCATGGGGCCTTAAGAGGAAGAGGGAGCCTGAACCCTTGCAGATGTTGGCAGCCATCTTGCTCCAACAAGTGACAACAGACTTTGGTGAGGGAAGTAACTCATGCTTTAAGGCCTGGTAACTGTGAGCTTCTACCCCAAATAAATACCCTTTATAAAAGCCAACAGATTTCTGGTATTTTTCATCAGTACCCCTTTGGCTGATGAATACAATACCCCTCACCAGAGTCTCTGGTTCCACCCAGACCTGAGCCTAAACCTCTACTGATACCCCCACCCCTAGCAAGAGGGCTGGGAACAGTAGGTGAGCAGAGCCAGAAAGAAAGGAATATCAAGGGGAGGTGGGGGAATGGAAGTATGAACACCTGTTTCTGTCCAATACTAGAGGTGCATCGGTCCTCAAAGAAACTGACTCTTTGATTCACTCCAAACCAGATAGGGCTCTTTTCCAAACCACCTCTCTTTTGTACTACCCACCTCAGTGTGCCTCTCAGTGGTAAAACAAAGGGGTTTGCTTTTTGGAGGACCTGTAGAAAATCCTCCTAAAACATTTGATAGCTTTTTGATGGGGAGAAGGCACAGATGAGCCCCCAATGCCTCATTAGGGGGAAATTGGGTTTCTGGTTAGCTTTTCCCCTAGACCCTACAGGCTTGAGCCCCCTTCTCCTACATCAGTTGGGGACACTGTCCTCCATGGTGCGTCCCCTTTTCTTCTTCTTAACCTGGGGAAGACCATAGGGTGGTACCTGGTTCAGAGTCTGGCTCCCCCAGAAGCTAGCTTCTTGCTTCAAGGAGTGAGCATTAGTCTACATGCCAGAGTCTTGCCCTTTTGCCCAAAGGAGGCAGGTCTTTAGGAACGCATAGCAGACAAGTGCCTTCTCAGCCTCTCACTGTGGATGATACTAATTTCCTCCTCAAGTAGAACTTTGCTCCAGCCACTAACACACTCCAACACTTCCCACCACCGGCTCTACTACCCAAGGTCTGTTCCGTTGTTGTCCAGACAACAGAAGGAAGTGATATCCCTCCCCTAGGAAACAAGGCTATGATAAGAGGGAGGAAGAACATGAAAGCATGTGAATAAAATGGCACTGAGTATTGGAGAAAAAAAAAAAAGATACAGGCTAACAGAATGAATTAAAAAAAAAACATGAGCCATCCATATGTGCCTACAAGAGTTTCACCTTAGCCCCAGGGATATAAAACGGCTGAAAGTGAAAGGTTAGAAAAAGATACTCCCCACAAACCGTAACCAAAAAAGAGCAGGGGTAGCTATACTAATATAGGACAAAACAGACTTTAAATGCAAAAAAGTTGTGAGATACAGATGGTATCTTTTATATTAATAAAAGGGACAATCCATCAGTAAGATATAACAGTCTTAAATATCTATGCACTTAACTCAAAATACATGAGGGAAACTGGCAAAACTGAAGGGAGAGGGAAGTGGATATGGCTCAAGCAATTGAGAGTTGAGAGCCCACCTACCACAAGGGAGGTCCCAGCTTCGGTTCCTGGTGCCTCCTAAAGAAGACGAGCAAGACAGTGAGCCGATGCAATGGGCTGGTGTGACGAGCTGATGCAACGAGATGACACAACGAAGAGACACAACAAAAGGGAGCGGAGGTGACTCAAGCCATTGGGCACTTCCCTCTCGCATGGGAGGTCCCGGGTTCAGTTCCCCGTGCCTCCTAAAAAAAGAAGATGAGCACACAATGAACAGATATAGAGAGCAGACAGCAAGCGCAAAAAAACAACAGGATGAGGGAGGGGGAGAAATAAATAAACCTTTCAAAAAAAACTCAAGGGAGAAATAGACATCTCTACAATAATCGCTGGAGACTTCAACACACCACTCACATCACTAGATAGAACAACTAGACAGAAGATCAACAAGGAAACAGAGAGCTTGAAACCTAACAGACATGTATAGAACATTACATCCCAAATCAGCAGTTTATACGTTCTTCTCAAGTGCTCATGGATCTTTTTCCATGATAGACCACATGTTTGGTCACAGGCAGGACTCAATAAATATAAAAAGATTGAAATATACAAAACACCTTCTCAGATCATAATGGAATGAAACTAGAAATCAATAAGACAAGAAAGGTAAACTCGCAAATGTGTGGTGGCTGAACAACACACTCCTAAATAATCAGTGGGTCAAAGAAGAAATTATAAGTGAAATTAGTAAATATATTGAGACAGATGAGAACACAACTATCAAAATCCCATGGGATACAGCGAAGGCTGAGAGGGAAATTTATAGCCCTAAATGTCTATATTAAAAAAGAAGAAAGAGCATAAATCAAAGATCTAACTGAACAATTGGAGAAACTAGAAAAACAACAAACCCAAAGCAAGAGCAACAAAAGGAAAAATAGATAAATGGGACCTTCTCAAAATTAAATACTTTTGCACCTCAAAGGACTTTGTCAAAAGGGCAAAAAGGCAGCCAACTCAATGGGAGGAAATATTTGGAAATCACATATCCAATAAGGCTTTAATATCTATGATATATAATGAGATGCTACAACTCAACAACAAAAAGACCAACGACCCAATTTAAAAATGGGCCAAAGACTTGAATGGACATTTGTCCAAAGAAGAAATACAAATGGTGAGAAAACACATGAAAAAATGTTCGTCACTAGGGATTGGGGAAATGCAGATCAAAGCTACAATGAGATATCATTTCACACCTATTAGAATGGCTACTATTTTTTTTTTTTAAGAGTTTAGCTCTTTATTGAACATTTTACAAAAGAGGGGTCTAGTCAAAAAGACCAAAGCCCATGTCATCATCCGATTCCTCAGATTCTTCTTTCTTTGCTTCCACTTTCTTTTTCCTTGGCTGGGGCAGCAGTGGTGGTAGGGGCAGGGCCTCCCGCTGGTGCAGCACCTGCTGCTGGGGCAGGTCCACCAGCTCCTACATTGCAGATGAGGCTCCCAATGTTGACGTTGGCCAGGGCCTTTGCAAACCAGCCAGGCCAGAAAGGTTCAACATTTACACCAGCTGCTTTAATGAGGGCATTGATCTTATCCTCCGTGACGGTGACTTTATCATCGTGGAGTATGAGGGCTGAGTAGATGCAGGCAAGCTCAGAGACAGAGGCCATTGTGCGGGCGAGTACCGGGCGCGGTGCTAGTCACCGGATGAAGTGAGGACCTCACCCCAACGTGGCCTTAGCTTCCTTGGAAGAACCAATCACCTCAGCGGCAGCTGAGGAAAAGCTGGAATGGCCACTATTAAAAAGACAAAGAACTACAAATGTTGGAGAGGATGTGGAGAGATAGAAACACTTTTTCACTGTTGGTGGGAATGTAGAAAGAAAGGTACAGCCTCTGTGGGGGGTTGTTCAGCAGTTTCTAAAGAAGTTGAATATAGATTTTCCAGGTGACCCGGCAGTACCACTACTGGGTATATACCTAGAAGAACTGAGAGCAGCGACACGAACAGACATCTGCACACTGATGTCCATAGAGGTGTAATTCATGATTACTAGAAGTTCGAAATAACCCAGGTGTCCATCAGCCAATGAGTGGATAAAAAAGCTGTGGTGTACACACAAGATGGAATATTATGTGGTTGTAAGAAGAAATGAAGTCATGAAGCATATGACAACATGGATGAACCTGGAGGATATTATGTTGAGTGAAGTAAACCAGACATAAAAGGACAAATAATGTATGACTGCGCTATTATGAACTAAATATATTATGTAAACTCATGGAGTTAATAACTATACTATGGGGAAGCGGATGTGGCTCAATCAGTAGGGCTCCCGTTTACCATATGGGAGGCCCCGGGTTCGGTTCCCGGGGCCTCCTGGTGAAGGCAAGCCCGCCCACACGGCGCGGTGAGCTGACACAGCAGGACGACCCAGCAAGGGGAGACAAGCAGACACAGAAAAACGCACAGCAAGCACCAGCAGCAAGGGGGGGATAAATGAATAAATAAATAAAATCTTAAAAAATAATAATAATAAAATAAAATATGTTAAAAAAATAATAAAATAACTATACTATGGGTCACCAGAAAATAGAATGAGGCTAGAGACTGGACAACTGAGAGTTAACTTGTGCAGAATCAGTAAAAAGGTTGTGTGCTAGTCTTTGGAAATGAATAGAAAAAGTGAAAACACAACATAATATTTATAATTAGCAGTGCTATTATATGGGTATGACAGTGGTTGAAAAGAAAAGACTAATATATAAAATGTATATTTTAGAAGGAAAGCTAAAAAATTTAACATGGACTATATAGCATAGTAAAACCTCATGTGATTATGAATATGTATAATATTGCATATATGAGTGTTTTTCTTTGAAACTGTACAAATGCAATGTATGTTAATGTTACAAGATGTTAAAATCAGGCAAAAAACCCACACAAAACATTATGCTCATGAAAGAAACCAGACACAAAGTACTAAATATTGTATGACTCCATTTATATAAAATGTAAATATAAATCAATTTAAAAAGATGGAACTAAATTAGTGGTTATGTAGGGCTAGGGAGGGACAAAGGGATTGAGAGGTGACTGCTAAGGAGTGTGGAGTTTTTCTTTTTGGAGTAATGAAATTGTTCTGAAAATTTTTGTGATGAATGCACAACACTGATTATACTAAAAGCCATTGATTATATACTTTGGATAGATTGTATGGTATGTGACTATATCTCAATAAAGCTGCTATTAAAATTTTTAAAATGTTCCCATGTTTTTTAAAACTTCAAAATATTTGCTCCTACTACAATGAGATATCATTTCACACCTATCAGAATGCCACTATTAAAAAGACAGAGAACTACAAATGTTGGAGAGGATGTGGAGAGATAGGAACACTTCTTCACTGTTGGTGGGAATGCAGGATGGTACAGCCACTGTGGAGGACTGTTTGGCAGTTCCTAAAGAAGTTGAATATAGACTTGTCACATGACCCTGCAATACCACTACTGGGTATATACCCAGAAGAACTGAGAGCAGTGACACAAACAGACATCTGCACACCGATGTTCATAGCAACATTATTCACCATTGCCAAAAGTTGGAAACAACCCAGGTGTCCATCAACAGAAGAATGGATAAATGAACTGTGGTCTATTCACACGATGGAATATTATGCAGCTGTAAGAAGAAATGAAGTCGTAAAGCATATGACAACATGGATGAACCTGGAGGACATTATGTTGAGTGAAGCAAGCCAGACACAAAAGGACAAATACTGTGTGAATGTGTTACTATGAACCAAATATATTGTATAATATATTGTTTGATTCAAAAAAAAATTTTTATATGTATCCATTACATTTAATTGAGAAATGTATATATTATTCATCTGTGTTTACTTTTTAGTTTTTAATTGTTTATATTTTCAATTATTAAATGTACAAAATAAAGTTAAAAAAAATTTGCTCCAAAATATTCAAATGATCTACTAAAAATAACAAAAACAAAATATACACATTAGTTAATATAAAACTTTAAATCAAAATAATTTAAAGTTGACATATTTTGTGTTTGGTAATTTAACCAAATCTTACTAATTTTTAAAAATAAAACTTTCTGCCATTTTCATGTCAGTATTCATCTAATTGCTAATATAAAGAATTAGCACCATGCTTCATCTTAGATCTATACAGAGATGAGTGGTAGTAAGACTTGTTAAATTGGAAAACATTCCTCAGCTGCCATGTACAACGGTTGTGAATACCAAGGTGATTTGTAAGTTCCTACAGTTGGAAAACTAATGAAATTGGAAGAGAAGCAAGAAAATGGATGCTGGGCATGAATTTATTGCATTCATGCCATTAGAGAGAATGGATTTGGCAAGTCAAATAATTTGTCTTTTCTCTTACCTAGGTTCTTTCATCCCTCAGTCTTTCCGAGACTCTGAAGCACTGCCTGCTTCTGAAACTGGAAGTGACACAACCTGTAAACCTTGACAGTAATCAGCATAGGTGCCTTTTGTTTAGAGGACATAGGGCAAGAGGTGTTAGATGCATTCCCTGGGGCCTGAAGGGTTCTAGTCCTAGACAGGATGTTTATGACTATGGGTCAAGTGCCAGTGCTGAGCTTCAGATCCTAAGCCACAGAGGCACTCATGTATTCTTTCATTTATTTCGCGTGTGTTTGTGATATGCAGGGTCCTCTAAAACTTAGGCCCCTGCTATAAGCATGTGTGGCAGTTTGAGATTATGAACCCCAAAAAAGAGAAGGATTATGTTTTCAAACTGATCTGTTCCTCTGTGATTCCCTTTGAATTTATTAGATTCAGCTGATATGTCTTGGTTAAATTACCTGCTAAGATAAGGGCTTTGATTCAGTAGGTGTGACTCAATATTGAGTCCCCGCCCCCTTGGTGGGCTGATATAAACAGGCACTCAATCAAGAAGAGGACACGGAAGAGACAGAACTTTGTCAGTTTTGATCCTGGAGTCCCTGGGCGAGACAAGCCCTATGCCAGCCTTCAGCTGAGATATGAAGAAGCTGGGCCCATGGAGCCTTAAGTGGTAGAAGGAAGGAGAAACCAGGCAGAGATCACCCACCATCTTGTTTCAACACGTGGCAACAGACTTTGATGAGAAAACATACTTGAGTTGGATTCTTTAGGGCCTTGTAACTTTAAGGTTTTACCCCAAATAAATACCCTTTATAAAAGCCAACAGCTTTCTGGTACTTTGCATCAGCGCTCCTTTGGCTGACTAATACAGCATGGTAGTTCTTGTAAGAGCTCAGATACTGAAGGGTATTTAAAATTTTATCTGGGGAAGCGGCTGTGGCTCAATCAGTGGGGCTCCCGTTTGCCGTGTGGGGGGCCCCGGGTTCGGTTCCCGGGGCCTCCTGGTGGGGGCAGGCCCGCCCGCATGGCGTGGTTGGCTGACCCGGCGAGCACGGGCAGCAGGGGGGGGAATAAATGAATAAATAAATAAAATCTTAAAAAAAAAAAAAAAAAAATTTATCTGTATCTCTTTAGTTGTTTGAGTTTGGGTAGCAGGAGTTCAACTAGTGAAGGATATCTGGTATTTTGATAATGGAGCGAATAGAATTTGCTCGTAGACCAGATGTGGGATATTAGAGAAAAAGGAGTCAAGGATAACACCAAATTTTTTGGCTGGAACAACTGGCCAGATGGAACTGTCACTACCTGAATGAAGGAATACTGCAGGAAGAACTAGACATTTTTTGACATATCAAATTTGAGTTACCTAATTAGACAACCAAGTGGAGATGTCCAGTTCAAGGGAGAGGCCAGCCTGAAGATACAAATTTCAAAGTTATCAGTGGTAGAAGAACCAAGAACTGGATGAGATTACCTTGGATGAGTGATGAGAAGATAAGGGGTCCAAGGATCCCAAAGGGAACTAGCCTCAACTCTACACAAAGTGGAAAGGCCCTAGGGAATATTGGAGCAACTCACTAGAATCAACATGGGTGCCTGAATGACAATGTGGAGAACAGCCACCGGCTGACCTGGAATGTTAGTTAGCCTTAGATTATTATATAAGAGAAAAAGAAATGATTTTTGTTCAAGCCACTGAACACTTGTTCAATCTCTTTGTTATAACATTACTCTAAATGACAAACTTCATGGAGGTTTCCACTCCCAACTTAGTCCAGAAGGAAAAGAGAAGGAATGGTTAAAGGGTGTGACTGCTTATGCTTGAGGATAGCACAGGGAACAGTGGAGCATTTTCTCCAATAACCTTGAGCAGGGTAAGAATGGCACATAATGATGGTGGACATGAAAAGAACTTGTGGTCCAGATGAAGAAGATACAGCAGTAAGCCACGTGGATTTGACACCAGATGGGAATGAGGGTGTTAGTATGGACAGATAACAATCAAAGATGAGCTACTCCTCACTCTGCCTCGAAGATTAGGTACTCCTCATCCTGCTGCACTCCACCTGCGTTAGTGGTCCAAAAACCACCTAAACTTTAACATAGGCTTTGGGGAATGTGTGTGGGAGACCCTGAATTATCCCTTCTGCTCCCTTCCAAAATCAACTTTCCTCTCGTGTACAGGATCCAACCTCCATGTATCTACTTCTCATCTGCTTGCATCATTGATTTCCCCCTCTACTATAAGAGCTCCTAATTAAGGAACAGAACAAACCTTCCCTTGAACCCCACAGCTCCCTTCAACTATTGTCCTTTTTTTTTTTCCTTTCCAGAAAAATTCTGCTATATTCTTCTATATAATTCCTGACTTCACTTTTTTACATCCCATATTCTCACTCTCCATTTTTCCATTCTATCTTTAACCCATTCCAATCAGGCTTTTCTTCCTGCCAACCTAGTGAAACCACTCTTATAAAGGCCATCAATGACATCCATCCTGCCAACACTCAAGTATTTTTTTTAACTTGATCTCTTAGCAGCCTTTGACACAGCAGATCTCTTTTTTCTTGAAGCCCCTTCTTTGCCTGGCTTCTGAGACTCAAAACTCTCCAGTTTTTCTTCCCACCTCACTGACTGTACCTCCTCAGTCTCTTTTGCTAGATTATCACCTCTTCCCCCTCCCATCCTATCTTTGGTTTCCAACCTCCAAATGTCTGGGAGCCTGTCTTTGGAACTCTTCTCTTTCTTCACTCATGCCCTAGGTGAGCACATGGCTTTAAATACCATCTATATGTTCACAACTTCCAAATTATACCTTCAGTCTTGGCTGCTACTCTGCACTCCAGGCTTGTATATCTAACTGCCTACTCAACTCAAAGTCAGTTCAAAATTATTGTGGCCAAAACAGAAGTCTTGCTTTTCCCTTCCAAATCTGCTTTTCCACTATTCTTCCCATCTCAGTAAATGTAATCATTGTTCACCCAGGTGTTCAAGCCAAAAACCTGGACTCATCTTTAATTCCTCTTTTGCTAATATCAGCACTCAATCTCTCGGCTTGCTATGTACGTGCTTGTCTCAAAATGTCTCACGAATATGACCGTTGCTCACCATCTCCACCTCTACCACCCTAGTCACGGTCACCATCACTCAGGCCATTCTCATCTCACTATTTCCCAAACAATAGTCAGAATGATCTCTTAAAATACGAATCAGATCCCATCACTCTCCAGCTCAAAACCCTTCAATGACTTCCCATCACCCTCAGAACAAAATCCAAACTCATTACCATGATGGTAAAGCTCTAGAAGATTTGACTGGAAGCTGCCTCCCATGAGCTTTCTCCTACCGCTCTTCCTCTCACTCTTCCAGTCCAGCCACAATGGTCTTGTTACTCACACAACCCAACTCGTCCTGCCTCAGGCCCTTTGCACTTGCTGTTCCCCTTCATCTGGAACACGCTTCCCCCATCTTTTTTGAATGGCATCCTCTTTCACTTCATTTAGGTGCCTGCTCACATGTGACCTCCTCAGGGAAGTCTTCTCTGACCATTATATCTAAACCAGAACCTCTCCCATCATTCTCTGACACTTTTCCCTGCTTTATTTTTTGTCCAAGAACTTATCACCTGAAATTATTTTATGCATTTATTTATTACCTTGTGTGGCAGTTTGGCATTGTTTATGAATTCTAAAAGTAGATATTGGATTATGTTTGTAAGGCGGGCTATACCTGGGTGTATAAATTATGATTAGGGATTAAATTATGACTAAATTATGATTAAGGCTTTGATTGGGCCATGTCAATAGGATGTTGAGTCCCCGCTCCCTTGATGGGTGGGGACTCACAGAGAAAACTACACAGCAGAGAAGAGAGAGTTTTGATGCAGAGCCTGGGGAAGTAAAGACAGAGGAGGAGGATGCAAGGGAGTTTTTGAGCTGGAGTCAGGGAAGTAAGCACACAAAGGAGCAGAGCAGCTAAGTCTGGAGCGAATCAAGCCCTGGGGAGAGAGACAGAGCTGATTGCCTGATAGTCTACAGCTGGCCTTGTGGAGAGAGCAGGGCAGCTAAACCCAGAGAGAAACAAGCCCTGGGAAGAGAGGAACCCAGGAAGCCTGAACTCTAGGCAGACGTTGGCAACCATCTTGCTCCAACACATGACAACAGACTTTGGTGAGGGAAGGAACTTATGCTTTATGGCCTGGTCACTGTAAGCTTCTACCCCAAATAAATACCCTTTATAAAAGCCAACAGATTTCTGGTATTTTGCATCAGCACCCCTTTGGCTGACTAATACACCTTGTATATCATTTATCTCCCCCACCCATAGAATGGAAGCTTCCTGAGGGCAGGGACTTGGTTATATTTGCTCCTGTATTTCCAGGGTCTAGGATTATGCCTGATATTTACTAGACATTCAAGGCATGTTTACATAAAATAGAAATTAAGTTTTTTAAAAAGTTGCATTTCTGAGTTTGTGGACCAAGGAATTCATACCTGCAACATAAGCCAGTTATAATTTTTATCAACTTGCCATCCTCCAGCCTGGACCTATGCCATGCCCCTTATCATGAAGATTTTCTGGAGATTGTGAATAAGGAGGCAAACAAATTATACTCTGAAAGAGCTAACCCAGTCAAAGCTAAGTGTCCCCTCACTGAGCTTCTATGATACCTTAAGCACAGCACAATTTTCATCCACTATTCTGTCAATGGATAGATATTTCCTTCCTTCCTTTCTTTTCTTGTTCTGCTATGAACAATACTGCTGTAAATATTCTTTTTATTTACTGCTGCCTCAGGGACACAGCAAATGTTGCTGTCAAAGATACTTGGAGGAAGACTAGGTAAGAAAAGAAGGGACAAGTTTTGACAGGTTGGACATTCAGCAAGCACAGGTGTGTGTTCTGGTCAGTTCAGGAAACATCAGTCACTGTTCTCATTTCAGCCTTCTAGTAGCTGACAACACTGTTGACTAGTGTCTGCTGCTCAGAGCATTTTCCTCTCCTGGCTATGAAACCACTCTCTCCTTCTGCCCTCTCTTGCTCAGTCTCCTTTGCAGGCATCTCCTCTTTGACCAGATCTTTAACTGTTGAGTGAAGTCTCTCGACTCAGGAAGAGGCATTTCTCTCTTCTCTCTAGGCTCCAAGGTAATATTATTCAGTCTCAGGGTACTAAATATCACCTATATGTTGATAATCCTTTCAAAACTCTATCTTAATCCCAGACTTCTCCTCTAAGAGATATATAGAAATATATAGACTTGAGCCCATTTCCTACATGATGACTCTCCTTGGATGCCCCCCAGGCATCTAGAACTTAACATGTCAAAAACAAAACTCCTGATTTTGCTTCTGAAATCTGTCCTTCTAGTCTTCCCTGTTGCAGGAAATGATGCCACCATCTACACAGCTGGGCACATTGACCATAATTTCTTCCTTTCTCTCACCACCTCCCAAATCCAATCTATCCTTAAGTCCTGCTGATTCCATGCTGATTCTACCTCTGAAATATATCTTGAACCTATCCATTTCTCTCCACTGCAACTTTTAAGTCCAAGCCACCATCACCTCTTGCCCACACAATTATAATAGTCTCCTCATTGGTCTCTCTGCTTTCACTCTGGTCCCCTGCCCTCTATTCTCATAGCAATCAGACAGATCTTTTAAAGATATAGATCCATTCATGTTACTTGCTTGCTTTAAAATTGCCAGTGGTTGCTTTCCCTTTGTGCTTTGTACATTGCACTTTGAAGAGAATCCATATCCATATCAGGCTCTACACACCTGGCCCCTGCTGGCCCCTACCTACCTCTCCACTCACTCTCCGGCCTATATTGGCCTCCTCTCCATGTCTTGAGCATGCCAAGCTCTATCCCACCTCAAGGTCTTCACTTTTCCCTCTGTTCAGAACATTCTTGGCTAAGTCACATGGCCAAGTCCTTCTCTACCTTATGGTCTTGGCACCTCCTTAGAGAGCTTTTCCCTGACCTTCTTCTCTGTCCCCTATCCTAGTATGATCTCTACCCCTACAGCATATCTTTCCATAGTCCGTGCTTTTGGCTGTCTTTGCCACTTAGACTGTTGGTGTCACAAGGGCAGGGATCATATCTATTTTACACAGCAATATATCCCCAGGGTCTAAACCAGAGCCTAGCCCACAATAAATATTCAATAAAGATTTGTTGAATGAATGGATCGATTAGCCCTGCACTAGTTAAAAGGGATACAGATGACCCAGACATGGTCCTTCTCTTCCATAATGCCACAGTCTGAAGAATGAAACACAAGCACATAGGCAACTGTAAAACTGGTAAGTACTTCAGTGGAGATCAGAAGTGGAGGCAGTAGGAACACAGAATGGCCCACACTCCAGTATGGGGTATGTGTGTTAGTATGCGTGTTACATGACCCGGGGTACCAGCATCTCCGAGAAAAATGCAGATTCTTTTTCTAATAACTAACATTTATCTAGTGTATCAGGTTCCATGTACTGGTTTTTTTTTTTTTTTTTTTTATAGCATACGTATTTCTCATTTTATTTTTACTTGATACATATATTTTAAAACAATTTTTTTTGTATTAGAGAAGTTACAGGTTTACAGAAAATTTATGCAGAAAATACAGAGTTTCAATATATGCCCCTCACACAGAGACCCCCCCATCACAAACAGCACCAGCACCGCCCATGTACTTTTTTTTTTTTTTTTTAAGATTTTATTTATTTATTCATTTATCCCCCCCTTGCTGCTTGTGCTCTCTGGGTCAGCTAACCACGCCGTGCGGGCGGGCTTGCCTTCACCAGGAGGCCCCGGGAACCGAACTGGGGCCTCCCATATGGTAAACGGGAGCCCTACTGATTGAGCCACAGCCGCTTCCCGCATGTACTGTTTTTGATCCCCACTCAGTTGTACAATTGAGGAAAGTGAGGCTCTGAGAAGTTCAATGACAGGTTCAAGGTCACAAGGCTAGTAGACATGGAGCAGTAATAATTTGAATCTTTTCTTTCTGACTCCAGAGTTTAAACCGGTGATGAATACCTATCTTTGGGGGTACCCACAAGGAGAGGGCTGGATTTGAGTTTCAAAGAGAGTAAATTTTGTTGGGGCAGGGACCGAGAAGCCATAATTCACCCTCAGTTGAATGCAGTGCACACTGAAGTAAAACTGCAATTAGAACTGTAGAGGTTGGCAGAACCTAAATAATCTAAGCCCAAGAACAGCTACAGGACAGAGAGTTGGAAAGGTCAGCACTGCAAAAGTTTTGCCAAAGTCTCAAGACAAGGAGGCTGTAATTCGCCGGGCAGCCAGCCCCCGTGTGCTGCTAGCTGGAAGGCGAAGCGACGCAGTGAAGCCAAAGGTGTGGCACGCCTCCCAGAGGCCAGGTGGTTGCTCGGCGAGGGAGGCTGGGAGTGCAACAGGAGAAAACCCAGAGCCGACCTTGGGCCAATTCCTGCCCACCTCCAGGGGGACCTCCTGGCCACGGGGACTCTCGTGGGTGGGGGCCTAGCCTTAGTATCCGTCCTCTGCCTCCCGGGGGGGCTGCCATCTCTCTAGTATCCCTCTTCCGCAGTAGGGGTGCTTTCTTTGGGGCTTCCCCTTTCTCTCTGGAGCTCATCGACCCCAGAGTTCCCCCTCCTTTAGGGGTGTCAGAGGACACCCCTCTAGGTAGCCGCTCAGGGTTTCCTCTTCTCACTTAGGCCCCTACTCTCACGATGATGGAAAGATTCTCTCATAAGACCCCCACCCTCTTCAGGCCCCGGTTGGTGGCCGAGTTCTAGTCCGACAAAGCGCTGCACTCGGCTCAATCGCGCCCCTCCCACTCCCCGAGGGCCGCTCCATGGAAACCAAAACATCACAACTCCACGGAGGTCTCGCGAGAGCTTCGGTCGTGCCCGCGGCCGGGGAGAGGAGGAGCAAGGGCGGCAACGCAGCGCTTAGTGGGAAGAGCCTGGGCGCTTCCGAGGTCCGGGTCGCGAGACCGCCCCTCCAGGCGGCGTCCCCGCGTGACTGTGCTTTACATAATCGCGACCGCGCGCGTCACAAGTGGCGTACTCCAGTGCAGATCGAATCAGAGTCGTCAAAAGCGCCGTGTGCCGCCCCTTTCAGCTTGATCGGCGTCTAAACGAGCCAGTGAACGGGCGCCCAGCGCCGCCACGCCCGCCCTCCCTGCCTCAGTCGGTAGCTTGCTGCCGCTGTTGCTGCCGCTGTCGCCGCCGCCAGGTTTTGCCTCAGACTGTCAGATAAAGCGGCGGGCCGGGCTGGCGGGGTGGTGAGCACTGCCCGGGCCGGACATGGCGGCGCTCTACGCCTGCACCAAGTGCCACCAGCGCTTCCCCTTCGAGGCGCTGTCTCAGGGGCAGCAGCTGTGCAAGGTGCGCGAGCTGGGAGGCGGCCGGGAACTGGGGGACGCAGGAGGCGCGGCCCGGAGCCCGGGTCTGCCGAGACGCCGGCGGAGTGCCCCGGGCAGGGTGTGGCAGGCCCGCCTAGCCGAGGAGACGCACCAGCCCTCCTGGGGGCCGGCGGGGCACGTGGGGGTGCCCCGGGCTGGGTCCAGGCCCCCGCGGCCGGCGTGTCCGGGTGCTTAGCAACCGCTGGAGATTGTTCTCCGATCCGGTGAGGTCGGGTGAGGGGACAGCGGGTCCCCAGCCTGTCCCTCACCAGCCACGCTGGGGATCCCTTTGAACTGCCTTTCCCACCGCCGTGGTCTCCCTCGTTGCAGACTTGAGGGGACAAGCCCCTGCCCCGCCTGGAACTGAAGTCCAGAGTTGGGTGCTGCCTGGGAAGAGTGTCTCGAATTCGGGCGCATCCCGAGCACTCTGCACCCAGTCTCAGGGTCGAAGGTGCAAAGGCTTGTATAAAAAAGCCCCTGACAAGAGCATGAAGCAAAAAAGGCTGGTTTATTTTTTGTTTGTTTTTTTAGCCTCCGGTTGGTGGTCTTCGGTCTTCACCCTAACTAGCAGCTGAGCATTTTTTACCTCCGAAGGTCTAAGTTCTCTTTTTCCATTAAGTTTCTTCATCCCGTTTCTCCTGTTTAAGTGAATAGAGGTGCTGTGAGGCGACAGCTGAAAGTCACCAAGCCGGCTGGAGAGTGATGTTGAGATTTCCCCCAGAGTTTGTGTCCCTTATTTGGATAACTTTTAATTATATGTCACTGTTGTCTCAGATGGCCATGACCTTCCTTTTGCCGCTTTTTTTTTTTTTAACTAGGTATGAGAGAACTCAAGTGCTTGAGTGCCTTTTTTGGCACTCAAATATATTTGATTTTAAGTAAGTTTTATATACTAAATAATAATACTTTTAATCCAGTGTTTTTATTTCACAAGAGAACCTACTCAAAATCACAGTGACACAACAGGGACTAGAATCCAGGGCTTCTGATTCCCAGGCTGGGTCTTATTCATACAAATATTTGTTTTTATAATTTATGAGTACTTCTATAAGTCCCACATCAACATTTCATGGTAGGGCAGTAACATGAATATTAGAGAGGAGAAAAGTAAGGCCCAGGAAGTTTTTGTGACTCACTCAAGCACAATGACTATGGAAGGACCAGGCTGTTTCCATTTGTGTCTGCCTTTTAAAAATTGTATCCACATTTCATTTCAGGAATGCCGAATTGCACATCCTGTTGTGAAGTGCACCTACTGCAGGACTGAGTACCAGCAAGAGAGGTATAATTTTTATTGACCATAAAAGATGTTAATAGCCTTTTTCTTCTTAAAATATGTGGCTAATTGCATTGTAATATACAGATGTCTAATTAGTTGCATTGAATATACTGCTATTTTCTATCCATTGAAGGATGTATAAAACACATATTGTGGCCTAGTTATTCTAGTTTATTATTTAATTTGCTTAAATGTTTAAAGGTACTTATTTTTCAGATTATTATGGTTATAATCTTTTTGATGGTAAGAAACCAATCCCACAACAGCAAAACATGAACCTCATGTTCTGGTATGTTTATACACAAAGCTTGAACAATTTATAAGCTAAAAGAAGATACTTTTGGAAATGTGACAATTCTGATAAAGGGTTTGTTAAGGCCCTAGTTGCATTTGAAACTCACTTGCTTTACACTTTCCTTGTGTGAATCTCATTTTTAAAAGTGTGAAAAATACTTAGGTGTGAGCAAACCCATATCTTTGGGGGCCTTTTCAATAGCAGCAAAGTGGTTTATTGGTATAGCAGGTTCCACTTTTGCAGAACTGCAGTTGTAGGTGATCCTGCCTACAAAGCCTAGGAGCCTCATTTTAATCAGCCTCATTTTAATTCTAGAAATATTTTTTCTCAACTTTTTTAATGGATATTTTCAAACAACAAAAAAGATTAAAAGTGAACACACAAATATTATTTAGATTCTCCAATTTACATTTTACTTGGTTTGCTTTATCATATATCTATCCGTCTATCCATATGTCAGTCCATCTTAATTTTGATGCATTTTAAAGTTGTACACATCAGTATTCTTTCCTCCTAAACACTGCAGCATGCATATCATTAGTTAGAGTTTCATATTTGCTTACAGTTCTTTATTTTTTTAGAGGTAAAATCTGCATACCATGAAATGCTCAATTCTTTTTTTTTTTTTTTTTTTGAGGTACTGGGGATTGAACCCAGGACCTCATATGTGGGAAGCTGGTGCTCAACCACTGTGCCACATGGGTGGGCTCCCCTGAGTTGGGTTTTTTGTGTGTTTTGCTTTTTTTTGTTTGTTTGTTTGTTTAAAAAGGCACTGGGAACTGAACCCAGGACCTCCCATGTGGGAAGCAGGTGCTCAACTGCTTGAGCCACATACGCTCCCTAGAATGCTCAGTTCTTAACTATATCACTTGATGACTTTGGGTAATCCGAAATCCTATGAAGATATAGAACATTACCGTTATTTCTTTTGCTTTCCCTCCCTTTGCCTTTCCACTATTTCTCCTAATACCATTCAATTTATTCCACCCCCCCACCCCCTGAGATAGCTCCCTTGTCTGTCTGCTCGCTATCTCTGCTCGTTGTGTCCGCTCGTCGTTAGCTCATCTTCTTTAGGAAGCATCAGGACCCAAACCCAGGACCTCCCATGCAGGAGGTGTGTGCCCAACTGCTTGAGCCACGTCTGCTCCCTACTAGTTACATCAGCTCACTGAGTCTGCTCATCTTCTTTAAGAAGCACCAGGAACCAAACCTGGGACTTCCCATGTGAGAGGCGGGCACCCAACTGCTTTTGAGCCATATCTGCTCCCCATTCAATTTATTTTGATTTATTTATTGTGGTATCATATATATATATTTATATAATGAAATTTGCCATTTTAACCATTTTTACATGTGCAATTCAGTGCCATTAATTACATTCACAGTGTCGTGCAACCATCACCACTATCTGTGTCTAAAATGTTCATCACCCATGGGGGGCGGATGTGGCTCACATGGTTGGGCGTCCGTCTGCCATATGGAGGGACTTGGGTTCGATTCCCGGGACCTCCCGGTAAAATAAAAAATATATATATAGAAGGCGCATGGGCTGCCAGGCTCTGTGTGCCGGTGAGCCGCCAGGCCCCGGGAGCCATGCAGCAAGATGATGACGCAACAAGAGAGAGACGCAGAGGAGAGACAAGATGAGATGCTACAAAAGCTCCGGCAGCCAGGAGCTGAGGTGGTGCAGGCGGCAGAATACCTCTCTCCTACATCGGAAGTCTCCAGGATCGAATCCTGGTGAAGACTGGAGGAGGAGGATGAGAAGAGATGGCAGGAAACAGACACAGAGAATTGCCCAGCAAATGGACACAAAACAGCAAATGGGGAAAGGGGGATTTAAAATGGATAAAGTAAATAAATAAATCTTTAAAAAAATATAAAAAATAAAAATAAATAAAATGTTCATCACCCCAAACAGAAATTCTGTACCCATTCCCCCTCTCCCAGCCCTGGAAACCTTTATTCTACTTTTTGTCATAAATTTGCCTATTCTAGATACCTCATATAAGTGGAAGCATACAATATTTGCCTTTTTGTGTCTGACTTATTTCACATAGCATAATGTTTTCAATGTTCATCCATGTTGTTGTATGTATCAGAACTTTATTCCTTTTTACAGCTGAATAATATTCCATTGAATGTTTATACCAAATTTTGTTTATCCATTCATTTGTTAATGGACACTTGTGTTATTTCTACCTTTTGGCTTTTGTGAACACCTTGAATTAGCTTTTCTGTGTGATATGAAATATGAATTTTGACCCTTACTTCACACCATATCCTCAAAAATTAATTCAAGATAGATCATAGAGATATTTTTTCTTTGCATGTTTTCTAAGATGTTAGGAGCATTAGTGTATATATAGACATATACCCCATTTCTGCAGTAATAAATATAGGTGTAAACCAAAATGCTGTTCAACATTACAGAATCACTGATGCTAATCCTCTTTCAAGAGTGCAGGTTTTTTCAATGTACTTCACTTCTTGTACTGCCTTTTAAAACTGGTGGAAAATTGCCCTGGAAAATATTTTGCTTGACTGTCTCATTTTATTTAAACATTTCCTACTTTGAGATTTTTTTTTTTTGTCTTTTTAATTTTATAGTCACTTTCATAGGGATTATATAGGAAAATAATACAAAATAGAGAAAAGATTGGATTTTTAAAAAATGATTTACGTGATGTTATTTTAGCCCAGCATATTATTTAAACTATTCTTGGACATCAAGCGTGTCATTTGTACTTCCCTGTATAAAAGGTTAGACTTTATTTGAAGATGGTTTAGTTCAGACATTTAGATAATAGGATTTTCACAAGGCAAAGGATAATTTTATTTTTGTTGATGCTTAGCTCTTAGAGAAATTGGAAATACTGACAAAATACTTGGTCATAGTATCTATTTCCCCACATCTGTGATTTTCATGTGCAAAAGAAAGCATGGACAGAGTAAGATCAATGTGGATAGAATCTCTGAGTTTATATTCCAAACCCAAATACTTTAATTCCTTACTTCAAATTTCTTATTTATTCATCTGAATTGAGAATTATTTTTCCCTGCTTGCCCATTTGGTCTATTCTTTTGACAGTCCTCTCCATATCTGATAATCTTACTTAGTGATTCCTGGGAATGTCATAAACAGAAAATAACTCACTCTCCATGTTAATCATAGCCCTACTTAGGAGCTCTGTTTTATCTGAGATAATAAAATTCATACTCATAAATCCTTTGGAAATAAGAGAGTTAGTAGCAGATACTCAAACTTTAGTTAACCAAATGCCAGGCTTTATTGCACCTTAGCACATGAGTAAATTCCTTGGCCTTAAGGAGCTATCGGTTTTTGGATGTTTTAAGTAAAACATTTTTTTTTAAACAACTCAATTTTATTGATATATATTAATAAAGCATAAATCCATCCAAAGTACACAATCAATGGCATTTAGTACAATCACATAGCTGTGCATTTATTCAACACTTCCATAATTTCTAGAGCATTTTCATTATTCTAGTAATAATAATAATAAACAAAAACCAAAGAAAACTCATCACCTCTCAATCTCTCTATGCCTCCCCTGCCATAAATAGCTACCATTCTGTTTCCCTCTATTTTATTTGTATTTTATTTTTAAATCAAATTTTACAAATTTTATTACTATTTTATTTGTAAAAATAGTCAAATATGTAGGATCACCCATATTTGTATTTTACATGAGGTTTCACTATGTTATACAGTCCCATGTTACATTTCTGTCTAGCTTTCCTTCTGGTAATATCCATGTCCTTAGACTTTTCCTTTCAACCAGTGTCATACCTATATAATAGCTCTGCTAGTCACAAACGCTATGATGTGCTCTCACCATTTCCATTTATTTCCAAATTGCAAACAACCTTTTAACCAAATCTGCACAGACTAACCTTCAGCTTTCCATTCTCTAGCTCATTCTGTTTTCTGGTGATGTATATTCTAATTATTAATTCCATGAGTTTACATAGTATAGTTAGTTCATAAATAGTGTAGTCATACAGTATTTGTTCATTTGTGTCTGGCTTGCTTCTAAATAAAACATTTTTTGACAAAAATCTTGTCTTTCTTCCTCAACAGTAAAACCAATACAATATGCAAGAAATGTGCTCAGAATGTACAGTTGTACGGAACGGTAAGTAGGGTTTTTCTATACCTAACAGTGAGTGCTTGAACCTCTTGGAATCTTACATTCTGTGGACTATTAGTGTAATTACAGTATTTTTATTAGAAGAACTAGTTATATGTTAATGCTTTCTTAAGAAAATGTATCCAGTGTTTCAGCTTTCAGACTTAGCCAATACTTACTTTTAAGTAGTTCTTTATAGTCACTCTGCCAGGATTATGATTTTAATTTTCCCTGAGAGACTTCAGTGACCAGTATGGAAAAAGGAGGGAAAACATAAATCCTACAACTTGACCTCTTTGTTTGGTAACAGCTGACTATTCATTTTGATGAATGATTTTTCTTTTTCTCTTAGCGTTAAGGTTCAGGATACTGTGTCCTTCAGGCATTCTCTCAACATGTTTGTACACTGATAACGACAAAGAAGCCTTTTCAGAAATTTGGAAGCATTTGCTGGTTTCTCCAAAGAGCTGGTTCTATTGAATTTCTCATAGAAGTCCCAGCATACACACAAATGGGTTTTTGTTATTTGTCATTAATTTATTTTAAAATCAATAGTCCTGTGTAAAAAAACACTCTACATAGTATAGGAATGGGCTTCACTTGATGAATGTAAAAGCAATTTATGAAGTTAGGAATACATACCATGATTAATAGGCTATATAATAGGAATCATTGTTTAAAAAATGCTCTTTGGTATTTTTATAGCATACTTATTTGACCCTTTTTTCATTTCTCTTTAAGCCCAAACCTTGTCAATATTGCAACATTATTGCAGCATTTATTGGCAATAAATGCCAGCGCTGTACAAATTCAGAGAAGAAGTATGGACCACCATTTTCTTGTGAACAGTGCAAGCAGCAGTGTGCATTTGACAGGAAAGATGATAGAAAGAAGGTAAAACCCTGTGGTTTTCTTGATTCCCTGCTCACCCCACCCCCGCCTTCAGGGAAATTAAATTGGGCCAATTGTTTAAAAAAGTCACATAATCAGTTCCTCTTCTAGTTCTGTTATTGACCTTGAAGAAGATATGCAGCCCTTGTTTTCTTCATTTATTAAATGTGGACCATTATATTCTAATATTTCATTGGTTAGTATTTCATGAGAACCTGAATTACAGTGATCAGTAGCTCATATAAGTGAAGTGGTGATTAGATTCATATTGGTAAAATTCTGTGGAACTCTGAAAAGGAGAGGTCGTGACTTAAGCAAGGTATTGTTATAGCAGTATTACCAGTTTTATATACCTGGCCCTTTGAAAGTCTCTGTCTGTTGAAATTAAAGATAGACATAGAGGAAAACTTGCTAAGTGGTAGTACTTTGGTGAGATCAAAATGCTTTAGAGTTTGGTCTTGTCACTCTGCTGCTTAAAAGTCTCCAGTAGCTTCCACTTGTGATGAGAATAAAACCCAAACTCCTTCCATGGCCTGCAAATACTATGCCTGCCTCTCTGTCTAATCTTCTTTTGTGCTCTCCACCCTCACATTGTTCCGGCCACACTGGCCTTCTTTCAGTCCTTTAGCCATGCCAGTCTCATTTCTGCCTTTGCACTGGCTAGCCTTTTGCCTGATATACCCTTTTCCAGTGTTTCATGATTGGCTCCTCATGTCAGGACTCAATCAGCTCAGATGCCACATCCTCATAGAGATCTTCTTTTACTAACCCCCTAAGTGTAATTTAATTGTCTTCCTTGTTTACATGTTTGTCTATCCCACTAGGATGTGAGCTCTTTGCCCATCTTGTTCTCTGCTGCCAGTAGCCTACCACCATAGTAGATGCTCAATAAATATTTGTTGGATGAACTTACACAATTTAGAAACTCTTTTGTCAGTGGCCAGAGGTGCTTAGGCTCTTAAGGGCTAACTTTTGCTAACTAAATTCATTAATTTAGAATGGGAGGCTGTAACTTTCCTAGTGACCAGAATGCTCCTGCCTGCCAGCCAGGGCATCTCTTCCCTGAATCAAGATACTGGAGAAGCTGAATTAGTAATCAGGAGGTAACATATAAAAGTAGTTGAAGCACAAGCTTTGCAGTCCCACAGACCTGGGTTCTATCCCACTCTTGGCTAGCTGAATGATCCTGCACAAATTCCTTAATCTCATTATACATCAATTTCTTCATCTTTCCCATGGGAATAATAGTAGCTACTTTACAGGGACATGGGGAGATTTAATTGAGATAAGTATATAAAATACTTCAATGTGAGCCTAGCACATAATGTGGTTCAAATGGTACCTGTATTATTATTAATTGGAATAGTTAATTTTTATTAATCTGGTTACATTTTCTGTTTTTTTGTTTTCTGTTTTTTGTCTTTTGTCTTTTTTTACTTTTACATTTTCTGGTTACAATCCTATTTTAAGGTTTTGAATATTTTTAGACATTCTCAATCACCTGTTTATAAATTTTAAGAGAGGTGGGCTAAGTTTAGGGATAAAAGGTGAATTATCTAGACTCAGAATGCCTGGGTTGAAATTTTAGTTCTGTCATTTATTAGTGTGTGACTTTGGGCAAGTCAGTCTACCAGTGCCTCAGTTTCTCATCTGCATATGGGGAGGATCAGACTTCAGCATCAACTAAGGTTGAGTTATATTTAAGGCCCTTAGAATGGAATCTGATGTCTGATAAGAAGTCAGTCAGTGCTAGCCATGATTATTTGTTTTTGTTTATTTGTTTGTTTTTTAATGTATTTTTTATTTTTTCTAAAAGATAATTAGATTACATAAAATGTTAAATAAAAAAATATAAGGGATTCCCATATGCCCCACTCCCCACATCTCCCAATTTCCCCACACTAACAACTTCTTTCATTAGTGTGGTACATTCATTGCAATTGATGAACACATGTTGGAGCATTGCCATTAAGGATAGATTATAGTTTACATTGTAGTTTACACTCTCTCCTACTCAATTCTGTAGGTGATGGATGATTGTTTTTGATAGTTTACCACATTCAAGATGGGGCACAAGTTTTAAATTTCAGGAACAAGAAATAAAAACTATAAAATCCCCAAAATATTAGCATACTCCCTCCCCACCCATAGTAATTCCATTCATCTCTGCTGTCCCGCCATCTGCACCAAACTGCACCACAAATGGTTTTTGCTGTCTTGAGTGCTGCACAAAGGCACCCCAGTCTCAGAGTGTTTCATGGAATCTGCAATCTACATTTCTAGCCTTGTGCCCTGGTCCCTGCGACAGAGGTGCTTCCGCCCAAAGGAGTTGACTTTTTCTAATTCAGGCAAGGTGCCATAGTAAGCCCCCACTAGGGACTGGGGCCCTAGAAGCTACTTGTGCATTGGGCTTTCTTTGGAGGCATTCTTTCCATCTGAGAAAAGATACTCAGCATACCATTTTGTGAGCCATTTACAAGGTATAAAGACTGAAGTATAGGGAAGTGGATGTGGCTCAATCGATAGGGCTCCCATTTACCATATGGGAGACTCCCGGTTCGATTCCCGGGGCCTCCTGGTGAAGGCAAGCCAGCCCGCGCAGCGCAGTGAGCTGACACAGCAAGACGACCCAACAAAGGGAGACAAGCAGACACAGAAAAACGCACAGCAAATGGACACAGCAAGCACAAGCAGCAAGGGGGGATAAATAAATAAATAGAATCTTAAAAAAAAAAAAGATGAATTTAAAAAAAAGAAAAAAAAAAAAAAGACTGAAGTATAGACCTTATATTTTGTCTTCCATTTTTTCTTCTCCCTGCTGAATTTTCCTTAGTGAGCACCATGGAGATACTGTGTCTTTTTAAATTCTTGTGGGAACTTTGCTCTGGTCTGTGTTTGCTAATTTGGAAGAAAACAAAACAAAAAGGTACATAAAATTAGCAGTTGTTTTTTTTTTTTTTTTTTTTAAAGATTTATTTATTTACTTTATCCATTTTAAACCGCCCCTTCCCCATTTGCTGTTTTGTGTCCATTCGCTGGGCAATTTTCTGTATGTTTCCTGCCATCTCTTCTCATCCTCCTCCTCCAGTTTTCACCAGGATTCGATCCTGGAGACCTCTAATGTAGGAGAGAGGTGTTCTGCCACCTGCGCCACCTTGGTTCCTGGTTTTCAGAGCCCTCGGAGCATCTTGTCTTGTCTCTCCCCTGTTACGTCATCATCTTGCTGCATGGCTGCCGGGGCCCGACAGCTCAGCGGCACACAGAGCCTGACAGCCCATGCGCCTTCTATATATATATCTTTTATTTTACCAGGAGGTCCCGGGGATCGAACCCAGGTCCCTCCATATGGCAGACAGACGCCCAACCATTTGAGCCACATCCGCCCCCAGCAGCTGTTATTTTTGAAACAACTTTTATGTGCCTGGCACTGTGCTAAGTGATTTATCTACATTATGTCATTAATTCCCTGTAGCAACCCTCTGAGATAGATTCTACTGTTATCCCTCATTTTACAGATGAGCAAACAGCCTGAGAGAGCTCAAGTGACTTGCCTAAGTTGTACAGCTTATAAGTGGCAGAGCTGGGACTCAAACCCCAAGGCTCTAGCCCCCAGTGTTCACATTCGCAGCCACTGCATGACATTCCCTCTTTATCTTTCTCTCCTGATCTTCCAGGTAGATGGGAAATTGCTTTGTTGGCTGTGCACACTCTCATACAAACGGGTCCTTCAGAAGACCAAAGAGCAGAGGAAGCACCTGGGTAGCTCTTCCCATACTGGCCACCCGGAGAAGGAGCAGTACAGTCGACTGAGTGGTGGTGGCCATTATAACAGGTAACCCCAAGATGTATGGGATAGGACCAAAGGTGTGGGTAGATCAGATGTCCTTGCATACTCAGTCAGGGAAGATGCCATTTTATATAAATTCTATTTTCTCTCCTATGTCTGCTCTAGTTAATAGCCTATAGTGGGAGTCTCATTTGTGTTATTTTACAATTCATATATCTTCAAAGGGCCAGAGAGATTTCGATAAGATAACAGGATTTTCTAAAATTTTTACACAATGAATGGTTTATGGAAATTACTTTCACATGTTGTGTTCTCCTCAGCCTTAGAGTGAGTATCTCCCTAGAAGATTGGACCTTTCACTCTCTGAGGGACAAAAGGCTTTTTTGAATGCTTATTTAATTAGGAAGTTGATAAATGTTCTAGGTTTGTCCTGGAGGGGGGCAATCAAAAATATTTTTTTTTGCTGTTTTTGTTGCCTTATGTTTCCTTTCAGAGCATCTATGGTGTTGTTAAGAGCCCTGGCTTTGGATTGAATACTGGCTCTGCCACATTCTCTGTAGGATCTTGGGCAAGTTTTTCATCTGTAAAATGAGGGAAATAATAGTATTACCTCATGGAGGTGTCATGAAGATAAATCATATAGTATATGCATAGTGATTAGATTTATAACTGGCATATCAAACATTCAATACATCTTAATTGTTTTTTGGTTATTATTACTACTATGATTTTGTTCATTTAGAAAATAATTATTAAGTACCCTCATGTAGTCCAGTAGGAATGACAGTCCTGTAATCAGATCATTGCAGCAAAATGTCATGAGCAGGGAACGGATGTAGCTCAAGTGATTGAGTGTCTGCTTACCATATACAAGGTCCTGGTTCAATCCCTGGTACCTCCTGAAAAAAAAATGTCATGAGCAACACAGTGGAAATATGTCAAGATGTAGACATGAAAGGCGTTAGTAATTAACTGCCTTGGAGTCAGTCAGGCAAGGAAGCCTTGTAGAAGAGCTGATGTTGGAGCTGGATCCTAGGATGAGTCAGAATCATCAGATAAGGAATGCGCAAGGGCAATGTAGGCTGAGAGAATAGCAGTTCCAAAGGCTCAGAGAACAAGAGACCACACAGAACCCCGGAGAACTGCAAGTCCTATTGTGTTACTGGAATTATAAGACCCATTTGAGAAAGTGAATGTAAAAGTGCTTTTTATTTATTTATTTTTTATTTATTTCTCCCCCCTCTTGTTCTGCGCTCTCTGCTCTCTTTGTATGCTTGTCTTCTTTTAGGAGGCATCGGGAACTGAACCCAGGAACCTCCCGTGTGGCAGGGAGGCAACCAATCACTTGAGCCACATCCACTCCCTGCTTGTTGTCTCTCTTGTTGTGTTATCTCATTGAGTCATCTAGTTGAGTCAGCTCGCCGGTCAGCTCGTCACGTCAGCTTGGTGTCTTGCTCATCTTCTCCAGGAGGTGCCAGAAACTGAACCCGGGACCTCCCATGTAGGCAGTAGACAGGCGCCTAGCTGCTTGAGCCACATCCACTTCCCTTTTAAACTATAAGATTAGGGTCGCTCCTAGATCAGTGGTTGAGTGCCTGCTTCACATATATCAGGTCCTGGGTTCAATCCCTAGTACTTCCTAAAATAAATAAGTTATATTAAATTAAGGCCAAGTATATATATATTTTTAATTCTCTGGAAACTATCTTCCCATACATCCAGGATTTATGAAATCAACACCTTGGTGAATTTTTATAATCAAGTATAATTAGCTTTTCCATAGAAGAGCTACTATCATGTTGGTGCTATTTGACAGACTTGCATTGTGATGTTTCATTAATCTTTAATTTCTAATGTGTACCTTTCTGTTTTTATCTTTAAAAGCCAGAAAACGCTTTCTACATCTTCAATTCAAAATGAAATCCCAAAGAAAAAGTCCAAGTTTGAGTCTATCACAACCAATGGAGACAGGTAAGCCAGTTGGAAAATGTGTGCTTACACTTTGGTTTTGAAAGGCAGCCACAATTCCTGAAACAGGAATATAATCTAAGATTTGCCGTGGAGTGAGTGTAGGGCTGCCTAGGGATGCTGCACCAGCCACTTGATATTTTATAAATAAATATTACTGACTTTTACTTATAAATCTAATCTTGTCCTTAAAAAACAAGAATTTACAACTGGACTTAAGAGCGTTTGATGCTGTGGTCCACTAGATAACTCCCCCACATTAGTTCTAAGAAAACAACAGCTGGACACTTTTCATTATGATCTGTGCTTGCAGCCTCTTCAAGGAAGGTCAGGAGTGAATTTCTAGTGGCAGAACAGTCAAAGTTAAGACTGTGTTGTTCAGTCTATGAAGGATAAGCCATGCTTCCTTAGTGTTCAGAAAGACAGATTGGTGCTCATGCTGGATCAGGAGAGAATGAGATGCATTTAAATATTTTTATTTCATCTTAACCCAGTCTAAATGCATATTTTTATTCCTTGCTTTCCTCTCTCCTTCTCAGCGATGCTTCCTCTTATGAGCTGCTTTGTCCTAATATCCAGAGTGCCCCATCCATGTTGGTGCAGTGGGCTGCTTCCCAACAGTGTTTTGGGGCCAATCATTTTCCTGTTCCTCCAGGCGTGGGCATCCTGAATTGAGACCACCTGACATATTCTTCCCTAAAATCCTTGGAATCATCTCCATTATGAAAACTCCTTCTGTTCATGGTTCTCCCTCCCAGCCTGTGGTGGATATGGGAGCAGGCCAACATAAAGGCTTACCAGTGCTGGATTTTGTTTATTGGGGAGGGGGGAGTACATAACAAAAGTCTGTTAAGTCGACCTCTTTTCTATTACCTTTTTCACTAACTTGATTCATACCCCATCAGGTATCTTCTTAAAAACTAGTTTTACTGATATTAAACTTCTTCTTGAATTTTGATACTAAACATTCTTGAACCTTCTAGAAATGCTTGATTTAGATATGGGGGAAGGAACCATGAAAACCATCTTTCTGTTCAGCTTTACTGTTTGTCTAAGCAGCTAGTCTGGCTATTCTGAAGAAAGTAGATGTGGCACAAGTTGTCACATACCTCTCCCAGAGTGTGTGATCCTTTAAAAGCCACTTTAGGGAGAAAAACTTTCTGAATGCCCTGCTTTATAAAGGCCTAAGCTAAGATCCATGGCCTTAAAGTTTCATCATTTCTGATTTGTGGTCATTTGTGTCTTGGGCTGTGGTTGAACCACCTGGAAAAAACTTACTCATATCCTTTAATTTAACCAACCAATCCTTAGAGTTGGTTAGCTTATTTTGTTCTTGAGATACTGCTGCTATTCTTGTTCTTGGTCACTACAGACAGACCAAGCTAAAAACTCAGGCTCTCCATTCAGACTGTTTTGTTGTATACAGTTGCCAGCAATGACAGTTTTCCCCCAGTAGAATACTGATCTTTGATGACTTAGGTACATATAGTGTTTCTTTTTTTTTTTTTTTTTTTTTTTTTTTTTGTGTGTGTGAATCATATTTTATTTGATGCCAACTGAACTTCAATAGCAATACATACATTTTTCCTATACCCCTCCATCTCCCTACCTTTTTGTAGTACTTATTCCAAAATCTCCTTTTTTTTTTTTTTTTTTTTTTTACCGGGAGGTCCCGGGTATCGAACCCAGGTCCCTCCATATGGGAGACGGACGCCCAACCATTTGAGCCACAGCCATCCCCCCCATATAGTGTTTCATAATGTCCTCTGGTAAAGATCTTAAAAGATCATTCTTTTTTTTTTGTGGGTGTGGGTGTGTGTTTTTTTTTTTTTACTTTATTTTGTACATTTAATAATTGAAAATATAAACAATTGAAAACTAAAAAGTAAACACACATGAATAAATATATACATTTCTCAATTAAATGTACTGCATACATATAAAAATTTTTTTCAATCAAACAATATGTTACACAATATATTTGATTTATAGTAACGCATTCATACAGTATTTGTCCTTTGTGTGTCTGGCTTAATTCGCTCAACATAATGTCCTCCAGGTTCATCCATGTTGTCATATGCTTTACAACTTCATTTCTTCTTACAGCTGCATAACATACCATCGTGTGAATAGACCACAGTCTGTTTATCCATTCGTCTGTTGATGGACACCTGAGTTGTTTCCAACTTTTGGCAACGGTGAATAATGTTGCTATGAACATCGGTGTGCAGATGTCTGTTCGTGTCGCTGCTCTTAGTTCTTCTGGGTATATACCCAGTAGTGGTATTGCAGGGTCACGTGGCAAGTCTATATTCAACTTCTTTAGGAACTGCCAAACAGTCCTCCATAGTGGCTGTACCATTCTGCATTCCCATCAACAGTGAAGAAGTGTTCCTGTCTCTCCACATCCTCTCCAACACTTGTAGTTCTCTGTCTTTTTAATACTGGCCATTCTGATAGGTATGAAATTATATCTCATTGTAGTTTTGATTTGCATTTCCCTAATCATGAGTGATGTTGAGAATTTCTTCATGTGTTTTTTTGCCATTTGTATTTCTTCTTTGGAAAAATGTCTATTCAAGTCTTTTGTCCATTTTTTAATTGGGTCGTTTGTCTTTTTATTGTTGAGTTGAGTTGTAACATCTCTTTATATATCCTGGATATTAAACCCTTATCATCAGGTATGTGATTTCCAAATGTTTTTTCCCATTGAGTTGGCTGCGTTTTCACCCTTTCAACAAAGTCCTGTGAGGTGCAAAAGTGTTGAATTTTGAGGAGGTCCCATTTATCTGTTTTTTCTTTTGTTGCATGTGCTTTGGTTGTAAGGCACAAGAAACCACCACCTACTACAAGGTCTTGACGATGTTTCCCTACATTTTCTTCTAGTACTTTTATGGTCCTAGCTTTCATATTTAGATCTTTGATCCATTTTGAGTTGATTCTTGTATAGGGGGTGAGATAGGGGTCCTCTTTCATTCTTTTGGTTATAGATATCCAGTTCTCACAACACCATTTGTTGAAGAGACTGTTTTTTCCATTAGTGTGGTCTTGGTAGGTTTGTCAAAAACCAGTTGACTGTATAGATGAGGATTTATTTCTGGGTTCTCAGTTCTATTCCACTGATCGATGTGTCTATCTTTATGCCGATACCATGCTGTTTTGACCACTGTAGCTTTGTAATATGTTTCAAGGCCAGGCAGTGAAATTCCTCCCACGTCACTCTTCTTTTTAGAATGCTTTTGGCTATTTGGGTGCACTTACCCTTCCAGATGAATTTAGTAATTGCCTTCTCTAATTCTGTAAAGTAAGCTGTTGGGATTTTGATTGGTATTGCATTGAATCTATAAATCAGTTTGGGTAAGATTGACATCTTCACGATATTTATTCTTCCAATCCATGAACATGGGATGTCTTTCCATTTGTTTAGGTCTTTTTAAATTTCTTTTAGCATTGTTTTGTGGTTTTCTGCATATAGGTCCTGTACTTCTTTGGTTAAATTAACTCCTAGGTATTTGATGCTTTTTGTTGCTATTGAAAATGGAATTTTTCCCCTGATTTTCTCCTCAGGTTGTCCAGTACTAGTGTACAAAAACATTACTGATACTTGCGTGTTGGTCTTTTATCCTGCCACTTTGCGTAAGTCATTTATTAGTTCGAGTAGATTTGTCGTGGATACTTCAGGATTTTCTAAATACAGGATCACGTCATCCGCAAACAGTGAGAGTTTTTCTTCCTCTTTTCCTATTTGGATGCCTTTAATTTTTTTTTTTTTCTTGTCTAATTGCCCTATTTAGAACTTCTAGTACAATGTTGAATAACAATGGTGACAGTGGGCATCCTTGCCTTGTTCCTGATCTTAGGGGGAAAGCTTTCAACCTTTCCCCGTTGATTATGACATTGGCTGTGGGTTTTTCATATATGCCTTTTATCATATTGAGGAATTTTCCTTTTATTCCTATCTTTTGAAGTGTTTTTATCAAAAAAGGATGCTGGATTTTCTTGAATGCCTTTTCTGCATTGATGGAGATGATCATGTGTTTTTTTTCCTTCAGTTTGTTAATGTGGTGTATTACATTGATTGATTTCCTTATGTTGAACCACCTTGCATACCGGGAATAAATCCCACCAGGTTGTGGTATATAAATCTTTTGATATGCTGCTGGATTCTATTTGCAAGTATTTTGTTGAGAATTTTTGCATCTATGTTCATGAGAGAGATTGGTCTGTAATTTTCTTTTCTTGTGGACTCTTTATCTGGCTTTGGTATTAGGGTGATGTTGGCTTCATAAAATGTGTCGGGTAATTTTCCCTCCTCTTCAATTTTTGGGAAGAGTTTAAACAGGATTGGTGTTAATTCTTTTCGAAATGCTTGGTAGAATTCACCTGTGAAGCCATCTGGTCCTGTACTTTTCTTTGCTGGGAGATTTTTGATGAAGGATTCAATCTCCTTAAATGTGATTGGTTTGTTAAATTCTTGTATTTCTTGTAGTGTCAGTGTAGGTTGGTTGTGCATTTCTAGGAATTTGTCCATTTCACCTAGGTTGTCTAGTGTGTTGGCATATAGTTTCTCATAATACCCTCTTATGATTCTTTTTATTTCTATGGGGTCCTTTGTAACTTACCCCCTTTCATTTCTGATTGTATTTATTTGCAGCTTCTCTCTTTTTTTCTTGTTAGTCTAGCTAGGGGTTTGTCAATTTTATTGATCTTCTCAAAGAACCAGCTTTTGGTTTTGTTGATTTTCTCTATTGTTTTTCTGTTCTCATTTTCATTTATTTCTGCTCTAATCTTTATTATTTATTTCCTTTTGCTTGCTTTGGGATTGGTTTGCTGTTCTTTTTCTAGTTTCTCAAGTTGTTCAGTTAAATCTTTGAGTTTAGCTCTTTCTTGTTTCTTAATATAGGCATTTAGGGCTATAAATTTCCCTCTCAAGACTGCCTTTGCTGTATCCCATAAGTTTTGATATGTTGTGTTCTCATTTTCATTTGTCTCAATATATTTACTGATTTCACTTGCAATTTCTTCTTTGACCCACTGAATATTTAGGAGTGTGTTGTTCAGTCTCCACACATTTGCAAATTTCCTTTTTTCCTGTCTGTTATTGATTTCTAGTTTCATTCCATTATGATCTGAGAAGGTACTTTGTATAATTTCAATCTTTTTATATTTATCGAGAGCTGTATTGTGACCTAACATGTGGTCTATCCTGGAGAAAGATCCATGGGCACTTGAGAAGAATGTATAACCCGCTGAGTTTAGATGCAGTGTTCTGTATATGTCTGTTAGGTCTAACTTGTTTATCATATTGTTTAAGTTCTCTGTTTCCTTGTTGATCTTCTGTCTAGTTGTTCTATCTAATGATGTGAGAGGGGTGTTGAAGTCTCCGACGACTATTGTAGAAATGTCTATTTCTCCCTTCAGTTTTGCCAGAGTTTGTCTCATATATTTTGGGGCACCCTGGTTAGGTGCATAGATATTTATGATTGTTATATCTTCTTGGAGGATCGTCCCTTTTATTAATATATAATGGCCTTCCGCATCTCTTATCACTTTTTTGCATTTGAAGTCTGTTTTGTCTGATATTAGTATAGCTACCCCTGCTCTTTTCTGTTTACTATTCGTGTGGAGTTTCTTTTTCCAACCTTTTACTTTCAGCCGGCTTGTATCCTTGGGTCTGAGGTGAGTTTCTTGTAAGCAGCATATGGATGGCTCATGTTTTTTTATCCATTCTGTCAGCCTGTATCTTTTGATTGGGGAATTTAATCCATTCACATTCAATGATATTACTGAAAATGCACTATTTATTTCCTCCATTTTATTCTTTGGTTTTCATATGTCATCTTATTTTTGTCTTTCTTTTTACTCTTTTGGTTATCCTTTCTGCTTTTCTTCTATAGTCTCCTCCAAGCCTCTCTCTCCTGTCTTTTTCTTTCAGGTTCTAAGGCTTCCTTTAATATTTCCTGCAAAGGTGGATTCTTTTTTGCAAACTCTCTTGTTTCTGTTTGTTTGTGAATACTTTATATTCACCTTCATATTTGAAGGACAGTTTTGCTGGATAAAGAATTTACGGCTGGCAGTTTTTCTCTTTCAGTTTCCTAATTGTATCATACCACTGTCTTCTCGCCTCCATGGTTTCTGAAGAGAAATCTGCACTAAGTCTTACTGGACGTCCTTTGTAGGTGATCGTTTGCTTCTCTCTTGCTGCTCTGAGAATTTTCTCTTTATCTTTTACATTTGACATTCTGAATAATAAGTGTCTTGGCGTAGGTCTATTTGGATTTATTCTTATTGGGGTACGGTTTGCTTCTTGGACATGTAAGTTCATTTCTTTCGTGAGAGTTGGGAAATTTTCAGCTATTATTTCCTCAAATACTCTTTCTGCCCCTTTTCCTTTCTCTTCTCCTTCTGGAACTCCCATGACACGTATGTTCTTGCGTTTTGTGTTGTCATTCAACTCTCTGAGCCCCTGCTCAATTTTTTCCATTCTTTTCTCTCTGTGTTCTTTTCTCTCTTCAATTTTAGCTGCTCTGTCTTCAGTATCACTTATTCTTTCTTCTATCATTCCGAGTCTGCTGTTGTATGCTTCAAATGTATTTTTGACTTCACCTATTGTGTCTTTCATTCCCATGAACTCCGTTACTTTTCTTTTTTTTTTTTTTTTTTTTTTTTTAAAGATTTTATTTATTTATTCATTTATCCCCCTCTTGCTGCTTGTGCTCGCTGGGTCAGCTAACCATGCCGTGCGGGCGGGCTTGCCTTCACCAGGAGGCCTCGGGAACCGAACCCGGGGCCTCCCATATGGTAAACGGGAGCCCTACTGATTGAGCCACAGCCGCTTCCCTCCGTTACTTTTCTGTTCAGGATTTCAAATTCTTCTTTTTGTTCGCACAATGACTTCTTGATGTCATTGATCTCTTTAACTATATTCTCTTTCATCTCATTAGTTTGATTTTGGAAATGTGTGCTCATCTCCCTGATTAGTTCTCTCAAATTCTGCGTCTCTTCTGGGACTTTGCTGTATTCCTCTTCTTGGGCCATGTCTTCTATTTTCTTAGTATGGCCCGTAATTTTTTGCTGGTGCTTAGGCATCTGGTTAGTTTGTATTTTACTTAGATGCTCTATCTCTTTCTCTTTCACGGGGTTATAGTGGCAGGAGGCTGTAAGTTACCACCGCTCTTTGATTTTTGGCTCAACCTTGATTGTTAGGATTGTTCTGCTGGTTGCTCAAAACTGGGCACTGGACCCAGTAATTGATTGTAGAGTCGTTTCCTAGGGCCTTGGGCAGGGAGGCTATAGAGGCCAGGAAAAGCCTCTCTTAATTTTCTTATGTGCACTTCCTTGATCTGCCAGGAGATGGCGTTTGTTGGCAGCTCTCAATTCAATGCCTGGTCAGAGTGTATTTGTTGTAACACAGACCAGATCAATGTGATAGAGCTTCCTGTCTGGAGGCTAAGAGCCTTGTTTTTTTTTTTTTTTTAAGATTTTATTTATTTATTCATTTATCCCCCCCTTGCTGCTTATGCTCACTGGGTCAGCCAACCACGCCGTGTGGGCGGGCCCGCCCCCACCAGGAGGCCCCGGGAACCGAACCCGGGGCCTTCCATATGGTAAACGGGAGCCCCACTGATTGAGCCACAGCCGCTTCCCAAGAGCCTTGTAATTCAAACTTTCTGAGACAGTTTTCAGGTTTCTCTGACAGCCCCCTCCCTTTTCCCAGCTAGGAAATATTTCCACTCCCCTCTGAGTCCTCAACAATCAGTTCCTGCTAGTAGAGGAGGAGATTGGAAGGTTTGTATATCTTTAGTCCCTAGCAGGCTCCAAGGCAAACAATGGTGTTGCCCCACCCAGCCTGGAAGGGCCCTCGGGACACAGGAGACCAAACCTGCCAGTCAAAACCCACTCGTCAAAACCCACTGAGTCAGCCCCACGCTCTTTCTCCCCTCTCCTGTGGAGTCCTCAACAATTAGTCCAGTCTAAAAGAGAGGAAGATTGCGAGGGTTGGATTTCTCCAGTCCTTCACCGGCTCCCAGGGCAAACCACTGTGTGGCCCCACCTGGCCTGGAAGGGCCCATGGGGCACCGCAGCCCAAATTTCTGGGTCAAGAACCTGAGTCAGCCTTAGGCTTTGTCCCTCTCTCTGTCTCCTTTCCTGGGTTGGTAGATCCCTGGAGCCCCCTTTGTCTGTAGTCACAGGCCCAGAGGCCCGAGAATTCTAAAGAGTCTTTAATGTGGGGGAGGGTGCCAGCAGCAGCAGGTGCTGCTGGTTCCCAACTCATGGTTCTGTCATCGGGATTTCCCTCTTTTATCCCTCTCTCCTCTAGGTGGTGTACAGCCTTCACCCGCTGCCCTAAACCCTAGAAGATAAAAGATCATTTTTTATTGAAATGTACATGTGAATTTTTAAAAGTAATATACTTTAATAACTTGAAAATTTGGAAAAAAAATTTTTGCTGCCACCAAAATTATTTTCTTACACATACAAGGTCCATCTGAATTTTCTTGCATTAGCATTCTTACTATTCCATTCCATTTGTTTGCATTTCTTTCTTTTGAGTGTTCATAACATAAGATAAATTACATTTTTCCTATCCTTTTTACTTTGTTTTTTTTCCCCTGCTTTTCCTTCACTTTGAAATAAGCATTCTGACCATCCTTTTTTTTTTTTTTGACATCCATTTTTAATGTCATGCAAACCAAAAAATGTTTATGAATACCTATTTTGAGTTCTGTTATGAACAGAACTTATGTACTGTTGTCAGTCTTGTTTGAGATATTGTTGTAGCTGCCTCACAGTTTTTTTTTTAATAAAATTTTATTGAATTATATCATTCATACATGAGCTTACATAAACAATAAATGTACAGTAAAAGTTGTGAACTTAAAAAACAAACATGCAGGGAAGCAGCTGTGGCTCAATTAGTAGGGTTCCCGTTTACCATATGGGAGGCCCCGGGTTCGGTTCCCGGGGCCTCCTGGTGAAGGCAAGCCCGCCCGCACGGCGTGGTTGGCTGACCCGCCGGGCACGGGCAGCAAGGGGGGGATGAATGAATAAATAAATAAAATCTTTAAAAAAAAAACAAAAAACAAAAACATGCATATTGTTATACAGGGTTCCCATAAAATATCCCACCCCCAACCCCTCGCATTGTTGTGAAACATTTGTTAACAAACCATGAAAGAGCATCCTCAAAATATTAGTACTAATTATAGCCCATATCTCATATTTAGTATATTTTTCCCCAACCCACCCGATTAATACCCTGTATTAGTATTATATATTTGTTATAGTTCATGAGAGAGCGTTCTCATATTTATTCTGTTAAGCACAGTCTATCTCCAACACTGGATTCCCTGTGTTATATGGTCCCATGCTTTGAACAGTCCATTTAAAGTATGCGCTCAGCAGCCCTCTGTTTCATCACAGTTGTGCTGTCATCACTTCAGTCAATTTTAGAACGTTTTCATTACTCCAAAAGGAAAAACCGTATATCCCCTTATACCCCCCTATTGTCACTTAGAATTGATATCTTCTTTGTCATTGCTGCAAAAATATTACAATATTACTGTTAACTATTGTCCATAAGTTACTTAGTTGTAATTTTCTCATGTATCACTTTGTAAGAGAACATTCTTATATTTATATTCTTAACCACAATTGTCTTACAGTTTTTAATCACATAATCTTTCCTGGCCTCATTTAAAAAATATCCTTATACTTTTAAATTTATGCTTTTATTGTTTAATTTTTATTCCCTCATGTCTTCTGCATTTTTCCATTGGCCTTTCTGTACTATAACTACGTTCTCCATGCTTACTTATTTCTTAATATTGAGGCATACTTGTTTTTCCTCCTGCTTTTCTGTATCCTTCTGCATTTCATGTCATACAGAATACATCATTTTAGTTTCTGTTTTATATTTATAACATATCTTAGTCTTTTTTTCTTAATACCTACAAAATCCATAGCCCTCTTCTCAGTAGTTTCTAGTTTGTTGAAATTACAACAAAAACATTTCAATTTGAGGAAAATCTGGGTTATTTCTAGCTTTCCTTCCCTGAGCAAATATACCAGCTGCTTTATAATATTTGTCTATTGTTCCGAAAGGCAATAAAAAGGCAGTTTCAACAGTGGGTGGCGCCCAGGCACACTTTGTGGTTTATTGTTCTAAAGGACATTTCTTTTCTCTTCACTGTAGTTTTATTTTAATTCTTTCTCTGAAATGTACCTGAAAGGTTATAATTGCTCTTTTGGCCTTTGAGAACAGACCCAGGACCACTGGGTAGGATGTAAGTAGAGCAGAGCAATAGGAGCTTTGGGAATAGGAAGTTACCTATACCAGCCCATTACTCTGTTTCATTTATCATTCTAGTTTTGAATTTAAATAGACTCTATTGAGTTGAGAGAAGACAGGCCCTTGGAGATTATTGAAAGAGACATAAGGCTGCAGATGGAAGGGTGCTGCCAGATCTGAAATCAGTAGAGATTGTGATGGGCCCTTTCAGTTCTTCCTCTTGCATGCCTTGTTTTATTATTTTGCATTTACTATTTGTTATCTGGTAATTCTGCATATTCATCAGTTTTGAAAGCAGCAGCCCATATCTTCCTCTTACATCCTTTTCATGTGCATCATGTAGAATGAGGGAGAATATTCTTATCAGTGTACCACTGGACAATGAACTACTACTTTTCTTCTAGCCATAGAAACGTTTGACTTGGTGATTATGAGGAAGTATGTCTGGTGGTTAGGCTTGCTATTGGAGTTTCTACATGTGAGAGAGATGCTGGCTGTTAGATATGATTTATGATGTAGCAAAAGAACTAACAGTAAGGTGTATCTACAAGTCACTGCTATGTTGATATAGTGAGTTGACAATCAGTATTCCAGTGTTTGCTTAGAAAAAACAATTAGGTTTGTATTTTACTTTAAAAGATGCCCTGGGAAAAGTAACGAGTTTACTTTGAGAAGTCTCTAAAGAAGGACAGAGTTTGACCCAGGCATTGATTCTTTAACTTGTTGTGGGTGAGACATCTCAAATCCTCATCCTAGAAAGCATCTATTGTACTTATTCACAAAATTGTACTTATAATTTCAGGGGTTTACAGATTGCCTAAAACTGATCCCAGTTTTGAGTCTCTGATGGAAAACAGTTTGGTTGTTCCTCAGAAGGTTAAACATAGAATTACCGTATAACTTGGCAGTTCTACTCCTTGGTATATGCACAAAACAATTGAAAGTAGGAACTCAGATACTTGGACACCAGTGTTCATATCACCATTATTTACAGTAGCCAAAAGGTAGAAACAGCCTACTTTCCTTCAACAAATGAATCGGTAAAATATGGTATGTCCATACAATGGGATATTTTCAGTCTTAAAAAGGAATGAAGTTCTGATACATGCTACAATACAGGTGAACATTGGAAACATGCTAAGTGAAGTGAGCCAGACAGAAAAAAAACACAAAATATTGTATGATTCCACCTATATGAAATATCTGGAATAAGGAAATTCATAAAGACAGAAAATAGATTGGGGGTTGTCAGGGGCTGGTCAACGGAGAATGGGGAGTTATTGTTCGATGGGTGCAGAGTTTCTGTTTTGGTTGAGGAATAGGTTTTGGTAATGGATGGTTGTGATGGTGGTACAGCATTGTAAATGTGGCTAACTCCACTGAATTGTACACTTTAAAAAATGGTTAAAATGGCAATTTTTTGGTATAGGTAACCACAATAAAAAAATAAAAAGAGAGAGAGACTGCTAAAAGGACATATACAGAATTCACTTGGCACTTTGAGAATGGAGAGCTCACATACAGTTCCTGGGAAGAATCTGTTGAAACCCAGGTTGTGATGTGACTCTGGAGTTTGCTACCTCCTTGATCCTTTCCTGACTTAATGCCACAGAATTCTTGATATTGAAAATGACAATCAGCAGGCAAATTGTAGCATAGGGTAAGTTGGCTTCCTTCCTATTAATTTAGTCTTTTTTTTTTTTTTTTTTTTTTTTTCTTTAAGGACTTCTTCTGGGATGTAATACCACTGTACCAAATCACAGTGCTGGGAAGCGGCTGTGGCTCAATCAGTGGGGCTCCCGTTTACCATGTGGGAGGCCCCGGGTTCGGTTCCCGGGGCCTCCTGGTGAAGGCAGGCCCGCCGGCACGGTGTGGTTGGCTGACCCAGCGAGCACGGGCGGCAGGGGGGGATAAATGAATAAATAAATAAAAATCTTAAAAAAAAAAAAATCACAGTGCTTTGGGGCAGAAAACAGCCAAAAGATGAGATCTGTGGGGAGAGTTAAAAATGCATGAGCTTACAATTGATAATTTATCCAGAATTCTAGGGAAATTAGCCATGAAAAATTATGAATGTTTCACTTATAAATCATTGAGGATCACCTGAAACAGAATATCCTCGACTCTTGTGATGTTGTGATGTGACATTTACTTGGGTCCTGAATGTGAGAGAAGATGGTGTAGAAATGTTGCTAACTTACGGTTTTGGTTTGGTATAGTTAGTTATCTGATGACTGTCTTACCTATATAGTTTAGCAAATGCTGTTGAGCCTGGTGTGTATGGGACATTGTACTCAATGCTGGGAATTCAGATTGTGAGCCCTTGAGGAGCTCACAATCAAGTGGCTAGGACACATCCTGGGGTGGAAAAGAAGTTTATTCATTCAAGTTATGATTTTTTTCCCCTCCATTTTTCCAATTAGCTTTTCCCCAGACCTGGCTCTGGACTCACCAGGCACTGACCACTTTGTCATCATTGCCCAACTTAAGGAAGAAGTGGCCACTTTGAAGAAGATGCTACATCAAAAGGATCAAATGATTTTAGAGAAAGAGAAGAAGGTAAGTTTAGTTTGCATGTCAGAATGACACGAGGTTAAGTAAGATATGTGAACTCTTTGGTATTTGTTGAGTACTTAACCATTGACACTTTGAGAAAGCAATCCCGTGGCAAGTTTGGATATCCTGGGAAGAGGCTAGCTGTCTGCCAGGAGGACTCATAGGAAGGAATTACATTGTTTAATTCATCTCAGTTGGGTGATTCAGAAAGTTTATTTTTCTCATCATTTACAAGGAACTTACTCTTCTCAGTAAGGACTCATGTTAACCAAGCATACAGAGACCATATAAAAAACCCACAATATCCACCTCTTAATTCACAGTGGGGAGCCTAACGGTATTTATTCATCTTAGCATGGGCTACCTTGGAAGCTATATTGTAATCAGGTTACTCTTTCTTGAGCTTGGAGTTGGGTCAAGAGGAGGTGGTCATGTAATTAGAATGTTTAATGTTCTCTGGCTAAGAGAATGTGATGCCTCTGTCTCTATTATTGGGATGGCCATGTCCATGGGTCTATAATACTCAAAGTATATGGGCCAGGTCTCCCTCCTCCCTGGACAGTGCTTCTTCCACTGTGACTCTTATGTCACGTCTATTGCTTCCATTGTCACTCCCTTCCTGAATGACCCCTTCTTTAAACACATTAGTATCTTCAGTGAAGTCTTATTCTAGTCCCTCTTCAAGGGAACTTTTTACCTTTGTTCTGAATCATGTCTATTACTTACTTATTTTCAAGTCCAGTAAATGGCATATTTAAAAAATTATTATATTTTTGCCTTAATATATTAATAACTTTAAAAATAATAGCTAATTTTTATTGGTTGCTTACCATGTACCTGGCTCTAGTCTAAATGCTTTATGTGTATTAACTCATTTATCCTCATAGCAACCCTTTGAGTAGGAACTACTGTTATCTCATTTCACAGACAACGAATGCCTCCATTATTTTTCCTCTTAGGGTTCCAGTCCCCTCCCTGGCTTTGTTTTTTTCCCTGAGGCTATATGTTATCTTGTGCCACATTTAGAACACTCTGTTCATTCTGAATGGCTAACAAAGGCATTTAGAATGTTTAACATATATTTTTTCCATCTGCTTTCTACCTCATTTTACAGATGAGGAAGGATACCGAAAGAGGTTAAATAACGTATCCAAACCATATACCTAGTAAGAGGCAAAACAAGAGAATGAACCCACATCTTTCTGATTCTACCGTTCTTTCTTCTGTGCTCTGCTTCCTCCTAACAATAACGTGGCAATTTTCCACTTACCACCTGTCAGATGAAAGTAGACCCAAGTGTATTCTCTTCATGGACTAGATCAGAATGATACATAAAAGGTTGCAAAAAAGAGATAAAAGGACACTTATTTCTACTGCTTTGCAAAGTTAGGGTTTTAAAAGGAGCAAAAACAAGTAGAAGATTATTTCTCTTAGCTTTCAGGATCAAGGCCATACTCCTCTGCATTGTGCCTGCCCAACTCTCACCTTATCTCCTGCCACTCTGTGCTCATCAGTCATGCAAACAATCTCTTGGTTATCTTGGACTTCTCTGCCTATACCAAGACTGTTCCCTCTACTTGGCTACCCTACTCTTCACCTCTTGTTGCCAGTTGCTTCAATTCTCAGCTCACACACTGCCTCTCTGATTTATATGTTCCTTCTGTGTGCTCCTTGAATAGCATAGTCAACAGAAGGAGGCTGGGGGTTTGAATTCTAGCTCTGCTTCTTGCTAATGTTACTCAACCCTCTCTAAGCTTCTGTTTTCCCATCTATAAAATGGGAAGAATAATACTACACCCACATGGTTATCATAGGATTGAATGAAGTAATATAATCAAAGCAGTTTGCCTGGAACATGGTAAAGGTCCAGTAAATGGCTGGTATTCTTATGGTTTCTCTCAAACCATCAGTCATATCATGTTATAATCATTGATTAATTGAGAGGTGCATATTTTCAGGGTTGTTGGTATATGTCAAATACATGAAATCTTAAAAACTTGCTAATGGTTATTAAATATTATAAATACTACTTCAGGGTTTTGTGTATTCTTCAGGAAATCTTTATAAAAAAATAGGATACACAGCTCCCTGGCTTTGTTGTTTGCAGGAGAGTCCTGGATTTCATTAATTTGGGGGTCCATTGACCTTTCTAATATCAAAACATTTTCCATTGCACATGAACTTCTGATCACTCTGCTTTTCTTCCTTCAGATTACGGAGTTGAAGGCTGATTTCCAGTACCAGGAATCTCAGATGAGAGCCAAAATGAACCAGATGGAGAAAACCCACAAAGAAGTCATGGAACAATTGCAGGTGACTCTGCTTATTTTCACGTGGTAACTCTTATATACTTAACTGATCGTATCCCCCCTCCCCCTCCCAATGGCTCTCTCGACTGTTTGCTTGTTTTTTATTTTATTTTATTTTTTGCTAGCTGTCTTTTCGTTGTTTTTTGCTTGATGTCTGCTTGTTGGGTGCTTGATTGTTTGCCGTCTTTAGGAGGCACTGGGAACCGAACCCAGGACCTCGTGTGGGATGTGGGTGCTCAGCTTCTTGAGCCACATCTGTTCCCGTTGATCATATTTTAAATAATCATCTCTTAGATTTTTTTTTTTGCCTCTGAAAATATTGACAGATTACATTAATCTACCTTAGATATATTTCTTTGTTTCACTTTTGTGTGTGTCCTGATTTTTTTTCCTTCAAAAACAATGGAATTAATGAATGTGTTCTTGGGTTTTTGTATAAAACCAATGTGAGTCCAGATGTATCCAGCACATGAAGGCACTCCTTGGTTTGTTTGTGTTGCATAAAGCATCCTTTTGAAAAATGGGTCCCAAGAGATTGAGGTATACTGATTAACCTCCAGTAAACCCTTTTCTTTTTCCTGAACCAAGTATCAAGTATCTCCTACCTCTAGAATTTTGTTCATCTCTTCCTGAAACTCTACATTGTCTGCCTTAGCATCTGCACTTATTCTGCATGAAAAACATGTCCTATCCTGTTAAAATATCCTCCTTTTTTTAGGAGGTACCGGGGATTAAACCTGGGACCTCGTACGTGTGAAACAGGCACTCAACCACTGAACTACACCCGCTCCCCTAAAACATCCTTCTTGCACTGTTTTTTTTTTTTTAGGCTAAAAACCGAGAGCTCCTGAAGCAGGCAGCTGCCTTGTCCAAGAGCAAGAAGTCTGAGAAGTCAGGAGCTATAACCTCTCCGTGAGAGACCACCAGGAGGCTCCCCAGCAACAGCATATGGAGGCTCCCCAGCAACAGCATATGGAGTCCTGGGTTAGGGTTGGAGACCTGGCTATTCTCTGGGAACTGCAAGCTTTCTTAAGAAATTTCTATTTTATTACAGTTATCCTTTATGTGATTGCAGTAGGCTGAATGGAAACATCTGGTTTATGCTGAGTTATGACCGCATGCTTGAGTGTTTGGGGTTTTAATCTCTCTCCTCTCCATCTCTTTTTTGTTGCTACTCTTTGTGGTGGTCACTGCTCAGTGTTATGTGCAGAATGTTGTTGTTTTTTTCTGCCCAACATTGCATCCTGCCATACCCATGAGCAAGTATTTTGGCATTAAATATATATCACTGCCACTTTCTGAACTTCAAAAACTGCCACCTTAAGACTTGGTACAATGGAAGAGGCTTTCTCTCCAATAAACCTTTTGCTTCAGGGTATACTCTTGGGTTTTTTTCCAGGTATATTATGTATGAACTTTGTACTATGTATAGCCAGAGTTTTATTTATTTTTCAAAAAAGAAGCTTTTTCTTGATAAAGGAGTAAGGGTAGCCTAGCTAGTTCTTCTTGTAAAAGTGATGCCTCTTGGGAAAAAAACAGTCCTACTCTCTAGCTTTTAGTAAAAGAATCAGACCTTTTCTTTCTTGTCACCTTTAGAGTCTGATTGCTAAGGTGAAACAATTCTCAATGCCTAAGTATGGAGTTAAGTGCCTTTTAGAGGATTTCTTGGAAGAGCATTTAAGGAGATACTTAAGGGAGGTAGGAAAGATTTGAAGTCTGTCTTTTTAAGTAAGGGCAGAAAGAAAGGTTGTCCAGGTTGTACTGGACACTCCCCCACCTTCCTCTTTCTTGATTGTTATATGTGGTTGATTTTAAATTCTTTCACTGCCACCTCTTTTTTAAGAAGATACCCTTTACTTTTATTTGTTGTCATACTGGGCCATTGTCAGATAACTTTTTTTTTTTTTTTTTTAACACGAGCAGATTCAAAATGGATATTTGAACTACAGAGCATTTCTGGGGTCAGGATGAGTTGCTTGGTATGGACTCTGAGTCTGATGTGATAGCACTGTACTTTCTCTGCATTCCTCCTCACCCACCCAACCTGCTGGCACAATGGAAATGTATTGAAAACAGGTGTGTCTCGGAAGCAAATTGGCCTCAGCCAGAATTGTGTGCCCTCTTTTTCCTTCTTGACCCACTGTCAGTAGGCATATGGACTTAGTTTTCCAGAAGAAGGAATAGATTTGCATTTCTAGCCATACTCTCAGGTCCTCTTTGTGATATTTGTCAAAGAGTTGGCCCAGGTTAGGGGTTTGTAGGGTACTATGAAACAGTAGCGCCAACTACCTTGGGATCATTAGCCCAGGGGAGTACTAGACTAAGAAGTAATCTGGAGGGCAGATGGCATTTGTACCTCAGCCTACCAAATTTTAGCAGTAAATTAAACTTGCTAGGCATTTCCTGGAAGCAAAATGTTCTATAATTTATGATAACTTTTCCCAAGTGGAGTCATGTACATAATTGGACGGAGATATGGGAGTGGATGGCTTCCTTTTGATAACAGGAACAATGGACCATGTAATTTTCCCTTCTAAGCAAGGGAAACAGCCGTGCTAAATAGTTTTGTAACTTTTTGAATGAGAAACTTTTAGGTAAAGATCAACTTTCAAATTATATTTTTCAGATGCATTTACATTAACTCTGGGGGATTGTGGAAAAAATGAGAGTCATGGTTTTTTTTTTTTGTTTTGTTTGCTTTTTTGTTTTTGTTTTTTTTTTCATTGAGAAATTCAGTTCCATGAAGTATGACAATATAAAAATACATATTTAGTTTTATACTAAGTCTTTTTTTAAGGTCTTGGCATTTAATATAAAGCAAATCCACACATTTTCTAACTTTCCATCAGTTCCAGAAAAGGAAGGAAAAGACCTCAGTCTTAAAATTTTGTTTTTTTTTTAAAAATCATGACACTGTTTTACCATGAAATTGAGTAGGTAACTTTGGTAACCCTTTGTTTCTTTGTATGTTTGTAATAATGGACATTTTAAAACACAACAATGTTTAGGTTTGTACAGACTTTGACAAATGTGTGTTAATAAAAATTCATATTGACTCAAGTATAATTGTTGGTTTTTATTTGTTGCTGATTCACAAGTAGACATACCTCATTATTCCCTTCAACATGGAAAATAGTCAGTTTGTCTTATTTGTAGACTTAAAAAATTTAAAGCCTAACTGCTAATAGGGAGTTTCACATCATAAGAGAATAACTTAATTTCTTTCTCTCTTCTGTTATTTTATTTATTCAGTTTAAGAGCTTGTTTTATGATAGGCCCTTTTCTAGGTCAAGAGGATACAGTAGTGAACAAGACTGACAAAACTTGTGGAGCTTCCCTTTAGTGGAATATTGAACACTGTTCTTGGCCTTTAAAGAGTCTCATGTTCTACCAAGTGAGCTAGCTGGTCACCCCTGTTCCTTGACTTTAAATTTACTATTACTATTCAGAATATAATACAGAATGAATCTTCATAAGTTATGAGTGCAGGCTTGAGATGCCATCATCCCACAAGGAGGAGGGGAATGTATTACTTTGACAGCCTAGCAATAGTAAGCTTTCCACTTGGAAACAGGTACCTTTTAGACCTTGCCACCATCACATGCTGGGTTATTCTATTTTATAAACTCAAGACAACTTATTTTCTCTAAATAACCAAAAGTTTTAAAAAAATATTTAGGCTATGTTTATGACCACCTTTATTGTGTGAATAATTTATCTGTTTACTCAGCCTTAAAAACCACTAAGGGAAAAATGTATAAAGTGAGGGAAAGATGTCATCTAGTTCTTCAGAAAGGGCTTCAACCACTCTAAATAATCCTGAAAATACTTTGGCAGCCTTTGGTTCCAACCTTTGCAGTTTAAGACCAAACGTTGCCTGCTATCTGGAACAGCTCAAGTGCCTTGGAGGAGGGACCACTCTCAGGAAGACCAACTGTCAGGAGTTACGGGGTGTTCTGGTTACCACTGCTGTGTAACAAATTACTACACATTTAATAGTTGAAGACAAGCATTTTAATATGCCCACAGACTCTGTTGGCCAAGAATTTGATAAGGCACAGTGAGAATTATTTGACTTGGTGCCATGATGTCTGGGATTCAAAAGCTGGGGGTTGGAATCAAGTCTCTGAAGGCAATCTATTTACTTGCATATCTGGTGCCTGGGCGGGGCTGGCCTGAAGTCTGGTAATGCCCACTGGAGCACCTACTTGTGACCTCACTATATAGCTTGGCTTTGCCCACCATGGTGGCTCAAGACTCCAAGTATAAGTGTTTTAGTGAACAAAGCTGAAGCTGCATTACATCTTAGGATGTAATGACTGCCTTGGATGTTACTTAACCTGACTTCCATAGTACTCTTGCTCGAAGCAGTCAGAAGCCCACCCAGACTCAAGGGAAGGGATAGAGATCTCTTCTCTTGATGGGAATATGATAAAGTAGAAAAGCATGTGAAATGGAAGCTATTTTAGAAAATATCTGCCACACAGGGTATGCATTTTAAAACTAAACGAATCCAGTAGCAAGGCAGAAGCTGCAATATCTTTTATGATCTAGCTTCAGAAGTCACACACTCGCTGTCATTTCTGCAATGTTATTGGTTTCACAGGTCACATTACCCACAATCTTCAATGTGAGAAGGGACCACACAGGTGCATGAATACCAGGAGGCAGGAACTATTAGGGTCCATCTTGGAGGCCAGCCTTTGTCCTACAGGATTGAGTGACCACTGCAGGAACCTCTGGATTTTGAAGGCAGGAATGAAAATTAGCATTTTTGGGAAAGTAGTTCATATTTCTCAGCTCTTAAAGGAATCAATGACATTTTTCCTCTGATTAAAAAAAATAATCTCAGACTTACTGAGAAGTTGCAAATACAGTACAAATAGCATTTTTCCTTGAACCTTTTAAAAGTAAGTTTCCAGGGAAGTGGATGTGGCTCAAGCAATTGGGCTCCCGAATACCATATGGGAGGTCCAGTTTCGATTCCTGGGGCCTCCTGGTGAAGGCAAGCTGGCCTACGCGGAGTGCTGACGCAGCAAGATGACGCAACAAAAAGAGATGCAGAGGAGAGACAATAAGAGGCACAGCAGAGCAGGGAGCTGAGGTAGCGCAAGAGATTAGGCAGCCTCTCTCCCACTCCAGAAGGTCCCAGGATCGGTTCCCAGTGCCGCCTAAAGTGAAGACAAACAGACACAGAACACACAGAGGGTGGACACAGAGAGCAGACAGCGAGCACAAAACAATGGGGGGTGGTGGGGAGGGATAAATCTTAAAAAAATAAAAGTAAGTTTACAGGGAGTGGGTGAAGCAGCTCAGTGGTTGAGTGCCTGCTTCCTATCCCTGGTACCTCCTAAAAAAAAAATGTAAGTTTCCAACATGACCAACCACCCAGCACCCAGAAGACATTAGTGTGCATATCTTTCAAATAAGGACATTCTCTTATATTAGCACAATATGATAATCAAATTCTGAGAATTAACATCAATATATGAGACCTGTTCAAGTTTTGCCAATATTTCCAATAATTTATTGTGGTAATATATATATTTGCCATTTTAACCATCTTTAAGTGTACAATTCAGAGGCATTCAATACATTTACAATGGGCTACCTTCACTACCATCCATTACCAAAACTTGTCATAACCCAAAACAGAAACTCTCAACCCCATTAAGCAGTAATTCCTCAGTCATTGACTTCTTTACCTATCAGTGTCAGGCTTGAAAAGTGAGACCTTGCTGTTTAGTGGTTAGCTCTGAAGTCAACTGCTGGTTTTAAATTCTATCTCTATCTCCCTTAGGGTTGTTGTGAGGGTTTACTATTACATGTAGAGGTCTTTAGAATAATACTTGGCATCATATGCACCCAATTTTGTAAGCTATTATCATGTATGACTTCTATAGAATCAACATTTTCTGTTTCCTTAGAGGGAAGATGATAACGTGACAAATTGCAATGAACATGTATGTTCAGTTGTTTTCTGCTTCCAAAGTCATTTTTGTCCCAAGATCACTTCTAGACCACCAGACCATTTATGCAACCCACAACTTATGCACTTTTTTTCAACTTGACATTAGCTACCTCATGCCTGCCACTGCTGGACTGATCCCCAGAGTCCTATTTTGTTTAAAGGCAGGTGTATTAGGATATAATTCACATATAATAAAATGTACCCTTTTTAGGATTAACGAGTTTTGACAAATGTATGCAGCTGTGTAATCACTATCAATAAAAATACAGACCATTCTATCATCCGGAAAAGTTCCCTTGGGTCCTGTGGTGGGTCCATCCTCTTCTCCCCACACCAGCCCCTAGCAACCATTCATTGTTTTCTGTCCCTATAGCTTTGCCTTTTCCAGAATGTCCTATACATGGAATCATCCACTATGTAGCCTTTTGACTTCTTTCCCTTGGCTTAATGCTTTTGAGATCCATCCACATCGTCACATGTTCCTTTTTACAGCTGAATAGTTTTTCATTGCTTGGATGTACCACAATTTATCTATTTAGCAGCTAATGGACATTTGCATTGTTTCCAATTTCTGGTCATTATGAATAAAGCTGCCTTAAACATTTGCCTAGGTGTTTGTATGGATATTTGTTTTCATTTCTCTTGGGTAAATGAGTGGGATTGCTGGATCGCTGGGTTGTATGGTGAGTTTATGTTTAACTTTATAAGAAACTGCCAAACTGTTTTCCAAAGTGGCTGCACCATTTTGCATTCCCACCAGCAATGTATGATGGAGTATTCATTTTAATAGTCTAATTTGTAACCTAAGTGAATTCCTCCATTGACCCTTTCCTATCATTGTGAAGGAAATCACCATATTGGTGCTAATGATGCTTTATTTTTCAAATATGAAACTTGTTTATTAAAGTATAACATACACGCAGAAGAAGGCACATATCACACGTGTAAGACTTGATTAATTTTTACAAAGTAAACACACTACACACAACTACCACACAGATCAGGAAGTAGACCGTTTTCAGCATCTTAGAAGCACACCCCATTGTATCCATTCCCTGTCACTCCCTCTCTTCTCAAAGCTATGCACTGTTCTGACTTTTAATAATACAGATTAATTTTGCCAGTTTTGAACTGAATAAAAATGGAATGATACAGAATCTACTCGTTTTGTGTCTGGTTTCATTAGCTACACAATATGTTTGAGAGGGGTCACCCACATTGTTCACATGGCAGTAGGTCATTTATTGTCATGCTCTGTACCACCACAGTTTATCCACTCTACTGTTAATGGATATTTGTGTTGTTTCCTGTTTGGGAACTATTAAAAATATAAGTGCTGCTATGGCCTTATTCTTAATAGCCCCACGTGGAAAACAATCCAAATGTTCATCAACAAGAGAATGGATAATCAAATTGTAATATATTCATATAATGAAATACTACTTAGCTATTAAAAAAAAAAAAAAAAGGCCAAATCACTGATACATGCAACATCATGGCTAAATCTCAAAAATATTCTGTTAAGTAAAACAAGCCAAATAACAAAGAATGTTTCTCTGTTTTGTGTTCCATTTCTATGAAGTCCAAGTATAGGCAAAATTAATCTGTAATGACAAAACTCAGAAAGTGATTGCTGGGGATAAGGGGGATTGGAAAGGAGCGCCATGGGAACTTTCTGGGGTGATGATGGAAATGTTCTATATCTGTTTGGGTGGGGGGCACATGGTTATATACAAGCGTCAGAACTCATTGAGCTCAACACTTAATATGTGGGCATTCCACTGAGTGTCAATTATAACACAATAAAAATTAAAGACAGAAAAATGCTGCAGGAGCAAAATTGTGGAGTAGGAAATTTTACAAATCACTTCCTTCACTAGAAAAATGAATGATCTGGGAAAAGATTGGAATTAACTAGGAGGTAACCCTGGAACCAGAACGGACATCTAGAACAATTAGAGGCGTGCCAGAGGAAGGGAGAGGCTGCTGAGAGCTCAGCTTTTGTAAATCAAAGTGCAAACCACTGACCAGCCTTCATTCTTCAGCCCTGTCCCCTTGGCTGTGGGAACAGCTGCAGCCGAGGTCAGGCAGCCCAGCTTCTGAGAGTGGCTGGCTGGGGCCAGTGCTGGCAGAGGAGCCCCCCTCCTCCGAAAGATGGGGTTGAGAGGGAAAGTCGATCCGGGGGATCCCTCAGGGACTAGTGCAGCAGATGGCCTCAGTTTTGGCCCTCTGGGCAGCCTCTCACCAGTGTCCATGAGAACGGAAAGAGTTAGTGCACCTTCTTTGGCTGTTGTTTTTCTTCTGGTGTGGGCGTTTCCTGCTCTGGAAGATCCCTGAGGGCCCAGCAGAGCTTAGCCTTAGTTTCAGGCCTCTCTGCGGAATTGCCGCCAACCGGCATCTAATACATGTAACAGGATGGAAAGGGCGCCTTGCTGTGGTCGCTTGGGTTTCTTCTTTCTCTTTCTTGTCTTGATGAGGCTGGTGGATCCCTGAAAGCCCAATGTGGATGCTAGCCTTGGTTTTGGACCTCTTGGTAGCAGTACCTTCTGGCCAGTATCTACCAGGACATCAAGAGAGCCAGTGCACCTCTTTTTGTTTTTGGTTGGTTGTTGTTTTTTCTTTCTCTGTTTTGTGTTTTTGGGGACTGACGGATCTCTGAGGGATGAGCAGACACACTTGCTTAGGTTTCTTTCTTTTTTTTTTTTTTTAAACAAATCAATTTTATTGATACATATTAATAAAGTATACAATTCATCCAAAGTGTATAATCAATGGTATTTGGTAAAAGCACATAGTTGTGCATTCATCACTTCAATCATTATTAGAGCATTTTCATTATTTCAATAATAATAACAAACAAAAAACAGACAAGCAAGAAAACTCTTCACCTCTTAATCTCTCTGTTTCCCCTGCTGTACATAGCTACTATCTAAGGTTATTCTTGCACAATTATTTATTTATTTAATAAGCAGTTTTATTGAGATATATTCACATACCATATGGTCTATCCAAAGTGTATAATCAATGACTTTTAGAATAATAACAATGTTGTGCATTCATCACCACAAAACATTTTAGATCCATTTCATTACTCCAAAAGAAAATTTCACACCGCTTAGCATGCCTTTCCCACCCCTACATAACCACTAAACTCATTTCATCTTTATAAATTGATTTATATTTACATATTGCATAAATGGAATAATACAATATGTTACACAATTTATTTAGTTCATAGTAGTGTAATCATACAGTATTTGTCCTTTTGTGTCTGGCTTGCTTCACCAATATAATGTCCTCCAGGTTCATCCATGTTGTCATATGCTTTACAACTTCATCTCTTCTTACAGCTGCATAATATTCCATTGTGTGAGTACACCACAGTTTGCTTATCCATTCATAGGTTGATGGACCTCTGGATTGTCTCCAATTTTGGCAATCATGAATAACACCACTATGAACGTCAGTGTGCAGATGTCTGTTTGTGTCACTGCTCTCAGTTCTTCTGGGTATATACCTAGTAGTGGTATTGCCGGGTCACATGGCAAGTCTATATTCAGCTTCTTTAGGAAGGACTGCCAAACAGTCCTCCACAGTGGCTGTACCATTCTATATTCCCACCAGCATTGAATAAGCACTCCTAATTCTCCACATCCTCTCCAACCTTTCCAATAGTGGCCATCCTGATAGGTGTAAAATGATATCTCATTGTAGTTTGATTTGCATTTCCCTAATCATGAGTGATGTTGAACAATTTTTCATGTGTTTTTTTTGCCATTTGTATTTCTTCTTTGGAGAAATGTCTATTCAAGTCTTTTGCCCATTTTTAAATTGGTCGTTTATCTTTTTATTGTTGAATTGTAACATCTCTAAATCATGGATATTAAACTCTTATCGAACATGTGATTTCCAAATATTTTCTCCGAGTTGGCTGCCATTTCACCCTTTTGATAAAGTCCTGTGAGGTGCAAAAGTGTTTAATTTTGAGGAGGTCCCATTTATCAATTTTTCTCTTTTGTTGCATGTGCTTTGGGTGTGAGGTCCAAGAAACCACCACCTTCCACAAGGTCTTTAAGATGTTTCCCTACATTTTCTTCTAGTAGTTTTATGGTTCTAGCTTTTATATTTAGGTCTTTGATACATTTTGAGTTGATTCTTATATAGGGAGTAAGATAGGGGTCCTCTTTCATTTTTTTGGTTATAGATATCCAGTTGTCCCAGCACCATTTGTTGAAGAGACTGTTTTGACCTACCATGGCCTTGGTAGGTTTGTCAAGAAACAGTTAGCTGGGGAGTGGATGTGGCTCAAGTGGTTGAAGTACCTGCTTCCACTCATAACCACTCATAACCACTCATAACTGAGTGGGAGAGAGTGTGGTCTACAGTGTGAACTGTGGTCTATGGTTGGTGGCAAGGCTCCAGGATGTGTAAGTTCATTGAGGTTGGTGGCCCACACTGTGGGAGATGTTTGTGTTGGATGTGGTGGGAGGTGTGGGAGGTGGGCAACATGGGAATCCCAGTGGGTTCCGTGTAATATTTTAGGTAATCTAAGCACCTCTTAAAATATATGTATATATATATATATATATAAATAACATTTTTGTAAGCAAATACACATATATGCATATATATTTACATATCATTTTGCAAATGTTTGTATGTATTGTGAGAATTTTGATTTTTACCCATAATAAAAAAAAAATAATAAATAAATTAAAAAAAAAATAAAAATAAAAAAAATAAAAAATAAAAAGATACTATTTTTAATAGCAACAAAATACTAAATACCTATGACTAAATCTAAAAATGATGTGTAAAACCTCTACACAGGAAATTATAAAACAATATAATTGGGACTATCTTGCTTGCAGTTGTAGATTCTCTCTGTTCCTTGAGATGGTCATTGTCCATCATTAGAGAGATATTTTAAGTGACCTAAAGAAATGGAGTGACTTATACTATGTTCATAAATTGGAAAACTCAATGAGGTAAGATGTCAATTCTCCTTCAATTCATGTAATAGATTCCATTAAATCCCAATATTGTGTGTGTCAGTGTGTTTGTGTGTGTGGAAATTGATAAGTAGATTCTAAAATGTTTATAAAAATGTGAATGGGCCAGAACAACCAAGAAAATTTTACAAAATATGGGGCTATATAACACAGGGAATCCGCTGGTGAAAGATGGTCTGAGGTTAACAAGGCAAATATGAAAACATTCTCTCATGAACTATAACAAATGTATAAAACTAACGCAGAGTCTTAATAAGCAGGTGTGTTGAGGGGAAAATACACCAAATGTAAGATATGGCCTATACTTAGTAATAATATTTTGATGATGCTCTTTCATAGTTTGTAACAAATGTTTCACAACAAAGCAAGGTGTTGGTGGTGAGATATGTATGGGAGCCCTATATGATGATATTCATGTTTGTTTTGTAAGTTCACAACTTTTACTATGCACTTATTGTTTACGTATGTTCATGTATGAATGATATACTTCAATAAAATTTTATTTTAAAAAAGAAAAAAAAAAAAAAAAAAAAAAAAAAGAAACAGTTAGCTGGGGAGTGGATGTGGCTCAAGTGGTTGAAGTACCTGCTTCCCACATGGGAGGTCCAGGATTTGGTCCCCAGTGCCTCCTTAAACACACACACAAAAAACAAACAACAAGCAAACAAATGGAAAAAAAAACAACTCAGGGGAGCCAATGTGGCTTAGTGGTTGAGCACCAGCTTCCCACATACAAAGTCCCAGGTTCAATCCCTGGCCCTGGTACCTCAAAAACAAAACAAAACAAAACAAAACAAAACAATAACAACAGCCGTAGAGGTGAGGGTTTATTTCTGGATTCTCAGTTCTATTCCATTGATCAAGGTGTCTATCTTTATGCCAGTACCATGCTGTTTTGACCATTATAGCTTTGTAATATGCTTCAAGGTCAGGCAGTGAAATTCCTCCCATGTCACTCTTCTTTTTCAGAATGTTTCTGGCTATTTGGGTGCACTTTCCTTCCAAATGAATTTGGTCATTGCCTTTTCTTTTTTATTATTATTATTATTTTTTTATCCCCCCCCACCCCATCCCCTGTCTGTCTGCTCGTCTTCTTTAGGAAGCACAGGGAGGCAAACCCAGGACCTCCCATGTGGGAGGTGGTCGCCCAATTGCTTGAACCACATCCGCTCCCCCGTAATTGCCTTTTCTATTTCTTTAAAGTAGGCTGCTGGAATTTTGTTTGGGATTGCATTGAATCTACATATCAGTTTGAGTAGTGTATTAGTCAGCCAAAGGGGTGCTGATGCAAAGTACCAGAAACCTGTTGGCTTTTATAAAGGGTATTTATTTGGGGTAAAAGCTTACAGTTACAAGGCCATAAAGAGTCCAACTCAAAGTTGCTTTCTCACCAAAGTCAATTGCCATGTGTTGAAGCAAGATGGTCGCTGATTTCTGTGAGGGTTTGGGATCCCCCTCTGGGCTTGTCTCTCAGGGCTTCCTATATCAGTCTCAGCTATCTTCTTCCCAAGATCAACTGGAAGCTATCAGGCAAATGGTCCATCTCTCCCTGAAGCTTTAGCTGTTTGAGCCTTCTCCTTTCTGCCATATGGCAGGCAGGATTGAAATGACAAAGTTCTCTCCTCTGGCATCTGTGGGGCTCTCTCTCTCTTCCCGTATGTCTTCTTGAGTCAGCATCCATTTATATGAGCCCACCAAGGGGGCAGGGACTCAACCCTGAGCCCCGCCCTCCTGACCTGGTCAAATCAAAGCCCTAATCTTTTATCAAGTAAACTTAAAACCTTTGAATTTAATTCAAACAAAGGTTATCACACCCAGAGGAACAGGCCAGTTTACAAACATAATCTTTCTTTTTGGGGATTCACAAAAAATAATCTCAAACTGCCACAGGTAGGATTGACATTTTCATGATATTTAGTCTTCCAATCCATGAACATGTAATATCTTTCCATTTGTGTAGGTCTTCATCGATTTCTTTTAGCATTCTATTATAGTTTTCTGCATATACTTCTTTGGTTAATTTGATTCCTAAGTATTTGAGTCTTTTTTTGCTATTGTAAATGGAAAAGTTCCCCCTGATTTCCTCCTCAGATTGTTCAATACTAGTGTACAAAAAACATTACTGATTTTTGCGTGTTGATCTTGTATCCTGCCACTTTGCTGAATTCATTTATTAGCTCAAGTAGCTTTCTCATAGACATTTAAAAAAATAATTTATTTTATTTCTCTTCCCACCCCCGTTGTTTGCACTCATTATCTGCTTTCTGTGTCTGTTCGTTGTGTGTGCATCTTCTTTTTAGGAGGTATTGGGAACCAAACCTGGGACCTCCCATATGGGAGGGAGTCACCCAATGGCTTGAGTCACCTCTACTCCCAACTTGTTTTGTCTGTCATTGTGTTTCTTCTTTGTGTCTCTTCCATGCGTCATCTTGTTGTGTCATCTTGTTGCATCACTTCACCATGCCAGCCCCATTGCATAAGCTCGCTGTCTTGCTTGTCTTCTTTAGGAGGCACCGGGAACCGAACCTGGGACCTCTTATATGGTAGGTGGGTACCCAACTGCTTGAGCAACATCCAATTCCCTGTCATAGACATTTCAGAATTTTCTAAATATAGGATCATGTCATCTACAAAGTGAGAGTTTTACTTCCTCTTTTCCTATTTGAATGCCTTTTATTATTATTTTTTCTTGTCTAATTGCTCTGGCTAGAACTTCTAGCCCAATGTTGAATAACAGTGGTGACAGTGGGGATCCTTGTCTTGTTACCAATCTTAGAAGAAAAGCTTTTAACTTTTTCCCATTGAGTACGATGTTGACTGTGGGTTTTTCATATGTGCCTTTTATCATATTGAAGAATTTTTCTTCTATTCCTATCTTTCAAATTTTTTTTTTATCAAGAAAGGATGCTGGATTTTGCCAAATGCCTTTTCTGCATCGATTGAGATGATCATGTATGTTGATTGATTTTCTTATGTGGAACCAGCCTTGCATACCAGGAATAAATCCCACTTGGTCATGATGTATAAGACTTCAGGGAAGCGGCTGTGGCTCAATCAGTAGGGCTCCCGTTTACCATATGGGAGGCCCCGGGTTCGGTTCCCGGGGCCTCCTGGTGAAGGCAAGCCCGCCCGCACGGCGTGGTTAGCTGACCCAGCAAGCACAAGCAGCAAGGGGGGGATAAATGAATAAATAAATAAAATCTTTAAAAAAAAAAAAAAAAAAAAAAAAGACTTCAGATATGCTGTTGATTCAATTTGCAAGTATTTTTTTTTTTTTTTAAGATTTATTATTTATTTATTTAGTTATCCCCCCCTTGCTGCTTGTGCTTGCTGTGTCCATTTGCTTTGTGTTTTTTTTTTCTCTGTCTGCTTGTCTCTTTCTGCTGCGTCATCTTGCTGTGCCAGCTCACTGCGCCGACGCGGCCCAGCTTGCCTTCATCAGGAGGCCCTGGGAATCGAACCTGAGGCCTCCCATATGGTAAACGGGAGCCCAACCAATTGAGCCACAGCCGCTTCCCACAAGTATTTTTTTGAGAAAAATTTTTTTTTTTTAATATCTCCCCCTCTCCGCCCTCGTTGTTTTGCACTCACTGTCTGCTCTCTGTGTGTTCTGTGTCTGCTTGTCTTCTCTTTAGGAGGCACTGGGAACGGATCCTGGCACCTTCCGGAGTGGGAGAGAGGCACTCAGTCTCTTGTGCCATCTCAGCTCCCTGGTTTGCTGCGTCTCTTATTGTCTCTCCTCTGTGTCTCTTTTTGTTGTGTCATCTTACTGCGCCAGCTCTCTGCGCAGGCCAGCATTCCTCTGCAGGCCAGCTTGCCACACGGGCCAGCTAGTTTTTACCAGGAGGCCACAGTAATCCAACCCTGGACCTCCTGTATGGTAGATGGGAGCCCAATTGCTTGAGCCACATCCGTTTTTGCATCTAAGTTCATGAGAGAGATTGGTCTGTAGTTTTCTTTTCTTGTGGAATCTTTATCTGGCTTTGGTATTAGGTTGATATTGGCTTCATAAAATGTGTTGGGTAATTTCCCCTCCTTTACAATTTTTTAGAGGAGTTTAAACAGGATTGGTGCTAATTCTTTTCAAAATGCTTGGTAGAATTCATCTAAGAAGCCACCTGGTCTTGGACTTTTTTTGTTGGAAGATTTTTGATAACTGATTCAATCTCTTTATTTATTTATTGTGATTTTTTTTTCATTTTAAAAACATTTTATTGAAGTATATCTTTCATACATGAACATACATAAACAATAAGTGCTTAGTAAACATTGTGAATTTACAAAACAAACATGCATAACATCATACAGGGCTCCCATACATCACCCCACCACAAATACTTCACATTGTTGTGAAACACTTGTTAACAAATTATGAAAGAGCATCGTCAAAGTATTACTACTAACTATAGTCCATATCTTACTCCCCTATACTTCCTTTTCCTTCTAAAGATTTATTGGTTTATTTATTTACTTTTATCTATTTTTACCTCCGCCCCCCGGCCCCCGAATTTGCTGCTTTTGTGTCCATTCTCTGGGAAATCCTCTGTGTCCATTTCCTACCCTCTCTTCTCATCCTTCTTCTCCTATATTCACTGGGATTCAATCCTCAGAACCTCTGATGTGGGAGAGAGGCATCCCACTGCCTGCACCACCCCAGTTCCTGGTTTTTCGGCACATCTCATATTGGCTTTCCCTTGTATCACTCTCCTGTTACATCATCATCTTGCTGTGTTGCTTGGCAAGGCCTGATGGCGCACCTATGCACGGGGCCTTACGGCCCGTGGGCCTTCTATACCTTTCTCTTTCTTTATTTTTACTGGGAGGTCACCGGGGATGGAACCCAGGTCCCTCCATATGGGAGACGGTCACCCAACCTTTTGAGCCATATCCGCCCCCCTGCTACATCTCCCAAGGTTGACCAAAGATACCTAGGGTTACAGTCATCTCCCACACAGGATGGTCGTATAATAAACCAGTCTTAGTTTATCACCAACATTCTAAAAACCAGACCTAGGGAGAAAAACTAGGTCTGGGGACACATGCATGGTTTCTAACATATAGAATGTTTAGCTTACCCTGATTATCACAAAATCAGGTCAGCGAGAATATTCACATTGATTCAATCTTATTAAATGTGCTTCGTTTGTTAAGTTCTTGTATTTCTTGTAGCATCAGTGTAGCTTGGTTGTGCATTTCTAGGAATTTGTCCATTTCATCTAGGTTGTCTAATTTGTTGGCATACAGTTTCTCATAATATTCTCTTTGATCCTTTTTATTTCTGTGGGGTCAGTTGTAACTTCCCTGCTTTCATTTCTGATTGTATTTATTTGCATCTTCTCTCTTTTATTCTTTGTTAGTCTAGCTAGGGGTTTGCCAATTTTATTGATCTTTTCAAAGAATCAGCTTTTGGTTTTCTTATTTTCTCTATTTTTTTTTTTAATTTCATTTATTTCTGCTCTAATCTTTATTATTTCTTTCCTTCTGCTTGCTTTGGGATTGGTTTGCTGTTCTTTTTCTAGTTTCTCAAGTTGTTCAGTTAGGTCTTTGATTTTAGCTCTTTCTTCTTTTTTTAATATAGGTGTTTAGGGCTATAAATTTCCTTCTCAAGACTGCCTTTGCTGAATCCATAAATTTTGGTAAGATGTGTTCCCATTTCATTTGTCTCAATATATTTGATTACTGTAGAGATGTCTATTTCTCCCTTCAGTTTTGCCAGAGTTTGCCTCATGTATTTTGGGGTACCCTGGTTAGGTGCGTAGATATTTATGACTGTTATATCTTCCTGGTGGATTGTCCTTTTTATTAATATATAATGGTGTGGCAGTTTGATATTATTTATGAACTCCAAAAAGAGATATAGATTATGTTTGTAAACTAGCCTATTCCTCTGGGCATGATACCCTTTGATAGATTTAAATTCAAAGGCTTTACATTTACTTGATTAAATCAAGACTAGAGATTTCATTTGACCAAGTCATTAGGGCTTGCAGGGTTGAGTCCCCACCCCCTTGGTGGGCCATATAATGGACAGCCAGTGAGGAAGACAGGAGAACAGACACAGAGGAAAAGAGCTCCATAGACACAGCAGAGGAGAGAGCTTTGATCCTGCTGCCCGGGAAGACAGATGAGCCATCTGCCTGATAGTTTACAGCTGACCTTGTGAAGCGAGCAGAGCATCTGAGCCCAGAAAGAAATGAGCCCTCCAGCCTCATTGTGATTTTACCAGGAGGAAAGGAAGGACAATTTTGCTGGATTAAGAATTCTTGGTTGGCAGTTTTTCTCACCTCCATAGTTTCTGATGATGAATCTGCACTGTCTTACTGGGCATCCCCTGTATATGATGGTGTCCCTTGTATGTGATGCTCTCAGAATTTTCTATTTCTCCTTCTCTTTGAACTCGCTCCTCAGATTTATTCTGATTGGGGTACACTTTGCTTCTTGGACATGTAAGTTCATTTCTTTCGTGTGATCTAGGAAAAGTTCAGCTGTTATTCCCTTGAATACTCTTTCTGCCCCTTTTCCCTTCTCTTCTGGAACTCCCATGACACATATGTTGTTGCATTTCAGAAAAAACCCAGGGAGCAGATGTGGCTCAAGCAATTGTGCTCCTGCTTCTCACATGCAAGGTCCTTGGTTCAATCCCTGGTACCTCCTAGGAAAGAAAGAAAAAGTAAGAATAAATCTAAATAGAGTTACTCCAAGACACATACTACTCAAAAAATGTCAAATGTCAAAGATAAAGAGAAAATTCTGGAGCAGCAAGGGAGAAGCAAACCATCACATACAAGGAATGCCCATTAAGACTTAGCATGGATTTCTCATTGGAAACCATGGAGGCAAGAAGACAGTGGTATGATACAATTAGGATACTGCAGAGGAAAACTGTCAGCTGAGAATTATTTTTTTTTAAATATACTTTTAATTTTTTTAAAAAAGATACTTAGATTACATAAATGTTACATAAAAAATATAGGAGATTCCCATATGCCCTGTTCTCTAGCTCTCCCACATTTTCCCACATTAACAACATCCTTCATTAGTGTGGTACATTCGTTACAATTGATGAACACATTTTGGAGCATTGCCACTAAGAGTGGTTTATAGTTTATATTGTAGTTAAATAACTGTTTTTTGTTGTTTGGGTTTTTTTTTTTCTTTTGGAGGTACTGGGCCAGGGATTGGATCCAGGACCTTGCATGTGGGAAGCCAGCACTCAACCACTGAGCCACATTGAGAATTCTTTATTCAGCAAAATTGTCCTTCAGATATGAAGGTGAGTATAAAATATTCACAAACAAACAGAAACTAAGAGAGTTCATGAATAAGAATCTACATTTGCAGGAAATATTAAAGGAAGCCTTAGAGCCTGAAAGGAAAAGACAGGAGAGAGAGGCTTAGAGGAGAGTATAGAAGAAAGAATAACAGAAAGGATAACCAAAAGAAAAAAAGACAAAAATGTGATATGACATATGAAAACCAAAGAAGAAAATGGTGGAAGTAAATAATGCATTTACAGTAATATCATTGAATGTCAATGGGTTAAACTCCCCAATCAAAAAATACAGGCTGACAGAATGGATGAAAAAAACATGAGCCATCTATATGCTGCTGACAATAAACTCAGGGATACAAACTGGCTGAAAGTGAAAGGTTGGAAAAAGATACTCCATGCAGATAGTAACCAAAAAAGAGCAGGGGTAACTATACTAATATCAGACAAAACAGACTTTAAATGCAAAAAAGTTGTACGAGATACAGAAGAACATTATATATTAATAAAAGAGACAATCCACCAGGAAGATATAAGTCATAAATATCTATGCACCTAACCAGGGTGCCCCAAAATACATGAGACAAACTCTGGCAAAACTGAAGGGAGAAACAGACATCTCTACAATAATCGTTGGAGACTTCAACACACCACTCACATCATTCGATAGAACAACTAGACAGAAGATCAACAACAGAGAATTTGAACAATATGATAAACAAGTTAGACCTAATAGACATATACAGGACACTGCATCCAAACTCAGCAGGTTATACATTCTTCTCAAGTGCCCATGGATTTTTCTCCAGGATAGACCACATGTTAGGTCACAATAAAACTCTCATAAATATAAAAAGATTGAAATTATACAAAGCACCTTCTCAGATCATAATGGAATGAAACTAGAAATCAATAATAGACAGGAAAAACATAAATTTGCAAATGTGTGGAGACTGAACAACACACTCCTAAATAATTGGTGGGACAAAGAAGAAATTGCAAGTGAAATCAGTAAATATATTGAGACAAATGAAAATGAGAACACAACGTATCAAAATTTATGGGATAACAGCCAAGGCAGTCTTGAGAGGGAAATTTATAGCCCTAAATGCCTATATTAAAAAGCAAGAAAGAGCTAAACTCAAAGATTTAACTGAACAACTTGAGAAACTAGAAAAAGAATAGCAAACCAATCCCAAAGTATGCAGAAGGAAAAAAATAATAAAGATTAGAGCAGAAATAAGGGAAATTGAGAACAAAAAACAATAGAGAAAATCAACAAAACCAAAGCTGATTCTTTGAGAAGATCAATAAAATTGACAAAGCCTTAGCTAAAGTAACAAAGAAAAAGAGAGATGCAAATAAATACAATCCAAAATGAAAGAGGGGATGTTACAACTGACTCCACATAAATAAAAAGGATCAAAGAGAATATTATGAGAAACTGTATGCCAACAAATTAGACAACCTAGATGAAATGGACAAATTCCTAGAAATGCACAACCAAGCTACACTGATGCTACAAGAAATACAAGAACTTAACAAACCAATCATATTTAAAGAGATTGAATCAGTCATAAAAAGTCTCCCAACAGGGGCAGTGCTGGTCTGTGAGGTGGGGAGGGAGGGGAGGGTGGTTCGGACTGTCCATGGAATTGAAGTGGGGATTGGGGCAAGGAGTAGGTAAACTGTGGGAATTTGCAGGTATGTGGTTGAAACTACAACGTTGGGAATGTTCTTTTGGCAAATATGCTGGGGAGGGTTATTGGTTTGAGATGTTGGTGTGGGGGTGGGGGCATGTGGGACAGGGTGCACCTGGGGCAGGCTTCTAGGAAGTGTGTAGTGCTCATCTTGTCATAGTGTGCTGTATCAGTGGATGGAGACTCACACAACGAGCGGGAAGGTGTTGGACTCCCATCCTGGAGTCTCTCGAGAGCATAGGCAGTACCTAATAGAGGAGGACAGGCCAGTATGTCAAGTCCTCAATGTTATTGCAAGTAACTATGAATCTTGTCCTTCAACGAGTTAATCTTGGTGGTTACTGTGGGTCCTGAGAGGAGGGGGAGGGAGGAATTGAACAGATGGAACATGGGGCATTTTTGGGGTGATAAAATTGTTCTACGTGATCTTGCAATGATGGATTCAGACCATGTTAAATTTCATCAAAATCTATAAGAGTTCATTGTCCAAAATGTAAACCATAATGTAAATCATTGACCATGGTTAATAGTAATGTTTCAATATTTGTATATCAATTGTAACAAAGATACCATCCACATGTAAAATGTTATTAATAGGAGAAAGGGGGAAAGAGGGAGGATGTTGGGTATATGGGCATCACCTATATTCTGTATAGAATATATCACTTTTCTGTAACCTAAGTCTTCTTTGAAGACAAAATGAAAAAAATAAGACACTGGGGAACTAAATGGCAGAAAATGTCACTGTACATACAAGACCATAGATCTTACAGTGATGAAAGAAAATGTCAAAAAAAATTTTTTTTAATTTTATGTATTTTTTTATTATTTCAATTAAAAATTTTTTTGTATTTTTATTATTTTTAAAGCTATCATTATTACTTCACTTTCTTAATTATATTCAGTTATTTTGTTGGCTTCAATTTTGAAGAAGCTTTGGATCGCAGAAAGGTTATAACTATGGCAGGGAAGGATCATTGGTGCAGGGTGTCAGAGATGGGGGATAATGGGAGGAGGTTCACCTGGGGCATACCTATAAGGCATATGAATTTGTTCAAGTGTTCATGGGGCATTGTCACAGTGGGTGGAGATTCACACAATAACCAAAAGAATATCAAATTCCCATCCTGGGGAGCTCTGCCACATTCTCTAATGAAACAGCAAGAATCCCCTGAGCACAGGGGCAATGACTAGTGAAGGAGGGTGGACCATTGACGGACCCTTGATAGTGATGACTATACTTATGAACCTTTACTTTTGAAATTGAAACTTAGCCTAGTATTATAGGGTGCCTAAGCGTTACCTCCTGAGAGCCTCCTTGTTGCGCAAATGTGGCCTCTCTCTTAGCCAAACTCAGCATATAAATGCATTACCTTGCTCCTAGCACGGGACATGGTTCCTGGGGATGAGCCTCCCTGGCACTGAGGGATTACTTCCAAGTACCAACTAGCAATGCAACTGGGAAAAGACCTTGACCAAAAGGGGGGAAGGTAAAGACAAATGAGTTCATATGTTTAAGAGACTTCAAAGTGAGTTGGGAGGTCATTCCAGAGGTTATGCTTATTCACATCTCAGCAGAATCTCATTGACTGCCAAAGTAAATATTGTCTCAAATAGTAGAGGTCCTGAGGGCTCTGGAGACATGCAGACACTATTTGCAGGGCAGACAGCTCAGGAGTTTGGCACCTTGCCAGTGGACCTTATTTTGGAACTTATGCTCCCCAGTGTGACAGAGTTAGACTCAGTTGTGGTTTCCCTATACATGGCTCTTCTGCCGCTTCTATTTGAACCTATAGTTAGTACTAGAGTTGAGGTATATGTCCAAGAGATTTAAATCTTTGGGCTGTCCATGTGCCAATTGGGCCCTGAATCTCAATAGCGTTGCAACACCTACTCTCCAGTTCATTGGGCTCACCAAGGACAACTAACAAGGAGATGATGATGGACATCGACCATCCCAAGGAACAGAGAGAGTCTGCAACTGCAAGCAAGATAATTCCATCCATCTGCCCCATGGGATCTAAGCCCCCTCTCAATTAGAGGCAGAGTGGGCATCACCATCCCTGAATCCTCAGGACTGTGGAATGAATGATGGACTAGAGTAGCCTTAACTGTTATTCTACTATAGACCTATTGTGATTCTAGCAATGGAAGAACTATTATTGATGTGGAGACAGTGGCCACTGGAGGTTCTGGGGGGGGGGCAAATAGTTGTAATATGGGGACATTTTTGGGACTTGGGAATTGTCCTGAATGACATTGCAATGACAGATACAGTTCATTATATCTCTTGTCACAACTTACAAAATTTTGCAGGAGAGAGTGTAAGCTACAATGTAAACTATAATCCACCCTTAGTGGCAATGCTCCAAAATGTGTTCATCAATTGTAACAAATGTAACACACCAAAAAAAAAAAATCTCCCAACAGGTCCCAGGTCCTGGTGCCTCCTCAAGAAGGTAAACAGATGTTGCACCTGCTGCAACGAGCTTGATAACGCACCCGCTGCAATGAGCTAAACATCACACTGCCACAAAAAGCAGATGCCTAAACGAGCAGATGCCACAAGCCAGCAGATGCCGCAACTCGCAGGTGCTGATGTGGCTCAGGCTATTGGGCACTCGCCTCCCATGTGGGAGGTCCTGGGTTCAGTTCTCAATGCCTCCTGGAGAAGGCTAGCAAAGAATGAGCAGACAGACGAGAGAACCATTTAGGGGAGGGGAGTGATAAATTAAAAAAAAAAAATAAATAAATCTTAAAAAAAAAAATCTCCTAACAAAGAAGAGTCCAGGAGAGGTGGTTTCACAGGTGAATTCTACCAGGCATTTCAAAAAGAATGAACACCAATCCTGTTTAAACTCTTCCAAAAATATGTAAAGGAGGGAAAATTACCCAGCACATTTTATGAAGCCAACATTAACCTAATATCAAAGCCAGATAAAGACATTACAAGGAAAGAAAATTACAGACCAATCTCTCTAATGAACATAGATGCAAAAATTCTCAACAAAATATTTGCAAACAGAATCCAACAGCGTATCAAAAGACTTATACATCATGACCAAGTGGGAGTTATTCCTGGTATGCAAGGCTTGTTCAACATAAAATCAATCAACATAATATACCACATTAACAAATTGAAGGGAAAGAACCACATGATCATCTTGATCGATGTAGAAAAGGCATTCGACAAAATCCAGCATCCTTTCTTGATAAAAAAAACTTTGAAAAATAGGAATAGAAGAAAAATTCCTCAATATGATAAAAGGCATATATGAAAAACCCACAGCCAACGTAATATTCAATGGGGAAAGGTTGAAAGCTTTCCCTCTAAGATCAGGAACAATAAAGAATGCTCACTGTCACCATTGTTATTCAACATTGTACTAGAAGATCTGGCTAGAGCAATTAGAGAAGAAAAATAAAATTAAAGTCATTCAAATAGGAAAAAAAGAAGTAAAAATTCTCACTATTTGCAGATGACATGATCCTATATTTAGAAAATTCTGAAATGTCTACAACAAGGCTATTTGAGCTAATAAATGAGTTCAGCAAAGTGGCAGGATAGAAGGTCAACACACAAAAATCAGTAATAGTTTTTACACTAGTATTGAACAATCTGAAGAGGAAACCAAGAAAAAAAATCCATTTACAATAGTAACAAAAAGACACAAATATCTAGGATCAATTTAACTAAAGTACAGGGCCTATATGCAGAAAACTACAAAACAATGCTAAAATAAATCAGTGAAGACCTAAACAAATGGAAAGACATTCCATGTTCATGGATTGGAAGACTGAATATCATGAAGATGTCAATCCTACCCAAACTGATTTATAGATTCAATGCAATACCAATCAATATTCCAACAGCCTACTTTACAGAAATAGAAAAGGCAATTACCAAATTCATTTGGAGGGGAAAGTGCACCAGAATAGCCAAAAGCATTCTAAAAAAGAAGAACGACATGGGAAGAATTTCACTGCCTGACTGTGAAACATATTACAAAGCTACAGAGGTCAAAACAGCATGGTACTGGCATAAAGATAGACACATCAATCAGTGGAATAGAATTATAGTCCAGAAATAAATCCTCACCTCTATGGTCAACTGTTTTTTTTTTTTTTAATTTTAATTTTTTAAAGATTTATTTATTTACTTTATCCATTTTAAACCCCCCCTTCCCCATTTGCTGTTTTGTGTCCATTCGCTGGGCAATTCTCTGTGTCTGTTTCCTGCCATCTCTTCTCATCCTCCTCCAGTCTTCACCAGGATTCCATCCTGGAGACCTCCGATGTAGGAGAGAGGTCTTCTGTCACCTGCGCCACCTAGTTTTTGGAGCTTTTAGAGCATCTCGTCTTGTCTCTCCCCTGCGTCTCTCTCCTGTTAGGTCATCATCTTGCTGCATGGCTCCCAGGGCCTGACGGCTCACCAGCACACAGAGCCTGGCAGCCCACGAGCCTTCTATATATATTTTTTATTTTACCGGGAGGTCCCGGGGATCGAACCCAGGTCCCTCCATATGGCAGATGGATGCCCAACCATTTGAGCCACATCCGCCCCCTGGTCAACTGGTTTTTTTTTTTTAAAGATTTATTTATTTACTTTATCCATTTTAACCCACCCCCCTTCCCCATTTGCTGTTTTGTGTCCATTCGCTGGGCAATTCACCTGCGCCACCTCAGTTCCTGGTTTTTTGGAGCTTTCGGAGCATCTCGTCTTGACTCTCCCCTGTTATGTCATCATCTTGCTGCATGGCTCCTGGGGCCTGGCGGCTCACCAGCACACAGAGCCTGGCAGCCCATGCACCTTCTATATATATATTTTTTATTTTTATTTTTTTTATTTTACCGGGAGGTCCTGGGGATCAAACCCAGTTCCCTCCATATGGCAGACAGACGCTCAACCATTTGAGCCACATCCACCCCCCTCAACTGGTTTTTGACAAACCTATCAAGTCCATGTTAATGGGACAAAGTCTCTTCAACAAATGGTGCTGGGAGAACTGAATATCTATAACCAAAAGATTGAGAGAAACCCTATCTCACTCCCTATAAGAATCAACTCAGAATGGATTAAAAAAACCTCAATATAAAAGCCAGGACCATAAAAATACTGGAAAAAATGTAGGGAAACATCTTAAAGACCTTGTGGTAGGGGTGGTTTCTTGGACCTTACACCCAAAGTACGCACAGCAAAAGAGAACATAGATAAATGGAACCTCCTCAAAATTAAACACTTTTGCTTCTCACAGGATTTTGTCAAAAGGGTGAAAAGGCAGCTGACTCAAGGGGAGAAAATATTTGGAAATCACATGTCCCATAAGGGTTTAATATCCATGATATATAAAGAGATGTTATGACTCAATAATAAAAAGCCAAACGACCTAATTTAAAAATGGGCAAAAAGTGGGAAGCGGCTGTGGCTCAGTCAGTGGGGCTCCCGTTTACCATGTGGGAGGCCCTGGGTTCGGTTCCCGGGGCCTCCTGGTGAGGGCAGGCCCGCCCGCACGGCGTGGTTGGCTGACCCAGCGAGCACAAGCAGCAAGGGGGGGTATAAATGAATAAATAAATAAAATCTTAAAAAAAAAAAAATGGGCAAAAGACTTGAATAGACATTTGCCCACAAAAGATATACAAATGGCAAAAAAACGCATGAGAAATTGTTCAACATCACTCATGATTAGGGAAATGCAAATCAAAACTACAATGAGATATCATTTCACACCTATCAGGATGGCCACAACTAAAAAGACAGAGAACTACAAGTGTTGGAGAGGATGTGGATGGACAGGAACATTTATTCTCTGTCAATGGGAATGCAGAATCGTACAGCCATTCTGGAGGACTGTTTGGCAGTTCCTAAAGAAGCTGAATATAGATTTGCCACGTGTTCCTGCAATACCTCTACTGCGTATATACCCAGAAGAACTGAGAGCAGTGACACAAACAGACACCGATGTTCATAGAGACATTATTCACGATCGCCAAAAGTTGGAAACAACTCAGGTGTCCATCAACCGATGAATGAATAAACAAACTGGTGTAGTCACACAATGGAATATTATGCAGCGGTAAGAAGAAATGAAGTTGTAAAGCATATGACAACATGGATGAACCTGGAGGACATTATGTTGAGTGAAGCAAGCCAGACACAAAAGGACAAATACTGTATGATTGCGCTGCTATGAACTAAGTATATTGTGTAACATATTGTATGATTCCATTTATATAAACTGTAAATATAGGGAAAATTATAATAAAGGGGCCACCAGGGAGTCAAGTGAGAAGGATGGCAACAGGGATAAAACTGGAAAGAGCCGCAGCGCTTCCCAGCAGTAGCAGCAACACCAGGTCTCACTCCAGATCTACCTCCAGCTCTGGCTCCAGCACCAGCGCTGGCTCAAGCAGTGGTTCCAGCTGCACTTTGGTCTCCAGCTGCTGAGGCAGTCCCAGCACATCTTGCAGCTCCAGCTCCAGCAGCTTCTAGGGCTCTCCAATTCCTTCTTGGCGCACGCATGACAATAGGTGGCGTTCCCTCTCCAAATCCAAACCACCCAAAAGAGATGAAAAGGAAAGAAAAAGGCGGAATCCTTCACTTAAACCCACCAAAGTACACTTTGGGAGACCCACTTGGAATGTGACCAAGGAGCACATCATAGAGATTTTCCCCACATATGGGAAAGTTTAAATGATGGAAATGCCCGTGGAAAGGATGCATCCCCATCTATCCAAAGGCTACGCCTGTGTTGAGTTTTAAAGATTTATTTATTTATTTATCCCCCCCCTTGCTGCTTGTGCTCACTGTGTTCATTTGCTTTTGTGTTTTTCTGTGTCTGCTTGGCTCCTTTTGTTGTGTCATATTGCTGTGTCAGCTTACCGCGCCTCACAGCCAACTTGCCTTCACCAGGAGGCCCCGGGAATCGAACCCAGGGCCTCTCATATGGTAAAGAGGAGTCCAAGGAATTGAGCCACAGTTGTTTCCCACTACTGTATTTTTATCTGCAGATAACATGATCTTATATTTAGAAAAATCCAAAGGAATCCACAAAAAAATTATTTGCAGTAATAAATGAGTACAGCAAAGTGGCAGGGTACAAGATCAACACACAAAAAAACAATTGTGCTCCTACACCCTAGCGATGAACAATCTGAAGAAGAAATTGAGAAAACAATTCCATTTACAGTAGCATCTAAAAAATGAAATATCTAGGAGTACAAGAATACAAAAGTCTTGTATACTGAAAACTACAAAACACTGCTGAGAGAAATTAAAGACCTAAATAAATAGCAAAACATCCCATGTTTATACCTTGGAAGAGTTAATATTGTTAATATGTCAATATTTCCAAAAGCAATATGTACACAAATTCAATGAAATCCCTATCAAATTTCCCAGCAGCCTTTTCTGCAGAAATAGAAAAAATGGTCCTCAAATTCACACACAACTGCAAGGGGCCCTGGATAGTCAACACAACCCTGCAAATGAAGAACAGGGTTGGAGGACTCACACTTCTCAATTTCAAATTGTACTACAGATTTACAGTAATAAAAACAGTGTGGTACTGGCATGAAGATAGACAAATAGATCAATGGAACATAAACTGAAAGTCCAGAGATTGAGCCACACATACATGGCCAATTGATTTCAACAACAGTACATGCAGTGGGGAAACATTAGTCTTTAGCAAATGGTGTTGAGAAAACTAGTTCTCCACATGCAGAAGAATGAAGTTAGACCCTTCTCTCATCCATATACAAAAATTAACTCAAAATGGATCAAGAACCTAAATAGAAGAGCTAAAGCTATAAAATTCTTTGACGATAATATAGGAGTAAATCTTCATGACCTGGGATTCAGTAATGGATTCTTAAAAGCATGAGCTGAAAAGAAACAATAATAAATTTGATTTCATCAAAATTAAACCTTTTCTGCATCATAGGAAATTATCAAGAAAGTGAAAAGACAACCTATGGAATAGGAGAAAAGAGTTTCAATCCATATACTGGATATAGGCTTAATGTACAGAATAGATAAAGAATTTTTTAATGCTACACAAAAAGACAAAGAACCCAATTAAAAAATGGGCAAAGGCTCTTCCGGGCAGCCGTACTGCCTGGGCTCATGCTTGTGAGCCAATGTGCTCGGTGGCTTGGCAGCGTGGGCTCTCTCAATTTCAGAGCTTGGGGACCTGACAGGCTCATGGCGGCGGAGGTGTTGCCAAGTGCGAGGTGGCAGTACTGTGGGGAGCGCGACGAGAGCCAGAGAGCTATACTGGTTCAGCTCACCAATGGGAAGCTGCAGAGTCCAGTAACATGCGCTTCGCTTTGTACAAGAGCAAAGACTCCACAAATCCCAGGAAAAGTCATCAACGGATCCTGGCAGCTGAAACAGACAGACTTTCCTATGTGGGAAACAATTTTGGGACTGGAGCCCTCAAATGCAACACTCTGTGCAGGCACTTTGTGGGGATTTTGAACAAGACCTCTGGTCAAGTGGAAGTGTATGGTGCTGAATTGTTCAACATGCAGCCCCTCTTTCCAGATGAATCAGCAGAGAGTGAACTGGCATTAGGGAATCAGACCCAAACTTACAGAGAAAAGATGGATTCTTGCATCGAAGCCTTTGGTACCACCAAACAGAAGCGAGTTCTGAACTCCAGGAGAATGAACAAAATTGGCAGTGAATCTTTGAATCTTGCAGTAGCTAAAGCTGCAGAGAATATCATTGATGTAAAGGGTGTGACTGCTCTGGTCAGTGGTGCCATCCACAACGGTGTGCAAGATGACTCCGTCTGCCCTCCTCCCTGCTATGCTGATGCGGCCAAGCCTGAAAATATTTATAAATTTGAAGATCTTCTTTCCCCTGAGGAGTACGAAGCTCTTCAGAGCCCATCTGAAGCTTTCAGGAATGTCAAACCAGAAGAAATACTGAAGATGATTGAAGAAAACAGCAGCTGCTCCTTTATCATAGAAGCATTGAAGTCTTTGCCATCAAATGAGGAAAGCCGAGATCGCCAGGCCTGGTACATATGGTTTCTGGACACCCTCATCAAATTTCAATCTCAGAAAGTAATTAAGCGGAAAAGTGTCCTGGGTCCTGGAGTTCCACACATCATCAACACCAAACTCCCAAAGCACTTTACCTGCTTGACTAACAACAATGGCAGTTTACGGAACTTAATTTCGGATTCAGTGAAGGCAAAGATCACAGCCTATGTGATCATACTTGCCTTGCGCATAAATGACTTTCAGATTGACCTGACAATGTTATAGAGGGACTTGAAGCTCAGTGAGAAAAGGATAATTGAGATAGCGAAAGCATTGAGACTGAAGATATCTAAAAGAAGGGTGGCTCTGGCACCCGACAGGGAAGAGGATCACAAACTGGGCACTTTGTCCATTCTGCTGCCTCCAGCCCAGACCATGGACCGCCAGTCAAAGTGGAGGAGAATTATCTAGACGTGTGATTTCCATACAGAGAATTTTGACCACATCACTGCTTCTCTTTATTTTCATTTTTATTTTTAAAAAGAAGGGGAGGAACCAGCTCTATTCATGCTTAAATGGGGGGGGGGGAAGGGAAAAAAGACACTTTGCTTTGTGTGTATAAGAAGCCAGCAGCCAGCATCTCAGTCATGACCATCTTAAGTGGAAATGTAAAGCAATGGCCAGATTGGATTTGATCTCTCTGCTTTGGTATTGCTGTGATTATAAATGACATGTATTGCTAAAAAAAAAAAAAAAAGAAAAAAAAATGGGCAAAGACAGTTATCCAAAGATATACAAATGCCAATAAACACATGAAAAGATACTCAACATAATTAGCCATTAGGGAAATGCAAATCAAAACCATGAGGGAAGCGGCTGTGGCTCAATCAGTAGGGCTCCCGTTTACCATATGGGAGGCCCCGGGTTCGGTTCCCGGGGCCTCCTGGTGAAGGCAAGCCCGCCTGCACAGCGTGGTTAGCTGACCCAGCGAGCACAAGCAGCAAGGGGGGGATAAATGAATAAATAAATAAAATTAAAAAAAAAAACAAAAAAAAAAACCATGAGATACTACATTACACCTACAGGGATGGCTTTATTATTATTATTTTCACTTTATTTTGTACATTTAATAATTGAAAATATAAACAATTAAAAACTAAAAAGTAAACACAGATGAATAAATATACACATTTCTCAATTAAATGTAATGGATACATATAATTTTTTTTTAATCAAACAATATGTTACACAATATATTTGGTTCATAGTAACACATTCATACAGTATTTGTCCTTTTGTGTCTGGCTTGCTTCACTCAACATAATGTCCTCCAGGTTCATCCATGTTGTCATATGCTTTATGACTTCATTTCTTCTTACAGCTGCATAATATTCCATCGTGTGACTAGACCACAGCTTGTTTATCCATTCATCTGTTGATGGACAACTGGGTTGTTTCCAACTTTTGGCAATGGTGAATAATGTTGCAGTGAACATCGGTGTGCAGATTTTATTATTATTATTTTAAGTTTTTATTTTTTTTACGAGGAATCCGGACCTTGTATATGCAAAACAGGTGCTCAACCACTGAGCTACACCTGCTCCCCTATTATTTTTAAAAATGGAAAAGAACAAGTATTGGAGAGGATGCAGAGAAATTGGAACTCCAGTGCATTGTTGGTGGGAATGTAAAATGGTGCAGCCATTGTGGAGGTTCCTCAAAAAAAATAAGTATAAAATTATCATATGATCTGGCAATTCCACTTCTAGATATATACCTGAAGAGAGTGAAAGCAGGGTCTCAAAGAGATACTTGCACATCGATATTTATAGCAACATTATTCACTATAGCTAAAAGCTGGAAACAACCCAAGTGCCCTTCAACAAATGAATGAATAAACAAAATGTATGACACACAAGAAATGGAATATTACTTGGCCATTAGAAAGAATGAAGTATTGAGACAGGTGGCAACATGGAAAAACCTTGAAAACATTATGCTTGATAAAATAACCAAGGCACATAAGGACAAAAATTATATGATATCACTTATAAGAGATGACTAGGAAGAGTAAATTTGCAGAGATAGAAAGACATTGGAAGGGGGTGGATGTGGCTCAAATGGTTGGGCATCCATTTCCCATATGGAGGGACCTGGGTTTGATCCCCGGGACCTTCCAGTAAAATGAAAAAGAAAAATATAGAAGGTGTGTGGGTGAGCCGTCCAGGCCCCGCCTAACCACGCAGCAAGCTGATGACTTAACAAGGGAGACCCAAGAGGAGACGCACTGAAAAACCAGGAACTGAGGTGGCACAGGTGGCAGAACGCCTCTCTCCCACATCAGAGGTTCCTAGGATCGAATCCTGGTGAAGCCAGGAGGAGAAGGATGAGAAGAGAGGGCAGGAAACAGACACAGAGAATTGCCCAACGAATGGACACAAAACAGCAAAAATGGGGGAGGGGGGGTAAAATGGATAAAATGTAAAAAATAAATTAATAATAATAATAAAAAGAAAGCACATTGGAGGTTACCAGCAGGTGGGAAGGGAAAGTGTTTGGTTGTAAAAATAAAAAATAAAAAAATGCCATGTTTCTAAAATTCCATTCAATATTAATAAAGTTTTCAAAAAAAAAAAAAATGCCAGAGTCTATGCACTTTCTTAATGCTAATACTTATTTTTTTCAAATGCTGCTTAGTCCTAAAAGAATACTTCTCTGAACATTCCTGTACTGTTTTTTGGAACGCATATGTACATGTCTGTTGTGTATAGTTAGGAGAAGAATTACTCAGTTGTAGGGTATGTAGTAATCCTGACTCTGCCAGTTAACAGCTGTATTATCTTGGGCAAGTACCCAGAACCTCTAGAGAACACCAGTCTCCTTATCTGTACCAAGGATCTAATCTCAATTTGAGGGGTGCAAATCTGTGAAAACTGCTTTCCTCAATTAACAAAGGGGCATAGTAGTGAGAAACCTTATTCTCTAAAATCATGTATTTTCAGAAAATTTGCTGTTTGAAATATATCAGTAAGAATGGAACATTCCACTCTTGCCAGGAGGATCAGAGTTACTTTGACACAGAGAAGCAATCTCCATTTCCAACCCAGGTGCAGAGCTTCAGATAAGGGGTTTCCATATACAACATTATGCATTTAACTTCATGTTGTAGTTTCCAGGGAAACAGGATCCCAACCCCTTATTAGCTAAGACATGATGTTAATCTCTTTACATATAGCTTGGTGTGCTTTGAGGCATTCCAAACACTACTTCTTTTAAATTTTACCTTCACTCCATCTTTCCCCTAAATCCTAGAATAACTATCTCTTCCCATGCTTGGTAAGATGCCTCAGGATTCCTCTTGTGTGAAGTCTCCTTTGCAACAGCAAGTTAATATACTTTTTTTTTTTTTTCTGAATTCAATTTTTATTTCATCAATTCCTCATACAGCAATATTAATATAATCATGGGAAGATTCTAAAGCTTCTTTTTCTTTTTTTTTATTTATTTATTTATTTATTTATTTATTTATTTATTCCTCCCCCCTTTGTTTTTTTTAACTTTATTTTGTACATTTAATAATTGAAAATATAAACAACGAAAAACTAAAAAGTAAACACAGATGAATAAATACATACATTTCTCAATTAAATGTACTGGATACATATAAATTTTTTTTTTTTTTTTTACCGGGAGTTCCCAGGGATCGAACCCAGGTCCCTTCATATGGGAGACGGACGCCCAACCATTTGAGCCACATCCGTCCCCCATAAATTTTTTTTTAATCAAACAATATGTTACACAATATATTTGGTTCATAGTAACGCATTCATACAGTACCCTTTTGTGTCTGGCTTGCTTTGCTCAACATAATGTCCTCCAGGTTCATCCATGTTGGCATATGCTTTACAACTTCATTTCTTCTTACAGCTGCATAATATTCCATCGTGTGACTAGACCACAGTTTGTTTATCCATTCGTCTGTTGATGGACACCTGGGTTGTTTCCAACTTTTAATATACCTAACTTTGTCAGATCATTGGTGGTCTTTATCAGATGGGCTTTATCTTGAGGATTACTAGTAATGTATGTAAAACGTGTGTACACTGCCTGGCACCTGAGCAGACATTTAAAAAAACAGTAAAGATAGTTTTTTATTATTTGTTTATGAATTCAATGAATGTTTATTTGACATCTACTATTTGCAAGGCAAAAATTTACTGCTATCAGAGATGCACAGATGGAAAAAACACTTTTATTTCAGATGGAGGAAGAAAACAACAGCAACAACTATATCTTCAATTCCTAGGAGATAAATAACTTTACTAAATTTCACTATAAATAGTGTCAAGTATAAATAAAAACAACCTCAAGACTGTTCTGTGGATAAAAAGTACAATTTACATGATTTGCTATAAGATTTGACAAAAAATCTTACTGTAAGGATCAGTAGTTTTAATAACCAGAATGAGAGCCCCCAAATGTCATCTGTCCCCTTCTGTAAGGAAAGAAATGCTCAAAAAGAAAAAAGAAAAAAAAAATCATTCCCACATATGGAAATACAGGCAAACAGCTCCCTCTCTTTGCAATTTCCCAGAGACTGCAAAGCAGGTTTGGGGTGGGGTGGGGTGGAGAATACAGGAAACAAACACTGCCAGTTCCCCTTTACTTCTCCCTGTCTTGATCTCCTCCCAAAGAAAAATCATACCTATTCTTTCTCTTCATCTTTCGCTCACTAAATGCAACCGTCCACGGGATTATTGAGGTCATATACTTCAATTACTTAAGGAAATGATTTTAAATGTTGGGAGTCTAGCTCGCCAGGAAATTCCGGTTTGTGATACACATGAAGAGGCTACTTGGGAGGGATTTAGATGGAGAATTAATTTGGAAATTTGGAGATGGGTTTTAGGGAAGTAGTGAGATGACGACGGAGTCAGCTTGCTGTATGAGTTTTGTATTAACCTCTATGACCTTAATTTTCTCATCTGTAAAAGGGGAAATAATAATGCTTACTTGGCGGACTTACTTCAACTTTTAAAAATTGTCCATTATTTATTTGAAGATAAAAATATAGATAGAACATCGTCTCTTGCTGTAAAAGAGCTTGCAAACAAGTAAATTGCAGTAAGGATTCACACACATATTACTTGCTCAACACTATTATTATTATCATTTTATTGTTTAGAATTAGAAGAGTGATGGAGGGCGAAATGAAAGTGGTTTTAAGTAGTAAAGTGCTCCGCAAATACTACCAAAGTCCTAGAGAATGGAAATAGAGCGAGGAATTTCAGGAGTTTGATTACAGATATTGAGTTTCGAGGTTGTCAAATTCTCCCATCCTCGGGCTTGAATTCTCAGAATAGAACAGAATAGGATGATTACATAGGCTGAATCATCTTCTAGTACAATTTCATGCAAATAACAAATTCTTGCCTCCTGTCACTGTACCACGCCAGCCAAGGAGCTAAACTGAACCCCAAATATGTGACGTCATCTTTCCGCCGCGCATCCCAAGCCCGCGTGCGCCGAGTCTCTAAGGTCCCAAGCACCAGTTCCAGTGACGCGTGCGCACTGCGTGTGGGCGGGGCTAGTGCGCACGCAGCCTCAGCTGTTTCCCCGCCCTTTCTCTTCCCGGTTTCCCGGTCAGCCAGCCGGTGCGGTCTGACGGCTGCTTCCGGTCGGAGCTCGGTGCTGGGCAAGCGGCTCTGAAGTCCTCGTCATGTCCTACGGCCCCTTAGACATGTATCGGAACCCGGGGGCCTCTGGGCCCCAGCTCCGAGACTTCAACAGCATCATCCAGACATGCAGCGGCAACATCCAGCGGATCAGCCAAGCCAGTGAGCCGGGAGACCGGGCTGGGGGACGGGCGCCGTCTGGGTGCAGGCCTGCGTGAGGCCGTCAGCCGCGAAACCTGGCCGGGGCTGGAGCCAAGGTCACGCCTGAGGCCATCGGGCTCTCCACCCTTGGGACGGTGGGCTGCCATCCCCGAGTATGTTAGGCCCTGGCCCCGGAAGGGTTCCGAGTCCCCGCTGAAGCCTCAGTTTCTTTTCAGGAGTTCTTCTATCACGATTATGGGCCTGAAACTGCATACCTGACAGCCCGAGGGTGGGGGGATGTCACCTCGAGAGCAGTGAGTGCGTTGACTTGGCATTAGTGGCCACCCAAGTTTTTTTTTTGTCACCGGTCTTTCCCCCCCTCACATCCCTTTCCTCTTTGGCCAGTTTGGATCGGGGGTTGTTTACTGATATAGGCTTTAAGTTTACATTCTTCTCGGCCACTGATTCCTCGGAAATCAGCAATTTTCAGTGAAAGGAAGTGGAGAGTGCGTGTGTTTGGATGACTTAATACACAGTTCTTTCTGTAATGAATTTGGGAATCAGATACAATGACTGGTATTTTAGGGGTGGGATGACTTCTGTTTGAATAAAGATAATTCGCCGGAAACAGTTTAGTTTACATTATTTTGTCTTTTGTGTAGTAGAAGATTTATGTCTCTTTTAGGATTTCAAGCGAATGAGACTTGTTTCCTTCCATATTTAGCTACTCTTGCCAACAATTCTGATGCACAGAGAAGCTCAGGGACTTGACCACAATCACATGTCAAATAAGACATGGTAGAGTTGGTGGTGGAATTGAGAATATCATTGCTTGTCCTAAAATCCCCACCTCACCATTAGGGGCTGAATGAGACTATAGTTGAATAAGTCAAATACAGCCTGTTTCTTGTGCCTGAAAATCATTTCAGAGCCTTATAAACAGGTGTTCAGCAGCAGCAACTCTACTTGGAAAGAATAGTGATCATCATCATTGTTGTTTATTGTTGTGTATTTGTGAGCTTTGGTATACTCTGTTAATAGGTAGAACTTCTTGGGCCTGAATGAAAATTATGTTTTATTTTAAAGAACAATCTATCACTTTGCTTTTAAATTTATTAAATGTATAATGTAGAACTTGAGAGGCAGAAAGTTTCTGATGGGAAGGAATTGAGGCTGAGTGATTTGCAAGTAGAGAGAAAGTTACATGGCCTGTTAAATCCAGAAATGAAAATAAATTAGTATGACCACTGGTTAGAAAATATAGTACTTTGTGTTTCAGTTTCCTTTTGTGAGGGAACTGTAATACAGGTTAGATCAGAAAATTCTGGTTCAGGGCTGAAGGCTTCTTTTTGAGGTTAAATCTAATTTTAATGTCTGTGAAATAGTTATTCAACATATATTTGTTTGAGTATCAGGCTATGCAGGAAGTATAGGAACTGGCACAGATTCTTTGCTCAGCAAGCCTGTGGAATACATAACCAGAACATAAAGTCGAAAAGGATCAGTCTATAGAAGATGTACATATGACATTATTTGGGTATTCAGGGAAGAGAGAGGCCATTTCCATTTGGGAGGTATCAGAGAAAGTATTATAGCATTTGAGCTAGGTCTGGAAAGATTGTAGAAAGGATTTGGACTTTTGAAGATAAAGGGAAGAAATTCCGGGAGGGGTGGATAAAATAAGCAAAGTCTCAGTAGTGGAAAAGCATGGGGTATATATATGAAAGTAGAATGATTGAATTTGACTAAAGTGATGGACTCTGGAAAGCAATGGAAAATATGGTTGGGAAGGTAAGTCAGGGCCAAACATGAAGGGCTTTTAAGTGCTGGGCTAAGGGCTTGGATTTAATTCTTTAGTAATGTATAAATGAAATGGGAAGGGAGAGAGACTGGAATCAGAGATACCAGTTAGGGACAGTGAGAATGAAAAGGAAGGAAAGAATAGGAGATGTTTGTTTGGAGATGTAATTGATGAGACTTAGCTGTTGATTTGACATTGGGCTCAAGGGGAACATTGGAATCAACCTATTGCTATTAGTCTATGCTATTAATAGCATTAATACCAAACATTGAGTATATACTGTGTGCCAGGCAGTATGAAAAGTGCTTTATGTGCATTTTTTACTTAATTTTACCACAACCCTGTAAAGTGGGTACCAATATTATTTCCCATTTTATGGAAACAGGCTGAGAGAGGTTAAATAACTGCTCAGCTAACACATCAGCTAACACATGACAATACCGAATTGGAAACCAGGTCTGTCTCTTATGAACATCAGTCTTTATAATTTTATTTATTTATTTATTTATTTATTTATGGAGGTACCGGGGGCTGGGAATTGAACCCAGGACCTCGTATGTGAGAAGGTGGTGCTCAACCACTGAGCCACATCGGCTTCCCTGAGTTGGTTCTTTCATCTGTTTTTCTTTTTTTTTTCTTTTTTCAGGAGGCACCGGGAACGGAACCTGGGACCTCCCATGTGGGAGGCGGGTGCCCAACAACTTGAGCCACATCTGCTCCCTTTTAATAATTTTCAAAGTTAATATTACAGATCTGTAGCAGTTAACACTTCAGGCATACAAGTGACTTGTTTTTCACTCTCTAGAGGAAACTGGGGAATACCTGAAACTGTGGAGCTTTCTCCCAGTCTCTTCTTGTGGTGTAGTCTATCTCCCTTGCTAGACTATTAGCTCCTTTGAGGTAGGGGACATGACTTTTCATCTTGATATTTCTAGTACTTATCTCAGTCCCAAGAGTATAGTAGATTCATTCATTCACTTATTCAGCGAACATTCTTTGAGTACCTATTATGTGCCACGCCTTGTTCTGGGTGCTTAGGGATAGAGGGATAAAAAAGACAGATAAAATCCCTGCCCTGATAGAGTGTGTGTATGGACATGCATATATAAACAAAATAATATCAAGTAATAATAAGTGCTATGAAGAAAAATAAAGCAGGATAAGGGGTTAGAGAGTGAGCAGAGAGGGAGGGTGAGTGTGCTATTTTAGATAAGTTGGTCAAGAAAGGCCTCTTTGAGGAGGTGACATTGTGTAGACAGCTGAATGAAATGAGGAAGAGAGCCATGTGAGTAGCTGGGGAAAGGCATTCTAGCCAGAGGGAACAGCAAGAGCAAAGAATTCAAGGAGGCTGTGTGGTTGGACTGCAGTTAGAGAAGGGGAGAGTGGTAGGAAAAGAGGTCAGAGAGGTAGCTAGGCATCAGATCATATAGGATATTGATGCTTAATAAATAAATTGTATTTAATTGATTTGAATGAATGCAGGTTTTCTAACATCTTGGAACCCTTCCTGCCTTTTTCCCCTTGCACTTTGTGGTATCTATCACTCCTTAGCCAGTGCAAGTTGAAATTCTTCCTTTGGAACTGTTTGGTGAGTAATTTGAAATTTGAAATTGGTAGGATGGCGTTGCTTCCACCTAGTTTTCGGGCTAGTACCTGTCCCCTAAGCCTCTCCAAGATGTGGCCATAATACCCAAGTGTATACTCTGAATGTGAGCTCACAGACGTATATCCATACCTATACAGGCTTGCAACGACCTGTAGCCATTGAAAGTTTGAGAGAATAACCCTTTTTTTCTAAACTGTTCAGCCACAGACATGGGTTTGGAATTGCTGTACACAGCCTGAAATACAGCAGTACAGCAGGCCACTGCGTGGGTTGTAATAGGTACAGCTATGGTTGGCTGCTTGGTACAAAGAATTGGTATCAGTATGTGTGAAGTGCAGAAGAAAAATACTTGAGACTGCCTATGGTGGAATGGAGAGTCTGGGGAAGTATTGCTGAGATAGATATGGGGAAAAAAATGTATTAGCCTCATAGTTAATTCTTTGAAGAGACTAAATAGTTCTGTTCTTGATGGTGCTAATTATTGATATGATTTTGTTTACTAAAAATACAAAAGGAGTTTTAAAAACCCCTTGGTTTTTATTTCATCACCATCCTTTTAATTCTTCATCATCTCAACACCTGTATTCCAATAGCATCCTCTAAGCTAGAGTCTCTGTAGCCTCTCCCCATTCTAGTTCATCCTGGTAGTGCTATGAGCAGTGTGTCTAAAATCCTGTTTTCATTATGCCTTTCACCTCTTCAAGATCCTACAGTGGCTTTTGGTTGTCTACTGCATTAACATTCCACTTTGTTTTCACTCACTCTGTGATTTCAGCCCAAACCCCCATATTTTCTACTCTGCCTCACCTTTTGCTATAAGCAGGCTGTTTTACTTAATGTCCTTCATCAAGGTTTTTTGCTCCAAGATTTTGCTCATTCTCTTCCTCCTGTCTTTAATGTCTTTTCTTTCCCTACCTGACTATCTAAATAATACAAATTCTTTGAGTTGTGCTTTAATGGTTCCCCTTGTAACTAAGCCTTCCTTTGCATTTGAAAGATGGCATCAAGTCATAGAAAGAACATGAACTTTAGGGTCAGTAGCTCTGTGAATGAGTCCCTCCTCCTCTATATACTGTTAGACTTGGGCAGGTTATTTTTCCTTTTGGTCTGTTATCTCTTATGAAAAATGAATGGGGTAGACGCAGAAGTACGGGTTTGAATCCTAGATCTGCTTCTTTCTACCTGTATAAATTTATTACTTTACCTTTCTATTTTTCAGTTTTCTTATCTATAAAATGGAGTTAATCTCTATTTCATAGGGTTGTGAGTATTAGATGAGGTAATTTATGGAAAGTGCTTAAAACAGTGCCTACTACATAGTAAGTGCTTAAGAATGTTATTCTTTTGTTCTTTTCTTTGAATCTGTAAACATTTTCTCTCACAGGTGAATACTTATATTCTGTATTCTTTAATTAATTCATACTTTTTGACTGTGTCACTGAAACAAGAGAGAGAACACTATTAGTTTCTTGGGGATACAGACCCGTCATTATTCACTTCTCTTTAGCTACAGTGCCTGGCACAGCAGTGGATGTATAGGTGACATTCAATATGTACTTAATTGATTTTATCATTACTAAGTACTTTTTTTTTTGGTCTTGAGTTTGATAACAATAATAGTTACCTTTAATTGAGTGCTTTTGTGTGCCAGACACTGTTCTAAATTTAGCTTCACATTATCTCATTTCATCTTCACAACAACCATGAGAGTTGGCTTATTATTCCCATTTTTCAGGCACAGAGGAGTGGAGCCTCTTGTTGAAGATCACGCAGCTAGGAAGTTGTGGAACCAGGAATCAAACATAGGCTGTCTTAATTCAGAGTCCGTCTTCTTAACTGCTACATATAGTGTCACTTGTATGGTAAATGGAAGATTACTTTTGATATTTAGTACTCATTTTCTGTTTAGTTTAGAGCTTTACTGTTGTACTACAGTGACTATTTTTTAGAAGTCAATTAATTTTCATTGCAACTCTATACATGCAGAATGTAAATTTAATTTCCAGAGTAATACATTGAGATGACTTCATTGTCATAATCACCACATAGGCTATCATTTTCTCATTTGGCATATGATGTATTTTCATTGAATTTATGTTTGTTTTTTAATATATTGAACCAAAGCATTAGAGTTTGACAAATGAAGAAAAAATTTTTTCCACCTCTAATGGTAATTGCTTTTGATATGATTAGACTTTGATTTGGATTAAGGGTCATGTAGAGATTGAGATCCTGCTTAAAGCTACTAACAGCTAAAAGCACATAAAAACTGTTCAATTTAGAGTAGTTCCTAGGGTGGATATTAGCTGTAATGTACAATAAATTGTTTTGCTTCATAGTCTTTTTTTTTTTTTTTTTTTTATTTTTTTATTTATTTATTTATTTATTTATTTATTTATTTATTTATTTATTTTAACAGGAGGTCCCAGGGATCGAACCCAGGTCCCTCCATATGGGAGACAGACGCCCAACCATTTGAGCTACATCCTTCCCCCTTCATAGTCTTTTAAAAGTTTTAGCCAGGGCATGGTTTTTTCTTTTTTGAGGTACTGGGAGCTGGGCATCGGAGCTGGGGATCAAACCCGGGGTGTCATATGTGGGAAGCCAGTGCACAACCACTAAGCCACATAGGTCTCCCTGAGTCAGCCTTTATGTTTGTCTTGTTCGTTGTTTGCTTTTGTTTTCTCAGGAGGCACCAGGACCCAAACTCCGGACCTCCTGTGTGGGAAGCGGGAGCTCAACTGCTTGAGCCACATCCGCTCCCCAGGGCATGCTTTTAAAAATGAGAGGTCAGTGATAGGAGAAATGAGGCCAATTTTTAAAAATAACAAAATTGCTTGCAAGAATCTAAAGGACTAGTCTTTACATTTGACCTAGTCATCTGGTTTTTAGAATTATGTAGCATTTTGTAGGAAATAACCAATTTTTAAAATCCAAAATGCTGTAACAAATCAATCTAAAATAAAACTTTCATTTACTAGGATACTAATGAGAATGAGTTTTTTCATTAACCAAGTTGACCAGAAAACCCTTTGATTCAACCCATTTTTATAAAAATCTTTCCAAAAACTCATTTTACTTTTTGATATTTTAAGTAGACAAGTGAAAATAAATATATATGTTAGCATTTTATTCCTTTCTGTACTTTAGGTGTGTTGAAGGATATAGTTCTTCATTGTAAAATATATGAGTCATTGAGTCATTGCATTGTTGCTTTTTTGAGTAAATCCCTGCTGTTGGTGGTTATGGAGGGCAGTATACAAAAAGTTTTCCTTCTTATGGTTACAGTAAACCAAGACATTATTGTCCTTATGATTTGGGTTTTGAGGTATCTGATACCTGAGACCAACTGGAAATTTTTAGAATGTGTTAATATTCGCACATTTAGAAAGAGTTGATGGAGGCTTGAGTTAATTCCAGTGCTTAGCTAGCAAATGACCCTATAAGCAGTCTCCTATTCACCCCGCCCCAAAAAAAAGAACCCCATAAATTATGGTCATCTCAATAGAGAAAACCAGAAAAGTCTATATGAAAAAAAATTCTCAGCTGAGAATACACAGAAATCAGCTGGTTATCAATTGATATTTTCCTGTATTCCTTAAAATCCATAAAGTCTCTAGGTGGTTTAATAAACTTGATAGATGATTAGCAACTTGAAACTTTGGCATATCTATAGAGTTTCTAAGGAGTGCTCTATTTTATAAAAACAGTCAATGAGATTTGTTTTCTTGACTTTTTTTTTGTTGAATGTACTTCTGAGTGTCAATACATTCAACCAACTATTTTCTGGAGTATGGTGTGTGTATGTTTGTGTGCATGTATGTGTGTATATGGTTACACAAATACAAAAAATGAGTAGGATGTGGTCATGGTCCCTCTATTCCAGAGGCTTATCATCAGTCCAGCTCCATTTTTACATTGGATTGACAAAGTTAAGAAAGTCAAAGGTAGAACCTCGTAAGCCAAACTTCTGGCTTGCAAAAACAGTCCCTTGGTTGCACAGCATCATTCTGGGACTAGAGCTATTTCATGTATTCAATTTTAGAATAGAACAGTGCTGGGGTACTTAGAGATCATTTAATATTCACAGAGTTGTAAAGATTTAATGGGGGGAGGGGCCTACTCAAATGAATAGTAAATACTATGATAAATCATAAATACTCAATAAATGTTAGTTAAATCTGAATGACAGGTACATTGATGAAAAGAGACCCAGCAAAATGAAATTATTTGCCTAGTGCCAGACGTTTTAGTTAGTGGTCACGAATGACTCAGACTTCAGGTTTCATTATTCCCATCTCGTGTTAATTCATATCTACTGCCTTAGAGAATATAAAGGGAGGGTAAATCATTTAATCGGTGATCATGTATGTACCCACTGGGTCCCTGGCACTGTGCTGGACTCTGCATACAAAGGAATATTCTCATAGGTGGGAGGGAGTTGGGAAAGGGAACAGGTTAGAGCAAGGACATCAGCCTGTCTCCAGCAAGGAGCTATTAAGTTTAGGGCAGTGTCAGCTAAGTAGGCTAGGGCTAAGTAGAACACTGGGACCCCCAGGCCTGGTCTATGCCACTACATTCTCTTTCCTTTAAGTATCAGCCTTTTGAGAGTACTTAATGTTGCACAAAGAATATAGCCATTGGATTAGCCCTGGGTTTGAATTCTGGTTATTATGATGCTCTGTTCAAGAACCTATCAATGGGGAGCGGATGGGGCTCAAGTAGTTGAGCACCTCCTTCCCACATACGAGGTCCTGGGTTCAGTCCCCAGTACCTCAAAAAAAAAAAAAAAAAAAAGAATCCATCAGAGCCCTTATAAAAGTTTACAAGGCCCTACATAATCTGGCTCCTCACTACCTGCCAGGGTGTTTCTCTTATCTCAGTCTCACTCAGTGTGTTACAGCTGCACTGACCTTGTTGCTGTTCCTCCATCACATCAAGCACTTCCTGCCTAGGGGACTTTGTCCTTGTAATTCTCTGCCTAGAATGCTTCTTTCCAAGACATCTGCATGGCTTAAGCTTTCACTTCCTTTAGATCTTTGTTCAGTGTCACCTTATCAGATATCTCCTTTGAGCACATCCTGTTTTCCTTTTTAGCACTTATCACCACCTGATATATACTTATTTATTTTCTATCTCTTTTCCTTAGAATGTAAGCTTCTTGAGAGCAAGTGTCTGCTAGGGTATAAAATAGTTTTAGCACAGGCACTCTAAATGAATGAAAGAATTAGTTCTGGAACTTTCTTGAGCTTCAGTTTGCCCATATGCAATATTGGGATTATAATGTGATTGAATAAGATAATTCTTATCAAGTACTTAGCCCATTGACTAGCACATAGTAAGTGCTCAGGAAATTATTTGTGTGGCTCTTTCAAAATTATTTGTGTGGCTGGCCAGTTGATAGCTTTAGTGGTATCCTGATTACCATTTGACTTAGATAAGGAGGAAATTCCATGTTAGCAATGAAGAAAAATGGTTACCTGTATCTTACATAATGCTCTCTAAGCAGACTGCAGCAATTCTAGTGCTTACGTTTTCCTGTGGAACCATTAAGCTATAAGTAACCCTTATGGAATAGGATAGGTATATTTTAGGGAAGTTTGTCAAAAGCAAGTGTTTAATCAAGTGAATTCTACATTTGTTATAAAATTGGAGTTATGTTTTTGCTAGAAAAAACATGGTCTCAAGATAAAAATCATTATTTGAAGTGCTACAAACCTATATATTATTGACTGGAAATTTTTGCTTTGTAACACCCATGAATACAGTGATTTTGACTAGGGAGAAATAACTAGTACATACTGCTGAGGACTGGGTTATTGAATTTTCACTTAGCAGTAGAGTTACCCAGCAGTCGGTCAATTAGAAGATTTTGCTTACAAAACCAAGTAAGAGTTTTTTTTCTTATCAGATTTAGGGACTTGTACTAAATCAATGTTATCATAAGGTAACTGGTACTTAAACTTTAGCTTATTATTTTACTGTTCTTATTTTGGTGAACAAATTAGGAACAAGATTTTGACTGACCCCAAATTTTGTTATTTTAAGGAGAAACACAGTGAATTTGGAATAATTAGCTTTTTGATTTTTTGTTGTTGTTGTTACATATTAATAAAGCATAAAGTTCATACAAAGTGTACAATCAATGGTATTTGGTGTAATCACATAGTTGTGCATTCATCACTTCAAACATTATTAGAGCATTTTCATTATTTCAATAATAATAATAAAAAACAATAATTAGTTTTTAAATTTCAAAATTCTAATAAGTGAAGGTTCTTTCTTATTGAGTATGGCAGCACTATATGTATATTGTTTCTATAATATACGGAGATGGATGCATTTTACATTGGTTTCTTCAGCTTCTTCTCACTAAGCCAGTCGACTATTAAACAATCTAATGTCACAAGTGAAACTTTTACATGAATCCAGAGACGATAGGGAAGACCCTCACAAAGGAGACTGCCTTTTGGCTGGAGGAGCCATGTACCTATTGTGTTATATTTTTCTTTCTTGAGGTTCTAGAGAAACTAACTTGAAGATTAGTGTGTTTTCCCTGGGCAAAGAGCCCTTTATTAAACTGTTAGGTATTCCAGCTACTTTTTTTTTTTTTTTTTTTTTTTTTTAAGATTTTTTTTTTTTTATTTTTTTAATTTTTATTTATTCATTTATCCCCCCCT
>JAKSZT010053883.1:21323506-21418134 GCA_026826555.1 Tolypeutes matacus
AAAAATGGATAAAAGTAAAATAAATAAATCTTAAAAAAGGGGCAGGGAGTCTCTGGGAATGTGGGGAAAGAAGCTTTGTTGGCAGCCAGCGCCATGCTTCAGAGGTAGCACGTGGCAGGTTCCTGTGATTGTGATACTACCTCTCCCTCCCCTCCCCAAAGTTTCTGAGTAAATTGCCAACCAACACCCAAACACAGATTACAAGGAAAGGGATCGTTGCTTGCTTTTTTTTTTTTTTTTTTTTTTTTTTAAGATTTATTTTATTTTATTTTTTTAATTTTTATTTATTCATTTATCCCCCCCTTGCTGCTTGTGCTCGCTGGGTCAGCTAACCACGCCCTGCAGGCGGGCTTGCCTTCACCAGGAGGCCCCAGGAACCGAACCCGGGGCCTCCCATATGGTAAACGGGAGCCCTACTGATTGAGCCACAGCTGCTTCCCTCCAGCTACTTTTTTTTTTTTTGATGTAATGTCATTTTTATTTCAGAAAAAAGCTAAGAACACTAATTGTTAAGACTGACAAAGAATTAATTTATAGTTGCATTGAGAAGAAAAAAATTAACAGACTAACAAAATTATAACCTTAAGATGATTGAACTCATTACTCTTGAAATGTGGAGCAGATACTTTGTGTTGGTTTTTTAGTTTGTTTATAGCACTGGAAATGACTTTAGCATGTTAATATTTTATCATATTAAAATTAATATCATTATGTTTTGAGAAGCAAATGTAAATATAATGTAAGTGCCATTATATATGTTAGAACACACACTTTATTTTTATAAGAATAATACAGGCTGATAAAAAATCCAGCAGTGTGAAAAGTACAAAAAAAAAAAAAAAAAAAAGAAAAATTATTTAGATATAACTTAGTATAACATTTGGTGAATATTACTTCAGTCAACCTATATGCATATTCTATCTATCTATACAGTCTATGATTGACAGATGAGTTGAGAGACAGAGAAATAGATATACTATGCCAAAATTTAATTTTATTCCAATTTACTAGATTTCAAAATGCAGGTTTTTGAATTTTTGATAAATGTTTTTCCCTTCAAAAGATATTACTTCCTTAAAGATCCTAAGCTTAAAGAAAGATTTTGCAAATCATTATGACACTAACGACATTATATTATAAAACAGAAATGTTTCCATTTTTGACAGTGTTGACTGACTCTCTGCTATGAAAGATGAAGCCTTTACTACTCTATTTCCTTCTACATCTTTCCTTCACCTCCCATTTTTTGTTCTGTCTTTATTTATGTTTAATATACTTTCAAACTTACATAGAGAAATAGTACAAGGTATTTCTGTATTCCTTTTACTCAGATTCACCAACTTTTTATATTTTGCCCCATTTTTATTATTCACTTTCTATATACCTCACATAAATCCTCCAGCTACTTTTAATAGAAGGCAATGTATGCTCTTAAAAAGCAAGCAGAAAAAACAAATATACAACTAAATTCCAACCTCTATAAATGAATGAATGAATGAATGAGTGAGTGAGTGAGTGAATGAATCTGCCACCCCCCTACCCCAACCTCCATTGAGGGACAGGGATGTTCAGATTCCTAGGCAGGCTGGTGTTAGAGCTATTCCTTCTTATTGATAATGGTCAAATTTCTTGCACCTCTGCTTTTCTGGTCCAGGGGTAGTAGTTTAGACGTCCAGGACTCAAACCTGAAAACCCTGTACTGTGGAGAGAACTATCTGAACAAATACTGCATATTTGCTGTATCACCGTATAGACAGCATAGTTGAAAGAACACAGGCATTGACATTGGGAGTCTGCTATTGAATTTTGGCCCTGCTACTTATTAATTGTGTACCCTCATATAAGATATTTACCCTCTCCAAATAGATTTCCTACTCTACAAAATGAAGAAATATCTATTTAAGACTGCTGCTGTGAAAATTAATAAGATAATATATACAAGCTCCTAGTATAGTGCCCGGCACATAGAGGTGCTTAATGAATGGTATCTTATTATCAATAATAAATGTACATTGTCTTTCCAAAAATGTTTGCCATAGAAAATTATTGTGTTTTAGTGGATTTAAAGTTTTTAATGTCATTATTTGATATTTGGTAACAAGGCCATTCCAAAGGTGATGAAATTTTTAGCCAGTGCTGTGGGTGATCTGGAAAAAGTAGTGATTTCTTTGGAGGTGATAAAAAACCCACTAACCTCTACTTAGTGACATAGTTTCTTTGTCAGAGAAAGGTGAGCTTTGTAATTAGTTTCAGGAGAAATGTATATACCAAGGTTTTTGTGTTTTGTTTTGTTTTTTTACAATCAATGGTATTTGGCATAATCACATAGTTGTGCATACATCACTTCAATCATTATTAGAACATTTTCATTATTTCAATAATAATAATAATAATAAGCAGACAAACAAGAAAATTCTTCACCTCTCAATCTCTCTATGCCAAGGTTTTGATCATAGCATACTTTCTTTTAGTTGCATGCACTTTTTCAGGATGTGAAAAGAGACCAGTGATCTGTGAAGTAGGTGCTCATGATGAATGTACAATGTACTTTTCTTTAAAAGAAATCTTTTTCCCCCCTCTCCTCAGCTGCTCAGATTAAGAATTTGATGAGCCAACTAGGAACTAAGCAGGATTCAAGCAAACTACAGGAAAATCTGTGAGTAGCTTCCTAACAAGGTTGGGTTTTATGAGCGCCCTTTGAGGACATACACAATGCCCTTGCTGCGTAGAAGCTTAGGTTTCAGGTCTTTGTGAAGTCAAAATAAGAGGCAGTGGGACATGAGTAATAGTTAGATCTAGAAGAGGGGCAACAATATACATTTGTGGGTTGTGATCTCTGCTGACTCTCAAAGTCTTTGAAGTCTGGCTCTTTCTTCCCCTGCGTAGTATAACAGAACAATTTAGGCAAGTTACGAAGGGAACCCCTACTACTTAAACTATATTCTTTCTGTAGCATTGCCTAAGTGAGCCTTCTTGTTGGCCTAGGACTCCTGATGAGATACAGAACTGATCGAGCCTAGTTGCAAATATATCATTGAAAATTAATTCTGAATGACCCAAAGGGGCCTGAGAGAGAGAATAGTAAACTGGTAATAGAGACTCCTAGTTCTTTTTATCATATCTTTATTGACTCCATTTCTGCTTTTAGAAGTTCTATTCTTCATCTCTAAAATATACTGAACACGTTTCTTTGTTTCCTGTCTCAGACATTTTGAAGTGAGAGAATGATTTATTACTTTGAACTTTTTCCAGAGAGGTGTGAAATATGATAAATGGAAACTGTCAGTATTATCCAAGATGGTCAGGCTCCTGGTTGACTCTCCGTTAAAAATAACTTCCCTTATCTATTTTTTTAAAATCCTGGAAGCCCCTGTGCAGTGAAAAAGTGATTAGTAGTGTGGTTTTTCTGTCTTCCCTTAAAACTTTTGTAGAAATGAGAGAGTAGAGAAAACCATGAATAAAAGGAGCTCTTTCCAGTCCCACCTAATACATTACATATTCTTCCCTCTTTACATTCCCTCCCTCCCTGTGTAAGCAGCATAGGCTTCTTTGTTTTGGAGAGAAGAGGTAGTCAAGGATAAAGGATAGGTAGGGAGCCAAGGATAAACGTGCAAAAGAACTAGCTTTATGCAAGAATACGGAAGTGGATCTTTGGAGGTTGTTTCTTAGGAAGCTATGCTTTTGATGCACATTTCATCCAACCACCTGGGCCTGGATTCTGTCTCTAGTCAGTGGACTGTGACAGACACTAACCATGCAGAACTCCTGGGCAATTCAATATGCGAGTTTCGCAAGAGAGTTCAGTGTGTTAAAAATACTAGATTTGGGTGAGGGTCACAATTGCTTTTTTAATATTTCTATCAGAACTGATGATATGTTTTCCTTTTCTCCCCAATGAGATAAATTCCTCATCTTTGCCTCCTTCAGCAGGTTTCATTGTACTCAGTAGCTTGAAGATGCCTTCAAGTGGGTTTGATTAAGCACTATTTCTGGAATTCTGTTTTTGTTTTAAACCTTTTTTGGTATCACTTTATTTTATTGTTGTTGGACACGTTTTGAGTTTTTTTACGAGGTACCAGGGATTGTGCCCGGGACCTCATACGTGGGAGGCAGGTGCTCAACCACTGAGCTACATCCTCTCCCCCTGGAATTCTGTTTTGAACCTCGGCATCTAGGAGTCAATTTCTTCAAGTGCTCTTTCATTCCCTGCACTGTGAGACACTCTGAGAAGAAAATGATGCTGATTATAACAGCTCTCAAGAAGTGAGAATATCCTGAAACATGTCTTTTCTCTCTTAGGCAACAGTTACAGCACTCTACAAATCAGCTTGCCAAGGAAACAAATGAATTGCTGAAGGAATTAGGGTCCTTGCCCCTTCCCTTATCTACTTCAGAACAGGTTGGTAGTTTCCTTTTTTTTTTTTTTTTTTTTAAACAGAAAAGGACTTTGTTTTAAGGGAAAGGCAGTGAATGAAACAGAAATAACTCCCCTGTTGGTACTGCATAGACCTTCTCTGAACATCAGTTTCCTTGTCTGTAAAATGGGGTATGTATGACTGTTGTGACAATAGAAAGAATGTATGTACCATATCTAGCAAAGTGCCTGGTATTAGTAGGCACTCAATATGTTGTGGTCACTGATATTATTAATAAGAATATATTATTAATGTATTAATGAAATGGGTTTAACTGAAGAAGAATCTCAATGCATGTGTTTGGGCTTAGGCTAGCAGCTTTTGTTTGCAGACTTGGTCCTAGGTTTTATATTTTGCAGTCATATTCATGTCCCATCATGAGTCATTTATAGGTCTAAGGTTGAGGAAATGTTAAGGGGAAAAGATTTCTTTTTGCAAGTCATTTTATTCAGTGGGTATTTAAATCTTTTAAAAACACACCACTTTTATGGGGATTCATTTTTCCTCTAATATGCCATGCTGTTTCTTCACACTATTCCTAAAGTCAGATGTGCCCTCTCCTTCATTGTGGCTTGATTCTTTTACTTGTCATTTAAGGTCTACTTCAAGCCCTTTCTCTTCTAGGGGGAAAAATTTGCTTCTAGCTTCTACACCACTCATAGGGTATTTAAACTTATACTGTTTTTTATTAGTGAACTTTTTTTATGACCTTGCCCAATCTCTGATGGCTTTGAAGATGAAGTCTATAACTTCCCTAACCTGGACTGTTTTTCATACTGTGGGAACATGAATCATTTTAGTGTGTTATGATCAGCACTTAAAAAAAATAAAACTGAGTAGAAATATCAAGTGGGTAATATATAATAAGGGTAGATATTGTTATATGAATCTTCTCTTTCATGCTTATATGTGTGTATGGTACTGTGTCATGATGTCAGATTCTTACCATGGTATCTGTATTAGTCAGCAAAATGGGTGCTGATGTACAGTACCAGAAGTCTGTTGGATTTTATAAAGGGTATTTATTTGGGATAGAAGCTTACAGTTACAAGGCCCTGAAGAGTCCATTCAAGGTACCATAAGAGGTACTTCCTCACCCAAAGTCTGTTGCCACATGTTGAAATGAGATGGCGGGCAAGTCTGCGAGTGTTCAGCCTTCCTCTCTCTTAAGACTCGGTCGGCCCAGCTACTTGTAATCTCAGCTGTAGGCTGGAGGGCTCATTTCTTTCTGGACTTAGGTGCCCTGATTTCTTCATGAGGTCAGCTGTAAACTATCAAGCGAATGACTCCTCTTCCTCTGGGGCCCCAAGATCAAGTTCTCTCCTCTGCCGTGTCTGTGGAGCACTCTCTATACCTGCGTATAACCTCTGTGTATCTACTCCTGTGTGAGAGTCTATTTTATCAGCCCACCAAGAGGGCGGGGATTCAACCCTGCATGCCCTAATGACTTGGTCGAATCAAAGCCCTAATCTTTTTTTTTTTTAAGATTTATTTATTTCTCCCCCCAGCCCCGTTTTGTGTGTGTATGTGTGTGTTCGCTGTCTGCTCTCTGTGTGTTCTTCTGTGTCTGCTTATATTCTCTTTAGGCAGTGCTGAGAACCGATCTTGGGACCTTCTGGAGTGGGAGAGAGGTGCTCAATCTCTTGTGCCACCTCACCTCCCTGGTTTGCTGCATCTCTTATTGTCTCTCCTCTGTGTCTCTTTTTGTTGCATCATCTTGCTGTGCCAGCTCTCTGCGCGGGCCAGCATTCCTGCACAGGCCAGCACGCCTGTGCCGACCAGCACTCCATGTGGGCCAGCAGTCTGAGTGGGCCAGCTTGCCGTGCAGACCAGGTTGCCTTTCACCAGGAGGCCCTGGGAATGGAACCCTAGACCTTCTATATGGTAGACGGGAGCCCAATTCTTGAGCCATATCCGTTTCCCCCAAATCTTGATTTAATCAAGTAAACGTAAAGCCTTTGGATTTAAATCAATCAAAGGGTATCATGCCCAGAGGAACAGACCAATTTACAAACATAATCTATATCTCTATTTGGAATTCATAAATAGTATCAAACTGCCACAGTACCCATCAAAAAAGTTTGACAATCGCTAGTTTTTCATACCTGGCAAGCTGCTTAATGAAGCATATGTTCAGTCTTTGGAGTTTGAGTGCCCTCTTGCACAAAAGGGAGGAACAAAGAGCTGCTGAATTCTAGGAAAGATAAGTAGAACTTGATGCTTTGTCATTCTTCTACAAAGTAAGTATGATAAAAGTAATCTTAATGTAATCACCCTTTAGTTATCCATATATGGGCTCTTTGTTTTACATGTTACTCATGCTGATATTTCAATTTATGTGCCAGTTTCCCCTACCCTCCAGTATCTTGAAATTGTTCCCAAATTGTCCCTTTCTTTTGCCTAGCTGTGCACTTAGGAAACACATACTTCTAGATAGTTTTAATAGTAATAAAAAGGAGTCTAAGGGTCTGATGTAAACAAAATGTTGGAAGTACTTAAGAGTTAAATAGTAGCCTAAGCAAACTATAAATAGAAAGTTAAATCTGCTATGGAAAAAAAATGCATCTAATGTATTCTAAAACCAAATAGAAGTTATTTTTGGATTATGCATGCCATTGATCCCTTCCATTAGCTTGGATCATTAACAACACAAAATAGATCTACAAACACAGTCTCTCTGGTGAAATATAATTCTATGATTCCCTTCCTCCTGTTGTGCTGAGTGTTCTTTTTCCTTTCAACTCTTTCCTCATCTAACTAATTTTAGCCTCATCACCCATCTTTTTCTCTACTGTCTTATAAGTCAAAGCATACATCCTACTTTCAGTATTTAATTTCCATGCTTAGATACTATCATCAGTGATCTTCTAATTGGCAGATTCAGTTTGAGTTTTTATTACTTTTCTTTTCCATTTCATTTTCATTTGATCCTCTTGCCCATCCTGTCTTCACTGAAACTTTCTTCTTTCCATGATCCCCATTTGCTTTAGTTTGCTAAGCTGCTTAAAGCAGATATGATAAAAAAGATCTTTTTTTAAAGATTTATTTATTTATTCCCCCTGCCCTGAGATAGCGCCTCATCTGTCAGCTCTGTTTTGCGCTCATTGTTTGCTCGCTGTGTCTGCTTGCCTTCTTTAGGAGACACCCGGGACCTCCCATGTAGGAAGTGGGCACCCAATTGCTTGAGCCACATCTGCTCCCTGGTCATTGTGTCTCCTCGTTGCATCAGCTTATTGCATCAGCTCGTTGTCTGCTCATATTCTTTAGGAGGCACTGGGAACCAAACCTGGGACCTCCCATGTGGGAGGCGGGCACCCAACTGCTTGAGCCACATCTACTCCCCTGGATTGGCTTTTTTTTTTTTTTTTTACCGGGAGGTCCCGGGGATCGAACCCCGGTCTCTCCATATGGTAGACGGACGCCGAACTTCTTAAGCCACCTCCGTTTCCCTGGATTGGCTTTTAACAGTGGGAATTTATTAGCTTACAGTTGAGGCTGTGAGAATGTCCAAATCAAGGCATCATCAAGGCAATGCTTTCTTCCAGAAGACTGGCTACCAGTGATCTTGGACTCCTCTGTCACATGACAAGGCACATGGTGGTGTCTGCTGGTCTCTCCCTTTTCTTCTGGGTTTCATTGCTTTCAGCTTCTTGCTTCCATGGCTTTCTATCTCTTTGTCTGAATTACATTCTCTTATAAAGGACTCCAGTAAGAGGATTAAGACCCACCTGGGGTCACACCTTAACTGAAGTAACCTCATCAAAAGGTCCTACTTACAATAACATCCACAGGAATGGATTAGCTTTAAGAACATGGTTTTCGGGGGTTGGATGTGGCTCAACTGGTTGGGCGTCTGTCTCCCATATGGAGGGACCCGGGTTCGATCCCCGGGACCTCCCGGTAAAAAAAATAATAAATAAAAAAAATTAAAAAAAAAAGAACATGGTTTTCTGGGGTACATACAGTTTCAAACTGCCATAACTTTTTTTTTTGTCCCCCTACTTTGATGATTCCATACCAGCCTATTTATCTCTCACTCCAGGATAAACCTCCTTCCCTGGCTCTTTATCTTCCTAGAATAGGGCATATGTCCATCCCCCAAACCTCTCTTCCCCAAGGCTCTGCTATTGAGCCTCCAATTCTTATTCTACAGTTTTCATTTCTTCCTCAGGGGTCGTATCTTTTTTTTTTTTTTTTACCGGGAGGTCCCGGGGATCAAACCTGGGTCCCTCCATATGGGAGATGGACACCCAACCATTTGAGCCACATCCGTCCTCCCGTATCTATTTTTATGACTTACTCTGTCATCATTATGAGCATGATTATATGATGATCTTTTTTCCAATCCTAATCCCTAAGCTCTTAAATACTTGACCAAAACCGCCAATTCCTGTTCTCACAGTCCCTCTTGAATATACTGCCTTCATCTAAAATTTACCATGTCTTATACTGACTTCCTTGTGTTCCACCCAAACCCCTTAACTAAACTGATAATACTTTTTGTAAAAAAAAAATTTGTGCTGAGGACCATGATGATGGCATAAGATGCTCCAGGATGCCGTTCCCCCACAGAAGCTTTGAACAACTAGCAAAATCTGGCAGAACCATTTTCTTCAAAACGCCAGAAAACAAGTAGAGGGTTGCTATAATTGGGTGAGTGCCCAATCAAGAAAGTGCAGTTTTAAAAATGGCTGAGATGGGAAGCGGCTGTGGCTCAATCAGTAGGGCTCCCGTTTGCCATGTGGGAGGCCCCGGGTTCGGTTCCCGGGGCCTCCTGGTGGGGGCGGGCCCGCCCGCGCGGCGTGGTTGGCTGACCCGGCGAGCGCAGGCGGCAAGGGGGGGATAAATGAATAAATAAATAAAATCTTAAAAAAAAAAAAAAATGAAAATGGCTGAGAAGCTTGTGGCACCCTCGCTGGCCCCTGTCCCACCCTACCTTGGTGTGGACCCTGCCGTTGCTCCCCTTGTGGGTCCCTGGCCCTGTTTGGAGGGTGCAGAATAACCTCTATGTGCATACTGGGGTGCCTGTATGTCAGTGCCAATCTCATATCTGGCTCACCCTCCCAGAACTTGCCCTGCAAGCAGAAAGAGGGAATAGCTAAAGACCTGTAAGAAACAAGTCAAAGTGGCCTGGGGCAAAGGATCACCTGCTTTAAGTCTTACAATAGAGCACCTAGATGGGGGAGAAGTCTATTTCATAGGGAGACAAGGGAGCATTGGAATTCCTGTAAAATAGGAGGATCCTTTTTTTTTTTCAAATACAGTCATTTTATTTCTTATTTTTTTAAGGAGGCACCAGGGATTGAACCCAGGACCTCGTACATGGGAAGCAGGTGCTCAACCACTGAGCTACATCCACTCCCCATTCATTCATTTATTTATTTATTTTTTACCCGGGGGGGTGGGGGTGTGTGTCCCAGGGATCGAACGCGGGTCCCTCCATATGGGAGACGGACGCCGGATCATTTGAGCCACATCCATCCCCCTTCATTTATTTTTGAACAACACAGAATTAATCTTTCCAAACAACGTCCCCTTCAAAGTAGTTCCTATGTCAGGATCCAGTTTGGAGATACTTCTAGAACTGGCCGTAGAGCTGAACCAGCAAGTGTAGCAATCTCATCAGTTGGAGTCTTGCTGTGAGTTCTGATCCCAAACTGCTTTACATGGCATATTCAGCAATGACCTTTGGCTGCATCCAAATATCAAATCCATTCTCTAAAATGGAGATTTACTATACCTGAGGCTATGATATTCAAAAGAATAAGCCACTTTCAAATTGGAGGAGGGGAAAATAGATTGAAGGATCCTGCTCTTGCTCCTCCTTCTTCTTCAATAAATTGGTTTGGGACAACCAGCAATCCAACCAAAGGCATACAGTTAGTAAGTGGTTGAGCCAGAATTCAGGCCTTAGCAGGATGGGTACAGGGTCATACTCTTAACCATAATGTTTCAGTGACAAGACCTCTGCAGAGCTGCCTTCTCTCTCCACCTCTTGTCTTCATTGAATATGTATTTATTGAGCAACTTTTACTATGCTCATCACTATAGGATATAATTATAAGACATGCTCCTGCCTTCAGGAATTTATGAGTGCTTCTGCACCTGGTATTGAAGATATAACCATGAATAAGATGACCTGTGCCCTCAAGGAGCTTATCATCTCACACAGGCCAGGTGACCAGGCCATAGACTTCCCAGTAGATGTACAATCACTCCATCCAACCTTCCCAACCTACTTAAATCCATTAACCAACTTGCAGTCACTCGAGTGGGAAGAGAAAAGTCATGTGTGAGGTCTAGGGGTGGGGTGGTAGAATATTCCCAGTCAGTTGCTCCATAGCTCAGTGGCTTCTTCTGTAAAATGGGTGGTGGTGAATTCACTCACATAGCCACAAGATAGTGCAGGTCAGTGAGGAAATCAGGTTTGGATTCCATTCTCCTGACACTGTGTGACCTTGGATTAGTCACTTCATCTCTCTGGGCCTAAGTGTTTTCATTGGCTTCTGCCACAGGGCCAAGGCAGGGGAAGGGGCTGATGTGGGATGCGCAGACACTGGGGATGAAGGGACCTTATGTGCTTGCCCACCCACATGTGTGCCCTTCAGGCCTCACCATGTCATCCTTCCCCTGGGGGAGTTCTTAAGGCCACAAGCAAGCATAAGGACAAGAGGGAGGCTCAGGAAAGAGGGAGAAGATCCACATTGCCTTAGGATGATCTTCCTGATAGGAGGGCTAAACTTTGAAGGAAATCACCAGCCAAGGCAGAACTAATTTACAAAGATTGTGAAAGTTGTTTTTTTGCATTGATTTATTTGTTTTTCTTAGCTTCTGGCACTCAAGGAAATCTCTGTCATATCACTAGCAGGAATACAGATTTAAGGAACAGACAGCTTAAGACCTAAATCACAGAGTTAACACTTTAAAATATTAAAATGTATAATGTGTAACCAAATATTATAAGACAAAATAAGGAACAGGAAATGATGGCCTAGCCAAAGTAATCAGATAAAAATCCAGAAACCATCAGTGAAGAAGACTATACTCTGGACATACAAAAGACTTTAAAAAAATGATCCTCAGTCTGCTCAAAGATATAAAGGAAAACAAAGAGAAAAAAACTAAAGGATATCAGGAAAACAATGAATGAACAATATGAGAATCTTAATAAAGAGATAGACATTTTAAAGGAACCAAACATTACTGGAGTTGAAGACCTCAGTAACTGAAATGAAAAATTCCCTAGAGGATATCAACAGCAGTTTGGAGCTGCCAGAAGAAATAATCAATGACTTGGAAGACAAGACAATTGAAATGATTCAGAGTGAGGAGCCAAAAGAAGAAAGGATGGAAAAAGTAGTGAACAGAGCCTAAAAGATCTATGGGACACCATCAAGTATACCAATATACTTATAAGGATCCCAGAAGAAGAATTAAGAAAGAGGCAGAAGGAAAATTCAAAGAAATAATTGTGGAAAACTTCCCAAATTTAATGAAAGACATGAGTATGTACTTTCAAGAAGCCCCGTGAACCCCAAACAGGATAAACTTGAAAAGAACCGTGCTGAGACATATAGTAGTCAAACTGTTGAATGCCAAGAATAAGGAGAGAGTTATGAAAGCTGCAAGAGAAAAGCAGCATATTATGTACAAGGGAGTCCCAATAATTGAAGTGTCAATTTCTCATCAGAAACCATGCAGGCAAATTTTAGGCAGTGGGATGAAACATTTAAAGTGCTGAAAGAAAACAATTGCCAACCAAGAATTTTATGTCTGATGAGACTATCTTTCAAAAATGAGGGCGAGATGAAGACATTCCCAGATAACAAAAGCCAAAGAGTTCATTGCCACTATACTTGTCGAACAAGCAGTGCTAAAGGGAGTTCTTCAGATTAAGGCCCCTAGAGTGTGGATCCTAGTGGAATAAAGAAATAAAGAGGGAAGCGGCTGTGGCTCAATCAGTGGGGCTCCCGTTTACCATATGGGAGGCCCCGGGTTCGGTTCCCGGGGCCTCCTGGTGAGGGCAAGCCCGCCCGCAGGGCGTGGTTGGCTGACCCAGCGAGCACAAGCAGCAAGGGGGGGATAAATGAATAAATAAATAAAATCTTAAAAAAAAAAAAAAAAGAAATAAAGACTGCGAATATTCTTGCTGTCCTAATTTTGTGATAATCAGGGTAGGCTAAACATTCACTATATTAGAAACCATGCATGTGTCCCCAGACATAGTTTTTCTCCCTGGGTCTGGTTTTTAGAATGCTGGTGATAAATTAAGCCTGATTTATTATATGACCATCCTGTATGGGAAAAGACTGTAACTTTGGGTATCTTTGGTCAACCTTAAGAGATAAAGCAGGGGGACGGATGTGGCTCGGGTAGTTGGGCGTCCCTCTCCCATGGGGAGGGACCTGAGTTCGACCCCCAGGACCTCCTGGTAAAAATTAAAAAAAGAAAAATATAGAAGGCGCGTGGGCCACCAGGCCCCGTGCGCGGGTGAGCCGCCAGGCCCTGCAAGCCATGCAGCAAGATGATGATGTAACAGGAGAGTGACACAAGGGAGAGCCAAGACGAGATGCACCAAAAAACCAGGAACTAAGGTGGCGCAGGCGGTAGTAAGACACCTCTCTCCCACATTGGAAGTTCCGAGGATTGAATCCCAGTGAAGACAGGAGGAGAAGGATGGCAGGAAACGGAGTTGCCCAGCAAATGGACACAGAAACAGCAAAAGCGACGGGGGTGGTGGGGTGGGGTAGGTGTAAAGATGGATAAAAGTAAGTAAGTAAATTAAATAAATAAATCCTTAAAAAAATGTATAGGGGCAGAAGATTCGGGTTATAGTTACTAGTAATACTTTGACGATGCTCTTTCATGATTTGTTAACAAATGTTTCACAACAGTGCAGGATGTTTGTGGGGGTTGAGGTGTGGGAGCCCTGTATGATGTTATGCATGTTTGTTTTGTAAGATCACGATGTTTACTGAATACTTATAGGTTGTGTATGTTCATGTATGAATGATATACTTCAATAAACTGTTTAAAAATTTAAAAAAAGAGAAAGAAATAAAGACCTCTGGGTAATTATATATGCCAGTACTATTGCATTGTATTTTTTGTGATGTAACTTCACTTTTCGCTTTCTACAAGTTCTAAAATGCAAGTGCATAAAAAGTAATGATAAATCCATGGTTTTGGACTACAATGCATAAAGATAAAATTTGTAACTAGTGCAACAAAAAAGTTGGAGGGGTTTAGGAATAGTATATGTGTGTATGCTATTGAAGTTAAGTTGTATTAAATCAAACATGATTGTTATGGATTTAGGACGTTAAATTTAAGCCCCATGGTCACTACAAATAAAATATTTGAAAAATATGTACAGAAAGAAATGAAAAGGGGCTCTAAATGGAACAATACAGGACATCAAATAAATAAGAAAGAAGGCATTAATGGAAGAAATGAGGGGCAAAAAAGGCCTTACTTATAATGAATTGCGTGAACACCCACAGGAATGGATTAAATTTAAGAACATATCTCTCAGGGTACATACAGCTTCAAACCACCACACACACAAAGACCAAATAGCAAAGTGGCCCAAGAAAACCTTCATTATGAGTAGTTATTTTAAATGTAAATGGATTAAACTCTCTAGTCAAAAGGCAGAGATTGGCAAAATGGATAAAAAAAGCATGAACCACCTAAACCTATATACTGTTTACAAAAGACTCACCCTAAATTCAAAGACACAAGTAGGTTGAAAGTGAAAGGATGGAAAGGAATATACCATGCAAATAGTAACTAAAAGACAGCTGGGGTAGCTACACAAATAACAGATAAAATAGACTTTATGTTAAAAACTGTATGAGGGACAAAGAAGGTAATTATATAATGACAAAGGGGCAATTCAACAAGGAGACATACAGTTATAAATATAGTGGCAGAGCCCCCAAATATACTATTTTAGTTTCCTAGACTGCTTAAAGCAAATACCATGAAATGGGTCAGATTAAACAGTGGGAATTTATTTGCTCACAGTTTTGAGGCTGGGAGAGTGTCCAAATCAAGGTATCATCAAGGTGATGCTTTCTTCCTGAAGACCAGTATTCTGGGGCTGACTGCTGGCAATCCTTGCTCTTCTGTCACATGGCAAGGCATATGGTGGCATCTGCCAGACTCCTTTCTCTTTTGGGTTTTGTTGATTTCAGCTTCTTGCTTCCTTGACTTGCTCTCTCTCTATTCATTGTGTATAAATGACTCCAGTAATAGGATTAAGACCCATCCTGATTAATGTGGGACATACCTTAACTGAAGTAGCCTCATCAGAAGGTCTTACTAACTATGAGTTCATACCATTGGATTAACTTTAAGAACATGTTTTTCTGGGGGTAGATACAGTTCCAAACCACCACATATATGAAGCAAATAATGACAGATTTGAGGGGAGAAATAGATGGTTCTACATTAATAATAAGAACTTTAGTACACTATTTGCAATAATAGATAGACTATCTAGACAGAAAACCAATATGGAAATAGAAGACTTAAACAATACTATAAACCAACTAGACCTAACAGACATATATATAACTCTTCACTCAATAGCAGCAGCAAACACATTCTTCTCTAGAGCACATAGATCATTCTCCAGGATAGACCATATATTAGGTTCTCAAAGCAAGTTATAATAGATTTTTAAATTATGCAGTGTTCTCCAACCACAAAGTAATGAAGCTAGAAATCAATAAAAGAGAGAGAAATAGGGAAGCGGCTGTGGCTCAATCAGTAGGGCTCCCATTTACCATATGGGAGGCCCCGGGTTCGGTTCCCGGGGCCTTCTGGTGAAGGCAAGCCCGCCCGCACGGCGTGGTTAGCTGACCCAGCGAGCGCAAGCAGCAAGGGGGGGATAAATGAATAAATAAATAAAATCTTAAAAAAAAAAAAAAAAAAGAGAGAGAGAGAGAGAAATAGAAAAATTTTCAAATATGTGGCAATTAAACAAGGCACTCTTAAACAACAGTGAATCAAAGAAGAAATTATAAGGCAAATTGGAAAATATCTTGACTCAAATGAAAACGAAAACAACATACCAAAACTTATGGGATGCAGCAAAGTCATTGCTCAGAGGGTAATCTATAGCTCTAAATGCTTACATTAAAAAAAAAGAATAAGATCTCAAATCAGAAACCTAACCTCACAAATGGAGGATCTAGAAAAAGAAGAGTAAACGAAAACTAAAGCAAGCAGGAGGGAACTAACAAATATTAAAGTGGAGATAAATAGAGAATGAAAAAAACAATAGAATTGGCAAAACCAAAAGTTGGTTATTTGAAAAGATCAATAAAATGGACAAACCTATAAAAAGAGAGAGGACATAAATAACTAAAATCAGAAATGAAAGGGGGGACATTACTATCAACCTCACAGAAATAAAGAGGATTATAAGAGAATACCATGAATAACTGTATGCCAACAAATATATACCATAGATGAAATGGAAAAATTCCTAGAAACAAACTCCATAGACTGACATGACACAAGAAGAAATAGAAAATCTCAGCAAACTAATAATTAGTAAAGAGATTTAATCAGTACACAAAGATCTCCCAACAAATAAAAGCCCAGCCTTCACTGGTGAATTTTATCAAACATTCCAAGAAGAATTAACACCAATCCTGCTCAGACTCTTCCAAAAAAATTGAAGAAGAGGGAATACTCCTTAACTCATTCTGTGAGTCCGATATCACCCTAATACCAAAGGAAATCACATATACAGTAAGGTTTAATCAGAGTATATAAAGAAATCTTTCCAATCAACAGCAAAAAATGGACAAAAGAATAGACATTTCTCCAAAGAAGATATATAAATGGCCCATACGCACATGAAAAGATGCTCAACATCTGTTTTAGTTTCCTAGGTTGCTCAAGCAAATACCATGAAATGGTTCAACTTAAACAATGGAAATTTATTCGTTCATGGTTTTGAGGCTGGGAAAGTGTCCAAATCAAGACATCATCAAGGCGATACTTTCTTCTTGAAGATTTGGCGTTCTGAGGCTGGCTGCCTCTGATCCTTGGTTCCTCTGTCACATGTCATGGCATATGGCTGGGTCCCCTCGTCTCTTTGTTCTCTTCTGGAGTCATTTCAGCTTCTGACTGCTTTGTCTTTGTCTTTCTCTTTCTTTGACTGAATTTCATTCTCTTATAAAAGACTCCAGTAATAGGATTAAGACCCATCCTGATTGAGGTGGGTCATGTCTTAACTGAAGTAGCCTCGTCAAGAGGTCCTACTTACCATGGGTTCACACCCACAGGAATGTATTAACTTGAAGAATGTGTTTTCCTGGGGTACATACAGCTTCAAACCACCACAACATCATTAGGGAAATGCAAATCAAGAACACAGTGAGATTCCATTTCATGCCCACTAGAATGCTTCTTTTTGAAAAAAGAAAAATAAGTTTTGGAGAGGATGTGGAGAAACAGAAACACGTCTTCATTGGCGGAGGGAATGTAAAATAGTGCAGCTGCTATGGAAGACAGTTTGTCATTTCCTCAGATAGGTAGTTAGGTGTAGAATTACCATATGATTCAGCAATCCCTCTTCTCAATACATACACAAAAGACTTGAAAGCAGGAACTCAAACAGATATTTACACATCCATGTTCATAGCGGCATTATTCACAATTGCCAGAAGATGGAAGCATGCCACACGTTCATGAACAGATGAATGAATAAAAAGATGTAGTATTGGGGTTGGATGTGGCTCAACTGGTTGGGCGTCCGTCTCCCATATGGAGGGACCCGGGTTCGATCCCTGGGACCTCCCGGTAAAAATAAAAATTAAATAAATAAATAAATAAAATTGAAAAAAGAAACTTTAAACCTTTGTTAAAGTATATATATAAAAAAAAAAGATATAGTATATACAAACAATGGAATATTATTCAGCTGTGAAAAAGGAATGAAGTTCTGATACATGCAACAACATGGATGAATCTTAAAGGCATGTTGAGTGAAATAAGCTAGATGCAAAAGGACAAATATTGTATGATCTCACTAATATGAAATAATTAGAATAAGCAAATTCATAGAGTTAGAAACTAGAATACAGACTATCAGTGGTTGGGATGGGTATAGGAAATAAGGACTTAATGCTTACTTGGTACAGAGTTTCTGTTTGGGATGACGGAAAAATTCTTTTTTTTTTTTTCTTCTTTGAGGTACCAGGGACCAGGAATTGAACCAGGACCTTGTATATGGGAAGCCAGTACTCAATCACTGAGCCCCTGGGTTGGTTTTTTCATTTTTTGTTTTTGTTTTTTTCTTTTCTTTAGAAGGCACCAAGAACCAAACCCGGGACCTCCCATGTGGGAGACGGATACTCAATTGCTTGAGCCACATCCACTCCATTGTTTGTTTTGCTTGTTGTTTTGCTTTTTGTTTTTTTCAAGAGGCACCGGGAACCAAACCTGGTACCTCCCATGTGGGAGGTGGGGTGCCCAACCACTTGAGCCACATCCACTCCTAGGAAAAGTTTTGGTAATGGATGTTGGCAATGGTAGCTCAACATTGTGAATGCAGTAAGTGCCATTAAATTATATATTTGGATGTGGTTAAACAAGGAAATTTTAAGGTGCATATATGTTATGAGAATAAAAATGAAAAAAACAACAACATAGGACTGTACAACACAAACAGTAAGCCTTAATGTAAACTATGGCCTACAGTTAATAGTATAACTGTAATAACACTGTTTCATCAATTGTAACAAAGGTACCATACTAATGTAAAGTCTTAATAACAGGGAAAACTACATGTGTGAGGGGGTGTCTTAGTTTGCCACAGGACTGCCAATGCAAAATATCAAAAATGGATCGGCTTTTATAATGGGTATTTTATTTAGGTAAAAGCTTACAGTTCTGAGGCTGTGAAATGTCGAAATCACGGTACCATCAGAGATGCTTTCTCAAAAAAGTCAGCTAATAGCGATCCTGGTGTCCTGCCGTGTGGCAATCAGTCATATGGCAGGGCTCGTCTCCTTAGCTGTGGGTTGCTCCCCTAGGGAGCCTCTGTGTGTGCCTCTGTGCTCTGTTGGTTTCAAATTTCAGGACCTCTCTCAGCCTCTCGTGGTATCTCTGTTTTCCTGCAGTTCTCTCTCTCACAAGGCAGGATCAATATAATATGGTAGCTCTCTTTATTTCTGTGTCTCTCTCTCTGAGTCTCCATCTATATCAGACCCAACAAGAGGATAGAGACTCAACCTGAGTCATGCCTCACTGACATAGTCCAATCAAAAGGACCTCACACCCACAGGAATGGATTAGTTCAAAAACATAATCTTTCTCTTTTTGGGATTCACCAAACTCAAACTGTCATACTTCACCCTCTGAATCCCAAAAAGACATGTTCTTTCCATATGCAAAATACATTCATACAAAATCACATCAAAACCAGTTCTAGGTATGCAGTTTGTCTTGGAGTAAAGTTCCCCTCTGGCTGTAGACCTGTGAAACTTAGAAAACATGTTATCTGCTTCCAGTATACAAAGGAGGGACAGTCATATGATAAACACAAGGAGAAATTGGAAGGAAAACAGGTGCCATGGGTCCCAAACAGTTCCAAAAACCTGTAAGGCATAGTCCATTAGATTTTACATTTTTTTTTAACAAATCAATTTTATTGATATGTATTAGTAAAGCATACAATTCATCTCTGAGAATGATGAGTCATCTCTAGAACGATGTCTTCTCCTTGGGGCCTCTTGGGGGCCCACTCTTTCCACAGGCTTGCCCAGTGGCTGTCTTCTCGTTCTACCCTCATCAAGTACCTGGGTAGCAGCTGAGCTCAGACCTCACCCTCCAAGAACATTGGGGTGACAGCCACACTTTCCCCAATCTCTGGAGGATAGTCTCAACCCTCTTATTACAGTGGGATGGCGGTAACATTCTCTCTAATTTCTGGCATACAGGCCCAAACCCCTCAGAATAGTGGGGTGGCTACCTAACTCTCCCCAACCACTAGGGAATGTGCTTCACCCTATCTATAGCCTGGGGCAGCCAAACTCTCCCTGAACAGCGGGCTGGAAGATCCACCCTTTTCAAATGTCTGGGCAAATTCACCCTTTCACACACATGGGTGGAGTCCCTCTCCTGGTCTGAGATATCCCGAGTCCAGACCTAAATTTCCACAGTTTTCCTCTTGAAGCTGTTTTTCCTTCAAGCTCTCCCCTCCCTGACCTTTCAGTCCAGGCCAACAGCGGTTTTGTTCATACAGATCTCACAAGTAGCTCGTTGGTTTTGCATGCAGTTCACAGGGCTCCAAGCCATCAGACAGTAAGACTTCCCACAAGTCCTTCCTGGATAACTGCATTTCCAATCCTTACTTACAAGTTCTAGATTTAGTTAAGTCCTCACATGGGGCACTATCCTCTGGGGGCTTGTTTTCTAAAGTTCAGGATTTCCCAAACCATCAAATTCTGTTTTCTTTTTTGCCCAGCAATTCAGTTCTCTCATTTTGCTATAAGCTGCAAGGAGAAGCCAGCCTGCATTTTCCACATTTGGAAATCTCCTCAGTTAAATGACAAGCTCCTCATTTTCAAATTTTGCCTTCCATCTAACATCAGGAGTCAATTTTGCCAAGTTCTCTGCCACTTTAAAGTAAGGATCACTTTCCTTCCAGTCATCATTTCTGTCTAAGGCCTCATCAGAAATAACTTTAGAGTCCATATTCCTACCAACAGTCTCTTCAAAGCAATCTCTAGGCCTTTTCTATTAAGAATCTCACAATTCCTCCAAAAAATACCCCTTACCCATTTATAAAGCCATTCCAACATTTTTGGTAATTGCAATTAGCATGATCCAGCTCTTCTGGTATGAATTTCTGCCTTAGTTTGCCAATGAGTTGTCGGTGCAAAGTACCAGAAATGGGTTGACTTTTACAATGGGATGTTTATTTGGGTAAAGGCTTACAATTCCGAGTCTGTGAAATGTCCAAATTGAGGCACCATCAGAGATGTTTTCTCACCAAAGTATGCTACTGTTGAGATTCTGGGGTCCTGCCACATGATGAAGATGGCCCTCAATCACTGCAGAGGTCCCTGCCTTCCCCTCCAGAATCTACTGTCTCTTGGAGCTCAGCTGTGGTCAGCCAGGCCATAGGGCTTATCTCTTACAGGGCCTCCTCTCTCAGTCTCGGCTGCTCTGCTTTCTTCCTGAGTTCTACTGTGAGCTATCAGGCATATGGCTCATCTCTTCAGCCTTGAGTTATGCCATGGACCCAGCCTCTCTAGGGCCTCTTTCTGTCCCTCTGTGCTATGCTGGTTCCAGACTCTGGGGCCTCTCAGTCTTCTCTCTGTTTTCCTGCAGTCCTGTCTCTCACATGGCAGGATCAATAAGGTAGCTTCCTTTTTCTTTCTCTCTCTCTCTCTCTCTCTCTCTCTCTCTGTCTGTCTGTCTCCATTAATATCAGACACAGTAAGAGGATGGAGATTCAACCTGAGTCACGCCTCACTGACATAGTCCAATTAAAAGGATCCCACACCCACAGGAATGGATTAGTTCAAAAACATAATCTTTCTCTTTATGGGAGTTCTGCATAATGTTTTGTAATCCTACAACTTCTCTAATTAAAAAAAAACAGTTGTGCCTTTTGACCTAATATTCCCACTTAGGCAAGTTTGTCCTAAGGAAAAAAAAATCTGAAGGAAAAAGAAAAAACTATATGTACTATGGATCCAAATTTCCTGGGTTTAAATTCTACATCTTCCACTTATGTGTAACCCTGGGAAAATTATTTAACTTCTCTGTTTCTTGGTTTTCTTATCTGTAAAGTAGGGACTATAATAATGCTTTATAGGTTGTTGCATGGATTAAATGAGTTATTATATAAAGTACTTAAAACAGTACTGGTATGTGGTAAGCTCTATATAAGTATTAGCTGTTACAGTGGGGCTTACTTTAGCTTTGTTTATAATAGTTAAAACTGGAAACAATCTAGTAGGAATACTTAAGTAAAATTTACTGTATCATAATGATGGAATATTATGTACCAAAGTTCATAATTTTAAGGGTATGGTGACATGGAATGTATTTATAATATATTTAAAAGATAATATTTTTGCATGATAAGATTGGGAAACAATGTCTTTTTCCCCTTAATTGTTACTTTTGTTGCTTATGCAACAAATAAAAATCCCAGAAAGAGTAAAAATGTTCCTCATCTAAATTTTCGTTCCATGTTACCATCATTCTCCTTGGCTTGAAACTTGAGTGATTCTTTATGCCTTTTCCCTCACAGCCAGCCAAGTCATAATGTTTCTTAAATTCATTTTCTGTGTTCCCTTTACCGATGCCATGTCCTCCTAATGTTAAACCTAGACTATTAAAGAAATCTTTCTGACTTCATTTTTTCAGTTCCATTTTGTATCATAGTAATCTTACTGTCACACAGTAATTTTTCCAAGTTATCATTTTGTACCCATCATATTCCCAGCTTAAGAATCTTCATTGTTTTTTTGTTCTTTAGAGGTTGAACCCCAAACTCATTAGCCTGGCATTTAGAATCTGCTATGGTAGCCCCTTTCCTGTCTTTCCAATTTTATCTTTTAGCATTCTCAAGAATAAACCTTTGGTTCCAGCCAAACTGTCTCCTTATAGATGCCCTTCAAATTTCTACCACCATGCCTTTGTTCACACCATTCTCTTGCTTGGATTTGCCTTATCCCTTCTGATTCATGCTTTACTTTTCCTTCTTCTTATGGCCTTTCTTGACCTCTTGAATCCTGACTGATAATTCCTGCCTCTGAAGTCCTATAGTACTAATTGGGTATAGCAATTACTCATAATGATTTTGTTACTTATATGTGTATATTTTTTATCTACAAATAGATGGTGAGCTGCTTGAGGTCAGGGATGAGGTTTTAGTCTGTGTTCTTAGCACACAGCAGGCGCTCTCAATATATATTTGTTGAGACATAGAAGCAGCAAGTTTGGTAAAGGTAGCCTTTTGATAAACAAAGTAGTTTTCAGTTTTTCAAAGATTTAAAACCTCATTATTCTATAAAAATAATTCCACAATTATCTGGAAAGCTATGAATGCAGTATAGATGAATACAGTTTCAATCAAAGAGGTTGGCAGGAAACCAATCTCTGCTTGAGTTCAACCTGAGTCTAAGTATTTATTTTGCTTTTAGATTCTCCAGGTCACCAAAATTCTGAATTTCAATTCCCTCTGAGATTACTTTACAAAGTTTATGACACCTAGTTCCCAGGTTTGTCAGAATGAAAGAAGGAAAATGCTGACTTGGCTTATAGTATTAACCAGGGTGTGAGCTAGCAAAGAGCAAATTTATTTATTTAAGGAAGTCTATTTCAAAGTAATTTTTTCCTAGTTGGAAACCCTTAGAGGGTGTCATTTTTTTCCTTTTTTTTTCTTCCCCCTTTGTTTTTTCTTTTAGGGGATGTTAATTTTGCTTTAACGGGAATTTATACCAAATGAGTCTGGGTTAATAGGAAATTTCAGCTTCTTATTTACTTTCCTTAGCGCCAGCAGAAACTTCAGAAGGAACGCCTCATGAACGACTTCTCTGCAGCCTTAAACAATTTCCAGGCTGTGCAGAGAAGGGTATCTGAAAAGGAAAAGGAGAGTATTGCCAGAGCAAGAGCTGGATCTCGTCTTTCTGTAAGTTTTTTCCCCAAAAGAAGTATGTTTCATTCTTTCAAGAACATTTCAGAATGTTCTTTCCCAGGTTTTTTTGTTTTTTTTTTTTTTCCGACCTCTTTAGCCATTAGCTTTTGTTTATTATTACCCCAAATAATAAACATACAGATAAATTGCTGTGAAAATGCCAGTTGGTATAACCTCTGTAAAAAAATATGTAGGCCTGTGGTCAAAGACTGGAAAGGAATATGCATAAAGGTTAAAAAAAGTGGTAGGTAGAGTTATGTGCAATTTTCTTTTTCATTTTTCATTGTTATATTGGTCTTATGTTAAAAACTTTTTTAAAGAAGTGAATGACACTGTTTCCTAGAATATAACAGGCTGGGTTATTTGGACCAATCCTCACTTTGAAACAATTATCAAATACTGGAATTTAAAAACCCAATTTCTCAAAAGTATCAAAGAGCTATCAAAATATTAAGGTCAAAGGGAGCAGATACAGCTCAGTGGTTGAGTGCCTGCTTCCCATGTACGAGGTCCTGGGTTCAATCCCTGGGACCTCCTAAAATTAAGGTCAAATCTAAGGGAAAATGAGAACCCAGAGAGGTAAGCAGACCACTGAAAGTACTTTTGTACTGAGTATATTTATTGAGGGCAAAGTTAAACTTCAGTTTGATGTTCTCATGGCATGAGGGGGACAAAGTCGAAGCCTAGGATCCATACAAGGTGGGGAGTCTAAAAGCAGGTGCTCATCAAATTAAACTGGGCCCTAAAAACTATATCCTTATGGTGTGGGCAAGCCAAAAGTAAGTGCTTCTTTCCCCTTAGGGAACTGCCAAAAGGTTGCATCAGCACTGTCCTGAGCAGGTGGTAGAGGAGGGCTGGAGGGAGGGGAAATCCAGACAATGAGAAGTTGTACCACAAGATAACCTTGATGCAGATTTATAACTCAAATTCATAGTACCTGAATGGTCCAAAAGCCTCAGACTTCAAGTGGACCTGGACCGGTACAGCACTTAGGTGCCAGGTGGAAAAAATCACAGTTCCTCTCTAGGGGGAGACACCTTTATCCTAGCCCTAAAAGAATACTCTCAAACACATTTTCAAGGGCAACTAGCAACACCTGGTTAACAAATAACCAAGTACACAAGGAAACAAAGTACCCTGCACAAGAACTAGTAGAAAGAACAGTGAAGTGATACAGACCTACAAAGACTTCATAAATTAGAATTAATTCACAGGAAAACATCTGCAGGAACAGGAAACTATAAACAGCTTTGAAAAAGAGTCAAAAGAATTTCTAAAATTGAAAAATATAATATGGAAATCAAAATCTTAATGGATGGGTAGTCTAACTAGAAAATAGGTTAGAGCATATTATCCAGCATGTAACATAGTGGGTTTAGAAATTAAATATGGAAGAAAGATTATGAGAAATGGAGAAAGGAGTGAAAGGATCTTTACATATTCTGAAAATTTATTTCCTTGCAAGTTTTCAGACCTTTCCCTTAATCCTCCTTCTCCCCAATTTTTAAATAAGTTTTTGTTGTTATTTTGCCCCTCTCTCCTGCCCGTGATCTCATTCTGTTCAGCATGGTTTCTGTTCTGGGCCCAAACTGGAATGCAGATTTGGCTTCAACCACTTCATACCCATTTTCCAGTAAGAGACCAGAACCCTGTGTCAACTAACAGATCTGTGAGAGCTAAGGGATGTTGCCTCTTTCTACTATAGTAAAGACAAACCCTTGTTCTGTGTGTCTCTCTGTAATGTGATTCTGGATGTCAGCAGTACTAATACCATCTGTTTTCTAGGCAGAGGAGAGGCAAAGAGAGGAGCAGCTTGTCTCATTTGACAGGTAAAGGGTTTATTCATACAACCTGCTGGATAATTGACATGGGATTTTATATCTTTAGACTTGTTTTTTTTAAAAAGGACTTTATTTATTTATTTTTTACCAGGAGTTCCCGGGCATTGAACCCAGGTCCCTCCATATGGGAGACAGACACCCAACCATTTGAGCCACAACCATCCCCCTATATTTGTTTTAAATGACTGTGATTATATTGAGAGCCATTGATTGTACACTTTGGATGGATTGTGTGGTGTGTGAGTTAAATTGCTTTAATAAAAAAAAAAATCAGGACAAAACAAAGGGGGACTTAGGGGACATTTTATAATCTACAAAATAAAATTAAACAGTCAAAACCCTGGGCTTTTCCAAGGTGTTTGCATTATCAAAGGAATAATCTCAAGGTAAATAAAAAATACCAAGAAACCTTTGATGTCCATGTATAGGAGAGAGAGCTTGGTACCCACAAATCTATTGATTAGGAGGTATAAATCATCTTACTTATAATTCAGATTTAAATCTTTTAAAGTTCTTGGGTTTCTGTTCTCTCATCTCTGAAATAGGGGCAACTCATTTTTCAGGAGTATTAAGAGGAAAAGCAGAACAATTTGTATCTGAAAGATGTCTCCTTTGTCTTCTCCAAGCTGAATTAACTAATACTATAGAAATATATTTGTGATACTAAGAACTTAAAATGTTTTATCATAGATATGTATCTGTCTCTCCCCACTATACTGTGAGTACCTCAAAGGCCTGAGGGACTCTGTCTTACTCAGTTTTGTATCTTTAGCATGTGGAGAACATTCTTTAAATACTGTGAGGTTGAGTATGACTTATAGTACTGTTGGAAAAATGCTTAGATCTGGATTTTCAAAGTGTTTTGATTCTAGTATAATATGTAATGTTCCTTCCTTCTAAAAATGGTAACTGAAAAGAAAAGTTATAAAATTTCACCAGCTTTTTACATTCGTTTTCTATTACGCCAGACTCAAAGGGACAAATACTGTATGATTGCGTTACTCTGAACTAAATATATTGTGTAAAATATTATATGATTCCATTTATATAAAATGTAAAAATAAATCAATTTATAAAGATGAAAAAAAATAGAGACATTTAGCCGAAAGCATTACTTCACTGGGAAATTCCTGAAAACCAGGAGATGTGATTCTGTTCAAGTAATTGGCAAAGCACTAACAGGTCACTTAATCTGCTTTCCTCTTCACCCATTTAGTAGCCCAGATACCAATACAGCTTGCTCTTTGAGAGTTCCTAGAAGACGATGGGCCAATATACTTCACTGACTTCAAATATCTGGTTACTTTTCCTTGTCTAGTAAGACTTAGTAAGATTGCAGAGTATACCCATAAATGGAAACAACAAAAAGTACGAGCCCTTGTATCCTGCTTCATCTCAGTTTTGTCCATGGAAGCCAAAACTATGTTTTCTTAATGTTCTCAGCTCTTTACCTCTGGATGTGAAGCATGTGTCCCTCAGGGTCTCTGTATTGATATCAGAGGGTTTGGTGCCCTGGTGTCTGTCTTTGGATGGGCTCTGCTAGAATAGAGATGTTGTAGGCATGTCTCATGTACACCTTAGAGAGGAGGAATCAACTAGTGTGCTTGTCTCCTTGCAGCCATGAGGAATGGAACCAGATGCAGAGCCAGGAAGATGAGGTGGCCATCACTGAGCAGGATCTGGAACTTATTAAAGAGAGGGAAACGGCAATTCGGCAGCTGGAGGTGAGAGCCAGGTCACGTTTTTTTGCTTGACTCAGTGTGTTTTCTGCAAGTATCTGGATTCGCTTTGGTCCACCTGGATTTCCTCCCAATGGTTACGAAAAAGCATGAAATGGGTCATTGTGTGGTTTGCATATTATCTGTCTCAGTGTAATTATAGTGAGTTTGAACTATAATTAGGATGGTATTAGCCATGGTACCCAGGAACACCCAAATCCCCTTTCTTCAGTCACCACATATCATGGTTTCCATGAGAAGTATGTCTGGAGAACAGAGCAAGCAATAAATACTTTATTGCTCATTAAGGCTTTATCCCTAAACCTCAATCTCAAACTCTCAAGTTAGGCAGGGCTCTGTGGAGAACCCCTTTGTATGGTCTAAATGAATAGCTCAGAATAAAAACAAGTCAAAAGGTTTGCTCCATTTTTGTGCATCCCAAAGTCCAATCCCAAATCGTGAATCTTATCGTTTTAGCGGGACAGGGAAATAGGAGCAGTTATTGAGATGGGGTTGGAATAGAAGTCTGTAGCCTTTCTTACCTAACTGAGCTTCCAACTTTAACTTTGCACAGTGATCAGTAAAATATTCTTAAACCTGATAGGTAGTTTTCTCCTCCTTGGAGGTAGAAAGAGGGCAGTAGACCTTGGGGGAAAGTCCCAGGGTGATAGTGGGGAGAAGTGAAGGGGAATAGAGTAGAGAAACTTTGAGCTCCCTCTTGACCTTCATATGTGGCGGTGGTTCTGAACCTTGGCTGCACATTAGAAGCACCTGGAGAAGTTTAAAAAAAAAAGAACAACAACAACAAAAAACAGGCTCTCTTCCCCCACCATGACAGATTCAACTATGCAAAATTGGTCAAATATACAAACTTTTATAGGGTTAAACCTAATAAATCGGAGTTTCTGGGGTTGAGACCATGGGCAGGTATATTTTCTATAAAGCTCTCCCAGGTGATTAAAATACGCATCCAGGGTTGAGACCCAGAGGCCATCAGTTTCTGTTTTTAGATGGTACAGTTTATCTTCAACTTACAATTATTTTATTACCTTCAAAGATGTCATATCTTTCCTTTATTCTTTTTTTTACCTATCCCTACTAATCATCAACTTGTTTCTCTTACATTAGAAATACTGCTACAGCAGGGCATAGACTGATAGGTAGAGCTAAAGAAAAGGTGGGTGTTAGGAATAGAATGGATCTCTTCACATTCAGCAGAATTAAGTCCAAATTCCTTAGCCTGGCTTGATTTTCATATCTAATCATATCCTACTTCAAACATTAAAAAACATTCAAACCTTATGTTATAGCCAAGATAGGCTATTTGCTTTTTTGACTCAGCTGCCTTTCTGTTTATATGGCCTAGAAATTTGCTTTAAGTCACAACTCAAGTCCAACCTCTTCTGCAAAATCTTCCTCTTCTGCACACTTTTCTAGAGCATTCATTAATGATTTCCCATATAAAGTCATTAAAAGTCATATGAAGTCATTCCTTGTCTTCTTATTTATCTTATTGTGTACTGACACTACCCCCGCATTAGATGTTAAGCCCATTTGTATCCCCAGCAACTAGACGACTGCCCCGACAGTAGTAAACTCTTAGCAAATGATTGAGGAGCTGGCAAGAACTATTCTTGTTAAATCATGATTGGGAAGGCATTGCTTTCAAGGCATCATTTTTTTATTGTAGCATTCTGGGAGGTAGTGTATTGTACTGTAATGGAAAAGCATGGGCTGTAGAGATAAAATCCTGGCTGCAATGCTTGGTTTCATTACTTACCAGCCATGTGACTAGACAAGTAACAGAATCTCTCTGAGCATTGTCCTCAAAGAGAAAACCTATTTCATAGTTACTGAATAATAGTTAATTTAAATATAAAGGGGGCATAGTAACAATGAAAATATGAATTTTTTTTAACAAATCAATTTTATTGATACATATTAATAAAGCATACAGTTCATCCAAACTGTACCATCAGTGGTATTTGGTATAATAACATAGCTGTGGATTCATCACCTCAATCATCATTAGAACATTTTCATTATTTCAATAATATGAATAATAAACAAAAAACAAACAAACAAGAAAATTCTTCACCCTGCAATCTGTCTATGCTTCCTTTAATTGTACATACTGCTAATTTTGCCTATTCTTGCACAATTATTTATTTATTAAGCAGTTTTATTGAGATATATTCATATACCATATGATCTATCCAAAGTGTATAATCAATGACTTTTAGTATACTCACAATGTTGAACATTCATCACCACAAAAAATTTTAGAACATTTTCATTTTTCCAGAAAAAAAATCTCCACACCTCTTAGCAGTCCTTCCCCAGCTCTACATAACCACTACTCTAACTTCATCTTATAATTTGATTTATATTTACATTTTATATAAATGGAATCATATAATATGTATTACTTTGTGTCTGGTTTCTTTCACTTAGCATAATGTGTGTTTTTTTGGTCAGGTTTTAATATCGTGTAGTGTTAACATACATTTGTTCAATTTCAAAGAGAAAGTCTTATGTATGCAACTTTACCCATATTCATATTTCACTTGAGGTTTTACTATGCTATACAGTTCCATGTTACATAGTTTTCTTTCCTTTTAGTAATATACATGACCTTAGACTCTCCCTTTTAACCCCTTTCATACCCACATAATAGTACTGCTACTTTCAGACATTATGTTGGGCTTTCACCTTTTCTCTTCATTTCCAAAGATTAAAACACATCTTTTTTCCAATTCTGCACAAGTTAACCCTCAGCTTTCCATTCTCTCACTATTTTCTAGTGACCCATATTCAAGTTACTAACTCCATGGAATTACACAATATATTTAGTTCATAGTAGCACAGTCATACAGTATTTGTTCTTTTGTGTTTGGTTTGTTTCACTCAACATAATGTCCTCCAGGCTCATCCATGTTGGCATATGCTTTACAACTTCATTTCTTCTTTCAATGCATAATATTCCATCATGTGTATACAACAAAATTTGTTTATCCATTCATCGGTTGATGGAACCTGGGTTATTTCCATCTTTTGGCAATCATGAATAATGCTGCTATGAACATCAGTGTGCAGATGTCTGTTTGTGTCACTGCTCTCAGTTCTTCTGGGTATATACCTAGTTAGTAGTATTGCCTGGTCACATGGCATGCCTGTATTCAACTTCTTTAGGAACTGCCAGACATTACTTCACAGTGGCTGTACCATTCTACATTCCCACCAACAGTGAATCCAAAAAGTATTTAATTTTGAGGAGGCCCCATTTATGTATTTTTTCTTTTGTTGCTTGTGCTTTGTGTGTAAGGTCCAAGAAACCACTACCTACCCTAAGGTCTTTCAGATGTTTCCCTACATTTTCTTCTAGTAGATTGTATTAGTCAGGGTTCTCTAGGGAAACAGAATCAACAGGAGATATCTGTAAATAGTATGAGACTATAAAAGTCTCTCACATGACCATGGGGATGTACAAGTCCAGGTTCCGCAGGCAGGCTGCAAACCAGGGGCTCCAATGAAAGTCCAATGAAGGTCCTTGATGAGTTTCCAGGAGACACTGGCTGTCCAAAGATGAGCTGGGAAATTCTCTCTGAATGCTGAAATCACTTTCCCATTTAAGGCATTCAACTGATTGGATAAAGTGTCACTCATTGCTGATGGCAATCTTCCTGGTTGATGTAGATGTAATCAGCTATCTATGCAGTAACTAAAGTCCATAAATGTCCTTGTATTACAATTAGCCCAGTGCTTGCTTGACCAAACAACTGGGCACAGTTGCCTGGCCTAGTTGACATATTAGCCTAACCATCACATAGTTCTATGGTCCTGGCTTTTGCATTTAGGTTTTTGATCCATTTTGAATTGATTCTTGTATAGGGAGTGAGATAGGGGCCCTCTTTCATTCTTTTTTTTTTTTAAAGATTATTTATTTATTTATTTATTTATTTATTTATTTATTTCTCCCCCACTCCCTCATTGTTTTGCGTTTGCTTTCTGTTCTCTGTGTCTGTTCATTGTGTGCTCATCTTCTTTTTAGGAAGCACGGGGAACTGAACCTGGGACCTCCCATGTGGGAGGGAGGTGCCCAATGGCTTGAGCCACCACCACTTCTGCTTATTGTGTCTCTCGTTGTGTTTCCTTGTTGTGTTATCTCGTTGTGTCATCTTGTTGCATCAGCTTGCTGTGCCGGCCTATTGCGTCAGCTCGCTGCCTTGCTCATCTTCTTTAGGCGGCACTGGAAACAGAACCCCGGACTTCCCATGTGGTAGGTAGGCACCCAACTGCTTGAGCTACATCCGCTTCCCTTCTTTCATTCTTTTGTTTATGGATATCCATTTCTCCCAGCACCATTTGTTGAAGAAACTGGTTTACCCCATTAATATGGCTTTGGTAGGTTTGTCAAAAACCAGTTTGCTGTAGAAGTGAGGGTTTATTTCTGGATTCTCAATTTTTGCATTTAAAGTCTGTTTTGTCTGATATTAGTATAGCTACTCCTGCTCTTTTTTTGGTTACTGTTTTTGTGGAGTATCTTTTTCCAAACTTTCACTTTCATCCAGTTTGTATTCCTTGGTCTAATGTGAGTCTCTTATAGGCAGTATATGGATGGCTCATGTTTTTTTATCCTTTCTATTGGTCTATATCTTTTGATTTGGGAGTTTAATCCATTCACATTCAGTGATATTACTGTAAATGCATTATTTATTTCCACCATTTTATTCCTTTGTTTTCATGTGCCATATCTTATTTTCATCTGTCTTTTTACTCTCTTCATTACCCTTTCTGCTATTCTTTCTTCTATATTCTTCTCCATGCCTCTCTTTCCTGTCTTCTTCTTTAGGCCTGTAAGGCGCCCTATAATATTTCCTGTGAAGGCAGATTCTTTTTTACTAACTCTCAAGTTCTGTTTGTGAATATTTTATACTCACCTTCATATTTGAAGGACAGTTTTGCCAGATAAAGAATTCTCGGCTGGCAGTTCTTTTCTTTCAGTATCCTAATTGTATCATATTACTGTCTTCTTACTTCCATGGTTTCTGATGAGAGAGCCATACTAAGTCTTACTGGGCGTACCTTTTATGTGATGGTTTGCTTCTCTCTCGCTGCTCTCAGAATTTTCTCTTTATCTTTGACATTTGACATTCTGAGTAGTATGTGTCTTGGAGTACATGTATTTGGATTTATTCTGATTGACATACACTATGCTTCTTGGACATGTAAGTTCATTTCTTTCATGAGAGCTGGGAAATTTTCAGCTATTATTTCCTCAGACACTCTTTCTGCCCCCTTTCCCTTCTCTTCTCTTTCTGGAACTCCCATGACACGTATGTTGTTGCATTTCATGTTACCATTCAACTCCCTGAATCCTTGCTCAATTCTTTCCATTCTTTCCTCTCTGTTCTTTTCTCTCTTCAAATCTAGCTGTTCTAACTTCAGTATCACTTATTCTTCCTTGTCATTTTGAGTGTGCTGTTATATGCCTCTAATGTGTTTTTTTTTTTTTTTTATCTTTTTTTTTTCTAAAAGATTTATTTATTTCTCCCCACCCCCTTGTTCTTTGCACTTGCTGTATCTGTCCATTTTCCTTGTTTCTTTAGAAGGTACTAGGAACCGAACCCAGGACCTCCAATGTAGGAGGGAGGCACTTAATTGCTTGAGCCACCTCCACTCCCTGCTTTGCTGTGTCACTCGTTTTTCTTCTTGTGTCTCTTGTTGTGTCATTTTGTTGCATTAGCTTGCTGTGCCTGCCTGTCGCGCCAGCTTGCTGTCTTCTTTAGGAGGCACTAGGAACCGAACTAGGGACCTCCCATGTGGTAGGCGGAAGCCCAATCACTTGAGCCACATCTGCTTCCCTCTAATGGTTGTTTTTTGTTTTTGTTTTTTTTAATTCCCTCCCCAAGATGGCTCCCTCACCTGTCTACTCATTGTCTGCTCATCTTCTTTAGGAGGCACCAGAAACCGAACCCGGGACCTCCCATGTGGGAGGCGAGTCCCCAACTGCTTGAGCCACTTCCACTCCTCTTTAATGTTTTCTTTTTTTTTTAAAGATTTATTTTTATTTATTTCTCCCCCTTCCCCTCATTGTTTTTGTGCTCACTGTCTGCTCTTCATGTGTTCTTCTTTGTCTGCTTGTCTTTTTAGGCAGCACTGGGAACTGATCCTGGGACCTTCCAGAGTGGGAGAGAGGCGCTCAATCTCTTGGGCCACCTCAGCTCCCTGGTCTGCTGTGTCTCTTATTGTCTCTCCTCTCTGTCTTTTTCTATTGCATCATCTTGCTGCGCCAGCTTTCTGTTTGAGTCAGCACTCCTGCTCGGGCCAGCTCTCCTGCGCAGGCCAGCTTGCCGCACAGGCCAGGTTGCCTTTCACCAGGAGGCCCTGGGAATTGAACACTGGACCTCCTTTATCTCCTATTTGGTAGACGGGAGCCCAATTGCTTGAGCCACATCCATTTCCCTCTAATGTGTTTTTTTTTTTTTTTTCATAATCGTTTTTTAATGTTTTTTTTTCATCCCCCCGCCTTGCGCTTGTGCTCACTGTCTGCTTTCTGTGTCCATTTGCTGTGTGTTTTCCTCTATAGCTGCTTGTTTCCCTTTGTTGCATCATCTTGCTGCGACAGCTCTCTGCGGGCGCAGGCCGTCAGCTCTCCGCGGGCGCGGGCCAGCTTGCCCTCACCAGGAGGCCCTGGGAACTGAACTCAGAGCCTCCCATATGGTAGAAGGGAGCCCAATCGCTTGAGCCACATCCACTTCCCTCTGTGTGTGTTTTTTTTTTTTTTTTTTTTTTTTTTTAAGATTTATTTTATTTATTTATTTATCCTCCCCTTGCTGCTTGTGCTCGCTGTGTCCATTTGCTGTGTGTTTTTCTGTGTCTTCTTGTCTCCCTTTGTTGGGTCATCTTGCTGGGTCAGCTCACTGTGCAGTACGGGCCAGCTTGCCTTCACCAGGAGGCCCCGGGAATTGAACCCAGGGCCTCCCATATGGTAAACAGGAGCCCAACCACTTGAGCCACATCTGCTTCCCATCTAATGTGTTTTTTCTTTTATTTATTTATTTACTTATTTAATTACTTACTTACTTACTTACTTACCAGGAGGTCCTGGGGATCGAACCCGGGTCCTTCCATATGGTAGACAGATGCCCAACCACTTGAGCCACATCCGCTTCCCAAATGTGTTTTTGATCTCACCTATCATATCTTTCATTCCCATGAGTTCTGTTACTTTTTTATTCAGGTTTTCAAATTCTTCTTTGTGCTTCCTCAATGTCATCTTTCCCCCTGCCCCGAGATGGCTCCCTTATCTGTTTGTTCATTGTTTTTTGCTCCTTGTTTGTGATTGTTTGCTCATTGTTTTTGCTCGTTGTCTGCTCATTGTCTGTTTTTTGTTTGTTTTTTTCTTTAGGAGGCACTGGGAACCGAACCTGGGACCTCCTATGTGGGAGCGGGCACTCAACTACTTGATCCACATCTGCTCCCTACTTGTTTGTTTTTGCTCGTTGACTGCTCATTGTTTTTGCTCCGTGTCTGCTCATTGTTTGTCTTCTTTAAGAGGCACTGGGAACCAAACCTGGGACCTCCTGTGTAGGAGGCAGGCACTCAACTGCCTGAGCCACATCCTCTCCCTCAATTTCTTCTTTTTTTTTTTATTTTTTTATTTTTTTATTTTTTATTTTATTTATTTATTTATTTATTTATTTTTTATTATGGGTGAAAATCAAAATTCTCACAATACATACAAACATTTGCAAAATGATATATAAATATATATGCATATATGTGTATTTGCTTACAAAAATGTTATTTATATATATATATATATACATATACCTCAATTTCTTCTTGATGTTGTTTATCTCTTTTTCAACTTATTATTTTTTATTTTGGAAATTTGTGTGTGTCTTTTTTTTTTCTTTTTAAAGATTTATTTATTTATTTTATCCATTTTAACCAACACCCCCTTCCCCATTTGCTGTTTTGTGTCCATTCGCTGAGCAATTCTCTGTGTCTGTTTCCTGCTATCTCTTCTTATCCTCCAGTCTTCACCAGGATTCGATCCTGGAGACTTCCGATGCAGGAGACAGCTATTCTGCCTCCTGCGCCACCACGGCTCCTGGCTTCTGCAGCTTTCGGAGCATCTCGTCTTGTCTCTCCCCTGTTACGTCATCATCCTGCTGCATGGCTCCCAGGGCCCGACGGCTCAGCAGCACACAGAGCCTGGCAGCCCATGTGCCTTCTATATATATTTTTTTTATTTTACCAGGAGGTCCTGGGGATCGAACCCAGGTCCCTCCATATGGCAGATGGACACCCAACCATTTGAGCCACATCCGCCCCCCTGTGTGTATCTTGATTATTAGCTGTCTTAAATTCTGTGTCTCTTCTGGAACGTTGATATATTTCTTTGTTTGGGCCATGTCTTCGATTTTCTTAGTATGGCTTGTAATTTTTTGCTGATGTCTAAACATCTGATTAGGATGGTGAGTTTACTTGGATGCTCAATTTCTCTCTCTTCCGTAGGGATTTAGAGGTGGGAAGCTGTGTGTTACTGCTATTCTTTGATTCTTGGCTCAACCTGTTTTGGGTATTGTTTGTCCCTGTTAGTTGCTCATATTTGGGCCCTGGATCCAGTAATGGGTTGCATACCCATTTCCAGGGGCCTTGGGGAGGGAGGCTACAAAGGCCGAAAAAAGCCTCTCATTTACTTTTTTTTTTTTTTTTTAATTTTATTTTTTATTTATTCATTTATCCCCCCCCCCCCGCTGCCTGCGCTCGCTGGGTCAGCCAACCACGCCGTGCGGGCAGGCCCACCCCCACCAGGAGGCCCCGGGGCCTCCCACACAGCAATCGGGAGCCCCACTGATTGAGCCACAGCCGCCCCCCTCTCATTTACTTTTAACTCCCTCACATGCCCTTCCTTGGACAGCCAGCAATGGCACTCTTCAGCCGGCCTCAGCCTGGTCCCAGTGTGTTTGCGGCAACATGGACCAGATTAGTATGACAGATTAGTATGACAGAGGGTCCTGCCTGGGGGCTACGAGCCTTGCGCTTTAAACTTTCTCAGAGGCTCTTCACCAACCTTGCTGGCATCCCCCTCCCTTTTCCTAGTAGGAAATAATTCCATCCCCTTCTGTATCAACAACCAATCCCGGTCAGTAGAGGGGGCGATCAAGAGGGTCCTATCGCTTTAGTCCCGGATCTCTTTAGTCCCTTGCCGGCTCCTATACAAACAATGGCAGACTCAGAACACAGCAGACCAAATTTGCGGGCCAAAAGCTGAGTCAACCTTTGGCTGTGTCCCTCTCTCTCCCCTTTCCTGGGGAGGTGGATCCCTGGAACCCCCTTTGTCTGTAGCTGCCGGCCCTGGCCCCAAGGCTGAGAATTCTAAAGTGTCTGTAGTGTGGGAGAAGTTGCTGGCAATAGCAGCTGCCACTTTTAACTCGCAGTTTTGCCATTGCAATTCTTTTCCTTTGTCCCTCTCTCTTCTGGGCAGTGTCCAGCCTTCTCCTGGAAGATTTTTTTCTAGGCCGTTTCTGCCTGTCCTCTAGCTATTTTTCTGGGAGAGAAGAGAGCCCTGTGTCTTTCTAGTCCACCATCTTCCCAGAAGTTCAGTAACTCTTTATTTTCTCTTTATAGAGAAAGCATGGTTTAGAGCTTTAAAAACACATGTAGCCAACACTACAATAGAAGAAATTAATCTTCTAACATGTTGTTTAATGTTAGTTAATTTTTTTGTGTGTTTCTTAGGCTGACATATTGGATGTTAATCAGATATTTAAAGATTTGGCCATGATGATCCATGACCAGGGTGATCTGATTGGTATGTATTATTGATCCCTTTAACCTCAAGGTGAGTTGATAGTATTTTTATGCAAAGAAGTCAGTAAGACATGTCAGCTGTAGAATTAATGTTTAGGAGTATCATTTTTAAAAATTATTAAATTAATTTTCCTTACATTTTTCTCATGTTGTCAAATGTAGAAGTTATGGTGCAGTGTCTTTGAATACTCAGCCCCATTTACTTGTCATGGCCTCTGATAAGTATGACTCTTTAGGGAAATAGCTATCAGCTTCCCAGCCTTCACCTCCAGAAGCTTACACAATTATGGGATTAGTAACTTTAAAAACAAAACAAAACAAAAATCTTTTTATTTGGAAATAATTGCAAGTTTACAAAAAAGTTCCAAAACTAAAAATACTGCGAGGAACTCCTGTACACTCATTACCTCTTGTTAACATTCTACCCCATTTGCTTTAATTTTTGTGCATATGTGTGCTGTCTCTCGCTGTATATATATTCATAATTTTTCCGAATCATTTGTAGGCAAGTTGCATACTTAATAGCTCTTTCCTCTAAAAACATCAGTGTTTATTTCCAAAGAACAGACATATCTTATGGGGTTAGTAACTTTTGATTCCCTGGCTGGATAGTTGGGATGGTGGTAATAAAATCAGGATCCATACATTGAGTCTGCTCAATTTGCAGTCTTTAAATATCTGAGTGTGATAAAATAGCCACTGTTCTTCTTTTTGCAGATAGCATAGAAGCCAATGTGGAAAGCTCAGAGGTGCATGTTGAGAGAGCCGTTGATCAGTTACAGCGAGCTGCTTACTATCAGGTACCAGTGAAAGTCAATCTTTGCTTCAGACTTTTTTGGGGTCATGATAGTACACTGACAGAGAATGGCTGCAGCATCTTGCTTGGGCTTAAACTGGAGGCAAGTAGTCATAGCTGCAGTCCCAGTTCCATTTTTAGTATTTTCCCTTGCAGAGAGATCTACAAAAAGCATGAAACCCTGAATCAATTTACACAGAAGCCACCTGGCTATAAAGCTAACCCCATTAGCTAGCACAGTACCTAAATCTGGTATAAGGCTAATTTTATATCCTAAATAGCTGAAATTTTTTTCAGATTAGGACAGTAATAGGTACGGTTAAAGTAGGACTCCCTAGATAATGTATGTTGACTTGCCACAGAGGATGGACATAGAATCAACTGTGACTGCTCTTTATGAATAAATAGGAGGTAATCATTATGGAGCTATTTCTGTAAAGTGACACTCTTTTACATATTAGTTGAAACTCCTCGTCTCCATCTCTCTGTACAAATATTGTGAAGGTGGTCCTTCTCGTTTCCCTTCAATTTGGTCTTGCAGCCTTTTTAGAAATAAATAGCATTCAGTCATTTTACTTGTTCCTAGGAGAGTATTATTTTACCTGGAATGTTCTTAAAGGAATTTATATTTAATAATAGTATTTCCTTTAAAAACCACGTGATGACTTTAGTATCTAACAGTGAAGGAATAATTAAATAAATCATATATATCCACTCAGTGTTTTATTATATGGGCAGTAAAATAGATGTTTATAAAGAGTTTATAATAACAAAAATTTTTATGCTAAAATGTTAAGTGAGGAAAACAAGAAACATCATACAGTATGATCCCAGTTAGGTCAATTAATAATATGCATATGTGAAAGATCAGAAGGAACTATGATCAAAATGTCAATTTTATTTGTGGGTTATTATTTTCAATTCTTTCTACTTGCCTCAAGTTTTATCATGTACATAAAATTTTATAATAGGTATAAAACTTTTTATTAAAAACCATGCAAAGGGGAGCAGATGTGGCTCAGTGGTTGAGCACTGGCTTCCCACATATGAGGTCCCAGGTTCAATCCCCAGCCCTGGTACCTCAAAAAGAAGCAAAAATAACTTTTTTCTGCTGCCAATATTGCACTGGTGAATACTGAGATTTTGGAAAGGTCTCTGAATATTTGTCCATGGATAGAATTAATTTTGAATTACAAAGAGGCAGATTTATGAAGCACTCTTAGTGTCTTAGATATAAAAAATTTTACTTGGTTCATGAGTGTCTTTACATATTTCTTTCCTCAGAAAAAGTCTCGCAAGAAGATCTGTATCCTGGTGCTTGTCCTGTCAGTGATTAGTGTAATCTTGGGATTTATTATCTGGCAAGTTTCTAAATGAAGTGATTGCCTCAGAACCTTCTCCTGCTGAGCTGTTTTCAAGGGCAAGGGCTTGTTGGAGTCTTGCCAGAACAAACTGATCACAAGAAGAGATCATACACCAGAACGTCCTGTAATAATTTAGTTAGAAGCTAACTACTAACTAGTCCGTGGAATTAGTGATCTATGGAGACAGTATTTATCAATTTATGTATACATTTTATTGATTTCTCAAATTAGGAATTAATTTATGTGGATTTTGCTTTCTTATTGTATTCTGATTGCCCTTTGTCCCAAGTGTTTACCGAAGATTCCATTCTAGATGCTCTTGTTTTGACAGGTGACACTACATTCTTGTAATATTGTCTTTTTATGTGTATACCAGATTACCTTTTTATTAGCAACTGAGATAGAATTACTTTCTGGTACCAGGCATATTGGAGTCTGTAAAAAACTGTATAAGCCAGCAGTTTTTATTATTTAACATTTTAATTTGAATTTCTAAGAAGCCTATTCTCTATCTGCTTTGAAAGATTTTGGCACTGTATTTAACTGGAAAGTAAAAATTTGCATATGTAATCCAGGTAAAGTGAGAAGTATCTATTTGAGCTGGTCAGTTGTTGGCATACATATTCCTACACTGGATTTAAGGTTTACTTTATTATCTGCTAGGGTCATCCACAGCAGTTCATCCGTATACACACTAAGCCATCTTACTCACTTTTTGAAGAGGTTAATTTAATTAACAATGCTATACTCTATGGTAAACTCTGTGGTATACTCCCTCTCCCACCGTCCATATAGAAAGGGAGAATTAGACAAAGCATGCTTTTGGAAAAGCAGATAGGAATTGTTTGAAATGATTTATTCTTTTTGTTGTTGTTTGCTTGTGGTTCTACATTCCTGGTGAATAATGAATGTTGATTTCTGAAAGCTGCCCTACCCCATAAGGGCTGCTGGGCATGTGATGGGGGGAAGATTTTAAAAGCTAGACTGAAGTTGGTTTAAAATTTAGTCCTGTGAACCTGGCGATAAAGCAAAGAAAAGGTTCTTTTTTGTAAATAATACTGGTTTGGAATAGTGATGTTAGACTTATCCTAATTTATGAACAAGAGATTAATCTCTACATGCATAGTTTTAGACAAAAAAGGTTTCAATAACAGATTGCTGTCTTGTAATATGTCTTCCAATTCCCTTTTTCACGGGCTTAGAGCAGTTAAAGGGAACATAATTTCTTTAGGCTCTCACGTAAATGTGAATCAGGCCAACTATTTCATTTCATCCTTTAGTGAATTAGAGGACTTCACTATCCTGGGTATATTTATATTCCTTTCTTCTATTTCACTTAATGTTACTTAATCTTTTATAAACTAATGTGAACAGAAGGGAAACAGGGCCCAAAAGCATAAGTTTCTTTGCACTCTTGTACCAGTCCACCCAAGTAATACAAATAAACATTTTAAAAGCTTTTATAGTATAAGTTTTTATAAGTTAATATCCTAATGAGGCAGGTATTAGGTAATGTGCCATCCCGAGAAAAATTGTAACCTACCACACACCTTAGAACAAGACTGGAGGGTTGGTTTAGGGGATGAAATAGGTGCTGCTGTAGTCTCTTTCTTGAAAAGAAAATAGGATAGAGTTTTTGGGGTGGCACAGTGGCCCACACAACAGCTTCAAAGCAAATTCCTTGGTTCTATAATCACTGCCCCTTCAGCTCCAAATTATAGCTGAACTTGGATACATCATTTGTAATATCCCAGAAAAGAAAAAAATCATTATTGTGAAAAACTATTTGAATTTGGGTAAAGTAAAGCAACCATAGTTCTGTTCTGTAATACTGATAAACTTGGCCTAGTATTTGTGGTAGTTGCTAAAGAGATTCTGCTAGATGGTCCTGAATAAATCTATTCACAGAAACCTCCTGATATGTGTCTTGATCATCTTTGGGGGGCACCCTGGTCTAAGGTAGTGATTCTTAACCTTGGATTCACATTCACAATTTTTTTAAAGTACTGACATTTAGGTCCCCTGCCCCAAGTTTCTAATTTAATTAGTCTGGATTATAGCCTGAGCATAGGGACTCTTTAAAGCCCCAAGTGATACTTAAATGTGCAGTCATGGTTAAAAACTATTGGTTTGGAGGTTAAAAAAAAAAAAAAAAATCTAGCCTAGGGTGCAGAAGACCCAGAGAATCTTAGCTCTGTCATTAATTTACTGTAGGCCTTTGGATAAGTCACTTACCCACAGGACTTAAGTTATCTCAATTGTTCTTTTTCAGTTATAAAATTCCCTCATAACTTTATAGGGTTATAAGGATCATAGAGGTTTAGTTTGAACATGCAAATTGTATGTTTATCTCTGTATTCCTTTCCTCTTATCATTCCCTCTTCTTTCAATATCCTTCCTTTATGGAATTATAGGAGTTAGGGGCAGCTCTGGCATTCTTTGTTCAAATGAATTAAAACTGTAATACTGTATAGGATAAAGTAGAAATGTCCTGCTGGCCACCTCATCTGGGAATGTGCCAGAACAAGAGCTTGCTGGAGACCAGATTGATGCTCCAGAAGTGGTTTTTGTTGTTTTTGTCTTGTTTTTTGGCTGAGGGGTGGGGGTTCCCTCACAAAACCCACAATGTAGTGATCAAACTAAACCTACACTGCTTTGCTCCATTGGACAAAAATATCAATTACCATTCATCAATGCAAAGTAAAACACCCTGAGGCTTTTCCATTCAGGCTATTGCTGAGACTCAGAGGCTATCTTTAGTCATGAGAATGAAACTTTTACTTTTGGTCAGATCAGAACCCAACTCGGATTTCAGTTCCCTAGGACCAGGAATCAGCTACTTCCTCCCTGATTTTTCAATCATGTTTAGTGTAGCCCTAGGTTTCAAAGAATTTTTCATTATTGCTTTCTAGCTCCACAAATATGACTTTAGAATCTCCATTTAACCAGGAAGTCATTTGAAAGATTTTGATTCCCAGCCCTTGATCCTATCTTGAGGCCAACCAAGTAGTTCATTTTAATACCAAAATGAAATTTTACTGAAAATGTAGCACTTAATTTTCAAGTGCTAACCTTGAAATAATAGAATTTTTAATCTTGGATGTGATTAAGGACCATTAAGGACCAAGTGTTTACCTGTCCATGGGGAAATAAGAAAAATAATATAGTGGGCCTTTTAAAGAACCATTTTGAGTCTGGACTAATGTCCTTACAACTTTTTAAAAAAAGGTTTTAAAATTATAAATATGAAAAGGGGGTAATGGATGGTAGATGGTAGTCTTCATTTTTAAAACTTCTTAGTTGACAAAATAAAAGTTGACACCCCTATATTACCTTATTTTTCTGACCCAGGATATCTCTAAAGTCTGTGAACCATTCATCTAGATTATGGATTAGCCCCATCATTTTACAACTGAAGAAGCTGAGGCCAGGAATGGCAGTCTAATACAGGAATTTAAAGACTTGAGGAGGTGCTCTGCATGTGAATGGTTATTTGTATAACATTTGAGGCCTTATTGCCAGAAGGTTCCTCTCTTAAATGCTTTACATTGTCTCATCTCAATAATCTAAGAAAGGTACTTTTCCTGTTCCTCTTTTATAGATCAGGAAACTGAAGCATAATTAAAGTAAGTAATCTGTCCATGGTTACACAATTTAAAAGTGATGGAACCAGGGTTTGATCTCAAGCATTCAGACTTCAAAACCATACCTTTACACACTATGATAAACTGCCTTCTTGTATCACTAATCCAAACCATCCTGCTTGCCACTTTTTCCATTAGGCCTTTCCCTAAATTCCTGGAGAAGTAGCCATTTCTACCCAACCTTATCTTCTGTCAGTACCCTGAGAACTTCTCTTCACTCATCACCATGCTAAATGAAGCATCCTGCTTGTACTGTCTACACACACATACACAATTTTCTCAGTGTCTACAGTTGATAACTCATAAATATCAAAGATGTTTTAAGAAAGGTTACTGACATTAATATACTCCTAAAGGCTATTCTTTTCTATTCTATTTTAAGGAATTCTGTCAAAGGAAGGAATTAATCTTTGTTGAGATACCAAAATCCAAAGGCAGCTAGCTAGCTCATCAGTCTTTCCATGTCAAAAAGTTGAGAGCCTAGACTGCTGCCCTCCAGTTTGCTGCTCTATACTGACATCATTGGCGCCCAAACAAAGAGCATTTTGTTTTATAAGGGGCTGGGTGAGTGTAAGGTGCCACTACATCAGATGCCAGTGTGTGTATCAGCTGTGCTGGAAACAGGGCATATGGCTGAGGAGTAAAGAATTACAAGGGTAAGAATATAGTTTTAGGTTTCTTGAGAGTATAGTCAGCACTAGAAGGATTAAATAATGGACCACACACAGAAGCTGAGAAACTGATTTTATCAGGTCATTGATAGCAAGAAGTGACTTAAACACCACAGCATGCCTGAAAAGGGCATGGAAGCGCAAAGGCACGCACAATCTTTGTAGTACAAGTAACTCGTGCTTTTCTTTTATACTCAAAGCATTGAGACTATTTATTTCCTTCTCAGAAATCATGCCCTTCTGCTCAAAGGAGGGAGCCATAGAATTATCCCTGCTTTCTTGAAACCAAAGTTCAGAATTTGAATTTTCCCCATTAGCTTAGTTTTACTTTGGAATCACAAAACTGAAAAGGAGGCTATTAGCAGGTCTTTTGATAAGTGATCTTATGATAAGTTAAAATCCTTGCTGGATGAGTTTTTTGTGCTTTTGAAGACCAGAGGAAAAGGTGATTCTCTAACCTGCCCCAAGAGTTGATCATTTTAAAATCTAAATTAATGTTATGCTGCAGTTAAATCTTGAGGCCAGCAGATTTCATCAAAGGCAAAATCTTTTGAAGTGGCTGATTTTAGATTTAAGATCTAGAGGGCCAGCATCAGGGAATCAAGAAAAGACATTTTCTAAATTGCTGTGCAGTACCTCTTTCTGGTAAATAATTTTGAAATTGGTTTCTTTAAAAAGAAAAAAGTGAAGGTCAGATAATCCTAATGAAGTTTTCTACAAAAGTGAAAAAGCCCTGTGCATCAGTTGCATGCTAATATGACTGTACCAACGTTTTAAGTTTTGAGAGAGATTAGTGACTAAAGAGCATAAGTCTTTGGCATCATATAGACTTAGGTTTGAATCTATCTTTCTGATCTTCTCCTCAGGGATCATAATATCTCTCTCAAGAAATGTTTGAGGATTAAATGAGATAATCCATCTCAGATACTTACCCAGACGAGCCCTCAATAGTCAAGGCTATTACAAGTACAGGCCCGGTTGATGGCCTTCTTCAGTTAGCTTGTGACTACTATAACCAAAAGCAAAATAGCCAAGGGGATATTTTGGATATCCCTCAAAAAATTTGATTTACCACGTCAACCAGGCACAGTGGAGGTGTAAGGATGCCTGCCTTCTAATTCATTCTGCTCCTGATCTAAGTTGTCCAGAGTTTTCATAAACATACTAGATGACCCCTAAAACAGCTTCCCAGATTATCCATCAGTACCTCAAGACCCAGACCAGGATTGAAAAGGGGGAATAGGGTGCTGCTTTCCGGAAAAGGGCCAGAAGAGGAGAAACAGAATCAGTGATCAACCTCAGAGCTCTGCCTTCTAGCTTCTCTTTAAATTGGGGGCGGAAGTCGGACGGTGCGAGATTGATGTTTCTAGGATTTTGGAGCCCAGGAATGTGTCTACAGGAGGCAAGAAGAGACCCGACTCCCTTCCGTACAAGCACCGTTTTCTCAGACACAGCCTGGCGAAGGAAAGCCCTAGCGTCCAGAGATCCTTCCAGAGTACGCGGATTCCTTCAAACAGTGAAAAAAAAAAAAAACCCTCAAAATTAGCTCCCCGTCTCCACGGCCACTAGAAGCGCCGCGAGAGCGCGTGCGTGCGTGCGTGCTTGCGTGCGCGTGCGCATATGCTGCTGAGATACCGCCTTTCCCCTCCGGGTCTTCCAGTTTCCCGGTGTGCTTTGGGCGCGCCAAATGGGAGGGGGACACGCAAGATGGCGGCAGCCGCGAACTCCGGCTCCAGCCTCCCGCTGTTCGATTGCCCGACCTGGTGAGTGGCTAGGCGGCTAGGGCTGGATTGGCCTGGCCTGAGCTGGACTGGGCTAGAAGGGCGGCTCTTTCTCGTGGCGACCTGAACTGCTCAGAGACACTGGGGCTGATCGAAGGAGAGTTGACTGCTGCGCCGGGCCGGGCGGCGTGTGAAGAAACTGGGAGCCTGGGGCTTGGAGCGTGGGCCCAGAAACTGAGGAGATCCGGGGTTGGGGGACCTTGGGCGCTCGCTCAGGCAACTCCTTGAGCGATGAGCCGGCCGTCGGGGCGCCTCGGGACCTCGACCCCGAACTTACCCCAACTCCTGACTGAGTGCCTGGTGTTCTTGTGGAGCTCGGTACCTGCCCCCCTGCTGGGTACCTGCTCGCCTGCTGTCGGTCCCGAGCGCGCACGAGCCAGCTTGCTGGCCCCAGCCCAACCTCACAGTCCACCATCCTTCTGTCGCTGCAACCCCGTGCGGTACTTGTCTGTCTCCCGCAGACTGGGAGCTCCCTGAGGGCAATGATGACGGTGACCTGCCCCGGCGTTCTCAGCTATCAGCGCGAAGCCGGGCACAAGTGGGCATCAGTAATTGTTAGAATGCACTCCTCTGATCTTTTCACAATTTCTTGGGAATAATTTGAATTAGTCTTTGAATAGGGGTACAGGATGAGTAAGTACGAATTGCCTTGCAAGAAGACACATCCGAATTAGATGTACTGCTGTAGCTCTTACCACAATGTATTGTTTATGCGTCTGTGTCTCCCGTTATGTTGAGATCCTCAAGGGCAGGAACTGTATGGTGCATCTTTGTATTTCTAGCTCCTAGGCCTGGGCCAGGCACATAGTAGGAGTTAAGAAAGTATGTTCTGGATGTAACGTTCCTTTCCTTGTTTTCCCGGATAAAATGGGCTTGTGTCCAGTGCCCTGTCCTTTGAACAACTGCTATAAAGGGCATGGAGGGAGATTGTGAGATGACTGTTGAATCTCCAGTTAGATGGACAAGTATACATTTTTCATGTATATGAAAATTTCATGTATATGAATGTTAGGGCTCTGGCAAAATTGTTCATTCATCAAACTTTAAAGTAAGAACAAGGAAGCAAGTGAATGTGTGGCTATTTTCGGGGTTCCTTTGCATATTTGTAATGCGCAGTTGCTTCAGTCTACAATTTCTTTGTCCCTTTTGGTCCCTCACTGCATTGATTTCAAAAGTTGGACCAGGACAGCAATGGTTAAAAGAGACTTTTAAGTTCACCTACCATTTCTTCAGGATTTAGTGTGTACCAGGCACTGTGTAAGGTGCTTTAACATATGTATATGCCTCTTGAATGGTCTGGCTATACAATATGGGAAAGGGTTTCCTTAACCCTAGCATTGAAGAAAGACCTGTTCAAGGACAACAGATGTCTCTTTTACTAATTTGATACCTGGTTTCGTGAGCATGATTTTGGCTCCCTAATTATGCACTTCTGAAGAGCTCAGGACAATACCCACTGCTTGAATTCAGTAATGAAACTTATCTTCATCAGCCCAAAACACCAACTGATTTTTTCTACTTTTTCCGGAGATTTGTGGTAGTGGTAAATCTTAGATTCAAACTTCAGGTGACCAGACTACCAGTGCTATTGTACTTGTAGTCGCTATACTGCTTTCTCTCTGAGGTAGATACCCAATGTTAAAATACAGGTTTCTTGGTTCTGCTCTAAATACAGAACATCTAAAATCTGTTTTAGAGCAATTGAATCACTGGGGAAGTGTCAAATGTAGAAAGGAGCTATAATAACAGTGAAGTAGATGACATTTCTGCTTGAACATGAATTAATTATAGCCTGGTAGGAGAGCTGCACTGTTGAATGGGAGAATGATTGTAAATATCATTTATGAACTGTTCCTGAAAATGCTTTTTCATTCTTATTTTTCAGGGCAGGTAAACCTCCACCTGGTTTACATCTGGATGTAGTCAAAGGAGACAAACTAATTGAGGTATGGAAATATATGCCTTCCCTTTTATTTTTCCCACCATGCTAAGGATTTTTGCCAGTTGACTCACTTTCCACCCCCTCTCCTGTGCTTTGTTTTCCAGTAATGCTACTTTCGTTCATCCTGAAAATTTTTTCTATTAAAAGCACATAATGATATAACACATTCAAACTTCATATCTCCCACTGACACTCAATTTGTTGTGACTTCTCTTACCTTCTGACTGAAGGGTTTTAATAGGTCATGGGCCCCAGTAAAACTGGAAGTCCTATAACTTGGTACAGTTCCTCTCTCTGAGAATACATGGAGTTGTGTAGAAGGCACAAGGTATGTAGTAACTGAAGAAAGTGAATAATATAGATTGAGTTTAAATTTTAAATTGCTTTTATGAGATTCTGACCCAGGCCAGTACAGTGAACTAAGACACTTGCTCAAATAAGAGAGAGGGAATTTAGGTGAAATTTATTCATTCAAAACATTTATTGAGTGCTTGTTATGTGCCAAGCATTTGTGCTAGGCATAGGGACTACAACATTGAAAAAAACAAACATGGTTCCTGTTGTGAAAGAAATAATTCAGTGTGAAAGACACAATTATACAGAAAATTTAAGTACTATAAAGGAAAAGTTTAGAAGAATTCCATCCTATGCTAGAGTGAACACCACATAGAACCTCAGGAAAACATGAGTTTTGGTTAGCCATTAGGTTGTATGCGTTTGTTGTTGTTGTTGTTGTTATGGTTTTGGTGCCATTTATTTACCATGGAGCTGTGAGTCTCCATGTCTTAGACCAATTTCATGTTAAGCTTGCCCTGCTAGAATTTGAGTTCAAGGCCACATTATTGAATGCAGTTGTTTTTCTTTCTTTTATATAATAAAAACATTGCTTTCCATGTTTGCTAGCTTAAAAAGTTCTCTGTGAGAGCTCCCGAAGGATGGTTTGTAAATATGTTGTAGTCGCTTTCAGGGTGTTGTATAAGTACCCAGGTATTTTGCAAAATATTAAGGCATGAATTATAATGAATTCTGCCAGTGTAATTAATTCATCATGTCCTCAGCCACGTTAAATACCCTTTGTCATGGATCCTTTTACCTTAAAGATGACAAAACATCAAGATTACTCAAGGAAATATTTTAGCTAAACTGTCTGTAAAATCTGTTTTATTACAGAGTTTTCCACAGATACAAAATATTTGTTGCTAAATAGCATGACACTTCAAAACATTTGGGAATCTATTTTGTTACTAGATTTTAATAAATCTTTAGTTTGCAACAAGAAGGAACAAACAAGGAGGCCTAGCCTTAATAATAACATCACATTCCTTTGTGAAATAATTTACATGTTACAAAGCACACTTGACTTGTCAAAAACCCTCTGATTATTGGTTCCCATTAGCAAATAATCTATGTCTTTCAGTGCTCTTAGTTGTCCTGAGCTGCTATGCAGTTGTCAAGTTAGAATCCATAGATATCACTGTGTTATTCCTGAGAGGACTGAGAGGACATGTGCTTAATTTTAAGGAGGTAGACAGCACTTGATACTAACCGAGCTATCTATATCCTAGCCTTGTGTCAGAGGCTTGCGATGTGTTGTGATAGCTGGGTTTAAGAAGTGCAATATTAAAACAGCCATGAGTCTTTTAAGCCCAGTGTGTAAAGACACACTCTGAGTTATAACTCAAAGGCACAACTGGATAGTGGTACTTGGCCATAACTAGAAAAGAAACTTGACTTTAGTGACCCCTGAGACTATTGTAAGACCAATGCATTATTTCATTCACTTGACTAGAAAAAGTACGTTTCCTTGATTCTAAAACATACTATATTTTTCCCCTTACATTTCTATAATTGGGATGCCTTTTATAATTAATGTATGTATTTAATTTAGGGGCCCTTTTTCTTTTTTCTCTTTAAACACTTAAATCTTTGCTATATTTTTGGTACCTTAGAATTATAGAAATTTGGTCAGTGTTATATTAGAACCCAAGAGCTGGTGGTCTTATATGTTGTGCTCCTTGAGGCTAAACTATGATCACTGTGGTTAGCAAATTTAAGTTTGTAAGGGCATAATCTGTGTGCATATAAATATGAATGAGAAATGCTGTGAGAGTCAGCCTGCATAGGTATCACTTATAGGAAACAAGATGTTGACATTTCAGGACTCATTCTTAATTCTAAAGCAATTAGTTATTTTTAACCCAAGAGGTAACTATCTGATGGAGCTGTCAGACTGTTAAATCTTGGAGCTCTGTGGTAGGATGGACCTGGGACCAGCTCTCCTAGGAGTACAAGGACACTGCTGGACAAGGTTTCTCAGAAGTGACCCCCATATCTAGGCTATCTTAAACTAATTGAGCCTTGAGGCTAAGGTTGAAAGAAACTGGGTAAGTGATGACTTAAAGAAAAATAAGAGTATGATCCACAGCACTTGTTCACTCCTTAAAATACTCCCTGCCATATGGTGCCTTTTTTGATGTATGTAGAGTGGAGAAAATAAATAATGTATGGCTAAAAGAGCTTAAACTCTGATGTTAGACAGACCTGACCCAGCCACCCAATATTTAGCTGTGTGAACATGCATATGTTAATTTCTTTGTGCTTCAGTTTTGTCACCTATGAAAATAAGAATAATAGTAGTTATCCACCTCATGGGTGGTTGCGAAGATGAAATGACCTAACATAAAACTCATAGCACAGGGTGCGGCATATCTAATAAGTATTCAGCAGTTATTGTTATCAAAGCTGAGAGTCTTTTGTAAGGGGAAAAGGGAGAATAGTAGTCCTCTGTTAGTTCGATAACCTAGGCAAAAATGAAACCTAAGCCTCTTGATTCCTAGTCTCTTATCATACTAACTTGACTACACTTCTCAGATTTGTGCTGTCTTCCTTTAGGAATTTTAGAGGAAGAATAGTATGAAGTGTAAATTGTAGCTTAATGAGACTTTTATGTTTAAAGGAAAAACACAACATACCCAAATGCAGGTTATTCTTAAAAGTGGTCAAATTGTAAACTGTTAGAATTGGAAGAAGTGTTAGCATTAATTCATCTAGACTCCATCTGTGACAGACGAATCTGGAGTCAATCTATGGCTGAGGCTTTAATGATCCAGGTTTAAAAGAATAGTAAGGGGGGGCGGATGTGGCTCAAATGGTTGGGTGTCCGTCTGCCATATGGAGGGACCTGGGTTCGATCCCCGGGACCTCCCCATAAAATAAAATATATGTATATATATATATAAGGCGCATGGGCTGCCAGGCTCTGTGTGCCAGTGAGCGGCCAGGCCTCAGGAGCCATGCAGCAAGATGATGACGTAACAGGAGAGAGACGCAGGGGAGAGACAAGACGAGATGCTCCAAAAGCTCCGAAAACCAGGAACCGAGGTGGCGCAGGTGGCAGAACACCTCTCTCCTACATCAGAGGTCTCCAGGATCGAATCCTGGTGAAGACTGGAGGAGGAGGATGAGAAGAGATGGCAGGAAACAGACACAGAGAATTGCCCAGCAAATGGACACAAAACAGCAAATGGGGAAGAGGGGGTTTAAAAATGGATAAAGTAAATAAATAAATCTTTAAAAAAAAAAAAAAAAATAGTAAGGATGATGTAGTAAGTTTTTCTGAAATGGTGATACTAATCAGTGATATTGTAAAAAAATAAATCCCTATTTGGCAAAATAAATAGTTAACAATTCTTTTTCAACCCCTTTTCCCCCTACAATTTTTAAATCAATTTTATTGATACATATTAATAAAGCATACAATCAACCCAAAATGTATAATCAATGGTATTTGGTATAATCACATAGTTGTGCATTCATCACTTCAGTAATTAGAGCATTTTCATTATTACAATAATAATAATAATAAAACAAAAAACAGACAAAAAAGCTCTACCCCTTAATAATCTCACCTCTTAATCACTCTATGCTTCCCCTGCTGTACATAGCTGCTATTCTGTTTCTGTCTTTCTAATTTATTTGTATTTATATTTTGTATAGATGGATTCAAGCAATAGGTAGTATCTTTTGTCTAGTTTCTCTCAGTATATTTCCTTTTTTTTTTTTTTTACCCTTAATGGAACATTATTAATATATTACTATATACTACTGTCCATATTTTGCTTTGGTTGTATTTTTGCTTGATACTAACATCTTGTAACATTAAGATGAATTGTACATTTGTTCAGTTTCAAAGAAAAAGTATATGCAATATTACCCATACTCATATTTCACACCAGATTTCACGATGCTGTATAGTCCCATGTCACATTTTTTAGCTTTCCTTTTAGTAATACACATAACCTTAGACTTTCCCTTTCAACCACTGTCATACCCATATAATAGCACTGCTAGCTACAAACACTATGATGTGCTTTCACCATTTCTATTCATTTCCAAAGATTTACCAATTCTGCACAGATTAACCCTTAGCTTTCCATTCTCTGACCTTATTCTATTTTCTAGTGACCTATATTCTAGTTATTAACTCCATGAGTTTATACAATATATTTAGTTCATAGTAACACAATCATGCAGTATTTGTCATTTTATGTCTGGCTTGCTTCACTCAACATAATGTCCTCCAGGTTCATCCATGTTGTCATATGCTTTACAACTTCATTTCTTCTTACTGCTGCATAATATTCCATCGTGTGTATACGTAATTTGTTTATGCACTCATTGGTTGATGGACACCTGGATTGTTTCCATCTTTTGGCAATTGTGAATAACGCCACTATGAACATCGGTGTGCAGATGTCTATTCATGTCACTGCTTTCAGTTCTTCTGGGTATATACCTAGTAGTGGTATTGCCAGGTTACATGGCAAATCTATTGTCAACTTCCTTAAGAACTGCCAAACAGTCCTCCACAGTGGCTGTATCATTCTACATTCCCACCAGCAGTGATTAAGCATTCCTGTCTCTCCACATCCTCTCCAACACTTGGAGTTTTCTGTCTTTTTAATAGTGGCCATTCTAATAGGTGTGAAATGATACCTCCTTGTAGCATTGATTTGCATTTCCCTAATCGCTAGTGATGTTGAACATTTTTTCATGTGTTTTTTTACCATTTGTATTTCTTCTTTGAACAAATGTCGATTCAAGTCTTTGGCCCATTTTTTATTGTTGAGTTGTAGCATCTCTTTATATATCATGGATATTAAACCCTATAGGACATGTGATTTCCAGATATTTTCTCCCATTGAGTCAGTTGCCTTTTCACCTTTTTGACAAAGTTTTTACTGTTGAGAAGGTCCTATTTATCTTTTTTCTTTTGTTGCTCATGCTTTGGGTGTAAGGTCCCAGAAGCTACACCTACCACAAGATCTTGAAGATGTTTCCCTACATTTTCTTTTAGTAGTTTTATGGTCCTGGCTTTTATATTTAGGTCTTTGTTCCATTTTGAGTTGATTCTTGAGTAGGGAGTGAGATAGGGGTCCTCTCTCTCATTCATTTGGTTATGGATATCCAGTTCTCCCAGCACCATTTGTTGAAGAGACTGTTTTGTCCCAGTAATGTGGACTTGGTAGGTTTGTCAAAAACTAATTGGCCTTAGGGTGATGTTTGCTTCGTAAAATATGTTGGGTAGTTTTTCCTCTTCACTTTTTTAGAAGAGTTTAAATAGAATTGGTGTTAATTCTTCTCCAAATGTTTGGTAGAGTTCACCTGTGAAGCCATCTCATCTGGTCCTGGAATTTTCTGTTGGGAGATATTTGATGACGGTTTCAATCTCTTTAAATGTGATTGGTTTGTTGGTTAAGTTCTTGTATTTCTTGTAGCATCAGTGTAGGTTGGTTGTGCATTTTTAGGATTTGTCCATTTCATCTGGGTTGTCTAGTGTGTTGGCATACAGTTTCTCATAATATCCTCTTATGATTCTTCTTATTTCTGTGGGGTCAGTCATAATGTCCCCTCATCGTTTCTGATTTTATTTATTTGCATCTTCTCTCTTTTTTTTTCTTTGTTAGTCTAGCTAGGAGTTTGGCAATTTTTTACTTTTTTATTTTTATAATGTTGGGTTTTCTTTCCTAACCCAGCTTTTGTGGGTGTTTTTTTAGATTTATTTTAAACTTATCCCCCCACCCCCACCCCGTTGTTTTATGCTCACTGTCTGCTTGTCTTCTTTTTTTTAGGAGGCACTGGAAACGAACCTGGGGCCTCCTATGTGGGAGGGAGGTGCCTAATCGCTTGAGCCACCTCTGCTCCCTGTTTGTTGTGTCTCTCATTGTGTTTCCTTGCATCAGCTTGCTGTGCTAGCTGGTCGCATCAGCTCACTGTCTTGCTCATCTTCTTTAGCAGGCATCTGTAACTGAACCTGGGACCTCCCATGTGGTAGGCAGGAGCCCAGCTGCTTGAACCACATCCACTTCCCAAGGGGTTTGACAATTTTATTGATCTTCTCAAAGAACCAGCTTTTGGTTTTGTTGATTTTTCTCTATTGTTTTCTTTGTTCTCAATTTCATTTATTTCTGCTCTAATCTCTATTCTTTCCTTCTGTTTGCTTTGGGATTGGTTTGCTGTTCTTTTTCTAGTTTCTCAGGTATTCAGTTAGGTCTTTGATTTTAGTTCTTCTTTTTTAATATAGAAGTTTAGGGTTATAAATTTTCTTCTCTGCACTGCCTTTGCTATATCCGTAAGTTTTGATAAGTTGTGTTCTTGTTTTCATTCGTCTTGAAATATTTACTAATTTCTCTTAAAATTTATTTTTTGACCCACTAATTCTTTAGGAGGGTATTGTTTAGCCTCCACAATTTGCAAAAATGTTCCCCTTTCCTGTCTGTTACTGATTTCCAGCCTTATTCCTTTATGATCTGAGAAGGTGCTTTGTATAATTTCAATCTTTTTATATTTATAAAAACCTGCTTTGTGACCCAACATGTGGTCTATCCTGAAGAAAGATCCATGAGTACTTGAGAAGAATGTATAACCAGCTGATTTGGGATGTAACATTCTGTATATGTCTGTTAGCTCTTGCTCATTTATCATATTGTTCAGGTTCTCTGTTTCCTTGTTGATCTTCTGTCTAGTTCTATCAAATGAGTGGTGTGTTGAAGTCTCCAATATTATTGTAAAATTGTCTGTTTCTCTCTTCAGTTTTGCCAGCGTTTGCCTCATGTATTTTGGAGCACCTGGTTAGGTGCAGAGCTATTTATGACTTTATGTCTTCCTGGTGGATTGTCCCTTTTGTTACTATATAATGGCCTTCTGCATCTCTTAGAACTTTTTTGCATTTTTAAAGTTTGTTTTGTCCAATATTAGTATAGTTACCCCTGCTCTTTTTTTGCTTACTGTGTGCATAGAGTATCTTTTCCAACTTTTCACTTTCAGCCGATTTTTATCCTTGGATCTAAGGTGAGTCTCTTGTAAGTAGCATATGGATGGCTCATGTTTTTTTATCCATTCTGTCAGCCTGTATCTTTTTTTTTTAAAGATTTTATTTATTTATTCATTTATCCCCCCCTTGCTGCTTGTGCTCGCTGGGTCAGCTAACCACGCGTGCGGGCACGCTTGCCTTCACCAGGAGGCCCCGGGAACCGAACCCGGGGCCTCCCATATGGTAAACGGGAGCCCTACTGATTGAGCCACAGCTGCTTCCCAGCCTGTATCTTTTGATTGGTGAGTTTAATCCATCTACATTTAATGATGTTAGTTTAAATGCATTATTTACTTCGAATATTTTATTCTTTGGCTTTCATATGTCATATCTTATTCTCGTTATCTTTTTACTCTTTTGGTTATCCTTTCTGATAGTCTTCCCTTCTACACTCTCCTCCAAGCCTCCCTCTCCTGTCTTTTGCTTTTTGGGCTGTAAGGCTTCCTTTAATTGCTTCCCGCAAAGCTGGATTCTTTTACAAATTCTTTTAGGTTCTGTTTATTTGTGAATATTTTAAACTCACCTTCATAATTGAAGAACAATTTTTCAAGATAAAGAATTCTCGGCTGGTAATTTTTCTCCTTCAATATCCTACTTATGCCATTGTCTTCCTGTCCCATGGTTTTTGATGAGAATTCCACACTAAGTTTTACTGGGCATCCCTTGTATGTGATGGTTTGTTTCTCCTTTGCTGCTCTCAGAATTTTCTCTTTATCTTTGGCATTTGACATTCTGAGTAGTATATGTCTTGAAGTAGGTCTATTTGGATTTATTCTGATTGGGGTACGCTGTGCTTCTTTGACATTTCTTTCATGAGGGTTGGGAAATTTTTAGCTATTATTTCCCCAAATACTCTTTCTGCCCCTTTTCCCTTCTCTTCTTCTTCTGGAACTCCCATGACACACATATGTTCTTACATTTCAAATTAGCATCCAACTTCCTGATCCCCTGCTCAGTTTTTTCCATTCTTTTCTTTGTCTGTTTTTCTTTAATTTCAGCTGTTCTGTCTTCTGCAACACTTATTCTTTCTTCTATCATTTTGAGTCTGCTATTTTATGCCTCTAATGTGTGTGTGTGTGTGTGTGTGTGTGTATGGTGTGTTTTTTAGGTGGTACTGGGGATTCAGCCCGGGACCTCATACATGGGAAGCAGGCGCTCAACCTTTAAGCTACACTCACTCCAGTCTAATGTGTTTTTTATCTCATCTATTGTGTCTTTCATTCCCATTAGCTCTGTTATTTTTCTTTGGGTGTTCAGATTCTTCTTTGTGCTTTACCAGTGTCCTCTTGATGTCCTTCATCTCTTTAACCATATTGATGTTAAATGTTAGGAGATTTGTATGGACCTCAGTGATTAGTTGTCTCAAATCCTGTGTCTCATCTGAGTCTTTGATATATTGCTTTGCTTGGGCTGTATCTTCCATTTTCTTATTATGGCTTGTGATTTTTTGCTGATGTCTTGGCATCTGATTATGATGATAAGTTTACTCTGATGCTCAATTTCTCTCTCTTGTTTAGGAATTTAGTGCTGAGATGCTGTGTGTTATAGCTGTTCTTTGATTCTTGGTTCATTCTGTTCTAACTCTTTAGGATTATATCCATTTAGTTGTTAATCTGGGCCATGGACCCAGAAGTGGATTGCAGACCTGCTTCCAAAGGCCTTGGGAAGGGAGGCTGTAAAGGCCCCAAAAAAGTCTACTTATTTATTTTTTAATTTCTCACATGAACTTCCTTGGCCTGCCAGCAGATGGCACACTTCAGCAGCCCTCTCAGTCCATACCCTGGTTGGAATGTGTTTGCTGCAACATCTGTGAGAACAGTGTGACAGGATCCTAACTCGAGGCTATTCAGAGCCACACAAATCAGACTCTCTCAGAGGCTGTTCTCCAGCCTTTGCTGGCAGCCCCTTCCCTTTTCCTGGGTAGGGAATAATTTCATTCCCTTCTGTGTCCTCAACAATCAGTCCTGGTCAGTCCTCTGCGAGCTCCCAGGGCAAACAATGGCATATCCTCACCCGGCTCTGGGACACAGCAAACCAAATTTGTGGCCAAAAGCTGAATCAGTCTTAGGCTGCGTTCCTCTTTCTGGGGAGGTGGACCCCTGCGGCCCCCTCTATCCATAGCCACCGGTCAGAGGCTGGAGAATTCAAAGCTCTCCACAACCAGGGTGGTGGGGTGGGCTCCTGCAGCTGCAGCTTTTTCTCAGTTTTCCCGTCAAGATTCTTTTTCCTTTGCCCCTGTCTCTTCTGGGTAGTGTCCAGCCTTTCCCTGGTGCTCTAAACCCTAAAACATTTTTTTTTCCAGGCTGTTTCTGCCTGTCCTCTAGCTATTTTTCTGGGACAGAAGTGAGTCCTATGTCTCTAATCCCCCATCTTCCCAGAAGTCCCCCCTACAATTTTTTAGTAACAATTGACTGAGTCCATGAAATCCCTTTTCTGCTATTATATTGGAATATTACATAGTTATATATTTTCTAGTGCCATAGTAGTAACTGAAAATATTTTTGGAGCTCTTCTTTTGGAATTGTTTCTGTCCCATGGGGCATTATTTAGAATATTAGCATTACAAGTCATTCGTACTTGAGTTTAAATCCCAGATCTGCTACTTAACCAGCCAGCACACCTCCTCCAAGTGGCTTCATCACTCTTAGTCTGTTTTCTTATCTTTAACAATAGTTGATACGTGCCTCAGAGTTGTTTTTACTTATTTTTTATTTTATTTTTTCTTTTTTCTCAGAGTTGTTTTGAGCATTAGTTAAGATATGTTTAAAATGTCTAGCAATAATAGCCCTTCAATAACTATTAATGCCCACTTTCCCCCACCCTAAACCCTAAATCTTTACCCCTGAAGTGCTTCTGTACTTCAAAACAGTAAATACTCAGAGTTAAATTTAGGCAATAATTTTTGTGTCCAAAGTGAACTGTGATAATAAAGTTGGATTTAGGGACTTACAGAATGAGTTTAATGTTATTCTAGTTCCTTACGAGAGTTCCAAAAGAACGTTGGGACTGGGGCAACATGATTAGAATATAGAAAGGTCTTTACACCCATTTTCCTTCCTGACCCAGTGATAATATTCATTTGCATGTATATTTTCTAAAAAGCAATCTCAAAATTTGTAGAGCTGCTCTGTGCTTCTTTTTTCCTACTTGACCTAAAATTAAATCCAATGAAACCTCTTTCCAGTAGACAGAATGGTTGATAGAATGGTTGATCTCTTGGGGCAAGCCATTTTTTTGTCCAATAGAATTAAGAAGAATATTTTTATACCAACACTAGACATTTTGAGCACCGTATTTGTGGGGATTAATTGCCATCCATCCCCCCCCCAAATTGTTATCTTAGTAAATTATTCTGAAGTCTTAATCTTGAAGAATAATGGGAAATATATATATTTATCCCTGGCAAGAAATTTTATCTACTCATGAGCCTCTATTTATTTGACTGGAAGAGGTTTTTTTTTTTTTGTAAACCCTGTTGAAACATGATTTAAGTAATATTTAATTTAATATTTATTTAGAAACTGATTATTGATGAGAAGAAGTATTACTTATTTGGGAGAAACCCTGATCTGTGTGACTTTACCATTGACCACCAGTCTTGCTCTCGGGTCCACGCTGCCTTGGTCTACCACAAGCATCTGAAGAGAGTTTTCCTAATAGATCTCAACAGTAGTAAGTAATTCACATCCAGTTTCACACACTCCCTTTTTGGGGTAATGTGAAAATTACTGTTTGGGTTCTTCAGTTTGGAAAGCATGTTTTAATGCTTATTAAGGTAGAAGTTTACATTTGGTTTTTATATCAGGCCTTTTCTATACCTTTGATGTCTCCTGTTTTCTTGAAATAATTGATGACTGAATGCAGAGAAGAGGGTTTTGAAAAGCACTCCTCTGGAAAAGGCAAGAGGTATATATAGAGAACAAAAAAAAAAAAAAGCACCCAGGAACTAGGGACTATGGTTATTCAAGTCTTTATAAGGACTATGATGAATTGAATTGTGGTCCAATTGAAGCTGAAGCCACGGTTAGCTCCGTAGTGGAACACCAGTGCAGGACATTTAAAAAATACTTTTGAGCAAAATTTAATTTTTTATATTGTGTCCTTTATCCCCAGCTACATTTCACTTTGACTACTACTAATATTAATTTTAATTCCATGAGCATACTCCAGCTAATGATTGGAAGGACGGCCCCAAAATTTTCTGGGTGATGGCAAGAAGCCGAACAGATTTTAAACTTTGGTAAAGATAATCCACAGAAATACAATTGAGACTTAACTTCCTGGAGCCCTGACGTTTATTCATTTTGCCCATGTATATATATAAAAACCAGTGTAAATTGTAAATGGTCCTGCTTCTTGGGTAAATCAGGTTTGACATCTTCTCCCCCATCCCACTCCTACCCCCACCCCCAATCTGCTTCTATGATGGTCTTGGAGAGCCTTGTCTCACAAGTACTCACTTGCAAATTTATCTCATCTTTTCTCTCCATTTCATAACACACAGAATGCAGATGCAGAAGGAAGATTGTGGCTTGCCTTAGCACTGACCTCTTACCTGTTTCAGCCCAAGTTCCTTTCTTGTTTTGGGGGAAACAAGCATCATGCAATATAACTGCCTCGAGGCCAGCAATTCCTGTGTTCCTTAGACTTGAGACTCAAAGAGAGGTCAGGCCACAGTACAGTGTTGCCTGTTTCCTGCCTTGTGGGGGCATGACTACTGCTGGGTCAGAGCCACTCTTGCTTGACCCAGAATGGAACCAAGTCTGCCTGGCAGCAGAGAGCAAGCAATGGTTTTTGTTATTTGTGATACCAGCAGGTCTGAAGATGTGTAAGAAATACACTGAAGAGATTCAATTCTCAATGGAGAGATTTTCCTTTTCATTGTAACACATAGTGAGGGATGCAAAGAGGACCCAGTGCCATTTTCATTTTAAAAGCTTATTTTTCTGACTGTGGCATTTCTTATAAGTTTAAAAAAAAAATGGAAATGCTGGGAGGAGCTGACCTGGGACAGGAGAATTGATGATGATGCTGTCCCTTCTAAAACTCAGGGTTTTTTGTTTTTGTGTTTGTTTTCCCCTTACATTTCTGATTTGGTTGTTCCCAGCACACGGCACTTTCTTGGGTCACATTCGGTTGGAACCTCACAAGCCTCAGCAAATACCCATCGATTCCACGGTCTCATTTGGTGCATCCACAAGGGCATACACTCTACGTGAGAAGCCTCAGACATTGCCATCAGCTGTGAAAGGAGATGAGAAGATGGGTGGAGAGGATGATGAACTCAAGGGTTTACTGGGGCTTCCAGAGGAGGAGACCGAGCTTGATGTAATTCCATGTCCATGTCATTGTTTTGTCTTTTGGGACCCTGCTTTTGCAGTATGTAGCTGTTCTGTGTAGCTTGAAATGCTGATGATTTAGCACCAGGAAGTTTTCTTGAGCCCCATAAAACCTTTGCTGCTAAGGCAATGTGGTGGGAACACAATGTGATATACCTTGGAGCCGCAATGTGTGAGTTTGGTTATGTACGATCAGGGCTAGTGAGGAGACTGGGTTTCCCTGTCAGGAGACCCTCATAGACTTCAGGCTGTTAGAAGCCAAGGCTGAGAGTCCTATTTTTCTATCCCTCTGACTGTCTAATATGGGTAGCCACTAGCCACATTTCAAGTACTCAGTAGTCACATGTGGCTAGTGACTACCATATTGGATAGCGCAGGTAGAGAACATTTTCCATCATGTCAGAAAGTTCTTGTGTACGTTGCTGACTTAGAGAGACTGACATGTTTGTTAATTTATGTAGCTTTTTTTTTTTCCTACTGTCCAAACTGCTCAGGGTTCTTCTGAATAAAACTAAACTGCTTAGACTGCTTTTAGTCTTATGGGCCTGGCTGCCCTGAAGGTGTTGAATTTTATAAGATAAAATTCTATAAAGTGCTAGAGTTTTCCTTTTCTAGAGACTGACCCCACTAGTTTCTGATGTGGCTTTTCTGCTTTACATAGCTGTCACTGCACTGATGTGACTGGCCTATTCTTATTGACCCATTGTGAGCATGTCCTTCATCACCCACATGCATTTACTCTTCCTGTACACCAAGGCAGCTTCCTAACTCTGGGGAAGAAAAGCACAATCTTATAATTGAGAAATAATTTTGTCCTAAAGAGGTAGCCTCACAGCTAGTGACCTTGATGGCAGTCACTCTTGCCTACTTCCCCTCCAGGCTGCCTCCATGCTTCTTTGTCTTCTGGTTAAGTATGTTAGGTGCTCTTTGGGTCCTCATTCTCAAGAAATTTGAAATCTCTGAAATGCAGTGCAGATTGGAATAAGTCCAGTGGATTAGGAAGAGACAGGCTGCAGTCCTAAGGCCAAGTTAATCAATATGATGGATGGATGGTTATGAATAGAATTGGGGCCAGGCATAGGGATGCAGAGTGACAAAATATGCCAAAAACTAAGTGCACTGGCATTATAGGGTTTTAAAGGAGGGAGCTACTGGGAAAGAAGCTGTTGATTGTCCTTTCTCATCTCTGAGATGTTGTTGTTTTTTGTTTTTTGTTTTTAAAACAATTCTTGGAGTTCTTCCTAGTCACATTTCCTTTAATTTTCAGCATGAAGATATGATCATTGTTCTTAGGGGGAAAAACTCAATTCAAGGGTATTTGCACAGATGATCTATTCTCAACTCAAAGCCCTTCACCTCCTTTGAAATATCACTGCCCCACCACATTCTGTCAAGTGAGACTTGTTGGTATTAGTGTTGTAGGGATGGTAGTGATCTTTTCTAAATGCAGAAGAGAGTCTCATTGTCTTGGGAGGCCAAGGTTAGTCCTTGATGCCTTCCTGTCCTTTGTATTTAGTATTATTTTCTCCTTCAAATTCCCTACATACTGATTCCTGTCTTCCCTCTGTGAACCCTGGCTAGAACCTGACAGAGTTCAACACTGCCCACAACAAGCGGATTTCCACCCTCACCATTGAGGAGGGGAATCTGGACATTCAGAGACCAAAAAGGAAGAGGAAGAACTCAAGGGTGACTTTCAGTGAGGATGATGAGATCATCAACCCAGGTGAGGTATCTTCCTACTTCTAATGAAAAAGCTGTTGTCTCAGGGAGTAGTGTATATATCCTACAGGTCAGTTGAAATACTTCTCAACAAGGTTTAGGATAACAGGTGCTATAATGAGGAGAGATATTTTTGTGCAGTCCTTTGATGGAGTACCCTGAACCACTCAAGCATTATCCAGTGACAGTGTGAAAGAAATGGCTAAAGGAGGGGCCCTGTATAATTCAGTATGCAGAGCAGAGCTGAAATTGTCCTCTGCTGATCCAGTAGAAGTTAAGGAAGGTATAAGAAAATTTGCTGTCTATCTCACAGCAGAACCTAGCCTAAATCGATGTCTTTATGGGGTTCTGAGTATGATTGGCAACTCCAAGGTTGGAGGACCTCTGCTGCCACTGTTAATCACATTGAAAACTTGCCTCTTTAAGGAAGTGACTTAGCATACATCTTTATGGAAATGTCAGCAAGGTAAGTGCATCCGTTTATAGGAAATGCCACTCATCATTCAACATTCATTTACTAGGCTCATGTTATCTCTACTGTGGTAGGTGGATTTCACAGAGCTGGGGGGTACAGTTTATACAATGCAGATAGAATAAAAAAAACTTTATTTGAAAATAAATCTCAATAGGTGAGAATAAGGAACCCAGACTGACAAGTTGCCTATTTCCCAAGTTAAGATGTAGTGAGAATAATTTTCAAGTCCTGCATTTGGGTTCAAAATATCAATTATTTAAATGGAGAAGATCTGCTTTGATGACAGTTCATGGGGGGAAAAAAAGATCTAGGAAATTCTAATTAATTGAAATGTAGTTTGGGTCTGCAGGGGGATATGGAAACTAGTCAAGTGCAATTTAAAATTGTATTAAGAGAAGGCGGGGTGCAGGGATAGTAACCCTGGTAGTCTGCATTGTGACCAGAACTCACCCAAATGCATTATGTCATCCTGAGGAGGAGGGAAAGTGCACAAGCTGTGGATACTGGGAATGTGAGGGAACTGTACATGAGGGAGAAAAGGTTGACTCAGCTGTCATCAGATATTTGCACGACTGCCTTGGGGAGGAAGGGCTGAGGCAAAACCAGGGCCAGTGGGCACCAGGTATTTAGCTCAACATAAAAAACAAATCCCTGGGAAAGTGTATGTGGCTCAGGTGACTGGGCTCCCACCTACCACATGGGTGGTCGGATCCCTGTGCCTCCTAAAAGAAGACAGCGAGCTGGCGCAATGGGCGGGCACGACGAACTGATGCAGCAAGATGATGCAACAAGAGATGTGGGGAGGAAAAACAGAATGAGACATAACAAAGCAGGAGTGGAGGTGGCTCAAGCGATTAGACACCTCCCTCCCACACCAGAGGTCCAGGGTTCCACTCCCAGTGCCTCCTAAAGAAACAAGGAAGATGAACAGACTCAGCAAGTGAAAAACAACAAGGGGGTGGAGAGAAATAAATGAATAAAAAGAAATCTTAAAAAGAAAAACCAAGTCTCTGGTTAATATTTAGAAGAAGAATTATATTTAAAAGGATTCCTGTGAAAGAGATTAGGGCATTTGATTTGTGACTACAAGTTGACTTTCTGATGGTAGGCAAAGTGGAATGTATTATTCCTCAAAGCAGGAAATGCCCAAGGGTTTTCAGGTAAGGGCAGGCTGACTTACCTAAAGCTTATTTCTGGGCCCTGAACCAAAATCTGTTGAATAAGAGTAGTTCAGCAGTTGGCCCTAGAAATTATATTTTTAAACAAGCTCCTGTTTGTACCAATGAACAGCTAGCAATTAGGGACCACTAGACTAGACAATCTCTCTTTAAGTCCCTTTCAGAAGTCAGAGTCCAATCTTGTCTATTTTTCTCCTTGAAAATTAGTGTACCAAAGCTTTAATAAGGTAGTGTATTCAAGACAATGTAGCATAGTGGTTAAGAGCATGGGCTCTGAAATCAGATGGCCTAGATTTGAAATCCATCTTTCCACTTAGTAGCTGTGTAACCTTGGTCAAGGGACTTAACAGACTACCTACCTCACAGGATTAGTGGGAAGGTTTTAAGTGAGTTAATGTATGTATAAATACTTAATATCAGTGCTTGACATTCACTAAGCCCATCATAAGTGTTAGCTATTATTGCCATCATCATCTGCCACCTCTTTTGCCCTTTACCCATGTAATCTTCCTATGTTAGAAGCAGAGATGTCTGGGGTTTCATATGTAGCAGAGCAGCTCCCTCGCTGCGATCTATTGAAAGTCAGCCCTCAACACAAGGGTTTATAAAAAAAATAAAAATAATAATAATAATAAAAAGAGAAATAAGAATCAGAGATGTCCTGGGACGGTGCATTGTTTCTCTGAAAGACTAGAATGACTCCAGAGAATGTGGAGTGGGTGAGAGCCCTGACTACCATTCAGCCAGGACAGGACACAATTCTCCAGAGTGGCTCAGCCCTTCCCTCAGCAGGCCTGTGTGCATATGTGGGGCACAGCCCCCCAAAATTAGCCACTCTCCTTGGGCTCCAGTTGTTCTTGAGCTTCAATTAGCTTTCTTTCTGAAAGGATGCATTGGAACAGAGCACCTTGGATGGTGAAAGAAAAGTGTATCTTTTTAGAGACTTTGTCTTCTGCCTAACAAGTATGGGCATCTCCTCTTTCTTCTCCCAAACAGAAGCCATTCATTTCCTTGAACAAGGATGAGTTGCATACATAATACCAGGGTATATTTTTCAGCAGCATCCTAAAATATGTGAAAAGCCAGGCTTAAAACAAATAACCCAGGAGGTAATTATTTACATTAAATAGGGATGACTTGTTTTCCAAAGGGATTCTTAGGAGTGGTTCTTTAAATAACAAGTGCCCCCGATGCATTTAAAATAAGATGAACAATATCTATTAGGGAAACAATTTCTTTTCTACCACTCTTAAAATAAAAGGACCTTGGAGTAGTTTTTCCTAGTAGTGATAGGTCTGTGCTTGCCTGTTTTCACACACTTTTTCAGCCGTCAGCTGGAAAATTCCTGTTCATCCCTGGTGACCCAGCCCAATCTACCCCTCCTCTGTGCTACAGGAATACTGTTTGCATTTCTTTTAAGTGCCTCTTATTGTGAGCTCTAGAAGTTTGAGCTCCTCAAAGGTGGGAGAGTAACTTGCTTCTTATTTCCATGCCTGTGTTCAATAAATGAGGCATGAGAGAATGGCTCAAACAAGTCCCTTGCTTGGTTTTTCCACTTTCTCCCTGCAGAGTGATTGAAGCTAGACGCTTTGTAGGATACCACATAACGTGTGTAAGCTGTGGAAAAGGGAGCTGCTCTCCTACCCTACTTGGACAGGAGGGCCTCAGATCTTTTAGTGAAAGTCTTGATTATATGCAGATCGATTTATTCAGGTCAGAAGGCCAAGTTAATTTTGGAAGTCCTGAGTTTGCTAATGTGTGATCTTGCGCAGTGTATGTTACCTCTTGATATGTCACTGTTTTATGACTAACATGGGATTGATAACATCTGCTCTCTCTCTTTCCTTAAAAGAGGAATGAGAAGGAACTTGTGAAGGCAGCACAGCATGGTAGTCCAGAGCACAGGCCTACGTTTCTGGCTGCTTGGACTCAAGTTGTGGCTCCTCCACTCCAGCAGGGTGACTCATTTTACTTCTCCAAGCCTGTTTGTTTTTCATCTCTTCTATGTTTATTACCGTAGGACCTACCTCATAGAGGTGTTGTGAGAATTGGACACAGTGCCCAGCACACAGTAAACACTTAAATGCTAGCTATATTTCACTGATTCAGTATAAGTTGTGATTGCTTTGTTTGCAGTAAGACCTTTACTAACCTCATCTCTTTTTGCAGAGGATGTGGATCCCTCAGTTGGTCGTTTCCGGAACATGGTGCAGACTGCAGTAGTCCCAGTCAAGGTAGGAAGCACCTTGTAAAGTATTTGAAGTGCCATATGGTTTGGGTTTTAAAGTCCATTCTTCTTTGTGTAGGTAGATATTGAGTGTGTGCTTAATTTTAAAACATATTCTATGCTTCTCTCCTATTTTACATTCCATGGAAGGGCTTTATCCTGTCTCTATAATGCTTTATTTTTATTTTTATTTATTTATTTTTTTTAATGTCTTTTTATTTATTTACCAGGAGATCCCAGGGATTGAACCCAGGTCCCTCCATATGGGAGACAGATGCCCAACCATTTGAGCCACATCTGTCCCCCTCTATAATGCTTTAGTACCACAGAAAGGCTGCAGATGACCAGCCAACTTGGTGCTTCATGTAGTAAATAATGGTATGATGTGAATCTGTAAACCTGTCTTCCAGAGGTTGCAGAGAGAGGCCCACCTTTGGCCTTTCCCTTCTGATTCAAGCAAAGTAAGCTAATAGGCCAGGAAAAAGCATTACTGCTGTACTGCATGGCACCTGTGGCTTTTACTGTGCCAGTATTTTGTGAACAGAAATGGTACAAATAGGAAAGTCAGCCCAAATTTGGGTTGGGCTTAAGAGAAGGTATTTTGAAGAACCAAGAGGTGCAAGTTACAGAGGCGCTCTGGTTGCTCTACATGTGGAAGAACTCTTTGACATTTAGGACTTCCCAAAAGAGAACAAATGGCTCCTTAATGTCGTGAGAGCCCTGTTAATAAAGGTATTAAAAAAGAGATTGGGGACACTGGTCAGAGATGCTATAGAGAATTTATTTTTTCAAAAAAATCTTTCTAATATATTAGACTAGTTGAAAAGATATGTCCAAGTTTTAGGTTAGTCTTTTTTTTTTTTTTTAATCCAAATAGGAGTATTAAAGTGGGAGGGATTTTTTATGAGCTTTGGTCCAGTATGAAAAAGTAGAAGATGCCACTTTTTTGTACAATTCTATGTATTGGTGTCTTGTTTCCCCTTGAGCTCTTTTCTTTCTTTTCTTCCTTTGGAATGCTCTTTTATTAAAGTACAAAGTCAGTAGAAGTCTTTACTTTTATGCCAATTTTATTGTGGTACAATTTACATAAAATAAAATGCACCATTTTAAGTGTACAGTTTGAGTTTTGACAAATGTATGCATCCATGTAACCACTACCACAGTCAAGATATAGACGATTTCTATCATGCCCAAAAAGTTCCCTTGTGTCCCTTTGCGATTAATCCCTCCAAACTTCTAGCCCCAGGCCACCTCTAAACTTCTTTCTATCACTAAAGATTTGTTTTGCTCTCAGATTAAGATTTAAAAATTGGGCTGCCAACTTTGTCTTTTCCTCCCAAAAAGAGACTTCTAAATTCCTACTACCACCATTGCCTGCGAAAGGGCATTTTAATATCAAAAAAGGAGAGGGAGGACGATGTGGTCTTAGGATAAAGAATGGTCATTTAAATTGGGTAAGTTTTACTTTATGAAAAACTCAAAACACTGTCTTCATTTTTGTTCGCGTATAGGGTGGTGAAATTTTGTTGTGGAGCAGTGTTTGGGGACTATCTTGTTAGGCAACCACAAAGGTCCCTTCAAACTCTTGACAGTGTTTTCTAGATTGTCTAGAAAACAGAAGAGGCTGGAAGTTTAGGGACTTTCTCTAGAGGTCAGTTTTTCTAGGGTTAGACTAGGAAAAGCTAACTAACACCATTCTTGGGCCTCATCTCTTGTCTTCACTCTCCATTCTCTCCCCTCTCCTCATTGTAAACCACAGAAGAAGCGGGTGGACGGCCCCGGCTCCTTGGGCCTGGAGGAATCAGGGAGCAGGCGCCTGCAGAATTTTGCATTCAGCGGAGGACTCTACGGGGGCCTGCCCCCCACACACAGTGAAGCAGGCTCCCAGCCACATGGCATCCATGGGACAGCGCTCATCGGGGGCTTGCCCATGCCATATCCGAATCTCGCCCCTGACGTGGACTTGACTCCTGTTGTGCCATCAGCAGTGAACATGAACCCTGCACCAAACCCTGCAGTCTATAATCCTGAAGCTGTAAATGAACCCAAGAAGAAGAAATATGCAAAAGAGGCTTGGCCGGGCAAGAAGCCCACACCTTCCTTACTCATTTGATATTTTTGGCCATGGAGAAGGGTGGGATTGGGTGGGAATGGGGTGGAGGGGTGTTGGGGGAGCTAATGAACTAGGGAGAAAAACTTTCCATGTGTGCAGTATCGTCTTTCAGAATGTCTCCTGGGGTCCTAACCATGTACTATTAAAATGGGGGTAGGGTTGAAATATCCCATAAAGACCTGTCTTCAGAACACTTTCAATGTAGAGAAATGTTTCATATATCCTTTTGAAGAGACTTTGCTGGCTCTTTCCCAGGCCTTCCATTACCTCCTTATTCCCTTCACCCTCTTTCTAGGCTCACTTTTACTTAAAGTCACATGCTCTTGGGGAGACTCCCAGCCCTTGGGCTGAATCCAGAGCCGTGGAGGTTACAACGCATCAGCCTTGTGGGTCCAGCAGCTAATTTATATTTACTATTCTTGCCAATCCCAAGTGGCAAAAGATCCCAGGTTGATCAAATGAGGGTTTAGAATTCTTCAGTTAAGCTAAGGTTTAAACTCAGAAATGTTTTCCTGGGTCAGTGGTTTTGAGGTCCAAGAGTTAGGCTTTTCTCTTTTGACCTTTCTGTTGGAATGAAAACATTTTGGTTTTCCTTCATCTGTAACCAGTGCCATAGACACAGGTTGCTGGTTTTAAACTTACAATATTGTTTGAACTCTGTTTTTCTTCTCAAATCTGAGCACTCCACTTGCCGAAGTTTCTCATTTGACTCCAGAGTACTGTCCTCTACTCTCTAAGGTGTTGCTTTCCTTTCCAAGTGTGTTATGAAGGCAATTTTTAAGGATATGACCATTAGGGCAATTCAAATTAAAGTGGAAAAGATTTTACTTTGCAAGTAACTGATGTCTCTAAGGAGGATATTTTTAGACATTGGTTTGGAGGCTTTTTCCCCCCTCAATTGAGAACTCTAGTTATTCAGAGCTCCAAGACTCCACCTGGCTAACAAACATAGGAGACAAAGGTAGGAAAAATTGATATGAGCTTTGTACAGAGATTTGTACATTTGTGTAATAGGCCTTTTCACGCTTTATGTGTAGCTTTTTACCTGTAACCTTTATTACATTGTAAATTAAACGTAACTTTTGTCATTCAGGTGTGGTCTGTGATTCAGTCGCCATCAATTCCCACTGCCATTAGGGAACTTTTGACTTGGGAGGTGATGCTCTGTCCCCATTTTATTACCGCAAATAAAGATGCCCCTGGTGAATGTGGAAATTCTAATTAGAAATTCCAGTCCCCAGACTGAAGCTTCAAAGCAAAATGGGTTACAAGGTACCTGCTGCCCTTCATCAGGAAAGACAGCACAGCAGACCTGACAAGGGGAGATTGTGGGCTTTGGGGTGTTTGTCATGGTATGGGCATAGTTTAAGCCTGGTCACCGACACTTTGGTTCTCTTAGAGACAGCCGAATGCATCTGGGCAAAAAGGAAGCTAAATCTGAGTGATTTAGGTGAGATTTCAGCAAGAGTTTGGATTGAATGGCTGTGTCCTGGAAGCTGGAATCTCATACACAGTGCGCTTGGTGTCGGGTGAAATGTGACTTTTTATTGAAGATGATGCCACCTGTGTTCCAAATCCTTTGAGTCCAGAGTGTGGACTTGTGACAGAAGCAGCCTTCTAAAGAACAGAATCAAAATCTCGGCTGTCCAAGAGGACATTGACTTGATTGCAGGCTTCTGTAAAAATGGCAGTGACAATAATACCTTTCACTGTTGTGGTGATCACTGTCACTGAGTGCCTACCTACCATGCCAAGCATTTAGAACCTGCCAGGTAGTGCTCATAGCCCTACAGAATACTGGTTTTACCCCTATTTTACAGACAAGGAAGCTGAGACTCAGAGACAAAGTAAATTTCCCTATGGTCACACTGTAGTGAAGTCAGGATAAAAACTAGAGTCTGATTCCAGAGCCTGATCCCAGACTTACACAGCCTCTGTGATGAGTTAGAGTGAGAGACAACATGCTTGGCCTGTGGGGCACACTGTAGCAGTCTGCAGGCTGTAGTGATATTTTTCTCTCAGGTATTCGTTTAGAAGGTTATTAAAAACATTTTTCTAAACTGGACACCTTATTAGAAGGCATATTAAATAGTTTAGATCTGGTTTCGATACAATAAATCTTTCCTTCCTGGTAAGAGGAATTATGCCATCCATTAGTTGGTTTCAGAATTTGAATTGCTGAGTCGAACTTGCATTGGTGCCTCAAAGAAGGCTCAACAGAGAAAGGTCTCCATGCCTGCAAGGATCTTTCTTTCCCTTCCATTTTAGAGAAAGCAGGACTGGCTGAATTTAGTAGTTATATGATGGAAGAAAGTGTGTATGTTTGGAAGCCTAGAATAACTGGCACTGTATTTCTGATTTATTCCAATCATGTTTTATGGCTCCTCAAAGATGAGCACCCCAGTTCAAAAATAATAATAGTTTAAAAAATTCCAGGGAAGCGGATGTAGCTCAAGCAGTTGAGCACTCACCTACCATATGGGAAGTCCCGGATTTAGTTCCTGGTGCCTCCTAAAGAAGGCAAGCAATACGGCGAGCTGGCTCAAGAGGACACAACAAGATGGCACAATGAAGAGACACAACAAGGAAACACAATGAGAGACAACAAGCGGGGAGCAGAGGTGGCTCAAGCCAATGGGCACCTCCCTCCCACATGGGAGGTCCTGGGTTTGGTTCCCGGAGCCTCCTAAAAAGAAGACAAGCATGGGGGCGGATGTGGCTTAAATGGTTGGGCGTCCATCTGCCATATGGAGGGACCTGGGTTCAATCCCCAGGACCTCCCAGTAAAATAAAAAATATATTTTAAAAAAAAAAAAGCACACAACGAACTGACATGGCAGACAGTGCAAACAACAAGGGGAGGGGGCAGTAAATAAAGATTTTCGGGGTAGCAGATGTGGCTTAGGCATCTGAGCACCTGCTTCCCACATGGAAGGCCCAGGTTCTGTTCCCGGTGCCTCCTAAAAACAAAAACAGGCAATAAGCAAACAAGCATAAAAACCAACTCAGAGGAGCCGTTGTGGCTCAGTGGTTGAGCGCTGGCTTCCCATTTAGGAGGTCCCCTGGTTCGTTCCCCTCAAAAAAAAAAATTTCAGATGAATTAAAGTAATTAATGATAAACCTAAATTTAACTAGAAAAAGATTTTAGAAAAAAGTGACTATGTTAGAAAAGACATATTTCTTATACAAAAGACACAAAGTCTAAACCATAAGAAAAATGTTGATAAACTAGATTAAACTTCAGAATAACAAAAATCCTTATAAAGTTAAAAGATATGCCTCAGATTGAGGAAAAAATTGCAAAACATAACTGACAACATTAGCATAAATCAATAGGAAAAAATATAAATAACTAAAAGTGAACAAATGACATGAACATGCTATTCAAAGAAACTTTAATGGCCAAAAGTATATATGAAAAGATGTTCAGTATCACTAGTTATTCTGAAAATGCCTATTAAAACAAGGGTAATAAATAGAGTTCCCACCCCATCAAGATAGCTCCATCCCATAAAAGCTTTTTTTTCAGGAGGTACCAGGTATTGAACCTAGAACCTTGTATATGGGAAGCAGGTGCTCAACCACTGAGCTACATCTGCTCCCCAGTGAGAGCTGTTTTTTTCCGTTTGTTTTGTTTTTGTTTTTAGGAGGTACTGGGGATCAAACCCTGGACTTAGTACAGGGGAAGCAGGCGCTCAACCACTTGAGCTATATCCACTCCCTAGCCCGTAGAAGCTTTGAACAACCAACAAGAACTGGCAGAAACATCTTTCTCAAAGCTCCAGAAAAGCATTAAAGGACTGCAGTGACTGGGCAAGTGCTGAATCAAGAGAAAGGCTACTTAAAAGCAGTAGGATATCATGGCACTGGGGCTGGCCCAAACCCCAGCCTGTGCTCCCAGTGCAGGTCCCTGGTCCTGGCTTAAGGGAGCAGAGTAACTCAGGAGCATGTGTATGTCTGGCCCAATCTGTCTGCTGGTGGCCTGAGGGACTCACAGTTCCTGAACTTGCCCTGGGTATAGAAGGCAGCTCACTGAGCTCTCACAGAACACTGTGGGAAACCAGTCAAGTGGCTGCCAGGGAGCAGGGATTGCTGGCTGCAAGAAAGGGGACATTCTTATCTGTAAACAGTAGAATTGCCAGGACCACTTATACATGCCCAAGACAAGATGCAGAGGCAGAGAGGTTCAGGGCAGCCCTTACATTATGGCCTGGAGCTATTCTCCCAACTCATTGTATGAATAAACCCTGAAAGAAGGCACTCACACAGGTCAGTCTGCATGGACTGAGAAAAAAAATTTTTTCCCTTTTATGTTCTTTTGTAAGCCCCTGGCATTCAAGGAAAGGTTTGTATAACACTAGCTGGATTCAAGCTTATGGAATATACAAAGAAATGGGCCCAGGGAAAGGAGAAAATTAAAGCACTAGAACCATCAATGAGGGCCAGACCTGGATCATACCTGACAAAGACGTTTTTTTTTTTTTTTTCCATTTTAAACCACCCCCTTCCCCATTTGCTGTTTTGTGTCCATTCGCTGGGCAGTTCTCTGTATCTGTGTCCTGTCATCTCTTCTCATCCTCCTCCTCCAGTCTTCACCAGGATTCAATCCTGGAGACCTCCGATGTAGGAGAGAGGTGTTCTGCCACCTGCACCACCTCAGTTCTTGGTTTTTGACTTGTCTCTCCCCTGCGTCTCTCTCCTGTTAGGTCATCATCTTGCTGCATGGCTCCCAGGGCCTGGCGGCTCACCGGCACACATAGCCTGGCAGCCCATGTGCCTGCTATATATATATATTTTTTATTTTACCGGGAGGCCCCTGGGATCGAACCCAGGTCCCTCCATATGGCAGACGGACGCCCAACCATTTGAGCCACATCCACACCCCCAACAAAGACTTTTAAAAAATGGTCCTAAATATGCTCGAAGAGCTCAAGGAAAACATGGACAAAGAACTAAAGGAGGGGGTCGGCTGTGGCTCAACTGGTTGGGCGTCCGTCTCCCATATGGAGGGACCCGGGTTCAATCCCCGGGACCTCCCGGTAAAAAAAAAAAAAAAAAAAAAGAACTAAAGGAAATCAGGAAAGCAATAGATGAACACAAAGAGAATATCAATAGAGAGATGGAAATTATGAAAAAGAGCCAAATAGAGCTGAAGACCACAATATCAAATTAAAAATTTGAGGGATTAGAGCTGGCAAAAGAAAGAATTAGGGAGCCTGAAGATAAGACAATTGAAATCATTCATGAAGAAAAGTGAACAGAGCCTCTGGGACACCATCAAGTGTACCAATATACCCACTGTGGGAGTTCCAGAAAGAGAAGAAAGAAAGGTGCCAAGAGAATAGTCAAAGAACTAGTGGCTGAAAACTTCCTAAATTTAATGAAAGACATTACATCCCAATCTGCAGCATATTACAATCAAATGTCAGATGTCAAAGAAAGATAAAGAGAATTCTGAAAGCCACAAGAGAAAAACAACATGTCACATACAAGGGAACCTTAATAAGATTAAGTGTGGTTTCTCATCAGAAAGCATGGAAGTAAGAAGGCAGTGGGATGACATATTTAAAGTGCTTGAAGCAAAAAACTGCCAACCAAGATTTCTGTATCCAGCAAAATTTTTTCAAAAATGAGGGACAGGTTAAGACATTCCCACATAAACAAAAGCTGAGGGAGTTCATCACCATTTGACAAGCCCTACAAGAGATGCTAGAGTCCTGCAGATTTAAAGGAAAGGACAGTAGACAATAGATGGAAGGGTAATGACAGGGGTAAATATAAATGCCAGTGCTATTGTATTTTTGGTTTGTAACTCCACTTTTTAGGATTTAAAAGGCAAATGCATAAAATGTAATGAGAAATCAGTGGTTTAAGATTCATAATACATCAATATGTAATGTGTGGTAAGAACTACATAAAGGTAGGAGGGCAGATGGGTATAGGAACATAGTTTGTATATAGTATTGAAGTGAAGTTGGTATCAAAGCAAAGGAGATTGTTACAGATTTAGGGTGTTAAATTTAAGCCCCATGGAAACTACAAAGAAAATATCAGAATATTCACATTCATAGAGACAGAAATTAGACTACAGGTAATGGGAAGGGGTGGGAAGGGGGAACGGGAAGTTAATGCAAAATGGGCACAGGGCTCTGTCTGGGGAGATGGGAAAGTTTTTGTAATAGAAGGTGGTGAGGGTGCTGCAACATGGTGAATGTGATCAACCCCACTGAATGGTAGGCTTGGGAGCAGTTGAGATAGGAAAGCTTATGTTGTATATATGATCCCACAAATAGGAAGAGAAGGAGGGAAAGGAAGGGAGGAACGAAGGACGAGCAACTAAAGAGGCAATGGCGGGAAGCGGATGTGGCCAAGTGATTAGTCACCTCCCTCCCACATGGGAGATCCCGGATTCGCTTCCCTGTTGCTCCTAAAAGGAGGACAAGCACACAACAAACAGACACAGTAAGTGCAAATAATGAGGGGGTGGGGAGAAATAAATAAATAAAATAAATCTTTATAACAAACCAATCACAATTAAGGAGATTGAATCTGTCATCAAAAATCTCCCAGCAACGAAAAGTCCAGGACCAGATGGCTTCACAGGTGAATTCTACCAAGCATTTCTAAAAGAATTAACACCAATCCTGTTTAAACTCTTCCAAAAAATTGAAGAGGAGGGAAAATTACCCAACACATTTTATGAAGCCAACATCACCCTAATACCAAAGCCAGATAAAGATTCCACAAGAAAAGAAAATTACAGACCAATCTCTCTCATGAACATAGATGCAAAAATTCTCAACAAAATACTTGCAAATCGAATCCAACAGCATATCAAAAGACTTATACATCACGACCAAGTGGGATTTATTCCTGGTATGCAAGGCTGGTTCAACATAAGAAAATCAATCAATGTAATACACCACATTAACAAATTGAAGGAAAAAAACCACATGATCATCTCAATAGATGCAGAAAAGGCATTCGACAAAATCCAACATCCTTTTTTGATAAAAATACTTCAAAAGATAGGAATAAAAGGAAAATTCCTCAATATAATAAAAGGCATATATGAAAAACCCACAGCCAACATCATACTCAATGGGGAAAGGTTGAAAGCTTTCCCCCTAAGATCAGGAACAAGACAAGGATGCCCACTGTCACCATTGTTATTCAACATTGTACTAGAAGTTCTAGCGAGGGCAATTAGACAAGACAAAAAAATTAAAGGCGTCCAAATAGGAAAAGAGGAAGTAAAACTCTCACTGTTTGCGGATGACATGATCCTGTATTTAGAAAATCCTGAAGTATCCACAACAAAGCTACTTGAACTAATAAATGAGTTCAGCAAAGTGGCAGGATATAAGATCAACACGCAAAAATCAGTAATGTTTTTGTACACTAGTACTGAACAATCTGAGGAGGAAATCAGGAGGAAAATTCCATTTTCAATAGCAACAAAAAGACTCAAATACCTAGAAGGTAATTTAACCAAGGAAGTACAGGACCTATATGCAGAAAACCACAAAACAATGCTAAAAGAAATTTTAAAAAGACCTAAACAAATGGAAAGACATTCCATGTTCATGGATTGGAAGAATAAATATCGTGAAGATGTCAATCTTGCCCAAACTGATTTCTAGATTCAATGCAATACCAATCAAAATCCCAACAGCTTACTTTACAGAATTAGAGAAGGCAATTACCAAATTCATCTGGAAGGGTAAGTGCACTTGAATAGCCAAAAGCATTCTAAAAAAGAAGAACAATGTGGGAGGAATTTCGCTGCCTGACCTTGAAACATATTATAAAGCTACAGTGGTCAAAACAGCATGGTACTGGCATAGAGATAGACATATCGATCAGTGGAATAGAATTGAGAATCCAGAAATAAACCCTCACCTATACAGTCAACTGGTTTTTGACAAACCTACCAAGCCCACGCTGATGGGAAAAAAAACAGTCTCTTCAACAAATGGTGTTGGGAGAACTGGATATCTATAACCAAAAGAATGAAAGAGGACCCCTATCTCATCCCCTATACAAGAATCAACTCAAAATGGATCAAAGATCTAAATATAAAAGCCAGGACCATAAAACTACTGGAAGAAAATGTAGGGAAACATCTTCAAGACCTTGTAGTAGGTGGTGGTTTCTTGGACCTCATACCCAAAGCACGTGCAACAAAAGAAAAATTAAGATAAATGGGACCGCCTCAAAATTAAACACTTTTGCACCTCACAGGACTTTGTCAGAAGGGTGAAAAGGCAGCCAACTCAACGGGAAAAAATATTTGGAAATCACATATCTGATAAGGGTTTAATATCCAGGATATATAAAGAGATGTTACAACTCAACAATAAAAAGACAAATGACCCAATTAAAAAATGGGCCAAAGACTTGAATAGACATTTCTCCAAGGAAGAAATACAAATGTCAAAAAAACACATGAAGAAATGCTCAACATCACTCATGATTAGGGAAATGCAAATCAAAAGAGATATCATTTCACATCTATCAGAATGGCCACTATTAAAAAGACAGAGAACTACAAGTGTTGGAGAGGATGTGGAGAGATAGGAACACTTCTTCACTGTTGGTGGGACTGCAGGATGGTGCAACCACTATGGAGGACTGTTTGGCAGTTCCTAAAGAAGTTGAATATAGACTTGCCATGTGACCCTGCAATACCACTACTGGGTATATACCCAGAAGAACTGAGAGCAGTGACACCAACAGACATCTGCACACCGATGTTCATAGCCACATTATTCACCATTGCCAAAAGCTGGAAACAACCCAGGTGTCCATCAACAGATGAATGGATAAACAAACTGTGGTCTATTCACACGATGGAATATTATGCAGCTGTAAGAAGAAATGAAGTCATAAAGCATATGGCAACCTGGATGAACCTGGAGGACATTATATTGAGTGAAGCAAGCCAGACACAAAAGGACAAATACTGTATGAATGCATTACTATGAACCAAATATATTGTGTAATATATTGCTTGATTCACACACACAAAAAATTTACATGTATCCATTACATTTAATTGAGAAATGTATATATTTATTCATCTGTGTTTACTTTTTAGTTTTTAATTGCTTATGTTTTCAATTATTAAATGTACAAAATAAAGTTAAAAAAAAAAAAGAAAAAAAAATAAATCTTTAAAAAAAAAAGAGAGAGACAATGGCAATTAAGGCAATTCAAGGTCCTGGGCAGGATCTAACAAGGGAGGAGAGAAGGCTCAAAATTACATGAAAACCATGAAAACTGAGGTCTATCCTGATGGGCTCTCTCTGTAGACCCACGTCATCGGAAACGCTTCACAGAGGACTGTTATGGTTCAGCCTTACTCAGAACTGTTTGTTAGATCTGTGAGAAACAACTGCAAGACAGATGACAGCTTACAGAGGAGCACACCCCCTGCCCACGGGAGGCTGCCCCTCTAGAGGGAAGCAGACACACACTCCCACAGGAGCCCACATTACCTAGAGAGCAGTGAGGAGCCAGCCCCTGGCGGAGCCCGGGGGTCAGGGAGGCTTCTGGGGAGTGAGCTGAGCTTTGACGGCCAGTAGGAATTTGCTACATGGAGGCGTGTGGGCCAAGCTTTGCCCGGCGGTGGGACCAGTGTGAGAGGAGTGGGCTGGGGATAGGGTGGGTGCAGAAAGAGGCCAGGTCCCAAAGGGCCCTGTAAGCCATGCTGGGGAACTTGAAAGTATCAGGAAACCACCAAAGGCTTTTTTTTTATTTAAAAAAAAAAGATTTTGGAAAATCCAGAAAAACATACCCGTCTCTCTCTCTCTCTCTCTCTCTCTCTCTCTCTCTCACACACACACACACACACACACACACACACACTCTTCCTACCCAGGGTGGGGGCAGATTTCCTGGGGGAGATTCCAGGCGGCAAAGTGCCTGACCTCAAGCGAGTCCCCTCCAAGCGGGGGCCGGTAGTGTTCTCCTGCTCTCTGTGCTCTCTCGTACATTTTAGTGAACCTAGAGCTAACAGCAAATGTTGAGACACTATGGAAGAGCAAGTTCCCAGTTAGTTCTGCCTGTGGGAGGGGAAGGGGCCTAAGAGGAGGGGGTCCTGGGAAGTTTCTCAGAGGGGTGAGAATTTGAAGGTTCAGAGTTGGTGGAGGGGAGGGCACTGGGTGTAGGGACACTGTAGGAGCCAAGGTGGGGAGAGAGGATGAAAGCCCCTGGAATGACAGGCTGGTAAGTGGCTGGGTCTTCTGGGAAGGCCCTGGGATGCTTGGCGAAAATGGATTCTTTCTGAGGCTTCCACGTCAGGTCAGAAGAAGGGAAGCAGTTCCAGAGGTAGCCAGCAGGAGGAGCCCTGCTCCCATCCTTGGCGTCACAGTTACAAGCATAGACTCCAAGGTTTCAGGGCAGAGAAGGGGAGAGGGGCCGGGAAAGGCTCTGGATCCATGTCAGAAAACCTGCCGGGCACTTGACTGTGCGTTATATCCCCAGATTCTGCCAACAGCCCTGAGAGGAGGTTGATAATGTCCCATTTTACAGATGAGGAACTTAAGGCTCAGAGATGGTACAGGACCTAGGTCACAGCTGGTAAAGGTAAAGCAGGGATTTGAACTTGGCCCTGGTTGGACTGTGAGCATCACAGAGGAGTCCAGCAGAGGCTGCTGTCCCTGCCTGTGCCCAAGGTCTGTGAGAGACCTGGATCTTGGTTCCTTTCTGTTTTTTCTCCCTCTCAATTTCCTACCCCATCTGTCTCCATCTCTGGAGTCTCCATACCTCGGCCAGGTTGGGGACTCAAAGCCCTGCAGACCTCATTGCATGGTCTGGGGACAAGGTTACTAATGGGAAGTGCAGGTGAGATACGGAAGGAGACCACCAGAAGAGAACGAGTTTCCCAGCCTGCCTGCCTCAACCTCCCCCTGCCATACCCTTTCCACCCTCCCCATTACTATGGGTCTATGAGCTAATTGACTTCCCTCACCTAGTCCTGCTGCCACCTGGGCACTAGAGCTCGGCAACTTCACGCTGGCATATACACCCTCTCCTACCACTGTCAATACCTCCCAGGCTAGTCTAGCAATGTTATCCCTCTCATCTTAAAGAACACAAACCAGAATCCTCTTTTTTTTTTTTTTTTTTTTAAAGATTTTATTTATTTATTCATTTATCCCCCTCTTGCTGCTTGTGCTCGCTGGGTCAGCTAACCACACCGCGCGGGCGGGCTTGCCTTCACCAGGAGGCCCCGGGAACCGAACCCGGGGCCCCCCACGTGGCAAACGGGAGCCCTACTGATTGAGCCACAGCCGCCTCCCACCAGAATCCTCTTGATTCCACTTCCCCAGAAGTTCCCTCAGCTTCCTCTCCATTTCTCTGCTCTGCCTTGTAGCACAACTCCTGTAAAGAACTGTCTCACTTGCTGTCTCCATTCTCTCCTCCATTTGCTCTTGAATCCACTCCATTCAGGCTTCCCCCACCCGAAGTGCCATCTGTGGGGAGGAATCCTTGAGACGTGGAATTCTGGCTTGAGAACAAAGACAGAGTGTCTGGAATGCCAGACACTTGCTCAAAAGGAAAACCTTGACAGCACTGTTTGAACGCTTGCTGGTGCCAAGACTCAAGGATAAGATAGACAACAGGTGTGAACTTTGCCTGCAATAAACTCCCAAGTGACATCTGAGAGTAATTAATCACTAGCCGTGCTTCTCTGCATGTAACCGAAACCTGGCTCTGCTAATGAAAGTGCTGAGCTGTCTGTGCTTCAGGGCTAGCGTGGCAGATATGTTCTGCTAGCCCCCTGACCCCAGCTTTCTCTTAAACTCTTAGTTTTGTCTTTCCTATATTGCAGTACCCTTCACCGAGTCACCCACTTTACAGGAACACCAGTACTGGGAAAGGAACAAGATGAGTAAGGAGCCTGCCCATGAGGAAGGCTTCCCTGAAAAGGGCAATCAGAGGCGGGATCTGAATGGTAAATAAAGGTTATAAGTGTGGGGAATATTCCAGGCATGTGCAAATGGCCTGGGGAAGGGAGGAGGTGTTTCAGGATTGCAGGAGTGCACGTTGCTTTGATGTGGCTGAAGAGAGTGTTCTGGAAAAGGGAAAGCAAGAGATGAGGCTGGAGAGTTGTCGTGGGCCAGGGCATGAGGGGCCAGTTCATAGGGAGCTCAGGCTTCACCCTGAGGGCCACAAGGTCCCACGGAAGTGTTTAAGCAGGAGGTGACATGTCAGAATTGCCTTTTAGGAAAAGCAGAAGGCTAGAGGGGGACAGTGTCGTGGAAGAGGTGAGGCTGGAGGTGGGAAGAGCAGCAGTGATGCTATCACAGGGCAAGATGGTGCCACCGCGACACAATGGTGGGGGTGCAGCTGGAGAGAAGGGGTGGGGTCCTGGGAGAAAGAAGAAGAATCGACAGAACCTAACTGTTAGGGGACATGGCAAGCATGCCTCCTGGGTCTCCAGGCACCTGGGTACTCAGAGGGGAATGTGGGAGGAAGAGCAGGTTATGGGGAAGGTGCAGAGTGTGAGGCACTTGATGCCATGGGACGTTGGGGACATGTCAAGTGGGCACTTGTGTGTACCCCTGGAGCTCGAGGTAGGGCAGGACCCAGAAGGCTCGGAAGGATGGACAGAGCAGTACTGAAGCCTTGGGCTTCCACCTGTGATGCCCAAAGGCAGGCAGGGCTCCAGGGAAGGACAGAGGGTGGCTCTTCTCCGCACCCCTCCTCTTTGTCGGGCTGTCACTAGGGCTCCCCTTGCCTCTAGAGCCCCCCAGTGGCTGGAATATCACTGGACCAGAGGTTTCCTGACTTTCCTAACTCACTGCTCCCAGCTTCTTTGGAAAGTGGAGGGGAGGCTCTACCCTGCACCCAGCACAGATGGCCCAGCAGCAGCCACTCTGGAACGAGCCCCCAGCTGGAGGTGGAGATGACAGCCTGGCCCTGGGACTCAAGTCCCAGTTACTATGGGAAAGCCTGGGGCTGGAGGTGAGGTGGGTGGTCCCCAGGGAAAGTCCAGTGCAATGCCACCGTCAGCATGCTCATGCAGAGCTGTGGGGCAAGACTGGTGCAGCCTGGCACTCTGTCCTCATCCCAGGGACCCCAGCCACCCACCCAGCCACCCACCCTCCATGAACTCGGCCCAGAGCTGGTCAGGCAGCCCGGCCAGGGGGAGAAGTGAGTGCCTTAACCCAGCACACGGGCTTCATCCCTCCCTCTCCAGTCGGCCTGGGAAACGCCTCTCCCACCTGCCCACCACCCCACGCTGGGGTCCATCCTGTCCTCTACAACAGCCTCCTAATTGCCCCTCCCCGAACACCCCCCAACCCATTTTCCACGCAGTAGTCAGGGCCTTGCTAAAATGCAACTCACACCACATCATTCCTCATTAAAATGATCAGAAAATAAAGATCGGTCAGGGCCCATCCCCCAAACCTGGACAAAGGCCAAACTCCCTCATGGGGCCTCGAGAGCCAGCATGACTGGCCACTCACTGCCTCTGACTCAAAACGCCTTTCAGTTCCTCAACACGCTCTTCTTCCTTCCCCCTTTGTCTCCTACTCTCCCTGCTGACCCTTCACTTCCCCTGGGCTGCGGGAGGAAGGGCAGCTTGAGTAACTGCACACGCCACACACCCCGTCGTCCCCATGTGAGCGCCGGGAGAGCAGACACCTCTGACGTCTTTACTGACAGCCCCACTGTGTGCCCCAAGCAGGCTGGCCGGAAAGACGAAGCTCCTCCGTCACCTTCGTTTCCTCTCTGGGCCCTCAGATGCCACCCCGTGAGGGGGGCAGGTGTCTCTGTCCTCCTCCCAGCCAGGCCACCAGGGCCACCAGGGCCGGCAGCGCTGGGAGGAGATGCAGGTTTTAACAAAGCTCCCAAATCCGTAGGGGAGGTAAAGGAGATGAGGAGATGGAGCAGGGGGTCCTGTCAGAGGGCCCCAGAGAAGCTCCTCAGAGAGGGGATTTGACTGGAGGGGCCTTCGGGCTCAGAGGGCAGAGGGGCGCACACAGGGGACCCAATCCTGGTTCAGTCTCCTCCAAACGTGGAACTCTGGGCATGTCTAACCCTTTCTAGCTGGCAGTTTTCCCATCTGTAAAACAGAAAGGAGGAGATAACCTTCAGCTCAGGATTGTGGTGAGCTCAAGGAAACATCGATTGTAAAGTTTTTAGCACAGTGCCTGCCATAAGGCGAGCCATTTTCTTGCTGAGCTAGAGAGATATAGCTCCTTCCCAGGGCCCTGGCCTTCCCATCGCCTGCCCAGGCAGGAAGACTCAAGTTTCTGTGACGCCTGGGCCAGGGCTGGATGGGACAGACCCAGCAGAGGGGACAGGGGACATCAGGGCAGGACGTGCCCTGGGGCGAAGGGGGACTGTGGAGTCCTAACAGAGGGAGAGGGACCTTTGACCTAGTTCAATCCCTTTTCTTTGCAGCTGGGGAAACTGAGGCTGAGAGGCAGCAGCAGCTGTTGCTGCGTTGCCTGCGTGTTACTGCAGTTTTCCTGAAGGTATCGCATTAAACGTCAGTCCTGCAGCACCTCTGGGAGACAGGCAGAGGGAATCCTGGTGGTAAAGAATACACATGTTAGACTCAGTTATTTGGTTCAAGATCACGAGGAGGAAGCTGTGACAGAGACAAGTTGGGAAGACTCCCCAGGACCCTTCCCCCACTACTCCAAGGAGGATTATCCCCAGGGGTCTGGAGGAAGGGGTGGGGCTGGGGAAGGGAGGACCGATTCCACATTCCAGAATCCTCCCATCATCCATTCAAGGAAGGATGTAAGCTAAGAGCCATGCTCAGCCCTTGTAGAGCTTACAGTCTAGTGGGAAAGAGCTGTTAAGAACAGCAGTCACAGGAAGCGGCTGTGGCTCAATCAGTAGGGCTCCCGTTTACCATATGGGGGACCCGGGTTCGGTTCCTGGGGCCTCCTGGTGAAGGCAAGCCCGCCCGCACGGCGTGGTTAGCTGACCCAGCGAGCACAAGCAACAAGGGAGGGATAAATGAATAAATAAATAAAATCTTTAAAAAAAAAAAAAAAAAAAGAACAGCAGTCACGGCTGCGACTGTCCCCACAGCTGGACGCCGGCCAGTGGCCGCGGTGGGGCCCTCGCTGTCCATGGGGCTGGGGACTGGCCGAGGACGGTGTGCTGCTGCCGGTGCGAGTGCCTGGAGGAGCCCGCCCTGCGGAGAAAGAGCCCCTGGTCGGGACAACAGCCCATGTTCCTCATCTGGAGCAACAGAGGGTGAAAAGAATTTGTGTCCCACACAGAGGCAGACGATGACAGAATCCCGTAGGACTTGATAATGGCTTGTAATCAACAGGCCAAAGACTCAGAGGAGTGGCAAAAACTCAGCTATGATATCCATGCCCGGCCACATGTTCGCAGGGAAGTGAGGAACAGATGGAAACGCGTTTTAGAAGACTTAGCTTTTCAAAAGGAGGCAGGCTCTTCGTTGTCAGTCACTAAAGAGCCCCATCGGTGATTCCAAAAACACAAGGAAAGCTCAAGAGATGCTGTAGAAACCGGCTGAAGAGACCAGTATTTTCCTAACAGGTTGGGAGCACTCAGAGAGGTCTCTCTTTGTGGTGGATCATCTCTTTTCTTTTTTTAATGCATCAGAGTATTTTAATCAATTTTATTGATACATATTCATAAATCATAAAATCCATCCAAAGTGTAAAGCAGTGGTATTTGGTATAATCACATAGTTGTACATTTATCACTTCATTCATTATTAGAGCATTTTCATTATCCCAATAATAATAATAATAAATGGACAAATAAACAAAAAACTCTAATAATATTCACTTCTCAATCTCTCTATCTTTCCTTGCTGTACATAGTTGCTTTTCTGTTTCTCTCTGTCTCTCTAATGTATTTGGGTTTTTCCCTCTAATTTATTTGTAGATATATTTTGTATGTTTGTATGGAGTCAATATGTAGTACTTTTTTCCAGTTTCTTTCACTTGGTATATTTTCTGTTTTTTAGCCTTAATGGAAGATTATAAATATATTACTATATGCTACTGTCCATAGTTTCTTTTGATTGTATTTTTGCCTGATAGTTACACTTATAATATTAACATACCATTGTTCAACTTCAAAGAAACACAGTTATATGCAACATTACCCATACTCATATTTCACACGAGGTTTCACTATGATATGCAGTCCCATGTGACATTAGCTTTCCTTTCAGTAATATACATGACCTTAGACTTACCCTTTCAACAACAGTCATATCTATATATTAGCACTACTATTTACAAACACTAAGATATTCTTTTACTATTTCTATTCATTTCCAGTGATTTACAATGTTGGTTTGTCTTTTTTTTTTTGGATTGTCTCTTTGATCTTGATGCTGCAGAAGAGTTCTTTAATGTTGCTGGTTGAGCTTACCCCAGGAAGCCTGGGGTCGCATGCCTGGCCAATGGCCAGAAAGAACTGCACTGCCTACCCTTCTCAAGTCCCTAAAGGAGAGGCTCGGAGGCAGCGATGGAGTCCTTCCATTGGGACTCAACGGCCAACCAAAGCTGGACAGTTACATGTAAACAAGTAGAGGCTGGCTTAGTGACAACTGAAGGCCTCTGAATCTTGCAAAATCGAAGGGTCTGATCTTCACGAGGCCCTTACTCGATGAAAAGTTCAGGGTGCATTGAAACACTACTGGTGATTTTGCACCTACAAAGAGAGCTAAAGAGGGGTAAGCGGGATGTTTCCTAATGAGCGCTCAGCTTCCAAGAGAACTCATTGTCCCAGTTTTGATTTTGGTTCTATAGTAAGCTCTAACCATTAATCCTGTTAGGAACATGGGATATTCTAGTTAATGAAATAGTATGATTGATAAAGGGATCATAGAGCCCAAGTATGAATTACCAATTTTTCCATAGTTATCATGTACCATAGGCCAACACCAAAATAATACTAAGCATGATGTGACTTTTCTTTGATTCGGAAGAACCTATAGAACCTTGGAAGGTGTCAGAGGCATCTTTTTGAGTATCAGTTATGATTGCTCATAGGGATAGGTGTATCAGATAATAGAGATGCCTAGGAGTGTGGCTCAGAAAAGAATTCTAAATAGGCTTCCCCCAAGCAGGACTTCCTGCACTGACATATAAAAAGTCTGTCTTCAGTTGTGGTACATACATCCTAAATTCTCACATTATTGATATTGGTTTGCCTCATTTTTGCCATATTGTGCATTTCTACTCATTTTTTTTAATACTTTATTTTGTACATTTAATAATTGAAAACATAAACAATTAAAAACTAAAAAGTAAACACAGATGAATAAATATATACATTTCTCAATAAATGTAATGGATACATGTAAATTTTTTTTTTATTTTTAATCAAACAATATATACACAATATATTTGGTTCATAGTAACACATTCATACAGTATTTGTCCTTTTGTGTCTGGCTTGCTTCACTCAACATACTGTCCTCCAGGTTCATCCATATGCTTTATGACTTCATTTCTTCTTACAGCTGCATAATATTCCATTGTGTGACTACACCACAGTTTGTTTATCCATTCATCTGTTGATGGACACCTGGGTTGTTTCCAACTTTGGCAATGCTGAATAATGTGGCTATGAACATCGGTGTGCAGATGTCTGTTCGTGTCACTGCTCTCAGTTCTGGGTATATACCCAGTAGTGGTATTGCAGGGTCACATGGCAAGTCTATATTCAACTTCTTTTTTTTTTTTTTTTTTTTTTAAAGATTATTTATTTATTTATTCATTTATCCCCCCCTTGCTGCTTGTGCTCGCTGGGTCAGCTAACCACGCCGTGCGGGCGGGCTTGCCTTCACCAGGAGGCCCTGGGACCCGAACCCGGGGCCTCCCATATGGTAAACGGAAGCCCTACTGATTGAGCCACAGCCGCTTCCCTATATTCAACTTCTTTAGGAACTGCCAAACAGTCCTCCATAGTGGTTGTACCATCCTGCATTCCCACCAACAGTAAAGAAGTGTTCCTATCTCTCCACATCCTCTCCAACACTGTAGTTCTCTGTCTTTTTAATAGTGGCCATTCTGATAGGTGTGAAATGATATCTCATTGTAGTTTTGATTTGCATTTCCCTAATCATGAGTGATGTTGAGCATTTCTTCATGTGTTTTTTTGCCATTTGTATTTCTTCTTTGGGGAAATGTCTATTCAAGTCTTTGGCCCATTTTTTAATTGGGTCATTTGTCTTTTTATTGTTGAGTTGTAACATCTCTTTATATATCCTGGATATTAAACCCTTATCAGATATGTGATTTCCAAATATTTTTTCCCATTGAGTCGGCTGCCTTTTCACCCTTCTGACAAAGTCCTGTGAGGTGCAAAAGTGTTTAATTTTGAGGAGGTCCCATTTATCTACTTTTTCTTTTGTCATTTCTACTCATTTTATCTGGAATAGCATCTGTAAGCTGAAACACCTGACCTCTGCTTCCTTCTTTTCTCTTTACTCTGTTTCTGGCTTATTGACTGAAAGTTGTACCTGCCCCGGGACCTCTCCTGCAGACTTGCAGCTATGTAGGGGGTACTGCCTTAACGAAGGTCCTTGCTGAGCTCTCTTCAGTTCTGAAGAGGCTCTCCAAAATAGAGCAATGCTGCCAATGCAGCTTGCTTCTATCTACAGATTGAGAAGTCCAGCTTCAAAAGTTACTTGCCGGGAAGTGGATGTGGTTCAAACAGCTGGGCACCAGCCTATTGCATGGGAGGTCCCGGGTTTGGTTCCTGGTGCCTCCTAAAGATGAGCAAGATAGCAAGACAGTGAGCTGACGCAATGAGCTGACATGATGAGCAAGCTGATGCAACAAGATGATACAATGAGATGATGCAGCGAGATGTCGCAACAAAGAGACACAGTGAGGAAACACAAAAAGAGACACAACAAGCAGGGAGCAGAGATGGCTCAAGTGATTGGGTGCCTCCCTCCCACATGGGAGGTCTCGGGTTCAGTCCCCAGTACCTCCTAAAAAGAAGACAAACAGAGAGCAGACAGCGAGAGCAAATAACGAGGGGGTGGGGAGAAATAAATAAATAAATCTTTTTTTTAAAAAAGCTACTTGCCGTTTAAGCAAGAAGCTTACCAGGAAGTCATGGTTCCTTTTATTGAAAAGAATTTAAGGACTTATAAGAATTATCCATAGATTGCTGTGAAAAATGGCAATATTTTTACTTTTATATATTTTTCACTTCTGACTTCAGATTTAAAAGTTACTTGTGGGGAAGTGGCTGTGGCTCAATCAGTAGGGCTCCCGTTTACCATATGGGAGGCCCCGGGTTCGGTTCCCAGGGCCTCCTGGTGAAGGCAAGCCCACCCGCACGGTGTGGTTAGCTGACCCAGCGAGCACAAGCAGCAAGAGGGGGATACATGAATAAATAAATAAAATCTTTAAAAAAAAAAAAAAAAAGTTACTTGTATTTAGTCTACTCCAGGTTTCATGACTTGAAAATTTCTGTATCCTGACTAAATATTTTGGTAGTGTACAAAATGTTTAAAACATTTGTTAGAAGAGATTCATGTTCTCCACTTAATGCATTGCTAGCCAATCGAACTGACATGCTTCAGGAGCATTTTCCCTAGTTTAGTAAGTAAGTTAAACTTTCATTTTTTATATTTAATACTTACTCCCTCTCATCTTATTTAACCCAGCCTTTAGATATTTTCCCTTACTTTTGTAGGCTTTTGCAAGATAAACATACAAACAGTAAAGCAAACAATAAAACAAAAAAATCTTTGGATATTATATTGTTTCGGTCTTTGAACTAAGGGTTTGTATTTTGTCTTTCTGCCTTTTTTATGTCAAAAATGGATGAGATTGTTTGTATTTATGGAAAATAAATTATTACCATAGTCTTAAAAAAAAAAAAAGAACAGCAATCACAAATCAATACAACTGCTGAGAAGTCTGTGGATGGCGGGCGGAATGGAGGAGACTTTGGAGCAGCGTTTGGAGGACACAATGAAGAATCCATCCATTGTTGGAGTCCTTTGCACAGATTCACAAGGACTTAATCTGGGCTGCCGTGGGACCTTGTCAGATGAGCATGCTGGGGTGATATCTGTTCTAGCCCAGCAAGCAGCTAAACTAACCTCTGATCCCACTGATATTCCTGTGGTATGTTTAGAATCAGATAATGGGAACATTATGATCCAGAAACATGATGGCATCACAGTGGCAGTGCACAAAATGGCCTCTTGATGCCTCGTATCAGTATTCTACCCTGCCATAGGGACTCAGTCCTATCAATGTTAATTATCTTATAGTACTATTAAAGCTCCAGTAGTTAGGCAATTCATTTAATGTGCATTGGCCATTTTTCTGTTTATTTTACAGTAAGCCGCTTTTTGACACTCTATGGATTGACCTATCAAAATATTGGTAGGGGGAAGCGGCTGTGGCTCAATCAGTAGGGCTCCCGTTTACCATATGGGAGGCCCCGGGTTCGGTTCCTGGGGCCTCCTGGTGAAGGCAAGCCCGCCCGCACAGCGTGGTTAGCTGACCCAGTGAGCACAAGCAGCAAGGGGGGGATAAATGAATAAATAAATAAAAAATCTTTAAAAAAAAAATATTGGTAGGAAAGGATCATATATTGAAGCAGCAGGTCCAGGTCACTTTGTATACAGAATTTATGTTCAATAAATCTGGTTGAGGAAAAAAAAAAAAAAAACAAAAACAAAAACCAAATCAATACAACATTACTACTGCAAGGAAGGCAATGGAGAAGGGGATCATGGCATGTTCAAGGCTGTCATAAGGGACCATACTTGGCTGGGAGGGTGCTGGGAAGTCTCCCTGAATGTGATGCCTAATCTGAAACTGAAAGGAAGAAAGGGGTGGGGTGTGTGCTTTGCAGATAGAGGGGAATGGTGTGTGCAAAGGTCCTGTGGTGGGTAGGAGCACAGTACATTCTTTTTTTTTTTTTAAAGGAGGTACCAGGGATTGAACCCACGACCTCGTACATGGGAAGCAGGCACTCAGTCACCAAGCTACACCCAAGAAGGTAGAATGGAGTCATTTCATTTCCCCTTCTCGAAAATCACTCCCACAAACGGGGAGAAAAAAAACAGAATCTCCTTTGTCTAGGAAATTAAGAGCTACTTCTGACCTCAAGCCACAATCGTGTAGAAAAATGACAAGTGCTCCTGATTCCATTATGTTTAAAAGGTAGAATTATTAAATAATTTTGTCTTTTCTCTAGTTCTAAAACCTGGCCTCCCTAGGCCCACTCTTTCTGCCCTTCTAGCTAATGAAGTTCCAGTGCCTGGCCCTAAGAATGAAAATCTCCCTGATTAACAATAGCTACGACACAAGCAAAGAAAGATGAGATGGAGCTGAAGCTGCAGAAAGAGACGTACCATTTTCCGCATTAACATGAATTTATGAATCAGACCTATTAGGAATCAAAACTAGAAATTCTCCAAGAGCATTGGTCTTGTTTCCCTATCCAATGTGGGGATTTGTGGGACCATTCATTTTAAAAAGTGTTGGCTCAGTTCCTATAAATCCATCCTGGGAAGAGTTGTTTGCACAAGGATGTCTTGAAAGACATCCAGATTTCAGATTGTCCAATGCCCGAAAGAAGCAGGTTTTTATTTTTATTTCTTTATTTTTTATTATTTATTTATTTATTTATTTATTTTTTACCAGGAGGTCCCGGGGATCGAACCCGGGTCCCTCCATATGGGAGATGGATACCCAACCATTTGAGCCACATCCATCCCCCTATTTTTTATTTTTTCATGGAGCCGAAACTTTATTGAAAGACACTGTTACATGTAAATCCCCTTTTTTCTTTTTTTTTTTTAATCAGGAGGTCCCAGGGATCAAACCCGGGTCCTACATATGGTAAACGGGAGCTCAAGTGCATGAGCCAGAGCCGCTTCCTGTTGTTTTTTTTTTCAGGTTCATGTTTTGCTAAGGAAAGGGCAGAGACTCAAGACACAAATAAAGACTAGCAATTTATTTGATCATTGATTTATAGATTATTCAACACTAATAAACAGTCAAATAATCACAGTTATTGATTATTCACAATATAATACAATAAATCAATTAGACAGTACAAAGGAAAGAGAGAGAGTATATTTACCCACACTTACCACACCAGGGGAAAACTTTAACATCTGGTCTTTCACGAGGCTGGGATGTCCCATTTGACAGCTGGCCAGAGTCCCGATCGGAATCAGGTCCCAGGCCGAGCGGCCTCTCCTAGGTGAGACTTCCACTGGCAATCTAGGGGCTGCCCCTTTTAAGGAGTTCTGAAATTTCAGATCTCCTGCCAATTTTGCAACTCCTGAGTGATTAAAGCATTGGGAGACAACAGTGCCTATCCATGGGGAAGTGGCCAGGTCCCCCAAGGAGAGACATGAAGTCCGTGCAACACCCTGGTCTTAAGGGCATTGCTAGTGGTGGGACATTAAGCAGGACATGTGGTTAATGGCTAGCTGAGATAAGGAGCCCACAGGGGCTGGGCTCTGTACTTGGGGAAAAGGTTCCCAAGCATAGCCTCCCTACACAGCTGAGCTATTCATCAACTAAGATAAGGTTACATTCCCGAGGCAGGAAGAGTCTCTAAGCATGTCCACTTCTAGCTCTTTTATGTACCTGCTCCTATGTGCCAGAAGCAATCACATTATATTTTAACTTCTTGTTCACAATCCTTCCCCCAATGTAATTAACAATACATTATAGGGGGCGGATATGGCTCAACTGGTTGGGTGTCCGTCTCCCATATGGAGGGACCTGGGTTCGATCCCCGGGACCTCCCGGTAAAATAAAAAAAAAAAAAAAAAAAACAAACAATACATTATATATATCAGTTCATAATTTATTGTACAAATTGAATATTACATGATGAGTTGACATTAGCTTCTCCAGGCCTGAGAACTTAATGAATGTGGTACACAGTGTTTGGAATCCCTTTAAGTTGCTTTCCCACCTGGAGTTTTTATTTTAGATTGTAACTTGAAGTAGGGGACAATCAAAGCAGTGCCTCTGTATGAGGCCAGTGTACAGTTCATTCTACTCGTGAGAGTATAAGAGTTGAAATATTTTTTAATACCAGTGAATTGGAATTGGACATCAGTTTCTGGACCTGCCATGGCTTCAATCAGGCCATAGCCAGAAATTCTGCCGCACATGTCACATGTCTTTCAACATACAGTCTTGGAAGTAACTTTTTTTTTTTTTTTTTAAAGATTTATTTGTTTACTTTATCCATTTTAAACCCCCCCCTTCCCCATTTGCTGTTTTCTGTCCATTTGCTGCGCAATTCTCCGTGTCTGTTTCCTGCCACCTCTTCTCATCCTCCTCCTCCAGTCTTCACCAGGATTCGATCCTGGAGACCTCCGATGTAGGAGAGAGGTGTTCTGCTGCCTGCGCCACCTCAGCCCCTGGCTTCTGGAGCTTTCGGAGCATCTCGTCTTGTCTCTCTCCTGTTACGTCATCATCCTGCTGCCTGGCTCCCGGGGCCCGACGGCTCAGCGGCACACAGAGCCTGGCAGCCCATGCGCCTTCTATATATATATATTTTTAATTTTACCGGGAGGTCCCGGGGATCGAACCCAGGTCCCTCCACATGGCAGACGGACGCCCAACCATTTGAGCCACATCCGCCCCCTGGAAGTAACTTTTAAACTCCAGAAACAAGTCTGTGGTGATAATGGGTTATCTTAATTGATAAATTGAAGCCATGATAAATATGTTACAATTTGACATCTCTGTACTCCTAAATGGTATCATTACTTTTTTTTTTTTTTTTTTTTAAAGATTTTATTTATTTATTCATTTATCCCCCCCTTGTGTTCACTGGGTCAGCTAACCACGCCGTGTGGGCGGGCCTGCCTTCACCAGGAGGCCCCGGGAACCGAACCCGGGGCCTCCCATATGGTAAACGGGAGCCCTACTGATTGAGCCACAGCCGCTTCCCAGTATCATTGCTTCTAAGCATTGGGTCAAAGCAGAAGATCTATCGAAATAAGAACAGGATGACATATATTGAAATAAGAACAGTATGACATATATCAAAATAAGAACAGGATGCAATAAGAAGTAGAATTTTTAAATAGTTCTTAGAAATTAAAAATATGAAAGCGGAAATTTAAAAAAGTGATAGAGAAGAACGGTTGTAACTCAAGTGGTTGGCGCCTGCTTCTCATGTACAAGGTCCCGGGTTTGATCCCTGGTACCTCCTAAAAACAAAACAAAACTAACAAAAAACCAACTCGAGGGAGCTGGTGTAGCTCAGTGGTTGAGTGCCAGCTTCCCACATATGAGGACTCAGGTTCAATCCCTGGTACTGGTACCTAAAAAAAAAAAAAAAAGATAGAATGGTTGGGAGATGAAGTCTAGGAAATCTCCCAGAAAGTAGAATAGGCCAAGGAGACAAAGAATTGGTCCAGAAGATCCAACTTTAAAAGGAGCTTCTGACAGAAGAAACCAAGGAAGTTTCCAAAACTGAAGGGCATGAGTCCCCAGATTAAAAAGATCCAGGAGTGCCCAGAACCGGAAGGAGAGACCCGCAGAAGGTTGGGCATGTGAATATCAGAATGCCAGGGCCAGAAAGAAGGCCCCCTCCTTCCCACAAGGGTTCTGGAATAAGAATGACGTCAGACTTCCCAATGGCAAAAATGGAGCTAGAAGACCCTGGAGCCAAGGCCAAGCTGGGGGAACACTGTTTTCAGTCTGGAAGTCAATACCAGCCGGACCATCACTGAAGAGTAAACAAGGCCGCACATTGTGCTCAGGCTTTCTACTTAACCTCTGCTGAAGGAGACAGCAGACCCAGCTGCTACCCAAAGCCCAGAAATTACACGTGTTTGGAGAACTAAGTCTGACCTCTGCTACCTGAACTGGGCCACTTCCTTCCCTCTGTAGACCTCGGGGGAAAGAAGCGCCTGGGGCAGTGAGAAGGGTTGTAGTTTCCATCATCAGTTGGGAAGTACTGGGGTAGACACTCTCTGAGCTCAAACCGATTCACTTTCTGAGTCACGGCTCTGCCCTTAGGACTTGACCCATCCCCTCCCAGCCTGGTCCCCCAAACCTGCCAGTGGCCCTGGGGCTGGACAGGAGTCTCAGGGTGTGCCCAGGAGGCTCCCAGAGCTCTCACTCACCTCCCCTTCCCTCTCCTCCCCCATCTCCCCACCTCTCCCCTCTTCCTCCTCTTCCTCCCCACTCCTGAGGGTGTAAAAGGCTCTTTGTCTCCCTTCAGGTTCACATGGTCTAGAACCCAGGAGGGGTTGAAGCTTGCTGTCCCAGATACTTTTCCTCCACTTGGAAGCTTTGGGCTCAAAAATGCTCTCCTCCTTGCAGATACTCATGTGTCGAGTATTTTTTCCCAAAAGTGGTCAGATATGCCCCGCAGAGAGAACCTGCAAAGAAAGGGAGCATCCCTCCCTAAAGATCTCCGCAGTCGCATCAAGGGTCCTTGGCAGGGAGCTGTCCACATCATCCTTATTCATATAAAAACCACTAAACCATTTTCTAGATAGAAAATCTAGAAAGCAGATCAACAACAACTAGATCGCCATTAAGGCCTCGCTCCCTCCCAGACGCTGCGAGCGTGTCTGCTGGCATCCTGTGCGTTTCCCAGCGCTTGTCCTTTGCGCTCTGCCCCAAAGCCGCTGGGCACAAGATGGTGCCGTAGCCGGTGCCCGTCGCCACTCGACAGCTTCAGGGCTGGCGGCTCTGGTGGGGCATCCTCGATGCCCAGATGGATCATCACATGACAGGCTGCTTTGGGACTCGTGGAAGGGCAGTCTCAACGCCCCCAACGCCAGGTGAAGCCCTCAGAGCAGCCACCAGGGCCTGAGCCAGCGGGGGATGGAGGAAGCCATCCCGAGGGCCGGGGGAGGCAGGAAGGCTGCGGGGGCACAGGTGACCTCTAGGCGGCAGGTGGAAGCTTCGAGTCTTTCTGCAGGTACAACTGTGTGTCCCGAAGCTCTCTGTCTCCCTCCAGGCAGAGGCATTCTCCACGTCTCTCCCACACTGGACTTGACCCCTGCCTACCGGGGTCAAAGGTGCTACATGATGGACCTGTGGCTGGACAGCAGCACACTGCGCCAACCGCTGGCCAATGTTGCATCCGTGAGGGACCCCCTCCTCCTCCTCTAAAGGGGGAGGTAGCAGCACAGAGAGGAAGGACTCAGCCCCCCCCCCCGGGGACGCTGCTTGCAAACACGAAGTTAGTGACACCACATGCCACTGTGGATGCAAGTGTGGATGGTGGCCGCAGAGCTGGCGAGGCCCAGCTTCCGCCCCGTCACCCTGCTGCTGCGACAGCTGCTGTCCACAGCTGCCTGCGGGGTCCAGGCCCTGACAATTCTGATACAGGCTGATGAAATGAGGAACCCAGATTCTCAGTGGTTGCAGGCACCCGCCTTGCATTTCCCTGGGCCTTCCCTTCCTCTCTCAACCACCCCCACCCCACACCTCTTGAGAACTCGCACTTCCCTCTCCGCACCCCACCCGGGAGACCCCAGGCCTGAGCTCCCTGCCTGGAAGTAGAAAAGGCTTGGGTCTGAGCACTGCCTGGGTTCCGGTTACCCCACTTACATATGCAACCGCAGCCGAATCAGTTTCCCACAGAGTCTCATTTCCCTAAAATGAAAACCGAGGTCTGCGAGAAGTAAATGGAATCTTCTCTGAGAAGTGCCAGAGTCACCAAAGGCCTCAGGCAAATGATTGAGGTAAGGACTGTTGAGCACTTGGCGTGTGCCCAAGCTCTGTGCTCCTGCTCCCCTCCGCCCGCAGCCCTCTTGGACAGAGGACTCACTCGGGCTCAGAGACGTCAAGGAACTTGCCCCAGTTCACACAGCTGAGAAGTGGTAGAGCCTGGACTGGAGTCCAGCTCTATCTCCAGAGCCCGTCTTCTTATCTCCGCCCTTTACTCCAATTCCAGGCAAAATCGGGCTGAAATCAAATTTAACATGGTTCGCTGAAAGATGTGCGGAACAGATGAGAACCGTCATTTTTTCCAGCCTGTGGGGGGATATGGCTACTAAGCAAAGTGCTAGCCTGGAAGGGCTCCTCCACCAGAAGAAGGACATTTGTGGAAAAACAGATGAAATCTGAATAAAGTCTGCAGTTTGGCTTCTTAGTTTTGACAAATGTGCCATGGTAAAATTAGGGGAATCTGAAACTAGGTGAGGGATATAAAGGAAATCATTACTATTTTGCAATCTTATTGTAAATAAAAAACTACAAAATAAGATACAAGCAGAAATAAAGAATAGAAACACAGCAAAATGTTATATTTGGGTGGTGGGAGAAGAATGTCCTCTTATTTATCAAATGTTCTTTTTTGGTTAATTATTTTTACTTTTTTTAAAATTTTGAAATAATTTCAAACTGACAGTACAGTTGTAAAAATAATACAAACTGCATAAGAGAATGGCAACATACCCCACCCAAAGATACCAAGATCCACCAATTTTAACATTTTGTCACTTTTGCCATATCATTCTTTCTCTTTCCCCTTCCCTTCCCTTCCCTTCCCTTCCCTTCCCTTCCCTTCCCTTCCCTTC